>JAYESA010000013.1:174284161-174924161 GCA_036927795.1 Iris macrosiphon | reverse complement strand
CCCCTACTTTTAAACTAATTACACTGGCCACCCCCTCCTTTAGAAAATAAAATAAAAATAGGGATAGTGTTATAACTTTTCATTTTTTTTATCTTAAAGTAGGGATATCCCGTGTAATAAACATAAAATATAGGGGTGGTCAGTGTAATTAGTTTAAAAATAGAAATATCCCGTGTAATAAGTATAAAACTTAGGAGTAGTTAGTATAAATAACCTTAAAATATAAACTTTCAATTCAATTCAATAATATTATACTAATTTTATTTTTTCAAAATTATAAAAAAGGTTGCAGAAAAAAAAAAAACCCTATTAGAAAGAAAAAAAATCTGCTCTGTAGTCGGTAGTAGTCTCTCTTCTCTCTCTCTCCCTCCCTCCCTCCCTCCCTCCCTCCCTGTAGTACTTTTTCTCGCTCGCTCCAATTTTTTTTTTTGCTACTTCTGAATGCAGAAGTAATAAAAGAAAGGAAAAAAGAAATGGCGGTCTGTCCATTAGGGTTACCGTTAAATTCCCCAATCCCAGACGCAGAAACCCTAAATCCGTCCATCGAGCACGAAACCCTAAAAACCCTAAAAACCCTAAACGACGAGATCGAAACCCTAAATCTGTTAGATGGATCCGAAGAACCGGAAGAAGACGCCGAGCCGCCGGAGAAGTTTCCGGAGGAGGACGAGGGTTGCTCGATGAACCTAAATCCGTTGACCGAGCACGAAGCCCTAAAAACCCTAAACGACGAGGTCGATAGCCTAGATCTGTTGGATGGATCCGAAGAACCGGAAGAGGACGCCGAGCCGCCGGAGAAGGCTCCGGAGGAGGACGAGGAGTGCTCGATGAACATAAATCCGTCCGTCGAGCACGAAACCCTAAAAACCCTAAACGACGAGATCGTAACCCTAAATCTGTTGGATGGATCCGAAGTACCGGAAGAGGACGCCGAGCCGCCGGAGAAGGCTCCGGAGGAGGACGGGGAGTGCGGCGGGGGGTTCCCCTATCCGCTGCGTCCCGGCGAGCCCGACTGCGACCACTTCGTGCGGACCGGCGGGTGCCGCTACGGCGCTGGCTGCAGGTTCAACCACCCTCCCGACAAGATCAAGACGAAGGTTAGCTTGTTCGGATTGGATTGGATTGGTTGGATTGATTTTTTTAGGTTTTTTTTTTTGGGATAGGGTTAGGGTTAGGAAATGAGCTTTTTATGATTACATTGTCAATAATCCGGCAAAAGGGAGATTATTCAGAGCAGGGCTCAATGGAGATGGAATAGCCGTTGGATGGTTAGGTTGCTCTTTTCTGATGTGGGTTTGGTTTTTACTTGCAGGTGAAGGTCAGGAAATCGGCGGAGCTGGGGCAGGTGAGCAGTTTGTTCGCGATTGTATGTAATGGTGAATGTTAGTTTATTTGAAACTTTTGGAAAGTTAGCTTATTTGAAGTTTCTAGAAAGAGAAAATTGATTGTTTGTTTGCTTGAAACTAGAATAAAGAACGTAGGACATGTCACTAGTAAAATAAAGTGTTAGACCAAGAATATTGTGTGGTGGTCTAGTTTCCATTTACGATGATTCTGTCTGTAGAGTTTTCGGAATACGTTTATAGTTTGAGAACTGAGTCCGGGTGGAAGGAAACTAAGAACACTTTCCGTGAGTTTCCTGATAAGATCCCCTTCCTGACATAATAGAACTTGGAGGAGATCTGATTGTATTCACCATGAATTAACAGAGATTACACCAGAAATTGGGGAAGAAATTAGGGTTTCTATTCAAAATGTAAAAAGTGCGGGAAAACTACAAATTGAAAGGAAATCAATTGTAAAACTATGAAGAAGAAATTGGAAATCAATTGTAAAACTATGAAGAAGAAATTACAACTCAATCGGCAATCCTTTTCTGTATGCTTCTCCCTATTTATAGGTTCAGAGCTTAGTATCAGTTTTGATACTCACTCTGATATCTATCTGGTGATTAGACAAATTGGAAAATGAATTTGCTGACTTGGACTACACATGGAGGTCAAATTTGCATACTGAACTGGCCAATGGCTGAATAGGGAATGGAGAAGAAGAGCCCCTCCCCTTAATTTGACCTTGTCTCAAGGTCAAAGTAAAGGCAATCCTTTATGGTGCAGTGATCACTGATATTTGTGAGCTGCTATCACTGATACTAGTTGCCTGATACTGATACTTCATTTTCAGTGAAACCCATTTGGAAGAAAGCGAGAATTTTATCTGCTGTTCCATACCAAGCTGCAGTAGTCGCTTCCTCATGCTTCACATGGTCAACATTAGCTGAACCATTCATTTCATTTCCTCTCCTCCAGAGTAACCTGTTGTCTGGGCAGTAACTATGAAGTCTTCAAGCTCATGTAAGGAAGCATTTTCACCAAGTCTCTTCTTCTTCTGAAAAATTCATCTCAGCTAAATGTTATCTTTTGTCCAGCTCATCATTTAAATGTCCATTTGGCTCCTTTATTTCTTGCTTGACATCATGAATGGTCTCCCCTCCCATGTCAGAACCAGAAAAATCACCCAAGGAATCTGATGCATTGGGACTTGACTTAGAATATCTAAAAAAGAGCTTCCAGGAGCAAATTAGCGTCAGCATCACCATTTTCTTGGAGCACTTTGTCAACAAGAACTGATGAAAATCCCATTCCAAGACAATATGATCTTAAATGTCCAGAAGATGAGCTTGGAAGACATCTCCATTGACGAGATTATACTCCGAAGTGCAAGGACGGAGCCAGGAAGTTTTCGAAGAGGGGACTGAGAGCAGAAAAATATCATGAATTTTTTTTCCTTAGCATAGTGTAAAAAAAATATTTTTTCAATAGTGAGGCTGCTGGGATTCGAACCCAGGCCTCTACAACCCCAACACACAAGTCTGACCACTACACCACAACAATTTCATGTTACCTAGTAAATTTTTTTTTAATTTTCAGCCCGGGCTATAGCCCAGCTTATGCTCCGCCAGTGCCGAAGAGCCATCGCTATCCCATGAATCTTCCACCTTGACCATGATTTATTCAATGAAATTCTGACAACAGAATCTCCAACTCTCCAAAATACAAGTTATGATGTTACAATGCGATTGGGCTTTGTACTTCAAAGACTAAAATAATATTCCAGACCATAGATTGTATCCATCAAACCCGTACAAGCTATTCTGAGAAGCTATGTGATTGGTATGGAAAATAATGGAGGATGTAACTGGAACACTAGATGCTACACTGTTCAGTGTTTAGTGTCAGAGTTTGATCTCTGGATCCCACACCAAAACATGGAAACAGCTCCCATAGACACCAAGGTTGTTCAGTAACAAATCCTTGTCTTTCTCCAAATAATTTTTTCGGCATACTTGCAATAGGAAAAGCTGGAGTATATATCTGCAAGACCTTGCCAAACTTCAAACTCACTGATCGTGTCCTTCTCAACCTGAGAAATGCTCCCAAGAAACCCAAAGGACTTTCGTCGAACCAGAACAAGAGCAAGCAGTAATTGATATGCTCCCACTGCATCCATTGGTAAATACTACATCATTTGAAGTGGAATAGCTTCTTCTACATTGTTCTTGGGTTCATGTGCAACCAAACTTAGTGAACCAGTCTCAACTCCTCTCTCTTCTCGTAATGTAATGCTCGTAAATGTAAGACCCAAAAGAATAGGTATACCTGGATCCCATAAGATTATCACCAACTTCTCTAACACTGGTCCCCTGGATGACTCACCAGCAAGCATCGGTGCATCAGCTCGCTGCCGAACTGCTTCAGAAACCTCAGCTCTGGTAGGTACAGTGTACTCTTCAAAATTTTGTTAACCCATATCCAGATACTTATAAAACTCCGGCATGTATTTGGCAATTTCCGGATCTGTAGCATAAGCAAGGGATCCAATCACAATCATTGCTTCTTCATGCATACTAGAACTTCGGCATGCAAAAACTTGGAGAAATAAAACCATCACACGATCAACAGATTGTAGTATTATAGATTTCGTTTCCTCATAGCCAGACACAATAGGACATGCAGATCACTTTTTTTCTCCCTATCATCAGATGACACAATTTGAATTTCCATGGTTTTGTCTAACCTGGTCATGCTTTCAAGAAATAGCTGAGCCATCATATTTACTGTCTCAGTCAGCATTAGGTCAAGCAAAGGCAGAGCATTCTCAATGAAATGTGAATGCATAGCTATCGGGGTCCCCTCCAAATATGCTTCTTGTATTTCAATCTCTTCGTCACAGATAGAACTCCAAAACTCAACAGCTTGAAGGGAAACCGGCTCTTCATATCCTTCGCAAACCACCAATGATCCATTACTACCACTACATTCAGGTTCTTTTTCTGGAGGGTTGGTGCCATACTCTACAGCCAACATGCCAGAGTTGTCAAGAGCACTTGCAACATTATTGTCACCATCAAGTGCGCCTTCAGGACACGAGTTAAGTCCAGCAACAAACTAGAATTCTGCAGACATCTCAGTTTGGCATTTCTCTTCTGTTGCTTGTAGTGGAAGGTCCTCTGATTCACGGATGATGTTTCTATTGTTTGAACCTCTAGAATCAATACTCTCTTCTCTTCTTTCGCTTCTATATGTTCCTCACCATTAACCTTATGACACCGTTCCTTTACACCATATACCACATTCTCCTCATACGTTGAAGTATTGGAAGAACCATTTTCCTTGAACGACATGTTGGTGATTGATCCAGAGATTATTGATTCTTCAGCAACATGTAATTACTCTGTTGTAGTCACCAATGTTTCAACCTATTCTGCCCTCCTTATTCCCCTCATAGGCATTCCATCAAGCACGTCATGCTCGTAGTAAGGAAAAGGAAGGGACGATTGGTAAAACTGTGGTGTCATCGTGCTCTGACGATGATGGATAATGATACGACGTCGGCGGACGTCGGGTACTGCTGTTGCGGATAGTAGTACGGAACAGAGAACAACGGGGAATAATTGTATGTTTCAGGCATAGTGTACTTTGGTGGCGGAGGAGAGTACGACGACGGTTGCGGACTCCACATCGATGATGAGTTCGCATACAGCTGTGGGTATCAAGCGGGGTATGTCGACGCTAACATTTGCAACGGATATTGACCGTACGGATCCAATGGTGGCTGCGGTGGTCGTTGAATAGAATGGAAGAACTTTCCTCCTAGATTTTATCCACTCTTCCATTATATCCATTTTTATGATCTAGATGTAAAAACATACATTCGGAGGCGCTCCTCCACGATCCGGCGACGAGGTTCGTCCGGAAATCCTTGTCGAGAGCACCAGCTACTCGGGATCGACGGCTCGATACCAATTTATAAGATCCTCTTCATGACATAATAGAACTTGGAGGAGATCTGATTGTATTCACAATGAATTAACAGAGATTACACCAGAAATGTAGGATTTTTATTCAAAATGTAAAAAGTGCGGGAAAACTACAAATTGAAAGGAAGTCGATCCAGTGTAGTTAAAGGCGCGCCTTGCTCCTAGGCGCAGGGGCAGCGCCTCAGGGCACTCCAGGCGGGACGTAATTCTTAAAACGCACCTAGGTGCGCCTTTTCCGAGCGCCTTGGAATAGCTAAGGTGCGCCTTGAAAATCTTGTGAAAAAAATAACATGTTTAGACTGTTTTTTAACTATTGTACTGTTTTTAGACTGTTTTTTGAACTGATGTACTTTTTTTTACTGTTCTCTCTCTCACTCAATTCAAAGTGATTGCAACCTAGACATGAGAGAATTTGAAGCACACATGTTTATCAATATAGAAATCCGATATATATATATATATATATATATATATATATATATATATATATAATTTTTGCGCCTCGCGTCGCTCGGGCGCGCGCCTTAAGTGCGCCTTGCGCCTCGGGCGATTTGGACCCTTTGCGCCTCGAGTGCGCCTTGCGCCTTTGACTACCTTGAGTCGATCGAAAAACTATGAAGAAGAAATTACAACTCAATTGCCAATCCTTTTCTGTATGCTTCTCCCTATTTGTAGGGTTCAGAGCGCAGTATCAGTTCTGATACTCTGATGTCTATCCTGCTGACTAGACAAATTGGAAAATTAGTTTGCTGACTTGGACTACACGTGGAGGTCAAATTTGCATGCTGCACTGGCCAATGGCTGAATAAGGAATGGAGAAGGAGAACTGGGTTCGTATCATTTCCTATTTTTCCTTCTTTAATTTGCAGTTGCCAAACAAGCCATTACGTGGGTTTGGTATTGTTGAAAGTTGAGTTGCTATCAATTTAATTATCAAAAAACATGCTTTCCAGTTCTGAATAGACACAGTATTAAAAGAATGATAAAAAGGTATAAGATGAATTATAAGGAAAAAGAAAAGAGCTGAAGGGAAGTCTAGGCTTGCGGTCATGCATGAGTTTCGGGGCCTATTTGGGTGCTTGAAAGTGGGTGCTGAAAGTGAAAATTGCAAATCCAGCATGAAAAGTTGAAAGTGGTTCATTAATGTGCCACTTTAACCTTCGAGACCATTGAAAGCCCACGTTCTTTTTGGAAATTTAGAGGTGGAGAAAAGAACATAGAAAGTTGACTTTTAATGAATGGCAACTTCCAAGCAACCAAATGTCCCCTCATGACCAATGCTTATCAAGTTGACATCTAGGACATATTCTCATTTTGTTTCCTTTTCTATTGTGAGTAATGTCGAGTGTGGTGCACTTTGAGGTGGTTCAACTTCAAAGACCTAATGCTCAAGGGGAGCGTCGGAAAATTATTAAGTTATTGAGTTTGACTCACATTATTGCTTGTATTTATATGATATACACCACTGTTTTTTACAGTCGTGTGTTATTGGTCTAATCAGTGTGTGTTATTGGTCTAATCTGTGTTTTTAGTGTTAGAATGGTGTTGATATGAATCTTTGTAGGCCCAAATACCACTGTACAAGTCTTTGGTTGTTCAAAAAATGGGCTAAAGTCTCAATATCCAAGCCCCCAAAACTTTTTTCTTAGTATAGTACATGCACGTACATAAATAATATACATTTATAAGATAGTACAGTAATTTGTATTATCTTTGGTCTGCACTTTTCATCCTCCTCCCCCTCAAATGCCACCATACAAGTCTTAGATTTTCTCTCAAAAAAGATAATTATAGCATATTTGCATTCTTGCCTTGATGTTATAAGATTCTGCAATTACTTCATCCTCTTGAGTTTATTTTTCATTTCTATCGTATCTTATCAAGGGTGGTGAGGAAAAAGAGGAGGAAACTTCTTCAGAAATGGGTGCACAGACAGAAAGCAAGGTTAGGTTTGTTACTACTACTTGTGTTTGTCAATGAAGATCTATTAATGAAATGAGTGAGCTTCTTGTACTAGGTTCAGTTCATATCAATAAGTACAACATACATAGAATGATCATATCATTATTTGTCTGACACTAAAGTAAGTTGTTAATCTATCTTTTCTCAGAATTTTCATATCTATGGATACAGATATTGTGACTTGATGTTACTTTTCCAGTCTATTTTTAAAGGATGTTGCATATCTATGGATACAGCTATTATGTCTTGATGTTACTTTTCCAATCTATTTTTAAAGGATGTTGAAGGAAATGATACAAAATTCTTTTAGAAAATGTGGGAAAGATTGAGTGCATGGTCAGCATACCTTCTAAATTTTTTGTGTGCCAAAAGGGTTTGTTTTGGTGTCTGATTAGTGAATCTATTGGAAAATTATACTTCCACTAGCAATATACCTACTTGTTTTGGTCTAACTCAATTTGTTATAGTTTGTAAACTGCTAAGGAAGAACAAAGAACATCACTTTGAGCGGGTGACACAGAATACAAGTTCACAGTCCATAAGATCATTTTTACTACCATTACAATATACTCTTCTTTGTTGGCAATGAAGTTTTTTCTTAGCTGTTAGTGCCTCCTGTCTAGTCGAGTACAAAAGGAATGAAATGGGATGCTCGTGCAATATATAAGAAGAGACTGAACTGACCGAAGGACCCGATTGACCACACTATTGTACTGACTTACGGGCTAGGTTAGCTTTGAGTTTAGGGGAAAGTGCTTCCTTGCTAGCGACTCGGCCTAACTTAGCTTGCCTTCTCCGTGCGCCCGCATGAACGGTACTAGCAAAAGTGAAAATGATAAGACGACTATGTTACACTTGCATACTGAAAGCTGAGAACTAGTGCTTACCTAAAGAGACCTAGCGTAAATGGAAAAAAAGCCTATTGCAAGCACCGCAGCATGCCTACTTGCATGTTGTACGCTTATTTTGCACTTCTTGCGCCTTCCCCTTGTCATTATTATTATTTTTCGTCCGGGTGGACTAAGATGTTTAACCGAAAACAACTTGGAAGAAAGTCCGGGGGACTTGAGTTTTAATACTCTCCAAGAATTATTCAATCTAAAAATAGCATACTAACAAAATATATTATTCTAATAATTAAAAAAAGTTCACCCACCTAGTTGTCCTATGTGTGGGCTATGTTGTGAAAAGCGCGCTTAAGCGAGATTTGGCATTTGAGAGCCTCGCTTAACAATTTTTTGCCCCATAACAGAAATCAGCACTTAAGCGTAGCTTAGTAGTGCCTCTCCTCGCCTTAGGTGCCTCGCTTAACGAATTTTTTGATTTTTTGATTTTTTATAAACCGAGCCGAAGCTTTTATTATTTACATAGTTGGATAGTTGAAAAACTTTAAGTAGGAACTTTAGAGACTTAGCTTTTATGTTTGATGTTATTTTGATGACTATGTAGTATGTGTATATTGTGTGGCTTGTAGTTTGCATTTTGATTCTAGTAATTATATTGTTACTTTGCTTGATTGATGATTGATATTGTTATTCATGCATATACTAGTAGGATTGTATGAAAAAAATATTGAAATTTATGTGTATATAGAATATTTTACATGTATGAGAGAAAAAAATTGAGGCGCCAACTAAGCGTCGCTTAAGTGCTATTAAGCGAGGCGACGGCCTCGTCGCTTCGTCTCACGCTTAATATAACATAGTGTGTGGGACATCGACTCAAATGGAACTAGAGTGAGTCTTATAGAATGGTTCTCGAAGCCATTCGCCGATGTGACTTATTTCTTTAAAGAAAGACAAACTGACGTTTTACGCCCGTTGACTTCTAAAAAGGAATCTTTGCCTTCTGGGTTATACTTCTAAAAAAGAAGATGATCTTTACCTTCTGGGTTATGTTTTACGAGTAAACTTGCTCGTGAATCTTTTGATTTCTAGTTCCCGTGTTTGTTGATTTTGGTCCCATACATACAGTGGACAATTAAGAAGGTACCCTGACGATTACATATAGTGGACAATTAAGATGGTACCCTGACAATTTCAACTCCCTCTACTACTGACAGTTATTCATACCAAGTTATGCTTGCATATAGTCCACTACTATGCAATATATTCTGACAAGTTCTTTGGGTCCATTAAATTTGTCGCTTTGACAAATTAGTGTTTTAAATAAGTTTATTGTAATGAACTGTGTTGGTTTCACATTATTTCTTCTTCCTAAAGAAACCCATAAATCTTTGAACTAGCTCCTAATGAGTTCCAATCTTTATGTCAATTTAGTGTCTTTACTAATTAAAAACAAGAACTGTGATGTTTACCAATTTTTTTTTTTTTTTTACTTTTAAGTTTTAAATTCGTTTCTCCCCTCTCCATTGTTATTAGTTCAGTATCTATATAAGATATTTTGAAACAATGTTGAAAGGTACCCTTTGGGTTATAGTTAAGGGAAACTATTGTTAAGATGAAACTTCTCCACCAGAAGTTTCCAATTAGTAATGTTGATTTGAGATTCTCATCAAGTAGTTAATTCCTTTTTTAGTTGCCATGTAAATTGTGTTGGCGATACTTGTAAAATATTATGATGGGTGATATTCAAAGGCATTAAGTGACAAAATATAGTTTAAAATGCTAATATCTCAAATATGTTGAAGATACCTTGGGCAATCTCTTGAGATCTTGAAAATAACAAAAGAAATTGGTAAGAGATCTTATTTCTTTATCTTTGTACGTAAGTTTTTCTTTTCTGTTAGCAATTTTTTGGAGGATCTGAGAAGTAGGAAAAAAGGAGAATAAGGCGAGTTAGTCTTGAGTAATCACAAAGAGAAAAATCAATGAGGACAACGTTACAAATGGAAGGAATAAACTTAGAGTTCTAAATCATTTTCCATCATGAAATTGGGATTTATTCTATTTTGTTTAGCCTAGCGGCCCCATCTAAGAAAGACATAAGAGCTCAAGAGTCGAGACTGCTTAAGGATCTATTGTTCTACTGTTGCACTGACATGTGCTACGGGTAAATAAATAAACTTCAATGAAGTTCAATTAATACTTTTTTGTGCTTCCTGGACAAGGTACTCTAAGGTAAGCACCTCGTAATTGTTGGTGCTCGTTCCCTCTATTCATGTAACCTGTAAAGCACAAAAAAGCATAATTGGCTAGAATACCAGTCGACAATTCAATGGAAATCTTTATACACGAAGATAGGGAACACGTTTTTGTGAAATAGGCGCCCATATGTTTAGGGGGTTGGCAACAAAATGAAATCTAAGAGGCAACTTCCCATATGATTGGGTTTAGTAATAGATCTGAGGACTCTGAGTTCTAATATTCTGATTAGAGGAGATCCTGTAAGTGCAATAGTTGGGATGATAATGGACAAGGCTGGCCTGTTTACCCGCAGGCTCGGCCGCTAAAAAGCCTAACCAGGTCCAACCTGATAGGGAGTTGGACCATGTAGGTCCGGATATGGATAACTGCTGGTGTGGCCTTGGCCATACACATATCCTGAAACTTGGAGCCTATTTTTCGGCCCAAATTCTCTGCTCTTTATCCGGCCCTCATGTTGTTGGCCCATTTGTTGACAACTGCTTATCATTTAGATTAATGACACACTCTCCATTTAAAGTGCTCTCAAACCCAGTTTTTGAGCCTAATCCTAATTCTTAATCCTTTGGGCTCTCCATCCTCTCATTAGATCACCAATGTTCTTTGCTTCATCTCGACAAGGATATCTGATCATAGACACTACCCATCATCACATTATCTCCAAGCAACATCACATCATCGCCGAATAAATTCATGCGATTATAAAAGACCCCCAAAACGAAAAAAATGATAAAGAAAGAAAAAGGCAAAAATGACAAAAACGGTGGGCGTGACCGCCGAATAATTCATCCTAATTCCGTTTTTCTCGTTTTTGTCATTATTTTCTATTTTTTTAGGAAAATGCTATTTTGCCCGCAGGTCGGCGTGACCGCGGCGGGCTCTCATTGGCTCCCCCCCCACACCCCACACCCCACCACCCACACCAGCTCATGCTTCGGGCCCTAGCCCCTGCACTTCCAGTAGGGGCTCGCCACATGGGCGCGGGCCAACGGCTGTCCGCCCACGGGTGGCCCGCCCACGGGCGGGCCAAATAGCAGCGCCGATTTTTTTATCTTGTGAATAATGAATATCAACATTCAATATCACATATAATTTCTTTTTTTTTATCTTAGTTACTCTCAGTGTCAAAACGATCTTGGAATAAATACAACCTCATGACCGTAACTTTCTTGATATAGGCTTATGGGAATGCAAGGAGATCATGACTTCAGAAAATTGACACAAACACTGCAGGAAACCATAATAAGGTTTCCATTTTATTCTAACAAATACAAACCTTTACCTCTGGAAACATATGTCTATACACGGTATTGGCACATTATCTTCCGTGCGTAGTTTCATCTTTGCATCTCTTCTCCTTTCGAAGAGGAAGTAAAAAAAAAGAGGAGAGATCAAAGATGAAACTACTCATGGGAAGAGATAATGTGCTAATACCGTGTATATATATATGCATGGAAATATGCAGTATAGTCAAAGGCGCGCCTCACACCTCACTGGGCGAAGCGCCAATGAGTAAAGCCGCGGCGTGCCTTATGTGTTTTCTCTTTATTTTGGCTCTATGAGCTCACCTAGCAAAAAATGGTAGTGATGAACGTATTGGTGGTGATCATGATCTGATGAAGATAAATGATTGTTCTATTGGTTATGTTTTTATTTTACAATTTGTGTTCTTTTCATTTTGTTATTTCTTGTTAGATAACACATTGTTGTTAGTTTTGTTGCATGTTACTGCTGCCTGCTAGTTCACTTGGTTGTATTTTAACATGTTTTTGTTGGTACTGATTCAATGGGGGGTTTAACATAAAAATGACCTTTTGTTTTAGAATGACTTGGAACACAGTTATCACTCTTTTTTGATCTCAAATGCTCAAGCTATACATTTTTGTATTCCCTTGTTAACAGTGTTCTAAAAATTGGCCTTGGCGCTAGGCGGCCGTCGGCTGAACCGAAAATCCCCTGTTCTGCCCTCCTGCATGGCTGTGTGGATTTTGAGAATTTTTTATTTTTTTATTTTTTTTGATGCTTAGTTATATTGTGGATATGTTGTTTGGATTTTAAGATTGTATTTGGATTTAGAACATTAAAATTTCAAATTTGTAATATGGATTTTAAATTTCAAATTCCAAAAAAAAATTATGAATTGTATTATGGATTTAAAATATGTTTGGATTTCAGATTTGAAATTTGTATTATGGATTTCAAATTTCAAAAAAAAAGAAGGTTCGGCACCTAGGCGGTCCTTTGCCGCACTGAATCTGAATAGCGAAAATTTTGGAACACTGCTTAATAAATAAATTTCAGATGCTTGATTTTGTAAGCTGTGTTTGTTCAGATGGCTGCTAAAGAAAAGAAAAAGGCAGCATTTTCAAAGAGTAATGGGCAAATAGAATGCAAGGTCAGTATATCCTTTTTCTACCTATCCTCATTTCATTTGACAGTCTAGTAATTATTCTGTGAATGTGTTATTTTGTGATGCCAGATATATATATCATTGTGTACTTATTTCTTAAGATTGTATTGCCCGGTATTTGAAATTTTGTTGTCGTAGACTTCTGATATGACACCTTTTTCTTGCCTCATCTTGAGTTTCATAGAGATGCTAAAGATATACTGTCAAGGAAATTGTAAATGCAGAATGCAGCACCAATATATCCATTGTGTCACTTTTTTGCTTGTTACTACCCTCATCTCTTCATATTGTTTTGGTTAGCGCTTTCTTTTACTTGTCAAGTTTATCAGCATTATTGTTTGCTCCATGGAATCAGCCATGTTCATCAATTATTATCTTCTTGTTTTTATGCTTTACTTTGAACTTAGATCTTATTTGGATGTTAACGATGTAGCTTTCTTATTCAATTAAATTCATAGGCCCTTCAAAATCATTCCATACTATGTTTCTTCATTACTCCTCAAAACTATACTCGTTCTCTGTTAAGAAAACTAGTATGGTTCTGGCTTTTGGTTACTAAGCCTTCATGAAGGATCTGCTCACAGTTGAGGGTTATAATATTTTGCTCAAGGTTTTGGAACTACCAAAGCAAATGATAAATCGATACTGACGTGAAGTACCAATGCTGAAAACGATATTTGAAGCTTGGTTTTACTTTATTAGCAGAAAGTTACATTTGTTAAGAGGGAATTTCATGAACTAACATCTGTTTTAGTAAATTGAAACTCATAGCCCAGGAGTCCAAAAAATTGGATTCTATAGATATTCCTTTTATGCATATTGAAACTTGGGCATTTCATTTTTTTCAGTCTTTAATGAAAAAACTCAAATCATTAAGTCAGGTTAGCAATTGGCTCCTCTGGGATAAGTTACTCCTAAACCAGTGGTTAAGCACAAGCCAAGATAAAGTGGTTACCTCAGGTAGGTACACATTAGTTATCAAGTTCAACCATAATACATTATCAGACATGGTAAGAAGGTTTATCTAGTCATTTTGCAGCAGAAATGGAGAGAGAATGTTTTAGGAAGTTGGACATGGTGAATAGGCCTCCCGAAAAGGCTAAAGGGTCCAAATATAAGCTATGAGGGTGAGAAAATAATTCTCTTGATCTTTTGTACCAGAAATTGCAACATGGTGTTTAGGAAGTTGGAGATTGTCGATATGCCTCCTGAAGAATATATGAAATCACATGGAATTTGTCATGAAGGGTCTGTCAGACATGGTTACAGGTGGGGAAGTAAGTTTGAGCAAACTGTTCATGAACAGCTCGGCTCGACTTGTTAAAGGCACACACACACAAACACACACATATATATATAGGGAGCGGATCAAAAGACCTGCTCCCGAAGCGCCCCCCCCCCCCCCCCCCCCCCTCCCCCCCTCCTTGTGCACCATCGGATCAGGGGGCCGGCGTGGCCGCCACGCGTGGGGCCCCCGCGATCCAACGGTTGGGAGTGACGGGGCTCCGGATCAGCTCCCATATATATATATATATATACCCCTTTAAGAATATGTTTTATAGTTCTTTATGTTGCCATAAGATGAAGTCGGCTAAAAACAACTATCTAGCTAGCTTTGAGATTGAATTCATATATGAACAAGTATAACCAAGCCAAGCTCAAGGAATGCCATCTGATGATCCTTTTTGTATTGTAACATGGGTTTTGCAGTCGCTGTTCTGGAGAGTATTCTGGTCGTATACATTTTTGTTTTCCATATTGCTTATTGTTTTTCTCTGTCGCATGCATTAGTTTAATCATGAATCATATAGCCAAATATGGCTAGAACACATGGTTAATAATTCTGCTATTGTTCCATTAATTATTCTCCATGTATTTTTCTTTGTAAAACTATGCCGAGTTATTTGTTCCATGCCTTATTTTTTTTCCCTTATTATTTGTTGCTTGCTTGCTTGGTTGGTTGGTTGATGATGGATGTACAGTATTACTTGACACCGGGAGGCTGCAAGAATGGAAAAGAATGTAAATATGTTCATCAAGAGAAAAATGAAGAAGTTCCAGTTGAGCTAAACTTCTTGGGTCTTCCAATACGACCAGTGAGTGTTATAAGTTAATTGTATATCATAATCTTCTTGAGAGGCCATTCTTAAGTATTATAGTCACCTGTTCTCTTGTATAAAAAAAACATTGTCATTGAAAGCCATTCTAAGATATGGTGGACATATGTTTGTCTTGTGGACTTTTTGCTGAACTGCTGACAGAAAGCAGTTGATTACTGTGCACTGAGGATTGCTTATACTTGCAGGGAATGAAGGAGTGTGACTATTACATGCGGACTGGCGGCTGCAAATACTCAACCAACTGCCGGTATCATCATCCAGATCCAACGGCTGTAGGCCGACAAGATCCTCATTCAAGATATCAGAATGATGGATCTCAACAGCATGCTTTACCTGCCCAAATGCCTATGACACCCTGGCCCTTGCAGGGAACCCCAAGTGAACCGGTAACTTACTTAAATGCAAGACCATCTTTTGTTCCTGGGTACTATCTACCACCTCATCCAAATCCGCAATGGAACAGTTACCAGGTAATGAAATAAATGGTCTTTTCTGAAACGTGAATGCAGCATTTTAGCAAAAATAGTCTTAGCTTTGTGTTTAGTTATACTTTTTTCCTGAAAATATAGTTGTGCAAACTATAATAATTAGTGACGAGTGCCTTAGGTCATAGGAGGAAAACTTGGGCCCCTAACATACTTGTGATGACGTCTTATTCTTTCAAGCCATTGACTTCCTCTACAATAATAAACTACACTAAACTATCTTGAATATTATCCCATTACTCGGAATTGCTGGTTGGACTTAAATATAAAAGTCCTAAAAGGAATAGCCTTGTCAACTATTAAACATCCTTTATATCATGTGAAATAGCTAGACAGTTTAATGCAAATCCACTTTGTTGATTTATTACAGAAGTTTTATAGGGAACTCTTCTGCTATTGGTTCTGAAATGCAAACACCCTTGCCATTTTTACTGTTCCACTTGATATCCATAGATCTCCTCTTACAAGCTAGAGTAACATGCTAACATTACTCAATTTAATTCCACTTACTAAAAGACAAGGCCCAAGTTAGAAGTTGAGAAATATAATACATGTTCTTTGGCTGGTTTCACAATAACATATAGAGCAATTAGCTGCCACCATTGAAAAATTTGGAGAATTAGAAAAAGAAACGAGTGAAGAAGAGAACAAGGGGATTGGACTTGCAATGTTTATCGCAAGATTGGTTACAAGATTGTGCTGGTCAATCACTCTGGCATGCTTTCACTATAAACATGCTTGAAGAGGAAACTGCCTCACACCTCAACTGTTGCTGGAAGGTGGAAAGTTTTTGTTGGTGCTGGTTGGTCAGTTATCCACCAACGGAGTCAGTGCTGATTGGGTGGCAGGAGGTGATGGAGATGACAATGAAATAGAAACTCTTTACCAGCATACAGACTCACTGAACAGTGGTTACATTATCTTGAAACCATAAAATCTTAGAGAATTGGTACTAAAAAGACTAAAACTCTTTCAAACTTTAGACTTATTTAGAACTTTGGAATAGAGTAAATTTTTTACATACTTCCAAACAGCTGTTTGCGAAAAGAAATCTCTAATCCCTTGAGTTATGAACTTAAGGCAGTGCCTTGAAGTTGTGCTGGTGCTTACTAGGGTGTATGAAATGATTAGTGTTCATTCTGGTAGCAAAGCATGAGAAAAATCCTAAATGTCTTGTCCTGTTTGGTCAACCTATGCGTATTTTAGCTCATTTGATGTGACTCATGTTTGGTCAACGAAGTCAATGGATGTCGAAGAATGGAAAATGTACAGCCCCCCTGTTTCTTGTTTAAATAAGGGGGATAACTGTCACCACTTCAGGTTAAGAGGGTATCTTGAGAAAATTTCTCCTTATTTGTGCCAAGTATTATTTTTTTGCTTTCACCTATTTTCCTAAAACCTATCAACCAGACAGTCCCATATAAGCCAAGATCCCCCTAAAGGATAATATGCGATGAAATATCATGATTCCACTTTAGACTCAAGGCTTACTGTTTAAAAGGGGTCTTTGCCGATACAGGTTCCATATATTAATATTATAGTCAACCTTTATCTGTGGTTTAATCCATGATTCGAAATGAAGAAGCCAATGTTCACTAATCCTCTTACATCATAAATCCTAGAAACTTATTTGTGATAATCGTGAGTGAGATAAAAGTACAAAATCGTAGCTTCTTGCTTTGTCTCTTATAGTTAGTACAGAATCCATGATTGGAAGCAAGTTTCGAGATTTCCTTTTTTGGTTCTTGTTCCATCCCAATGTCAAATCAAACATTTAGTTGTTCTGCCCATTTTGGATTTTGTATGGTTTTTGATATGAGATTTCCAATGCTCATCTTACAAGGCCTCTTCAATCTTGAGCACATGGGAACAGTGTCAATACTTTACTATATTGCAGCTTTGGATCTTATGCTTTTCACAATATTGCATTCTGAAATGTTATGATCAGCCCTATGTTATTTCATATGCATACTAATGGATTATGTATGGAAAATCATATTTATTATCCAACCAATAGTTTTACTCACTCTGTTCATTAGATAATTCATGAATGCATGGTGCCTCTCTTTACAATAGTTGCCAACTTTCTAATTTTAAGAGAAATTGAAAGGAACCATACCTTTCACTCTTTTCCATTATTTTGAATTAAGATATGCATTCCATGATAATTAACAACCAAAAGTCTGATCATTGTAAAGCAATTTTGGTTTGGGTTTCTTAATCCTCAAAACTGTTGTGTTGCCAATACGGTTATGTAATTTGTGTAAGAGATGGTCGTAAATTTATCTTATCAATTTTAGTTCATTATGTATATATAGTTCTTGCTGATGTTTTGCTCTCCGTTGATTTTTTTATTTTATTTTATTTTTATTTTAGGCTCCGGTAAACACATCATATGCGACAGGACCTCATATGCAACATCCTTCAAACATGAAAGATGCCAACCGAAAGGCAGGTGGTGCCCCTGTAACAAAAATGGCACAGACTTGTGAATATCCAGAGAAACCTGGTCAGCCAGAATGCCCGTTTTTCATGAAAACTGGGACTTGCAAGTTTAAAGGAGCATGCAAATTCCATCATCCGAAGAGCCGACTTCCTAAAACACCTGTAGTCAATCTCAATCCTGTGGGCCTGCCTTTGAGACCTGTAAGTTGCTACTGTCCATTTTGCTTCTACAATGAAGTGCATATATATAACTATAATGAAATATACGATAAACCAACATTTATCAAATTTGAAAAAGAGTCGTAAGAAATGGTTTGCTCCTTGGAAGAATTTACAAATTTATGAAACCCGGTGGGCCCTTGAGCGAAATGTGGCAAAAGGAAGGACAATCCATGGACTGACACTATCGTCTCCACCCCTTACAAACTACGAGATCGTCCCTAGGATGCCTTCGACATATATATGTTCTATGAATTTAATGGTATTTATTGTATATACTTGTAGAAAAGTAATAGTAGTTCAGCGGTTAACGGTTGTCATCAAGACTTGACGGAGCCAGGAAAAAAAAATTAGTGGGGGCTGAGAGCAAGTATGAAAAAAAAAAATCATATGATAAACTCAAAAAATAAACAAAAATATGAAGAAAATAAATAAATATTCACAGAACCTTACACAGGACTCGAACCATGGATCTTCCGTTCAATGCCCAATCACTCTACCAATTGAGCTAAGACTGCTTCTTAGTCTCTAGTAAAAACCTTTTGTATTCTTTTAAGCCCAGACTACAGCCCGAGCCAGCCCAGTTAATGCACCGCCTGTGGTTGTCGTTCTACCATTTTGTAAACAAATATGGGATAGGATGTAAAGAGTGGGAGAGAGTATTTTTTTTAACGATGTCATTAGTTTTGTTCCTCAAGATTTAGCATTCACAAAATTTTAATTTTGAAAGCTTGCCAAGACTTGTAAGCTAAGACTGTTTCTTAGTCTATTAAAAACCTTTTGTATTCTTTTAAGCCCGGGCTACAGCTCGAGCCAGCCCAGCTGATGCTCCGCCGGTGGTTGTCGTTCTACCATTTTGTAAACAGATATGGGATAGGATGTAAAGAGTGGGAGAGAATATTTGTTTAACGATGTCGTTGGTTTTGTTCCTCAAGATTTAGCATTCTCAAAATTTTAATTTTGAAAGCTTGCCAAGACTAGTAACTGTACGAGCTCATGTCACTTATATGCACTATCGATTTCTTCCCAGGATCAAGCTGTATGCACAAATTATAGCCGCCATGGAATCTGCAAGTACGGTCGATCTTGTAGATACGACCATCCGATGGATTCAAGACCTTCAGCATCTCCAATTGCGGTAACATCAGGTCAGAATGGTTTCCGAGACAATAGTGTACGACCACAGGTTGAGGCCAAAACCGAAAGCAGCAGCAACGGTTTAAAGGAGGAATCAGAATGGTGATTTTGCAGCGAACTCATTCCGACTGCTAAATTGATCAGATTGACATTAAAAACACAGTTTTTTTGTTCGTTTTGGTTTTTAACTTATGTGATAGCAGCCTCGCTTTCATCTCTCTCTCTCTATCTCTATCTCTCTCTCCCCTTTTGATCTGTACAGAGTGTATGCATGATATATTATACATGGAGCCTTGATCAATAATCATTCAACATCTGTATCAAAATGTTTGTACTGGCAATGTTCTAATTTAAAGACTTCAAGTTATTGTAATATGTTTCGAAGTGCTTATGCTTATTAGTTTAAATGTGTCCATCTAATACAATTCGGATCACCAGGCAAGGGTTGATGATGACCTCTTTACTAACATTGTTCTGTTGAGAACAAATCTCTCTGTTTGAATGAGCGGAAGTAAATGTTCCGTTTGTTTAGAGCTACTGTAAATAATAATTTTGTTAAATGGGTGCAGTTCTTGTATTGTGAATGTAGCATTGAGAAATTATGTTGCTTCAACAGTTTAAAAAGAAGAGATGGTCATGATTTCATATTTTGGACAATGCTTCCAAACGATGTTGGTTTCATTCTGGTACAATCCCTTGAAATTGAGGCAAATCTCTTGGTGTTATTCCTCATATGTGCAATATACTTCTGGTAGAATTTCTGAAGTGAAGGCTGAGAAGCCCAGAAGTGTAGTTCTATCATGCCGACCTCCCTTTAACTGCTGCTGCCACCCCGCCTCAAGTAATTCGCAGTTAGAATGCTAACTTGAACTAGGTACAACAATGAGCTCGAGTACGAGACTGAATCAAATCGAGCACCTTTAAATGAGTAATAGGACTTCTTTCGCTTACTAGTTACACTAATTCTTTGGATGCTACAACCAAATCAAGATGCATTCAGAAACGACATGGACATCTCTTTCATGACTTGAAAGAGAGTGTATTCCTATGGTTATGCTATATAGGTTGAGGAATGCTGAAGCCGCCACCTATTAGCTGCACAATCTGCAACATAGCTTGATTCAGAATCGTTGTCGCACTGCGTCTAGGAACAAACGGCCATTTCTCTGGGGCGATGTCCTACCCTGGGCCCCTCCTAGAAGATCTGAACAGGACCAGACAGCATTCCGTAACCCAAGGCTCACAATCACATTCTTCCAGAGCTGTAAGATCCGCTACCCGCATCGGAAACAAGTGAAATGGGCAAAAAGAACAGAATCTATGGTCCAATTCAGACTAAAAGCTTAATGACGCTTTTCTGGGATGTATTTTAAGCAAATTCAAGCCATTCCCATATGTATTGTACATGTCGTCGACAGCTTTGTGGTGACAGGAAATGCATATATTCTGAACT
Organism: Iris macrosiphon; assembly: GCA_036927795.1. NCBI lineage: Eukaryota > Viridiplantae > Streptophyta > Magnoliopsida > Asparagales > Iridaceae > Iris > Iris macrosiphon. The sequence continues at coordinate 174,903,509 of JAYESA010000013.1, read as the reverse complement.
TACCAAAAAAATTCACTTGATGGTATGAAACAAGTAGATGATGAATACAAATGCAACTCTGAAGTGTGGAGAAAAAAATGGTTAAACTATGATCTATGTAAAAGAATTTCACTTCTATAATTATACACCCTATGATACAATTATAACAAGGCAGATGAATCGCTGCTTGTTGGTTTCCATCACAAGATGGTACCCAATAGCAATAGGTGCAACAGTATTGAATATACTATGAGGCCTAACCTTGCTCCTGGTCGGCGCATCAAAACCTGTCCTCCAGAAACCCTGCAGACATGCATGGAGCATAGAATGAATTGCTTTTCTTGATTGAATCAAACTAAGAAAATGATTTCTGTTTGCAGCTCTCTCTATATATAACGAGCTTAATAGTTTAGATTAACTGGATCGATCTAAGAAACAAAAGGGAGACGTTTGCTCAAACTTCTCAATCAGAAGTGCATCTGGCTGTGAACTCATATCAACTTGATGATCCACTGTTAATATCTACAGAACTAGTAATGCTTACATAAAAAAGGAAGCGTTATGACGATTTCAAGATTCAGATATCATGAACTAAATGCCCCCAGAAATGAACAAACATAGGTTGGGAAACCAAGAAAAGAACAAATGGAAAAAAGAATTAAGTAAACAAAAGGTTCTGGTTTTGTCAGATTTTTGTAAGGAATTAATGACAAAATTTAGAATCAATATAGACAAATATTCTAAGAAATGCAGCAAGTTCAAGCTAAGACAAAGTCACAACATTATATCTTAAGGATTTCCATATTTTAAGTCCATGCTTATTCACTTACCAAATACCATCAATCCTATCTGCAAACAGCTTTCCTTGCTTTGGAATGAGACCAGATGTGTTCAAGGATTTAAAAACATGACCTGATAAAAACATAAGAACAAAGATAAATTGTGTTAAATTTCAAGGCTACTTGTAATTCCATCCAAATTTGGTTAAGAAGAGGACACGGCACAAAACCTTTATCATCAGTTTCTTGGGAAGCAATTAACCGATCCGACTCCGAATCGATACTGAGAACAAAATGGTCATTTGACCCTTTCCGCATTGTTCTAACATGAGCAGCAGATGGAGTTATTGAATTCTTTGCAATCGCCTGAAGACAGCATGTGTTGGGGTCAGCTATTGTTATAGTACATAGACTACAAAGTGACTGGAAGTTGATGTGTTCAAGTTCTTATTCGTCCTTACTAAAACTCATCACATACTACCAACTCTTTCCAGTGGTCTGATGAGCTAATCGCAAGATTAGCCCCACAATTTCTTTCTAGATTTTATAATATTAGAAGAACTGAGAAGTACAACTAGGGCCACAGTTGTCTGACATGAATGGGCACCATGTATAGATAGCTCTCTGATCAATAGCAAATTACATACTTTTGTTGTACTCTTTAAAATCTAATGGTATATAGTGATAAACGTTTGTATTATTTATCAACTAATACGTTTTTGAGCAATTGAATAGCACCGCCAAACAACCCTGATGTCTGATTCATATTTGTTTAGGTTAAATACGGAAAGGCCTCTTCAAGGTCTCTTCGTGTTACTGGCTCATCAAGGAGCTGCCTGCAATCAGTAGAAATACAGAAAGCAAAGGCAGTGGACTATTACAGTAATATAGTTTAATGATGTAATTTTGCAAGAACAACTTGGGACAAGTAACATGTTTGGTATAATGAGTCAGAGCAAGCTTGTAGGAATTGGTGAGGAATCATGAATCAGCTGTTTAGTGCAAAAGTGGAATCTTATTAGATAAGAGTTGGCTTGCGATTGAGAAATAAAATGAACTGGAGACTATATCAACTTGAAGTTAGATTTAGAAAAATATGAAGTCGTCTGTAGAAACCATTCAATGAAACGAAACTACGTTGGATCCAGCAGTTCATTTGTTAGTCTTCTCTTCATTTCTGCTGTTCTAATTCAACCCTTTGATTTAATATGATTCTCACTCCAATAGAATCCTTTGCTAAGATTAGGAGTACAAAAATTGCAGTCACAACTTTCTCCTATGAGATGTCCAAAAGAGATCATAAGCATCATGCAGCCTTCTCCCATTAAATGGGATTAGCTATGGAGCATAAAAAACTCCATAAAAGATTTAGCAGAGTCTTTACAACCAGCTGTTAGCCTGATGTTAGTCCTCTATGTTGTTGCCAAATACCTAGAAAACTTAGCTATGAGCATGAGAGAATCTTGCTATAAAACCTAGATTGCTAGTTGTTAGGTAAAGTACCTTTTGGATATATAGCTTAAGCTCATGCAAACAATGAACACCCTCCAAGTTCCGTATACTATAAAGAGTATAGACGAAGAGGTAGATGATACAATTTTATATAGAGAACTGCATTTCTCTCTATGACACATTAAGCCAAAGAGTAAAAAGGAATGACAAACCGATAGATGTCCAAAAGTGGCAAAAGAGATGAAACTATTTATTGAATGGACAAGTTGTGTTCTGAAAGAATGTAGGAGGAAGGAGGCTTTCAAACAGTTGTGGCAAAGTCGGGTGTCATCCCTTAATATGAGCCCATGGCTGGGTTGGGATTGCTTGTCATGGCTGCTTCTATTTTTCTTTTCTTTTTTAAGAAAAAAAAAAAATCCTAAAAGTTGTTTGGTAACATTAGCTTTTTTGAAAAGTTGGTTCAATTTTGGAAAAGCTTATAAGAGCAGGTGGGAGGCGGCTTTCAAAAGCCGCTTCTGCTGTTGTTTTTCAAAAAGCAGCAGCAATCTCAAACCAGGCCTAAAACAGGTGAAGCTTCCAACCCAACATAAGCAAAAATGAACCAAGTCTAGACCTGATCAATTCTGAGCACAAACCACCTTGTACAATATATAATATTTCAATACCTTATGTTTTATATAATTCATAAAAGAAAAGCATTTACATGGAACATATTTGTAACCATTGTTTTGCTAAGAATAAAAGAACTCTTTAAAAAAATTAAAGTTGGATTATTCTGAAAAAAAGAAAAGAAGCATCCAAGTCACGAGGCTCCCGTTTATGTAGGGTCTAGGGAGGGTGTCGCCTGGTGCGATAGTAACACTTGTTACTTGCATCCTGAAGGATGCATGTTCGAGTCAAGGAAACAATATATATATATATATATATATATAGAGAGAGAGAGAGAGAGAGAGGGGTAAACTGGATATGAGGCATAGTGCTCATATTCTTACATGAGCCATGCACATGTGGACTAATAGGAATAGAGTGCACCCATGTGCACTAGTACACTCCATTTCTATTGGTCCACATGTACATGGCTCATGTAGGAATATGAGCACTATGGCTCATATCCCGTTTACCCATATATATATATATATATATATATATATATATATATATATATATATAGGGGTAAGGCTGCATACATCTTGATTCATGTGAGAATATTCTATTCCTCCAAAAATCAATTTTTTTTAACTTATTGATGATGAAATTCTTATTAAGCAAAATTTAAAGGACATTCCAATGCCACGAGGCTCCCACTTATGAAGGATTTGGGGAGGGTCAAGATGTATGAAATCTTACCGTCACATATACAAAGAGGTTGTTTCCTTAACTCAAACCTGCATCCACGAGGATCCAAGCAGCAAGTATTACGAAGCAAAATTTCATTGAATAAATTGGTCTGAATAAATTGGTTCGGCAACGCAAGTTGTATGTTTTGTGACAATATGGTTGAGTACATCATTGTTTTTTTTTATCTTGTGGTTTTGCACAACAAATTTGGAATGAGCTCTTGTTGTTTTCCTTTTATGACTTCCTAAATCTCTAGCAGATGATAAAAAGTTGGCATTAGTAAGTTTGTTTTATCTATTGCGGGGCATGTTACTCATTTCCACATGCTGGTATTTGGAATGATAAGAATACTACGATTTTTTGACGATTGAATGAGCGAATATTTCCAAGTTATTTATCATGCTTTATTTAACTTTTTTCTTGGGTAAGTATCATGAATCCCAAAGTTCAACATCAAGTATGATATTTATCTGAATTTGAACAATTGATCAACATGTTTAAGGGAAACATTGATACTCAAGTTTATTACTGGGTAATTATGATCTTCATCTTTTAATATAATGCATAGTCTAGATATTATTTCTCTTTCTCGTAGGGTAGAGTCGATTTATGGCTCAATTTGGCTTTTCAAGAAGAGATGGTTGTTGGATAGAATTTACACTTGTGAGTGGATATGCTTGCTGCCATTCCCATTTCTAAAGGAGTGAAGACCAGAAGGAGAGAGAAGACTTCAAAAGACATTTTCAATGACTAGTGACAAGATTCCAATCACTTTATTCAGCAAAAAAAGATAAGAAAAAAAAAGCTTTTGTAAAATCAAAATAATTTGGTTTGGGTAAATGCTCGATTCTTCTTATCTGCGCTAGAATCTGTTATTCTAGAAGATTTTAATTTAGTCATAAGGGTGTTTTACTATGTTTCATGTACTGGTTAAGTTACCTTTCAGTTTAGAAGCTAATCATCCATGAATAAAATAATTGCAACCAATCTTCGCTGCATCAAAAAGTAACTTCGATATTTTTTTTTTGTTTCAGTTTTATTTCCTCTGAAGATTGTGCATTCATGCCTCAGAAGCATCCTCATATACACATATACATGTGTATGTCAGGGTGTCTATAAGAATATATACCAAAAATAAACGAATGTGCATGTCATCGTGGGTGGGTGTTATAAAAGAGAAGAATAAAGATCCCATAGCTGAAGAAAACAAAACAAATTATCTTACCACATCTTCAATTTCAGATATCTCGGACCCCAAAGCTGAAGTAGATGCTTCAAAGACAGTCCTTTCTTTGACAGTGTCTGGCTGTGCAAGTCGAGCATGAATTGAATCCTCAAGCAATTTATTTTTTGTTAATAATTCATCGACAACTTTTTCCTTTGCATGTAACTTGGCTCCCAGTTCCTGCATTCTGGACTTGGAATCCTCAAGTTCGACATTGGAGGATATCATGAGTCTTTCCAACAAAAGTAAGAATCCTGTAGCAGTAGTCAGCTTCTGGTCTTCAAAAAAATTATTTCCACCAAATCTTTGCACCATTTTCTCCAATCCAACTGTCAACTCAATCAAGTCCATTTTCTTTGATTCCATATCCCGATTGTTGGTCCTAGTAGTTTCAGCAGCCTTTTTCTGATGTTCAAGTTCACGAACATGGGACTCAAGAATCAACTGCATATCTTCCTTTTCATTGCTCAAAGAATCCATCTTATGCACCAATTCAAGAAAATTATCCAAAATGTAAAACAGCTTTTCTACAGGGCTTGTAAAAAGAACTTCTTGGGTCTGTTCTGCAGCCTCATTGGAGGGAATAGGCATCTTATCTACTTTGTCAATAACAGTTTCCAGTTGACTTTCCAAGAAAAACTTCACAGCCATCCCTGAAATGTCAAAAAGGAGAAGGTTAAGCTGGATGCAGAACTACACAAAATAATGCATATACTAGATTATGATTCTATGAACAATAAAGGTTAAGGAAACACATCACCTCTTTCTTTTGTAGTCAAAGCATTCTGTTGGGAGAAAAATTGAGCCTCTTCATCCTTCATCTTATCTTCTTTTGCTTGATAATCCTCTATTTTTGATTTCATTACTTTGCAATCATTTTGCAACTCTTCCAGATCCCCCTCCAACTTCAAGATCCTTTCTTCGCTTAGTTTTCTATCTTGAATGGCACTTTTAGCAGTTAAGTCGGCTTGATTCAGTTTATGCGTCAAGTCACCAATGGAAGTACCCCAGGATCTCTTGACATTCACTAACTGTTGGGACTGAACATTGATTCTTTTGGCAGCCAGTAGTAAATTCTGTGCTGCTTTACCATATTCACTATCATTCCCTTCTTCTAGTGCAGCATCAATAGCACCAAGCGATCTTGGCTCCATTCTAGAGGTGATCATGCCTTGGTCGGTGACAAAGCCGAACACGTCACCGAGTTCAATTTGCAGTTCCTCAGTAGCATTAATGCATGCAGAAAACAGGGCCATTGCCTCCTTCTCTAAAGATAATAATTTGACCTCTTGGGCCTGATTACGGTCTTCCAAATTACTTATATTTAGCTGCAAAGATTCACTCAATTCAAGCATGTGAATGACTTCATCCTTTGTTGCCTGCAAGGCTTCCGATGTAACTGCAATATGATCATCCAAGTATCTGGATAAACTTCCGAATCTGTCACTTAGATTTTTGTCTTGAGATTGGAGGGCTTCGGCAATTTTTGTCAAGGATGTGGGATCATCAAGATCCTCTGTACTCATTTCATTACTAAACATTCTATCATTAATGAAATCCTCAAACTTTGGGAGAGTGGAAAGATTTGTGAAAGCAGTTACCTGCTGCAAATTACAAAAGTAGCATATGAATAACCTGGTTCAAACTAGTTCGTTTGAATGCATACACAAAATACACAGTAGCAAGATCAAAAAGTATTAATGGCGTAGAAGTGAGCAGCTAAACTATGAAAGAAGAATCTCAAAAGTCGGTATTAAAAATATTAAGCGCCAAAAGATTAATATATGGGATTATCAGGTGAGATATGCTATAGTTAAAGACTGAAGAACTTGTGCTTATGAAATTAGGCAAACAAAGTACAAGTTTTTACATATTTCAAAAGGTTCAAAGTATCGGTATCGGAATCGGTATCGGACCATTCCTATGAGTATCGGGATCGGCGGTATCGGTAGTATCGGCGGTTTCGGATCGGAGTATCGGATTTTTTGGTATCGGAAAGCAAACAACTATTAGTAAATTATTAATATTTTAGAGAATATATTTTATACATTTATGCATAATTTAAAGTATTTTCAGTATTGTTTCTTAGTATTTTTGATATTGAATGAAATAGTAGTCATCCTTGTCGATTGATTTATATGCGATAGATAAGTTTTCCTCTTTTCTTTGTTTTTACAACCTTACTATGCTTTTACATCCTTTCTAATTGGTCTTTTTAATTCAAATTTTTTGCCGAATTGACTGGAAAAGAGACCTCTAATGTCGGTATCGGTCAGTATCGGGTATCGGTCGGTATCGGATCGGGACATGCCAAACTGTATCGGTATCGGCCGTATCGGATCGGTATCGGCCGATACTTTAAACTATGAATTCAACAGGAGCAATGCTGACTCATATCTGCTCGGGAATCTTAGCTTTTCCCTACCATTGACATTTGAGTAGATTTAATGCATGCTGGCCAGGTGTTTTTCCCTGGTTCACATGCCAGTGGAAGGTATGAAAAGGGTAAGTCAGAGGAGAGTACGAGGAGTATTTCTCTTCCACAAACTGGAATCTAGTATCATGTTTCTCTGTTTTATATTAATTTGGTAGAAACAAAGCATCTCCTAGTTTGCAACTCCATTGCTATGGTCCATGTAGGACTAAATTTCAGAAAAACTGGCAGTTTGCAAGAGGTTAAAAAAAATCTCCTAGAATTTGGTCCTACACGGACCACTGGAAATGAATTGTTCATGGAGTTGTAAACTAGGAATAAGGAGACGAGATATTGGGCCATGACCAAAGAAGTAAATGGTAATCCATGTATTATATTATTACGTTGCTTGCTCTCTATTCAAAAGCATGTTTTGACTTGATTTACAATGTTATCAATGCTGAATTTATGCCTCCAATAGACTTGATGTACTTGGATTGGGCAATTGCATGTAGTCTATTCAGGAACTAGACTTCACAGAAACTTGGCCTTTTAAAAGTAGGATTGGAATATTAGCTGAAATCGATTTATTTAATAATCATTTTTTTTTTCCTGAAACAATTTCTAACCCTAGATTGCAATCATGAGGATATTTATACAAAAAAAACACGCATATCCTGTTTTGAGGTCAGAGACATGAATCTTTCTCCTCCATTCACCTCTATCACATATTCACATTTGTAATAACATATCCTTCTTTGGATTCTTGTTTTTATTATCTTCCCTAGTCCTATCTTCTCCTTCAACGGCCATGCTATCACCTCCCCTACCATCGTATCCATTGATTTCACATCTAAACCATATAAAAAAAAATCATCTAAAACTAACAGATCCCAACTTTGATATCCCACAAATACAATATTTTCTTAGTCAAATTATTGTATCATCGTTCATCCATCTTAAAGTTCTCATGCTTAGTTCAGTTTTGGAGACAGTTAATATCATGGCTATGTTATAACTTTTTGCTCAAACTCAACAGTATCAGTACATCCTCCAGAAGCACTTAGCACCTTCAAAAACTCAGTCACCTTACTTTAATTTCTAGGAACAACCTCAAAATCTCCATAACTCTGCTGCAGGGATGCAGACATAGGGGCATAATACGGATACGACGACACCACAACGATAAAAGTTAAAACCAAGAAGCAATATATATATATATATATATATATATATATATATATATATATATATATATATTTATTATTATTATTATTATTATTATTATTGAAGAAGGTAAATATTTTTTATCAACGATAATTACAACTTAGATCTATCCCAGATTACAAAATGAGTCATCTGGGGTCTAAGATATCTATGCCAGCATCTATATTTCTTTGTACAACAAAAGTACTAAGGGAAAGGCCCTCAAATATACGCCGGTTGCGTTCCCTCCACACGTGCCATACCACCGTCCCAAAAATTATTCTAAGACGGCAATAACGTCTCTCTCCATTCCCCTTCTGAGCTTTAATATCCTTTAATACCGCAGCAAGTTCTCTACAATGACCATGGGTTTGCCCCAATTTATACCTCAGCACACTCCAGATCTCCCAAGCGACGTCACAAACGAAGAAAAGATGTTCCCTGGTCTCATCATGTTTTCCGCATAAACAACACTTCATGTCCTTACAGGGGATGCCAAAATTGCTCAACCTGTCTCGAGTAAGAAGTCTATTCCTGATCAATTTGTATAAGCACAACGACATCTTGACTGCAGCGTCTTTGGTCCAAACCATCTTCGCCCATTCAACCTCCTCGTGATAGGTCCGTATCTACTTCATGGCCGTACTGAACTTGAAAATGACTTTCTCCATGTCTTCCCAGATCTAGTAATCCTCCACCGCTTGTCTATCAATCTCTACCGCACAGATATCTTCCGCATTAGCCGCCTCGATCAAATGGCCGTGGAGCTTCCACTCCCCTTCCTGAATAAGGCTGTTAACCATTTTCGTAGAGCCCGTCAGTTCATAAACATGCCATCCCTCCCTCTCAATCAGACTAGAGTGCTCGATCTAGGGGTCATGTCAAATGCTGGTTTGGGCCCCTGAGCCTATGACTCTAGTCAACTTACCCTTACCCTTGCTTCTCGTCCTCAACAAGGCTTTAACGGTGACTGAGAAATTATTGTTGCTATTGGCTGACCAGAAGTCCCCTTTCGGAAATTACCTTCCCTTGATCCATTCAGCCCAAAGAGACTTTTCATTGATGAATCTCCAGAACAATTTGAGATAAACAGTTTTTCTGAGTAGGGCCAAAGATGGCAGTCCAACTCCACATTCCTTTTTTTGGCCGACACAACTCCTCCCAACTAATTGCACGTATGCCTCATTTCCACAAAAAGTCTGCACACATGCTTTCGATTTTCTTCATCATACTTCGATTTTCTTCATCATACCCTTGGACAGCATAATGACTTGGAGCCAGAAAAGAGCAACCGTCTCAATTACGGCTTTAATAAGTTCAATCCTCCCTCCAAAGGCCAGCATCTGCAACTGTCATCCCTCTAGTCTCGATTGCGTGTAATTGAGGAGACCTTCACACTCCGCATTAGCAGCATAGTTGATCGAGAGAGGAAGTCCCAAGTATCTCACAGGAAGCATATATATATATATATATATGTGTGTGTGTGTGTGTGTGTCTGTGTGTGTGTGTGTGTGTGTGTTAAAACCTTTTTTTTCCCCTTGAAATAGAACAAAAATAATAAATGAAAGTTTTACGAACACAAATTAACTTCCTATTGCAGGAAATGAAGTGGATGAGGAGAGGGAAAGGAGCAGGTTCACTTAAGGTGAGAAAACGCAAACTTGTGCACTAAAAAAAAAAAAAAAAAACTCTTGAGTCTGTGTCTGATACGTGTCCGAGCATAGCTGTCAGAGGTGATGAGCACATTTAGATCCACTGCAAAAGCGTCCTCTGCTGCTCCTGCCCCCTTGCAACAACATAGGCAATTCTACATTACAGAAACTCAACTGCTTTCTGAAATGAGTATCTACATACTTCCAGAGTCAAATTAGAAAGATAAAATGTTGTTGATTTTGCTTCTCAATGGGATAATGATTATTGTGAAAAGAAAAGAAAAAGTATGGTCATAATAAGCTCCAAGAGTGATGAAATGGTACCGAAAACATCACAACATCCACCAATATGTCAAGAAGGATCTAGATTCAATGTATTTGTGATCTATATGACTTATCTAGAGTAAGTGACTTTTTGGCTGGTCCCTACAAAGAGGTTTATGTTGTGTGTTGTGTCAGATTTACAGCATAAGGTAACATCCCGTATGGCAAATTGGTTATTTTGGCATGTCAAATCTCCAACTTATAGTGAAATGAAATCTATAATGTGGAGCTTCATTATTAATATCAGTCTGCATCCAGTGGTTATTCCTGAATTGTTTATTTCCCTTTGCTTGTCCTCATCATACCATGTATATAGAAAATCATTTTGGGTTGGCTGTGAAAAATCAGTTTTATAGGACTTAGATGATGTGTTTTTCATATGCATACTACTTTACCAGGTAGACAAGAAGATAAATCCTTCTAAATATAAATTACTCATGAAGCAAGGATGACAAATGAAAAAAATATAACAATGCATAAATAACAAAAGAACAGGAAAATTACAAGAAACCCATATAGTGTTTATTCCGGTGACAAAAAGAACATATTGCAGTTTTTTAGAAACAACAAAAATAGTGTGTTCGAAGATCCATTATCTTTCAGCATATTGGAAATTGTTTACCTTACCAGTCCATATATCTTTCAAGTAAATTTAATTTAAATGCACTTGTGATCAATTCTACTAATAACATAAATCGAGAGAAAAAAAAAAAAAATCCCAAAGTAAAAGCATCTAAAACTTTCATTTCCATTGGATGGATGATGCATGAAACTTTTTAAAACTAATAACTTATAATTTCATATATGGAAAGAAAGGGCAGCAAATGTAAAAAAAGTGAAGGAACTTTTTCTAAAAGTGGTGTTAGATAATAAAGATCGTCTATTGGTTTCTTTGTTTATGGTGCAAATGTTATATGTGCTTCCTGTACTTTGCAATAGTAAGCGGTAATAACAAGCTGAAAGCAAATTGAACATACCTCAGAACCAGTAAACATCTGCAGTCCCTTTGCAGCAAAATGGTCATGCAAATCCTGAATTAGGAAGCCCATATGTCTCAAAGCATCAACCTTTTTCCTAAGTTCTTCTGTCATTTTTGAGAAGAGACTTTGGTTTTTGACAAGCAACCAAAGGTGTCCAAGTTGACTGGACATCTCACTAGCCTGGTTTTCTAAAGATTCACGAGATTCCACCAACTCTTCCATGCATTCTGCTAATTTGGCATTTAATGCAGCTACCTCCTGTTTTCTTTTAGTTTCTGCTTCATTTTTTTCTCCCTCGAGAGCAGAGATATTGCTAGATGCCTTTGCAAATGCATTCTCAAGAGATCTTATAGTTGCATAGGCATCTTGTAACTTGACAACCTGCATATATCCTTCCTTTTTCAGGTTCTCCATCTCTTCTTCAATATTTGCTTTGCCAAGTTGAATGTCATTCTTTTCTTCGCCAATATAGTGTATTTGTTTTTCTGCCTTGGATAGTTCATCTTTGAGAGCTTTTATGGTTTGAAATGCATCAGCTAATCTGCTGGCATGCATAGTAGCTTCCTCTTTGACTTTCTCTAGCTCGTGCTCCTTATTAGCCCTATCAGATTCTGACTCATGGATGTTCTCTGCAATCCAATAAAGCTTTTCTACAGGATTTTCAAACATTCTCCCGGTAGGAAGTGCAATGTCTTCTAAGGAATCAACCAATTTCTGCAACATACTCTTGCTTTCTAGCAAGGATCTTTCATTTTGCTCTCTCAAATCCTTCAAAGAAGCAACCTCAGATTCTAGCTTTTCAATATGCTCTGGACAAGCAGACAGACTCTTAATCTGTTGTTCATATTCAGCAATAGCAGATTTCTGAAGCTGGAGCTCTTGATTTAGCTTTTCAATCTCACATTTTTTTTCATCCAGAGACTGTTTAAATCCCTCGCGTTCTTGCACCAAACCCTTTCCCTTCTTCACTGCCATTGACAACTTTTCCCTGAGTACAGAAGATCTCTCCTCAAGTCGCTCAACTTCTTTCTGCAAGGCCTCTTTGTCATTTCTCAAAGTAATAACTTCCTTGGAAGCCTTTCCCAGATCATCTGACAGAGTTATCATCTCAGATCTACCAATTGTCTCTTCTTCTAGCATTTTCTCACATAATATCGACTCCTGATACTTTAAATACAGTAACTTTTGCATCTCTTCGAACTCTTCTCTCTCAACATAGTATCTTTTCATTCTTCCAGTAATTGTACTAATACATTTGTCTATCAACATATCTTTGTCACGAAATAATTGATCATCCAAAGTGCTTCCAGATGAGTCTGTATGTTCCTTAGCCAGCTCATCCTTCTCGAAAGAAATTTGAGACAATCTTTCAGCAATTCTCTCATACTTGTATTTGAGTTGCTCGTGTGTATCTTGTACAAATTCCTTTTCTTGTTTTACTTCCAAAATAGAAGCTGTCAGGTGGTTAATCTTTTTGTGGGCCTCAGACAGCTCTGGTTCATGTGATGTCATGACAACCTGGGCAGCAGCAATTTCTTCTTGCATCTTTACTACATCCTCCTTGGTTTGCGCAATAGATTTTACACGCCAGTCAATCTGACTAACTAATTCTGTAGATTGAACGGTTTCAGGTAGTTCAATGTTGGACAATGTTTCTTTGACTTTGTTCATGTCCATCATAACTCCATCTGATTCGTGTTTTTGGTCAACAAACCATCTCACTCTATCTACAACATCCAAGGAAAGCACGTCATCAGGGCAATTATTTTTCTGCATCACTTCTTCTATATCTTGAAGAACCCTATCCCTATTTGACAGCGAGTCCTGAAGAGAATTAACCAAATTTTGGGTTTCGTTCAGCTCCTTGGATGTGATTGTAGAAAGTTGTAATGTTTGTGACTTCTGCTCCAGCTCCAGCAGGCACTCGTTGAGCTCATTGGTCTTCTCAGCTAATGATTTATTCAGCTCCTCGATTCTGGCTTCAGAAGTCTCTAAGGCATCGGATTTCTGTTGCAACTCTAGCAAGGACTTCTCAAGCTCAGTAGTCTTCTCAGCTAATGTTTGCTTCAGCTCCTCGATACTAACTTCACTAGCCTCTATTGCATTAGACTTCTCCTGCAACTCCACCAAACAATTCTCGAACTCACTGGTCTTCCCTGCCAACAATTGTTTCAGCTCTTCATCATCAGTTTCAGTATTTTCCAAGGCATCAGCTTTCTCTCTTAACTCCAGCAAACACCTGTCAAGCTGAGAAGTTTTCTCAGCCAATGACTGCTTCAGCTCCTCAGCCCTGGCTTCAGTAGTTTCTAATATTTCATATTTGTGTTGTAGTTCAAGCAAACACTTCTCAAGCTCACTTGTCTTCTCATCTAATAACTGTTTCATTTCCTTGCCGCTAGTTCCGATAGCTTCCAGAGCACTAGATTTCTGTTGCAACTCCAGCATATTCTCCTCAAGCCTACCTGTCTTCTCGGCCAACAGCTGCTTCAGCTCCTCAGTACAGGCTTCACCAGCTTCTAAGGCACTAGATTTCAGTTGCAACTCCAGCATACACTTCTCGAGCTCACCCGTCTTCTCAGCTAATGAATGCTTCAATGAGTCACGATGTTGAACCAATGATTTTCCCTTTGTCACTGCCATGCTAAGCTTTTCCCTGGCTGCCGCCAGCTTGTTGTCAGACTGCTCAAGCTCCCTCTTGCTTTTGTTAGTTTCTGCAATAGCCATTTCCAGACTTTCTTTCATCCTATCAACCTCTTCGGACATTGACCTGTTTTCATGTTCAAGCTTACTTACTGTCTCCAAAAGTGATGTTTCTCGTCTCTTGCTTTCGAGCAACTCTTCATGAGCAACACTATAAACAAAACCCAATTCACTTTCTTCGGAGGTCAGCAAGTCAGGCTTTGTCTCTGCCAATAAATACATTAGTTGATGGGTATCAGATAACAACCGTGCATGCTTTTCTACCAAAGACAAAGTTCTCTTCTCAACAAGGGAGATTCCATCATCAACAGAACCCTCCAATGTAGAACTTTCTTGACCCACCACTGTCTCAAGGGAAGCCAACAACCTCTTGCTAGATTCAGCAGAAGATTGCTTGAATGACTCTGACCAAATATCTGGAAGTGAACCAAAGTAAGAAAACAGAACATCCCGAGATACATCTGATTCTGTGAGTTTTACACTTAGGTCCTCCAGCTCTTGATCTTTGTTATAAAGAACAGAACGGAGCTCCATAATGGTGCCCCCAGAACTTAAGTGCTCATCTAAAAGGCTTTTCAAAAGAGACATCAACTTGGAGCAGTCACCAACCACAGAATGCAATGACGTGGGAGACATAAAAGCTTCATCGTCCCCTCCTTCCCTCTCCATCCAACGGAGACGCTCAACCACCTCCTCATTGTTTGAAACAGGCAGCGATTGTTGATCAATCATTACTTGAAGTTGGCGTAGTAGGCTGGAGACTTCCCTCCCCAAAACTTCTCTTTCTTCCTGAAATGAAAACACAATAATGTGAAACTACAGTTCTCTCAAAGTGGTATAGCTCACAACATAAGACACATGGAATGTAGGGCTTTCAAGCACTAAAAAGAATCATATTAAAGGATTCACACGACAACAAAGGAAATTCTTAAGGATTAGATCTTTTAATCCAAAATATGTAGCTAAATACTGTAGGCTCGTAGCTTTAACCTCAGAAAAAGGACATAAATGATGTTCCATACATCAACAGTTACAAGTTTGGAAAATCTTGTCTTTAAAGGAGGCGTGACAATAAAGTTTTTTTGGCAGCAGGTGTTAGTGCCTGGTAAACTGACTTGGGGATACTTTCTGAGGTGCTTTAGCTATTATGTATACAATATGGAAAATGACCGCATGCCTTAAATGATGTAGGACAACTTCTGAATCCTATTTAGATTTGTACTGCGTTACGCATCTGTCGCATAATAGCCATACCAACTTTCGAGGCAGAATCATTATCCGGGAAGCTAACTCCGAGCTCCACGATTTCTGTGTTCAAGTCATAGTCGGATTCTGGAGTTTAATCAATCAAATATGTTGTTGAAGTCAGAACTGGAATTCTGGCAGTTTTAGAATTGAGTGTATCTGTGGGAAGTTAGACGTGGTGCACAAGACGAGAGAAAATCGACTTAGGTGGTTTGGAAATGTGTAACACAAGCCAATAGATACTCCCGTAAGAAGGAGCGATGATATAATAGTTAATGGATACATTAGGACTAGTAGGCCTAGATAAACATGGATTGAAATCTTAGAGAATGATATGGATTTTTTAGCGCTACAGTGGACATGACCTTTAACATAGCCGAATAGAAGAAGAGGATTCAAACAACCGATCCCAAAAATTTGGGATAAATGCTTTGTTGTAGTTTTAGTTGTAGGATTTGATAAAGATTCATGATTTTGGTCAAATCTTAACAAATCTTTTAGGCTATTTACTTTGACTAAATAAGGCTAGGGTTTGGTCCAAATTTTGCCCAAATCTTGTATCCATCTAATGTTTTTGGTTTAAACTAGGGCTTCTATTTTTTAGGTTCCCTTTTTTATTTCCTTTTCTCCAAGGTTGTGAGAGCGATCAATGTAATAGTTTGAACACCACAATTTTAATAATACAACTCTTGAGATTACTCTCTTTGGTCTATTCCAATATTTCGCAAGGTTCTCAATATCGGAATTGGACACTTCCTATGAGCATCGAGATCGACAGTATTGACGGTTTCAAATCATAGTATGTCAAATTTTTTTGTATCGGAAAACAAATTAATAAATTATTAACATTTTGGAAGAAAAAATAATAATATATTTAAGCATAATTTTAGGTATTTTTTGTGTTGTTTCTTAGTAATTTTGGAATTAAATAAAATAGTAGTCACCCTTGCTAATTGGTTTACATGTGATAAATAAGTTTTCTTCTTTTACATATTTTTACAACCTTACTATGCTTTTACACTCTTGCTAATTGATGTTTTTCGTTCAATTTTCTTTGCTGAATTGACTAAAAAGAGACCACCGATGTCGGTATCGGTCGATATTGGTATCGGTCGGTATCGGATCGGAACATGTCAAACCATATCGGTATCGGCCAATAATGCAAACTACGATATTTTGAGGATTCGAACTCCCTCGTGGACTACGAAAACTCGTTCGTGGATTCCGGCAAATCCTAAGGCGATGTTTCAAATCCTAAGGCGATGTTTTAGCATTGTCAGGTATCCATTTTCGACTTCGTTTCAGTGGCGCCACCTGTCGCCCTCTGACTAATGTGGGGGTTACCCACTCGACATCATTAACTTTATTTAGTCAACATAAAAAAAAACTCCAACTTTGACTTAAGACAAGACCTGCATGGCAATCTAATAGCTCGAATCACAAATACCAATCTCATATTTGTATAAGCTTAATTATTAATCAATGGGAACAGTGGTCTACAAACAAATAACCAAGGTACACACTATCGGATGGAGTTGATACTGAAATTGCCTAAACTACAGAGATCAACTAGAAAATTCTTTTAGACTTAATTACCTTCTGGACTTCTTCGTTCCACCACCAACTTTTTTTTCAAAGTCCAACCATTCATTACATTTTAAAAATCCTAGGATCCTTTCTGCTACTTTCTTGATACATTGTCATATTATACCACGTAACATTAAAACCTTCTTAGGTGCTCTATCTTGTATCAATTTATCCTTTAAAATCTATTAAATTCTCTTCTTTCAAGTTCCACCATTTTGTTCTCGATCTCTAATCTATCATTCTCTTCCACCTCTTTAATACAAATATCTAAGACCATTAACCTATGTTGCCAACATTTAGTGTAACTAAACCATTAAAGCTCTAAAAAAAAAAATCATATCTTTTATGAGTAGCACATATAGTTATTATAATAATTGAGTAAAGTTTCAATTTTTAGCTAAGTTTACAAGGTCCAATCTACTATACCCTAAAGAGCTAAAATTACTTTCAAAAGCTAATATATTCCAAAATTATGAGTAAAAGTCCTAGTATACTGTAGCTTCTTTGCTGATGGAGCATTCACAGTGTAATTTTCATGATAAAAAAAAAAAAGCTTATACTTTCTACATTGATCCAAGGTGTCATCAAGCCATTCCCAAATGCAACCAACTAGTTAGCAATGACACTCCGAATATAAGTGACATGTCGTGTCAGACACGTATTGGTCATGACATAAGTCTTAACATTTACTCATTTCGCCATAAGCATGAGTAAAATCCGAGTTCAAAAGCTCGGTTTACAGTGGTTCTGGATCGGTAGTTTCAGCGCTTTCGGTCACTCCAATTCTGATCTAAAATGGCGGAAGCATTATCAGTTTTACCGATACGTAAAATTTTGCTTCCTACATACCAACCAACTCTCACGAAACAAAAAAATATTGGTGTTTTTGCCTTTGGACTAGTAAAGATAGTCCCATATTGGCTAGACCACCAAGTGGGTATCTCAATATAATACTTTGTATGAGTTGAGATGTGCAAATGGGGTGTGGTGGGGCACATGGGTGCCATGTGGGGGTGTTTTCCTAGGAGGAAAAAGGATTAACTCCTCATGAAAACATTTATGCTTTTTGTCATGCTCTTGGAATTATTTCCGTATGAGCTAGGCCCCAAAGGGGCTTAGCGACTCGGACTCGGGCTCAAGGGTGCAAAGTGGCACTTTGTTGGCGCACTTTGCACTTAGCACGTCAGCATCGTCGCAAGGCGCTTGTGTACTGTTGTTGCGCTCGTGCACTCGTTTTATACGCGTGTTGCATGAGCGGGTGCTGAACGGGCGCTCGCAAGGTGCTTGTGCGCTCGTGCTCTCGTTTTATGCGCGAGTTTTATGCTCGGGTTGCATGCGCGTATTGCATTAGCGGGCGCTGAGCGGGTGCTGAACGGGCGCTGAGCGGGCTATGCATTGGACTGCGATTGTGGGATGTCAATTTTGTATATTGGCTTTTTAGTCCCACATCGAAAAGAAGAGGAGGATGTATTTCCATCTTTCCCTATATAAAGAGCCCTCTAGCCTCCTTTTGAGACACACCAAAAGTTGAGAAAGAGTAGTCCAAAGGAGTCCGTTCGAGTCACACAAAGAGGTGACTACGAGCGTTCCAGAAGTTCTCTTGTGAACTTGCTGGCTCCTGGGAGCAAATCGTCGATAGAAGACGAGTCTTGCTTTGAGCAACGGTGGTCTTCACCGCCCCAGCAAGAATAATTTTTTATTTTGTCTTCTTCTCATTTTTCTTCTTGGTTCGTTCTATCTGATTGCAAATGCGTTTTGCAAGGAAGAACGAAAGTAGTTTTCGTTTTATTGAAACTTTGTTTTGTCCGTCTGCAACTGCGATTGCAAGAAAGAACGAGAAATTTGGTTAATTCTGATTCTTTTGTAATCTTGAGAGCAAGTTGTAATCAGAATCCTTTTATAGTTCATCGCGGAAATCGAGAATAGTCAGAGTGGAAACTTTTGTATGAACCTCTGATCTCGACCACGCGTTCTTCCATCTTTGGTTAAGTCTCGGGACTAACAATTCCAAAACAAGATCCGAGAAAGATGGAGAACAACCGTACAAAACTTCTCGACACTAGTTTTAACAAACTTGAGAAGTTTGACGGGGATCATTACAACGCTTGGAAGAGGAAGGTCTACCTTAATCTTCAACTCGCAGAGGTGGACTACGTTCTGACAGAACCGGAGCCGGTTGTTCCAGACGGTGATGATGCTACTGTTCGGACAGTTGCTACTGCAACTGCTAAGCAAAACAAGAGAACAACATTTGCAAGCTGCTGATTCTGAACTCCATGGAGGATACTCTGACGGAGTCATACAGCAAGACGGACCATGCTAAGGTCATCTGGGAGTCTCTAGACAAGCATTACAAGGCGGATGAGAACCGCAACAAGATTCATGTGACTGAAAAGGTCTGGAACATGCGATTTGAGGACGACAAGACTATGTTGCCTCAAGTCAAGGAGTTTCTCAAGTTACGTCAAAAACTTGAGGATGATGGCATGCCCTTAATCGACGCCTTTGTCGTGGGGGGTATTGTGGCCAAGCTTTCGCCAGGATGGAGCAATTTTATCTCGGACATGCACCGGAAGAAAATGCAAGTTAGCCTTGATCAACTACTACACAACATCCATGTTGAAGATGAGTTGAGGGCTCAAAACAAAGTAGACACTTTGTCCAAGCAGTTGGCAAAAGCCAACTTGGTGCATGCGGGCGACTCCAAGGGGAAGCAGAAGGCTTCTCACTACAAGAAGGACTTCAACCATCTCAAGGTGAAGTCGGCTTCGTTCAAGTCGAAGCCAAAGCCAAGTCAGATGTGACTTGCTTTAACTGTGGCAAGAAGGGCCACTATCGGAGAGACTGCAGATCCAAGCCCAAATAGACAGAGCAATGTGGGCCTAACAAGGTTGCTATGATTGCGCAGGTTGTGACGGCTGGTGTTGACACTGACAGGTGGGTGGACACTGGCGCATCCTGCCATGTTTGCTCGAAGAATGAGTTGTTTACCATCTACAAGCCTACATCTGAGAAGGTTATGGTGGCAAACCAGGCACAGGTTGAAGTACTTGGGACCAGAACGGTGGTACTAAATCTGACTTCCGAGAAGTCGGTGACGCTTCAAGATGTGAAGCACGTACCGGTAATAGCCAAAAATCTAGTCTCGAAAAATCTACTCTGCAACGCAGGCTTGAGGATGGACATCAGTGCTGGAAAGATGGTGATGTCGTACAAAGGAACATACTTCGAAAAAGCATTTTGTATCGAAGGGATGTTCAAACTTCAGCTTGTAACTCCTGCAAACAATATTAATGTAGTCGCTTCTTCTGGTTACTCTCTTGAGTTATGGCATAATATACTAGGACATGTTCACTGTAAAAGGATAAACAAGATGTCTAGTTTAGGGCTTATCTCCAAATGTGGGGGTAAGGAGGTGGAGAAGTGTGAGGTCTGTGCGCAGACAAAGATCACAAGAAAATCGTTCAAACGGGTTAACCGAAGCACAGATCTTCTGGAGTTGGTGCACTCAGATATCTGTGACTTCAAACAGTTCTCCACAAAGGCCAGGATAAAGTATTTCATTACATTCATCGACGACTACTCGAAGTATTCGTTCGTCTATCTGCTCAAGTCAAAAGACGAAGCGTTCGAGAAGTTCAAGGAGTTCAGGGCGGAGACTGAATGTCAAACAGGACAACAACTCAAGAGACTCAGAAATGATCGAGGCAGAGAGTATAGGTCTATTGAATTCGCATCGTTCTACAAAGAACATGGAATTGTCAATGAGACAACTGCTCCGTATTCTCCTCAATTAAATGGAGTAGCCGAAAGGAAGAATAGGACGTTGACAGAGATGATGAACTCAATGTTGTTAACTGCAGGTCTTCCAAACTGCTTCTGGGGAGAAGTTGCGCTTACGGCTACGTTCATTCTAAACAGAGTGTCGTACGCAACTTTCGATGTCACTCCTCATGAACTCTGGTTCAAAGTCAGACCCAACTTGAATATCATTCGAGTGTGGGGGTGCCTGGCGTATGTGAAGCTTCCGGACTTGAAGATTCAGAAGCTGGGTACGAGGACTACCAAGACCATCTTCCTGAGATATGCTGAAAAGAGTGATGCTCGGAGGTTTCTTTATATTGAGTCAAATCATATCATCGAATCTCGCGACGCATAATTCTTTGAAGATAAGTTTGCAAGGCACAAGAACATTGTTATCGCAGACATTCTGGAGAATAGTGTGAGTACACAAGATAAAGATGTAGTCCAAGAAGAAGTCAATCCAGATACAACATTTGAACCAGAACTCGAAGAGTCGGTGTCTAAGCGAGTAAGGAGACACAAGGACTTCGGAGATGATTTCGTCACCTATCATGTGGAAGCAGATCCACTTACCTATGATAAGGCGATGGAGACCAGAGATACGGTCTTCTGGAAGGAGGCTATCAATGATGAGTATGATTCAATAACCTCCAACAACACTTGGGTGTTGGTCGATCTACCTGAAGGAGCAAAACCGATCGGATGCAAGTGGATCTTCAAGAAGAAGATGAAGGCCGATGGAACTGTTGACAAGTTCAAGACAAGACTGGTAGCCAAGGGGTTTTCTCAAAAGCAGGGGATCGACTACTTCGACACATATGCTCCAGTAGCGGGATGACGACCATCAGGATGTTGATTGCTCTAAGTGCAATTCACAAGCTAGTCATTCATCAGATGAATGTTAAGACAGCATTCCTGAATGGAGAATTGACCGAAGAGATTTACATGCAACAGCCAGAAGGATTTGTCATCAAAGGACTTGAAGACAAAGTCTGCAAGTTGGTGAAATCATTATACGGTCTGAAGCAAGCTCCCAAGATGTGGCATGAGAAGTTTGATAAAGTCATAAGATCAAACGGCTACCGGGTCAGTGAAACGGACAAGTGAAGTTCGCTGACGAGAGATGAGTCATCGTTTGTCTATACGTGGACGACATGCTAATCCTGGGTACGGATCTAGCACATGTCACTGAGACAAAGAAGTTCATCTCATCTAAGTTCAGTATGAAGGACTTAGGGGAAGCTGATGTTATCCTGAGAATAAAGATCATCCGGACAGACACTGGAGTGGCGCTGTCACAGTCTCATTATATTGAGAAGATGCTCACACGCTATGGATATCAGGATCTTCCAGGGATCGATACTCCGTACAGGTGTGACAAAAAGCTGAAGCCAAATCCAAGGAAAAGTATTAGGCAACTGGAGTACTCAAGCGTCATCGGGAGTCTGATGTATGCAACAACTGTCACAAGGCCTGACATAGCTTTCGCCGTGGGGATGCTGAGTCGGTTCACGAGCAACCCAGGAGTGGAGCACTGGAAAGCTGTGAAGAGAGAGATGGGATATCTCAAGAGGACTCAGAAGTATGCACTGCACTACAACGGTTATCCGACAGTGGTGGAAGGCTTCAGTGATGCAAGCTGGTGTTCAAAAGTAGAGAGCGAAAGGTCCACAGGAGGATACGTCTTCTCCATGGATGGAGCAGCTATATCATGGAAGTCGAAGAAACAGACAATGCTCTCTCATTCCTCGATGGAATCTGAGTTCTATGCACTGGCGGCTGCAGCAGATGAAGCAGAGTGGCTTCGGGAGCTCATGATCTTCCAGTAGTGGGTGCGCAAATTTCGACGGTACCGATTTACTACGACAACCAAGCGACTGCAGCGGTGGCATCAAATGATCTCTTCAATGGTAAGAAGAGGACTGTGCGACTGAAGCACATGGCAGTGAATGATTTTATCAAGACCGGAGTCATTGCCGTGACTGATGTTCGAAGCCAGAAAAATCTGGCCGATCCGTTCACCAAAGGTCTTAAGCGCCAGCTGGTCGAGGATACATCAATCAAGATGGGCTTGAAGACATTCTGATATTGTGTCTTTGTAATCCTACCATTTAGTTTTATGCTATTAATTCAAAGAGAAAACTACTAGGCATCTAGCTATTGGTTCAAGGGAGAATCGTTAACTAGGAGAATATCAGGAACAGTGGATAGTCCTTTGAGATATTGAGGGATTACGGACCCAGAACCAATCTTGTCTACTAATTGTTCTTTTATGTAGAACAAGCCCTTTGGGAGGATGGCTTAGATGCCTTAATGAGTTCTCAAGCATTTTGAATGTCTGGTGTGCTTAACAGGAAGCACGGTAGCGCAGCACTACAAAGTAGCGTAAGGTCTCCATGCTACAGTGGGTGACACCACCAAGAGGTTCCTCGGTAAGGGTAATGTCTCGGCTTCGCGAGCCATGTCACAGCTGCGTAGCACCGCATATAGGCAGGTAGCCTAATGCTGTAGAATGAAGAGTGTAGGCAGCACTACAAAGAGGCCGGTGTCCTCATGTTACAATGGTGTGACACCACAGAGGTAAAAGATACAAATCCTCGGCTACGCAAGCAATGTCACAGCGGCGTAACACTGCAAGAAAACGCAAGGCTTCATGCTGGGTAGTTTGACACTACAAAGAGGCTGGGACCTCATGCTACAGTGGCATGACAAAACGATGAGGTGTAGCCTCGGCTCTGGGCCATGTCATAGCGGAGTATCACCGCAAGGAAGCTCGAGGCTTCATGCCAATGACTCTTTAAAAGAACTCACTTAGAGTGTTTGGAAAAGAGATATAGGCCGTCTCTTGAGGAAAAACTTGTAGACGCCCGAAATACATACACAGAAACCAGGCGTGCACGGGGCCTTTAATGTGCAACCGGAAGCACAGTTGATATCATTGTGTGAGTGGGAAGAATTGCAGCTATGGTGCAGAATTTAAGGCTTAGTCCATTCTTGTATCATACTGTTGTTCGACTCATGCGGGAAGATTAAAGTCGAAGCGACATCTATCCTAATGCATGATGGACAGTCACTGTGGGAACGCTCAACCCATATATATTGAGATATGTGGAAGATTGTTGGTGTTTTTGCCTTTGGACTAATAAAGATAGTCTCACATTGGCTACACCACCAAGTGGGTATCTCAATATAATACTTTGTATGAGTTGAGGTGTACACATGGGGTGTGGTGGGGCACATGGGTGCCATGTAGGGGTGTTTTCCTAGGAGAAAAAAGGATTAACTCCTCATGAAAGCATTTAAGTTTTTTGTCATGCTCTTGGAATTATTTCCATAGGAGCTAAGTCCCAAAGGGGCTTAGCGACTCAGACTCGGGCTCAAGGGCGCAAAGTGGCACTTTGTTGGCGCACTTTGCACTTAGCACGTCAGCATCGTCGCAAGGCGTTTATGCGCTCGTTTTATACGCGAGTTTTATGCTCGGGTTGCATGCGCGTATTGCATGAGCGGACGCTGAGCGGGTGCTGAACGGGCGCTGGACGGACGCTGAACGGGTGTTGAACGGGTTATGTATTGGGCTGCGATTGTGGGATATCAATTTTGTATGTTGGCTTTTTAGTCCGACATCGAAAAGAAGAGAATGATGGACTTCCATCCTTCCCTATATAAAGAGTCATCTAGCCTCCTTTTGAGACACCAAAAGTTGAGAAAGAGGAGTCCAAAAGAGTCCATTCGAGTCACATAAAGAGGTGACTACGAACGTTCCAGAAGTCCTCTTGTGAACTTGCTGGCTCCTGCGAGCAGATCGTCGATAGAAGACAAATCTTGCTTTGAGCAATGGTGGTCTTCACCGTCCCAGCAAGAATAATTTTTTATTCTGTCTTCTTTTCCTTTTTCTTCTTGGTTCGTTCTATCTGATTGCAACTGCGTTTTGTAAGGAAGAACGAAGGTAGTTTTCGTTTTATTGTAACTCTGTTATGTCCATCTGCAACTGCGATTGCAAGAAAGAACGAGAAGTTTGGTTAATTCTGATTCTTTTGTAATCTTGAGAGCAAGTTGTAATCAGAATCCTTTTATAGTTCTTCGTGGAAATCGAGAATAGTCAGAGTGAAAACTTTTGTGTGAACCTCTTATCTCGACTATGCGTTCTTCCATCTTTGGTTAAGCCTCGGGACTAACAAAAAAATGTAATAAAGTCCATTCCAGGGGTCTATTTGCAAAAAAAGGAAACATTTCAGATCACAGCAAGAAATAGAGAAGAGGACCACCTTGTACTTCCTACACTGAGCTAGGGTTTCCTCGAACCGGTCCCGCGTCCATCCCGGTTCGTCGTCCGCGCCGCCGCTCGACCTCTCACCGGAGCCCTCCCCGTACTCCTCCACGAGAGACATCGAGCTGCCGCTTCCGCGCATCGCGAGCTCCTCCGGAGCGTCGACGAACGTGTCCTCCCTCCCTTCCTGCGTCGACCCGTCGATGTTCACCAGGACGCCCCCTCCCTCCCTGGAATCCTGCAGAAAAGTGCAAATATCAGAATTTTACAGGGGCGGTAATGAAAAAAACTCAGCTTTATTTAGGGTTTGGTACCGGATCGGAGTTGGCGGGAAGCTCGACGAGGACGCCGTCGCTGGACGACGGGGATTTCGGCGACGAGTCGGAGTCGGAGGACGCCATTGTAGGGGGGAGAGGGAGAAAGTGCGGATCCAACCGAATAAAAATAATAATTGCATATGAAGAGCGATATCTGTTGGGTTTGAGGGGTGATTTGCAAAGAGCGAAAAAGAGGAAGGGGGGTTCGGTTAATTTGTGGGGAGGTTTTTTGGAGATTTTGTTCTGCTGCTGCTTTGTATTTGGTTGGGAATTGGAGGGACAAATTTGGAAATTTGGAAGGAACAGTGACGTCATCGGTCTCCCATAATAACATTTTTAACGCTGAATTTATTTAGGCTTTTGATAAGGGCACTACACATATTACTTGGGGCTAGCCCAATGTAATTTTTTCAAAATTACAAGTTTGTCACTCTTAAAGTTACTTAGGGCTAGTCCACACCAAGCTATATAAGTAAAAAAATGTCTATTTTAGGCTTTTCACCCTCACTTGAAGAAACTCTCATTCTCCAAGTCTAAACCTAAATTTGGAAATTGATAGTTGTGGTCCCAAGTGGAAGAGAATTTTGCTTTGGTGATTGTCCAACGAATATTCTTCCGATATGTCTTCGACAACATACGATGAATAAGTTTTGCGATTGTCAGAAAAAAATTTAGTTTTTTTTTACTATTGTAGGAACAATGCATAAAAATATCTTCGATGACGAAGTCGGATCATGCAATCCATTAAATATGTACTCCGGACGTTCCGAAGAACATGTCGGTTGTTCCGAAGCACGTACGGTACGTAAAACGACAACCCTATTTCGACAGTCATCGTGTAAGGACTGTATAAAATTAGACAGTCCTATATAAATATAGGACTGTCAATAATTCGACAGTCCTATATAAATACAGGACTGTCATAATTTCGACAGTCCTATATAAATGTAGGACTGTCAAAATAGTGACAGTCCTGGATCTTAAAGACTAAATTATTTGAAGTGCCAATTATATAAAGTTATTAATTTTTATATTATTTTATATTGGTTATAGGACCAACCTTGTACAGATGTTGTGGTACATCCTGCTATTGGGGTTGATGTGGATGATATATTCTCAACGGATATTCAATTTGCAACTCAGGAAGAAGCATTAGATTGGTGCAGAGAAGTTGGAAGACGACATAACATAGTAATTGTCATTGCAAGATCCATCAGATCTCGGCCGGGCCGAAAATATGTAGAGCTGAGGTGCGAAAGAAGAGGTGTGTTTAGGGAGCATCATAAAAAAAGGGTGTTGTTGAAAAAAAAATTCCTAAGAAAAACGTTGGGACGAGAAAATGTGGTTGTCCATTGAAGGTGTTGATTGTAAAAGTAGAAGATGTGAAGTGGATAATCGAAATTAAGAATGGAAGACACAATCATCCTATTCCAGGGACACTTACGGGTCATGCCTACGTGGCACGGTTGAAGGAGGATGAGAGAAAGTTGGTTGAAAAATTGTTCCTTTCCGGAGTTGCACCGAAACAAATTTATTCTGCCGTACGACAAAAAGAAGATGGGAACAAGTCTACCATGAGGACGATCTATAATAGTTTGGCCAGAGCGAAATATAATAGTATGAAATGAAGAATGGCGATGCAGCAAGTATTGAAGTTGCTTGGGGAGCATCACTACGTGGAGTACCATAGAAGACATCCACAAACTGATAAACTCCTTTCGTTGTTTTGGGCTCATCCTGATTGCACACACTTGGCTCGGTCCTTCGCAGACGTGTTGATCCTTGATTGTACATATAAGACCAACAAGTTCAAGATGCCTCTTTTTCACGTTGTTGGGTTTACGTCTACGGAAAAAACATTTACAGTCGTTTTTTATTTCATGAAGAGTGAGACAGTAGAGGATTACACATGGGCGTTGAGAAAACTACAATCCCTTTACACAGGTTACAAAGAGCCCTTTGTTTTTGTTACCGACAGAGAATATGCGCTGATAAATGCTATAGATATTGTATTTTCTCATGCGCATAGACTACTATGCACTTGGCATATAAATCGAAATATCCAAGCTCAATGCAAGAGAAAATTTGAAAATGTGGACGGTAAAATTGACATGCTTCGCTTCGAAGAATTCTACAGTGATTGGAGTCTTGTATGGAGAGCAAGTACTACAGACAGCTACGACACAGCATGGTACATGTTCAAACAAAAGTGGGAGACGAGTAACCCGACATGCATATCTTATATCAAAGATACTTGGCTAGAACCACATAAAGAGCAATCCGTCTTAGCATGGACGAACATGGTGTCACGCCCCAGTCCCAAAAATACGTAGGACTAGGACACGTAAGCATGCCAGCCGCATGGATATGGCAACTCCAATATATGGAAACCATAACCCATACGTACGCTGTAATATGAATATAAACTCACATGTGGTATCTATAATGTCACAAGTCACAGATATGCTAATCTCATCCACACAACAAGTCATAGAAAAGAAATACTAAACTAGAATAAGGAGTCTGAAATATCCAAAATAATAGTCGGGTGGAGACAATTCCACTACCAAAGACTATATCCAAAACTAAAATGAGAGAGGAGTATAAATCTCCAATATAAAATAATGTGAAGACAGAAGTGTATCAGCTAAAAAGATCCATCGCTAGATAATCAACGATGCTCAGAAGGTAAGACCTCCTCGGCAGAAAATAATACGTCAGGTCCAGGCCCGTACTCCTGCGGATACTCCTGGTCGTCTATACCTGGCAAGGGACCATGTCCTCAGAGGGACATAACAAGATACATAGAAGCAAGCCAATTTGAATACAGTGAACATGCATAATGTTTGAAAATAAATAAGTACGCTGTACAAGACAATCTATATGAATGCAATGAGGACAACTTTTCGACGTATGGGCAAGGGTAGGCTACTCGATCTACCTCACAACTCACACACCCGTCAATGGACATCAGAAATCGATATACCGCGGGGGTAGCGACCAGCGAGACTCCAGAAATCGACATACCGCGGGGGTAGCGACCAGCACGACACACGTCCGTAGTGCGAGCTATATACTACGGTTTACCAGAGTGGTTAAAAGCCCATATGCCTAATGATTGTCCTCTATGATACTAAGTGCCATGTGTGTGTCAACATATCTAATACATAGTAATGACTGAAAGAAAACTACACATGCAAAAAATATACAGAATGCAATAAATATACAGAAATATACTAAGCATACAAAATACTGTAAGCAATTTGGCAATGTATCTTGCCTGACAAGAAAGCTGCAAAAATGTAGTGTCCCGATGTCAACACCAAGAGTCAGAAGCTACGGCCTCAGAATGAACGTCTCTGGATGCTGAAATAAACATCACCAACGTTCCCAGAATAAGCAAAATAGCTAAAAAGCACTTCCCTTTCGTCCAATTTGGACACAGGGGCAAAACGGTAATTTCGGATAAAAGTGGGGTCCACGTGTGGCCCACTTTGCACCGAAAAGCGTGCCAAGGGTAAGAGTCTCTAAATGGGACAAACTATAGGTCAAACAACTCTAAATGTCAATACGAACCCAACGGTATGTCCAAATGTGGATTCGGATGAGCCGAACACAACTTCGTCCAAAAAGTCAACTGTAGGGCCCGCCAATTGGCGACTTGGTCAACCATCTCAGAATTGCGTAAAAATTGGGTCAAAGGACCAGCGCATTTCCACGAGTCCAGTGGTGCAAGTTTCGTCGCAATCTGACGTGCGTGCAGAAAATGCGCACGACTTCCACAAAAGTTGCGACACGGGATGTGTCCGCGGGTACGGACTGATTTTGACACGCACACGCGTCCGAATCAGTTTCCACAAATATTTACGTGTCCAGTTACGCTGCGTGCACCGTTCGGTACACTTGGTACACGGCGGGGCGGTCCCGTTTGGCGGGGCGCGCTCCGTTTCACAACTTTTGGAAATCTGGAAAAAGTGGGTTCGCGGGGTTTTGTGACGAATTTAATTCTGTCCACAACAGTTAATAATCTAGGGTTATTTGACAGAAATTAAACTAGGTCAAGTGGTCTACACATACCAAAAAGAATCATCGAATTCGGATCTCTGTGGTGGGAGATACGAACTCGGCAACATGGGTGGTCATCGCAGTTTTCTGCGATTCCAGAATTCGGTCTGTTTGCGCCAACTTTGACGCTGTTTTCGCCTAGGGTTTCGTGTTGTTCGAGGTCTGCTATCATACATATATGGAAGAGGGTTAAGAGGTGAGCATACCGGTGAAGACGGGGTGACGTTTGGTTGAGCGAGTCGACGGGAAACAACTCCGGAACACAGGTACCTCGTGTGGGAATCTGCAGTGCGCGGGGTCGCGGTCGTCGGGATTGGTTTGGACGGCCTGACGGGGTTCTCTGGCTGCGGTGGCGGCTCTCTCTATATCTAGATGAGAAGAGGGAGGGTCTGGAGGTTTTAGGTTTAGGGTTTACAAAAATAAAATATGTATATATATATGAATTTATGAAAGGGAGAGAGAGAGGAGTTTGGTTTTGGTGTTCCGCGGGTCTAAGAGAAGTGGGCGGGTCTAAGGGGCTGTGGAATTAAAGGTGGGGGTGCGACTGTAGCTTTAAGTAATGGGAATGGTTTGCTATTGCTAAGTTTGCTAGTTTGCTTTTGTTGGAATGGTTGCTAACGTTTGCTAGTTTGCTTTTGTTGCTAAGTTATTAGTAATATTATTATTATTAGTATTAGTTTATTATTATTTCTTTTCTTTTCTTTTCCTTTTTCTTTTTAAATATATATATACATATATATATTTGTGTATATATATATATATATATATATATATATATATACTCATAAGAAAATTTATAGATTATATTAATGCACACTGTTAAGCTAGCAACTGCTCACGGGGTCTCCTACATGAAATAAATTCTAAAATATTCCTGATGGTCCCATAAATCCTCTAAGTGCCCCAACACCTAAAATAAAAATTAATAAAAATCTATTTCTCCTAATTATCACATAATTACTATAATTAAATTATTAGTTAATAAAAAAAATACGATTTTTTTGAAATAGGGGTTTTACACATGGTGAAGCATTATGGCATAATCACTACGAACCGGGTCGAAGGATCACACTCAAGTTTAAAAAGATATCTACGGTCATCGGTCGGTAATTTTGTCTCTGTTTGGCAATCGATTCATTTGATGATTATTTCTACGGTGAACGAGATTGTAGCATCATTTGAGATGAGCCTCAATATTGTAAAGCATGAATACAAGCATGAACACCTCTTGGATGGTTTAATCCATGTAGTATCTCACAAGGCCTTGGGCTTATTGTTTGAGGAGATTGGTAGGTCGAAGTCGGTTGGTTATGATCCCGAGGTTTGCGATTGTTCATATCGACATTCACTCGGACTTCCTTGTGCACATGAGATTAACGAATATCGTCGTGAATCTATACCTATTCCAATAGATGTTGTTGATCAACGTTGGAGACAGCTGTCGATAATGCCGACGGTGGAAGTTCAAGATAATTTTTTTCTTTGCCACAAGTGAAACTCCTGCACGCAAGGTGGTGTGTCGCATCGGAACCGGAGAGAAGATCCATTGAGGTTAAAATCCAAGAAATTACAGTCCCGGCAATAACTCGATTGCAAGAGCCATCTGTTGTTCGAACTCCTAAGGGAAGACCACACTCAAGAAAGAGTAGAGCAAAAAAGAAGGAGAAGGAGAAGGAGTCAACTAAAAGAGATCCATCCTTGTTTGAACATATTGAACGCAGTTTGGAGGCAAAGTCCGTAATCGAAATGGTGGTATTTCCGCAGAAAAAGAGTAAGCTTACTATTCGAAGGGGAAAGAAACAGAAAATGAATGATGCAGTCACGGCGGAGGGTTTTGATAACTTTTCTGATTTATATAGTCTATACATTGAAATTTTTCTACCTGAGATACGGGATTTTATTTAGTCTATTGTTGATGTTCCTAAGGATGGCCATTGTGGATATCATGCACTAGCAAGATAACTAGGCTATTCAGTTGAAGCAGGATGGAGACAGGTTAGGAAAGAGCTGTACGAGGAGTTGGAGTCTCGACTACCCTTCTATAGGCAGATACTCGGCGAAGAAATTGTTGAAGATTTATTGGCAAGCTTACCTTATACGGAAACAGTTACCGGACCAGACCATTACATGGATGTCCCGCCTGCTGCTTACGTATTCTCTAATAGGTATAAGATACCTATTGTAATTATCTCACAAGGCATTAACAATACTTTCTTTCCAATGTGTGCTCCCCCGGCCGAACACGGAGTATCCAATATATGTTCGATAGGGCTTGTCGGACAATACTTCATCATCCCAAGGTTGATCGGTCATTCTCCTATTCTTCCACCTTCTACGCTTTGGTATAAACACGCACCAGAGAAAGCAATCGCATGGACGATACCCTACACGGATGCAATGGCTGCCTATAAGAAGATGATGAAGATGGAGGATCCAAAAATTATGCCGAACGACTACTTTGATATTCTAATCGATTGATACTGTATATTGAAATATATGTTGTACAAAGAGCCATGTATGTTTAACTGTATATTGAACTGTATGTTGTGTGTATGTTGTGCAATGAAAGAAGTTATCTAAACCCTAGGACTGTATGTTGTGCATTGATACTAATCGATTTTGACTGTATGTTGTGCATTGATACTAATCGATACTAGGACTGTCAAAATTAAATATAAAACTGTCAGGAAATTAGGACTGTCAAAATTATGACAGTCCTATAAGATAGTAGGACTGTCAAAATTTTGACAGTCCTAAACTTTATCCACTGTCTCTGCACATTTATATGTAAGTTTAAGACTGTCAAAATTTTGACAGTCCTACAAGACAGTCCTAAACTTTACCCACTGTCTCTGCACATTTATATGTAAGTTTAGGACTGTCAAAATTTTGACAGTCCTACAAGATAGTCCTAAACTTTATCCACTGTCTCTGCATAATTTTATACAAAACTAGGACTGTCAATATCTGGACAGTCCTGATAGCTTTCAGGACTGTCCAGAATATGACAGTCCAAGTTTTTTGCCCCTGCCTTATGTAGCAAACATAGAACACAAATTTTCACAAATTGTAGCAGATTGTACCAAACTTTAAAAAATACACAAATTTATTCTAAGTACCATACTAAGTCTCAATACACAAATTAATGTCTCAATACATGTCTCAATACACAAATTCATGTCAAATTAACCCACTTAAAACTTTTACATGTCTCAATACACAAATTCATTGAAAGTTTTACGGGGCCTAAACTTCATGCCGCCGCTTTGTACGTTGCTCTCTATTTTCCAAGAAAGGAAAATCTTGAGCGTTGTTGATTTGTTGTAGCTCGTCATTTATTGCCATATAATTCGTACCATGGCAACTTACGAGGCTTCTTCCCAACTTCTTCACTTTCCTAGCCTATTCATGAGAATTAAAAAAATTGTTATGTTATAAACATTTACATATATCAAACTGAAAGTGAAGAAGTTGGCTCACCATCTTGACCAATGCAGTATACAAGACCGATTTGGCAGGAAGATCTGAAGGTACACGCACAATATCGCCTCCGTATTGGAACAAAGTAGGTAGTCCGACACCAGCGTAGTAGGCGAGGTAGTCGTCGCTATATTCCGTCATATTAACTGTTGCTTGTCGTTCGGTTTCTCTAATAACGTGGTGTTGCCACTCGGTGAAGAAGTCCGAGACCCAGTTGAACGTCGCAGGAATATAGTTTAGCGGTTTTGTACCTCGCGGAGCAGTTATCATTTTCAAAGTGCGCTTTGGGACAGTTTGTACGTAGCCAAACTGACGGAGCACTCTATCCGGCATATAAGCCTCCTCAATTTTATGACAACTTATAAGACCGTGATATAAAGCGACTGGTTGCAATGGACGACTAGTCTGTCGCAAATCACGATATGGATCCCAAATAATCTGCACCACATAAAATTTATTATAACGTCATTTAGCATAACATAATTTAGTCAATTATTACCAAACATTAAAAAATTAGGTCTCAATTCACCTCTTCTGTCATCATATCTTCGAGTGCATTCCGTAGGGCGGCCAATGTGTGTGGACGTTTGGCATCTTTCTTAGTTGGCTTCCATCGGCACATTCTAGGAAGGTTCTCGTCATACCCTTGGTTCAGTTTAGCCCGCTGCAGGGTTGGAAAGTGCTCGTATATCCATGCCTTTACGTAACCAGGTTAAAAAAATATTAGTCCAAAAATTAACAACAAAATTTTAAATTATGTATACAAGTTGACAAAGATATATCTATACATGGAGTAAAATCTGGCATCCGGATATTGTCTTCGAACCCATGCGGGATGCCGCACCAAGCTCGCGGTAAAGGTATGCTAGTATACCGCTTCCCCAAGATATTTCTTCCACCGTGTCAATGTTGTCCAAATTGAGGAGATATTTGGCATGTATGGACGTTCCAGACTTATCTGTAATGCCGACAGCCCCTAAGATGAATTGCATATATCCGCGAGCCACATGAACGCTAATATCCATTTTGGGGTCCGGATCAGCGAATATCTCCTCCAAATATTTTAAAGGAAGTCCGTAGGACTTCTTGAATTCTCGAAGAGTGGTAAAACTAGTGGCATCAACTCTCAGACACCCTGATACATAATCCACAATATGGTCGTAAAAGTTGATGCTCGACTCATCAAAAGTTTGATTCATCATGACTCGACCATCAACCCTAAGTCCCAATATATGATGGACATCATCAAGGGTAATCGTCAACTCCCCATTTGGTAGATAGAAAGTATTGGTTTCTGGATGCCATCGTTCTACAAATGCTGATATCAGTGCATTATCCACCGTCGTATATGAGTAGCTACCCAAATATTATAAATCGGTGGGACTGATTTTTGCCTTCACATCGTCTCCCAATAATTCAAACCTCCATGTATTGCATTTTTTCCCGTGGTTGATCACCGTCAACATACGAGAACTCTCCTGAAAAGTAAATAATTGGATGAAGTTATACCTCTATGTAAAATATACTTATCTATAAATAATTGGATAAACTTTGAACTTACAACTATATATAAAATTATCATAACGTAATGTACTTACCGGATTGTTCTATATTTGGTATGCAATATGGTTTTCGATCGACGGTAACATAGAGCAACCGTTTGGACGAGTCTCGACTGGACTGGCTGGCTGCTCAGAAGGTCCTGAACCATCAGTAGCCCGGTTTCCAAGGGTTTGTGGGAGACTCTCGACAGGACTATCTGCAGGCTGACAAGGTCCTGAACCATCAGTTGGCTGATTTGGGACATTTGGCATGTCCTCATCGGAGGAGGAAGAAGAACCAGAAGAACTAGGAGGAGCACGTCTCTTCGAACGAGTGACAGTCTTCTTCGTCAATCGACGTTTCCTAACTTTAGGGCGTGCCTCGGGGTCGCGGATAGTGACACCTGGTTCAATAGTATGCGGAACATTGCATTCCTTACGCATTGACGCAGTAGGGCATCTTTTGATGATATCTTCATCCACAGTGCCCTTCCGAGGGTCATGACTATAAGACAAAAAATAAAATTTCATTTAACATCGTAAATTAATTTAACATTCAGGACTGTAGAAATTTTTACAGTCCTATACGTATACAGGACTGCAGAAATTTTTACAGTCCTAATTTTTTAGGACTGTTGAAATTTCTACAGTCCTTTATAAATTTAGGACTGTAATAATTTCTACAGTCCTTAATGTATATAGGACTGTAGAATTTTCTACAGTCCTAAATCTATATGGGACTGTAGAAATTTTTACAGTTTCGCCCGATACTGCTCGATACTTTCGACGATTGTCGACATTGTATGTCCTAAAATCAGGTACGACCATCCAAGTAAACATCTAAACTATATTCAGGACTTGTATGCCCTCATTTGAAGATTGGAAAGAAAATCACTCAAAATTTTCGAAATGCAATAGAAATTTTTAAAATTTTTGGGAAATTTTGTAAATGCAATAGAACATGGAGAAGGAAGAATTGTACCTTGATTCTTTCGAGACTTTGGAAGCCATCGACAAAGAGGAGGAGGACAAAGTCGAGGAGAATGGCTCCGGTGGGGTTTGGAGGGTTTGGGAGGAGAGTTTCAAGTTTGGGCTAGTATGAGTAAACTAATGGGCTAGTGTGAGTAAACTTTGTTCATTAATGGGCTAGCCCCAATCTTGGGCTAGCCCTTAGTAATGTTTGTAGTGCCCTTATCAAAAGCCTTTATTTAACACGAATCCCAGTGTCTGACACAGGAATCTTGAAAGGAAGGATCCCACAAGTTCTAGCTAAAAGGCCACACAACTACCTTAATTACACCAAATTCAGCCGGCTTTTATAGTCAGCGAAGAGAGGTATATCTTCTATTACTAGACAGACGGTATTGAGATCGAAGCGAGAGAGGTGTGTAAGAACATCATTAGTAGTTGGGATAAAAAATAATAATGTGGGCACCGATCCCAAAAGTTGTGGTAAAAAATTGATATAAAAAATAATAATATAAAATCTAGAATATAAAAAGTTTTGCTTCAAATTGAGATTTACTATTCTACATAATGGGTTCCTACAATCTAGAATCTAGAAATTTGGAGATCCAACCTATAGCTCCCATGGGTGGGATAAGACTCAAAATCTAGAAATTGGAACTAGGGATGACTCAAAATCTAGAATATGTGTCGGTGTCACGTCCCAAAACCAAAATACTGAAGAGCGGAGGCGGACAAAGCCAGCTACGTACACCAGAATATTAATACTCCGAGATACGGTCACGGCTGTCTAGACATGTGAGGGTTTACTCTACAATCCATCAGGCAATCCTGGGTCAAGAATCCTAGGTGTCTCAATCTCAAGCAAGCAACAAGTTTATAAGATGTATGATCACCAACATATAATAGTAAGATGTCCCAAACTATATATACACAGATGATCATGAAGCTAGTTAAAAAATAAAGAACTAGCAGTGTCACGTCCCAGTCCCAAAATACACGGGACCAGGCCACGTGGCAATGGCCAGCTAACATGACTCCAAAGGATATCCCAATTTAATAGACCCAACGAAGCGTACTATATTGTCCTAAAATACTAACACGTCTAATATGCTAACATACAGTAGGTAATATCTAATCTCATCCACAAATATAAATAAGAAGAGTTGAAATAAATATTAGAAAATAAGTGCAGAGTCTGAATGTCATAGTACAATCCAAATATGTCTGATGGGAACAAACCCACTATAATGATGAAATAAGAGTACGAAAGGACAGATAAGAGAGTACGGCTAGAGCATCGGCTAACTAGATAATGATGCTCCAGCCCTAGGTGGAAGGCCTACCAGTGATCAAGGGAACTCTGATGGTAGTACCTCAAGCTCCTCCTCGGACGCGTACCTCATCTCCTGTCCGGGTCCGTATACTGTAGGATAATAGGCCTCGTCCAAATCTGGAAGGGAACCAGGTCCTCAGAGGGACATAACAAGATACAAAAATATATGCCAAATATAAATACTGAATAAATAAAGGGGGTGTTCTAACCATCTAAGTGAATGCAATGTGAGGACAACCTTGGTACGTATGGGTAGGTGTAGGCATAACGTCCAATACTCCGAAGAGCGTGATATCTGTACATGTAACGTCCATCGTTCCGAAGAACGAGGTATCTGCAAATATATACGTCCGTATCGCTCCGAAGAACGCGATATCTGAATAAAGAAAGTTATTGGATCTGTGGCTCCTCTGGACACTACGGATTCCAATGTGTGTATCCCATACGCCTACCAGTTGTCCTCCCCGTCCAATACAAATATACAAGTCGAATACACGAAGTGCATACTACGTAACTATCATGCCAGGTCTCAATTAACTAGACTAACCTGACTACGCACTAAACCGTGATGCACGTCACACGCACCGATAGCTAGTCGGGTACGCCAACACGCATCCCAATATGAGTTTGTTATCATGATGAGTGTAAACAGTGTCAGGGTCTTGGAAGATATCAGAATATCCTCACAACAGTAGGTGAGTCTGCTAGTGACTAAGTCAATACACTACACATCGACGCATTCGTCGACTGCACCCGAGTCATTCTCGGACGCGCACAATTATATGTAATATTGTAATAATATCTCATGCGATATTTAATAATTTAAATTAAATAGTAAATAAGGCAAGATATACTTGCCTAGATCCTCAAGCTGCGAGTACCAAAATCCTACTCCCGAAGTCCCGTCTGAATGGTCCAACGACCATATATATATAATATAATATAATAATCAGCAGTCATTACACTAGTACGCACAGAAAATACAACTACACTGAACTTAGACACTGACGCAAGGAGGGGTCACAGCCGGTCAACTAGCAGGGTCGAGGGTGCACGTAGCTAAAATACACAAGTGTCATATCCTCGAATACCGTGCACAGCAAGAAACTAACTACTAAAATATGTTACAATACCAAAATCGTAACTACCAAAATACATTACAATACTAAAAATCGTATAACCTAAACACAAGTCCTAGCTAGTGGGTTAGTGCGCACAATATCGGTTTTAGTCTAAACACCTAGGTCAACACAATTATATTCCATACTAAATAACCAATATTCTATGAAATATATACTGACACTAACTACTATTTTAAAACATGTACACCTATACACATTATACTAGGTTCACAACTACACATAGGTTCATACAACAACACATGAAGGAAGAGAGCAAACCTAGGCGTGCTCTTGACTAAGGGGGAGGTGAGGCTCGTCTGCTGCTCGATGGTGGCCGAACTCCGGCGAGGGGAGGCGGTGTTCCGGCCAGGCAAGTAACAGCAGCTACAGTGGCGGCAGCAGCTCACAACGGTTCGACTTGGCTTGGTGGTGGTGGCGGGTTGGTCGGAGGAATGGTGGTGGTGAGTTGGTCGGGAGGGGTGATGGCCGGGGTGGTGAACGTGAGGAGGAGACGAGAAAGAAGGAGGATGGGAGGTCGGGTGATGGTGAGGGTGGTGGTTGTTGTCAGGAGGGTTGTGGGACTGGTGGTGGTGGCGAGGGGACCGGTGGTTGTTGATGGTGGTGGAAACGGTGAGGTGGTGATGATGGTGGTGGAGATGGGCGGCTGTGGTGGTTATTGGTGATGGTCGGGCGGTGGCAGTGAGGGTGTGCTGGTGATGATAATGATGGTGTTGGTGATGGTGGTGTTGGTGATGGTGGTGTTAGCCTCTGTGGTGGTGGTGGTTGTGACGATGGTGGCGGTAGTGATGGTGATGATGGTGGCGGTGGAGATGGTGACGATGGTGGCCGTGGAGGTG
Source organism: Iris macrosiphon (assembly GCA_036927795.1). Classification (NCBI taxonomy): domain Eukaryota; kingdom Viridiplantae; phylum Streptophyta; class Magnoliopsida; order Asparagales; family Iridaceae; genus Iris; species Iris macrosiphon. The sequence goes on along the minus strand of JAYESA010000013.1, from coordinate 174,864,875 downwards.
GGTGGCTGTGGTGGCGGTGGGGGTGACCGGGGGAAGAAGAGGAAGTCGAGGGAGAATGAGAGGTCGGGGAAGAAGAAGTCGGGTTGAATATGGCTGTTGTGGTGGTTGCTGAGGCGGAGGCAGGTTGGTCGAGGTCGAGGGAGGCAGGAGGAGGAAGGTGGTGGAGATGCGGCGGTGGCTCGGCGGAGGAGGGGCGGCTGTGGGAAGTCGGAGAAGAAGGGGAGGGGTGTAGTTTCTTAGGGTTTCAGTTAGGGTGAAGAAATGGTGATGAAGGAATGAGAAGAAAATAGAGAGAATGGAAGTGTTTATGTAGGAGAGAGAGGGGGGTGATGGCCTTGGAATTAGGGCCGGCCATGGCTCCTTGGAATGGGGGAAATGTTCACATGAAGGAATGTAGTGTGTAGATGGGCTAGGTTTAAAATGGAGGGTGAAGATTGTGTAGGGGGAAGTTTTGGAGTGTAGCACACTCAAAAAAATTGGGAAAAATAATGTAGAACCGGTCAACACATGAGGGAGGAATTTCTTCATGGCTTGGCTCCAATGGGAGGTGGACACCTCATTGCCTTTTTGCACAAAAGTCTCTAACAATTAAAAAATTGCACAAACAATAGGGTTTGGGATTGGATGAGAAAAAATACCATGTTTGGTGTGATGTAGTGGATTAAAATGGTGTGTGGTATTTAGTATGAACCTTGAGGGTGTGAGTGGGGGTTTGGATTGTTGTTGGGTCTAGTTTTGGGTTAGGTTGGTCATTACACCAATTTAATTAAAATTAATGCAAATTGTGTTCTTTAATTAATTGAAAGTACATATGGTTAAAATTGGGTGGAACACAAGTGTCATGGACGTAGTAGACTCAGAATAGAATATTGCCATAAATTGGGTTGCCCAAAATGGGTCGAGGTTGTGTCTCCAATTTCGATTGGAACGGACAAAGATGCAAAGTTAGATTTATTTGGATTTAAAAATAAACGTTTGTAACGAATATTGTGCGACTAAAATAAAGCACAAGAGAGGGTATTTACGAGTTACACAAAGGTCAGAATGGAAGGTGGCACGACTAGGAAAAGTGTGTGAAATTTGTTTGAAAGTCAATGCTAGTGTAGCGCTCCAAATATCGAAGCAACGGTAAGGTGCACAAAGTGATACGAATATTGTACATTAATCTAAAATACTATGTTCTAAATCCAAATAGCTCCAAACTAACCCTAGTCTCTCTATCTAAGCCAGATAGACCGAAATCTGGTCGAGGGGGTTTACAAGCAGAGTACAATATTACATGATCAGCTCTAGCTGTAGTCTAGAATATGCTTTACATGTAGGCCTGCAGGCTATAATGTCAAGTCCTAAAATACGAGCTAAACACATGCTCGGTGGCTAAACGCCTCAAAAGTATAAGTACAAGATCAAGTGGGTGATGAAAAAAACCCACTCATGTCCTCGGTTGTTCCTGGTGTTCACCATCTTGAGGTAGAAAATACGGGAGATCATGCGGTTCTGTTCCAAAATCTGGCCATACAAAACCAGTGAGGTCAGACACCAAAACAGCAAGTACCACAAGGGAGCCAACTTAGGAACTAAAAATTAGCATGCAGACAAATCAGTAAGAAATAGCACAAGGAACAGTTAAATAAGTGCAGCAGGTGAAATAACAGTTAAACAGTTCTGAAGCATTTAAACAAGGATATCTGAAATCAGTATTCAGGTTACAGGCTCAGGATCAGTTGTTAAATAAATCAGGATAGGACTAGTCTAGACTGGAAATCAAGCAATCACGGCAAATTATGTCCTACAGTTTGCTATTATTAGCTAACTAGGTTTATCACAATCCTAGTTACTAACACATATAGTTTGAGATTCCATAAAGCCATATGCCATGGAGACTATCCGGGTAATCCATGCGTAAGGATATATAGAATAGATTATATCAGGTATAGTAATTTACAGGACTATGCAACACTCGACGGCGTGCTGGAAGTGTGTCCCTCACGACGGAGAGCTCCAAATCCATCAGGTGTCACTGGGATACCGAGATTGCATATAGCCAAGAAATATCTCTATATGCTTCTAATTCATTAATCTAGTTATCCTGGGCAAGTTATCAATAAATTTTGACCGTGGTGCTCAGGAATTTGCCTTAGACATAATGCAGGACAGGACATGCCAGTAGCTTGACAAGTATATTTAGGATAAGAGCAAGGAAATCAACCATGAAAATTTATCTTATAAATTCAAGCATTACAGTTCAAAAAATTCTAGCATGCAAGGAGTGTGCTTCATTGAGCCACTATCAGGAATATCAGTACAGGTCAGGTTAACTCGATACGACGAGCTATTATCAAGAATATTATGGCAAGTCTGGTATCGTGAGGTCAAGATTAACAGTGTCAATACAATCCATGTTCAATTCTAGCATGTCAGGAGTGCGCTTCGTCGAGCCACTATCAGGAATATCTGTGCAGGTCAGGTGTCGGGAGTTTAAATTAACAGTGTTAATACAATCCATGTTTAGGAAATTTTAGGTTCTGACAGGTTGTCATAATCAGGTTATAAGCAGTTTAAAGAAAGATTGCATACATAAGAATCAAGCATAATAGGCTAAACAAGAAAATATATTAAAAGAAGTTAAACTACTACAAGGGCCAGAGGAGTAAGAGATAAGCAGGCACATGGAAATGGCCGCATAACCAAGTTTGGCGCATGGATCACAACAGGCGCATAGAATTAAGGCCGCATGAGAATGATATGCGCATGGGGTAAGCTGGTCGCATGAAAGATGCAAAGTCCACTCCTCGGTTAAAGTGCTGAGTGACATGTAATAAATGCAAGGTCAGGAAAGTGACTGGTGTGACTGGCCGTGTCAGAGAAGTTACCGATGTGACTGGTCAAGACAGGGAGTCAGAGAAAAAAGACAAAAATCAGGGAAAGTCGTGCCAAGGTCAGTTTAGCCATGCGCTCAATCAAGGAAGAGGCGCATGAGTCTTTGGCCGCATGGATACCTTTATGCACCCAGTGAGTCAACACAAAGAGTTTCTGCCACTTAACTTTTTCAAGCACTTTGTTTCAAAAACTCAAGTGTGGATTCAGTCATGCGCCCAACAATTTAGGCACATACTGCAAGGATATGCGACAAAGAGTTTCGTGTCGTATGGCACTCTCTGCTACATAGGTGCTGGACGCATGAAATGTCACGCCCCGATCTCCCGCAGGCAAATTGGCCGTTCCCGCTAGGCGAGAATCACCGCGCCAGCGCTCCTGCGGAACGATCGCTTTAAACCCATCTGGGCGTGATGCCGCACGAGCGTGAACCACGTCCGTGCAAGGCTGAGGTTCATTGGCTGGCGGTAAGAGTTCTAAGCCACAGAGTCGCACAGATTGTCCGAGTGCAGCGGAGTCATGAACGCATAGGCGATCGGTAACAGGTTCACTGAATCGACAATATAGCGGAAGCATTGAAACACAAGTTGAAGTAAATCAACTCTTTTATTGATATGAACATGTTTTACAGGCGGCGTATAGCCGAGATTACAAGTCGCTCAAGCCTCTCTCTGAAACAGTAAAAGCGTGCCAAGTGGCTACAATTGTGGAATGATTGTACAGGCGATGTTCAGGCAATGTTCACAACATTATGTCTTGTATATGTGCTTCAGTTCCGGACGCACCGTTCCTTCGGAGTGATCTTCACACCTTAGCACGTACGAAGGAGGCATCCGCACCGAACGAGGTTCTTCCGCACCCTACATACAAACTGGTGGATTATCAGTACATTGAATGCACTAGTGGGGAGGCTACTCGCCCGCTCGACAAATCCAAACACGTAATACAGGTTCCGTGCACAACTATTTAGTTGTCTTTCTAGTTGCCTTAGGATCAGTTTCATGCAAGATTTGAATAGCCTAACTCGTGTGGCAGTACGCCGTGCTACATGAGAGGAAACACGGCGAGACTTACCATCTTACCATTTCACCTTCCCTGTCCAAGGCAAACATTATTTATTCAAGCACGGGCAAAGTATAAACATTTTGGGGCATAGCATATGCAAAATGCAAATACGAGAGTCATTGTATCATGATCGTTCAGGTGTTCAGTTGTTCAGTGATGCGATGCAGTGACTCGCACGCGGATAGCCGTTAAGCGAGGATGACTTATCTATATGAACAGTTGTCGCTGGCATAGCCATAAAGGACCAGTTTAGTCTTGAACAAGGATGGAAAGCAACAAAGATTCAGTGGTGGCTGCAGACCATCCTGTCCAGATGCAGTAGACTAACGTTTGTTCCATCCGGATCGGATCGGATCGGTCCCGGTGCCCCAGAAATCGTTCGTGGAACCAGTGACCTTGTTTCCAAGTTGTCCGCGACATGCAAGTCAGGGTCTCTGGTCTGGTACAGGAACAAGTTCGAGGCAGTATGGGTATATATAGAACAAGTCCGATGTAGAACGAGTTTGAGGTAGTATATATATACAGAACTTGTTGAGGCAGTATTTATTCACAGTAGTGTATTTATTACCAGTCCAGTTTATTCAGTAGTTTGCTCCACGAGCTGTGATTCAGTGATTCATTCATTCAGGGTGCAAATTCTCTGGTTCGGGAATTGCCTTGGTGACCTAACGGTCCCGGATACTTGCAGGTTCATTCAGGCACGAAAAGACTACGTAGTAGTCTCCCGAGGTTTGGATGAAAATATGGCAACAACAAGCAGACAAGCATGCGTTTCTAAGGAACGTAAGAAGACACGTTGCTCGGACCCGAAGGTAAGCCGAGAGTTAGATCGTTAGGGGACTTGGCATGCGAGGGTCTGAGTATAAGCAGTATTTCAATTTCCATGTTCTAGCAGAAGCAATACAAGTTAGGATTATTCCCTTAGCTAGGTGCGTTGGATTCATTAGCATGCGGGGGTGATTCACCTAGCGACTAGCATGAATATTTCACATTTTATGTGTGCTGGCTAAGCAAAGACAAGTTCACCGTAGCCACCCACCTTAGCGATGATTCGCCTTGGTAGAGCGATACGTCAAGCGAGCCTCTGAAAGCCAGTTGCAATCCTGCAGGGACAAGTCGGGATATCCTTTGCTTCTCCTTTGAGGCAAAGCGGGTCGGGACAGTTGCACTTTTACCGTTTGAGTTGGCAGTCCGCTAGAACGGAACGGGGTGTTACATCCTACCCAACTTAGAAAAAGTCTCGTCCTCGAGACTTACTGAGGACAAGCAGTAATCTAGGGTTGAGGCAATCTTAGACAAGTCGTTGTACTTATTTCATTTGGATATTCACTTGCACAAGCGTCGAAATTAGCATATCGCTTAGACTGGATCGTGCGCACTTTCGAAGTGCACTTCTAGCATGAACACGTCAACCAGCTCAGTGATAGCGAAGTCTTAGCACTCGAGTTTCACCTTTTCTTAAGTCTTGGATGGTGCACTAGTTCAAGGCATCCCTCGAATAGATGCATTCAACCAAACTTAGGGTTAGTGAAATCGGACAAGCTACTAGCGATACTCTCAAGGGTTCGCACAGGTTGGCACAAAGGCCACTCGTAACACAACAACATACAAGCAAGCATATCATTCTAAACGCATTTTGAAAGTATTTAGACTTATTGTTGGAACATCCCATCGAGGTATTGAGAGAGAGCGTGCACATAACCCACGAACGAGCTTTCGAAACAGAGATATTCGAAATGAAGTCCAAAGGCATAGAAGCCAGGCTCTGATACCAACATGTCACACCCCGATCTCCCGCAGGTAAATCGGCCGTTCCCGCTAGGCGAGAATCACCGCGCCAGCGCTCCCGCGGAACGATCGCTTTAAACCCATCTGGGCGTGATGCCGCACGAGCGTGAACCACGCCCGTGCAAGGCTGAGGTTCATTGGCTGGCGGTAAGAGTTCTAAGCCACATAGTCGCACAGATTGTCCGAGTGCAGCGGAGTCATGAACGCATAGGCGATCGGTAACAGGTTTACTGAGTCGACAATATAGTGGAAGCATTGAAACACAAGTTGAAGTAAAGCAACTCTTTTATTGATATGAACATGTTTTACAGGCGGCGTATAGCCGAGATTACAAGTCGCTCAAGCCTCTCTCTGAAACAGTAAAAGCGTGCCAAGTGGCTACAATTGTGGAATGATTGTACAGGCGATGTTCAGGCAATGTTCACAACATTATGTCTTGTATATGTGCTTCAGTTCCGGACGCACCGTTCCTTCGGAGTGATCTTCACACCTTAGCACGTACGAAGGAGGCATCCGCACCGAACGAGGTTCTTCCGCACCCTACATACAAACTGGTGGATTATCAGTACATTGAATGCACTAGTGGGGAGGCTACTCGCCCGCTCGACAAATCCAAACACGTAATACAGGTTCCGTGCACAACTATTTAGTTGTCTTTCTAGTTGCCTTAGGATCAGTTTCATGCAAGATTTGAATAGCCTAACTCGTGTGGCAGTACGCCGTGCTACATGAGAGGAAACACGGCGAGACTTACCATCTTACCATTTCACCTTCCCTGTCCAAGGCAAACATTATTTATTCAAGCACGGGCAAAGTATAAACATTTTGGGGCATAGCATATGCAAAATGCAAATACGAGAGTCATTGTATCATGATCGTTCAGGTGTTCAGTTGTTCAGTTGTTCAGTGATGCGATGCAGTGACTCGCACGCGGATAGCCGCTAAGCGAGGATGACTTATCTATATGAACAGTTGTCGCTGGCATAGCCATAAAGGACCAGTTTAGTCTTGAACAAGGATGGAAAGCAACAAAGATTCAGTGGTGGCTGCAGACCATCCTGTCCAGATGCAGTAGACTAACGTTTGTTCCATCCGGATCAGATCGGTCCCGGTGCCCCGGAAACCGTCCGTGGAACCAATGACCTTGTTTTCAAGTTGTCCACGACATGCAAGTCAGGGTCTCTGGTCTGGTACAGGAACAAGTTCGAGGCAGTATGTGTATATATATAACAAGTCCGATGTAGAACGAGTTTGAGGCAGTATATATATACAGAACTTGTTGAGGCAGTATTTATTCACAGTAGTGTATCGATTACCAGTCCAGTTTATTCAGTAGTTTGCTCCACGAGCTGTGATTCAGTGATTCATTCATTCAGGGTGCAAATTCTCTGGTTCGGGAATTGCCTTGGTGACCTAACGGTCCCGGATACTTGCAGGTTCATTCAAGCACGGAAAGACTACGTAGTAGTCTCCCAGGGTTTGGATGAAAACATGGAAACAACAAGCAGACAAGCATGCGTTTCTAAGGAACGTAAGCAGACACGTTGCTCGGACCCGAAGGTAAGCCGAGAGTTAGATCGTTAGGGGACTTGGCATGCGAGGGTCTGAGTATAAGCAGTATTTCAATTTCCATGTTCTAGCAGAAGCAATACAAGTTGGGATTATTCCCTTAGCTAGGTGCGTTGGATTCATTAGCATGCGGGGGTGATTCACCTAGCGACTAGCATGAATATTTCACATTTTATGTGTGCTGGCTAAGCAAGACAAGTTCACCGTAGCCACCCACCTTAGCGATGATTCGCCTCGGTAGAGCGATACGTCAAGCGAGCCTCTGAAAGCCAGTTACAATCCTGCAGGGACAAGTCGGGATATCCTTTGCTTCTCATTTGAGGCAAAGCGGGTCGGAACAGTTGCACTTTTGCCGTTTGAGTCGGCAGTCCGCTAGAACGGAACGGGGTATTACAGTCTCATCGTCCCAAAAATAACAAGTGTGTCATGAAAAAGCTCCAAGTCTAAAAAGTTGTATTCTCCATAAAATTCTCATTTCAAGTCAGAATCCAGCAAAGTGAAGTTCAAAACTGAATGAAATCAAGTGCTCCTCAACATGAAACCACTAGTTTTGAAAAATATCAAGTTTTAAGAGATCAAAACCAAGTAAACTCATGAAAGCTATAAACTGAAAACTTAGATCTACTCCAACCAAAGCACCAAAACCGAAAAACCAAGAATTAAACATGCAGAGAAACTCATAGAGAACAATGTAAAGCAATAAAATACATGGAAACTAAATAAATATAATATAGAAAGTTCTTCCTCATTGGCAAGATGTACTTGCCTAAACCCACTACTAAACCACTACCACTACTACCCAAGACAAGCTCACGACTGGGGCTAGGGTTCGGCCGAGGAGAGGGAGAAGAAAAAAATAAAGAAAGAGAAGGAAATAAAGAATAATTAGGAGGATAGAGAAAGGGAATGCTATATATATCAAAGGGTGACTAGCACTATTTACAATTCTAGAAATTATATAAAAGCAGCTAGAAAAATGCATAATTACATGGGAAGCAATATACAGCTATAACACACATATACCAGATAAAATATAATAATACTAAAATAGTGAGACATGTCTCACAACTCTCATCTCCTTAGAAAAATTTTGTCCTCAAAATTTTAATAAGGCATCGGGTCTATCAAGGTATCTCTAGAAATCAGGCAGGTAATAAAATAAACAAGACCATACGATTATCAATCACATGATACGACCTACCTAGAACAAGACAAGCATGCACAAGACAAAATCAGGGTACGAGATATATGAACAAATATACCTCACGAGTTAAACAAATACGGGTATCTAGCTCAGATATCATCCTCGCGTTCCCAAGTCGACTCGCCCGGTGAGTGATGCCCCCAAGCAACTCGGACTAAACGAATGGTCCTGTCACGCCCCAGTCCCAAAATATCAATAAACTGGACACGTGGCAATGGCCAGCAGCACACACCGATGGACAAACCCAATTTAATGGATCCATCGGGGCATACTTAAGCTTTATTACAACGATCAGGGTTTACTAATCAAATCCACAGAATAAATATAACAATATCAACAAAAAGTATTAAACAACATCCAGGCACAAGTAAATAAAATCGGGGAACAACCCGATATTAAGTCTGTTACAATTATTCACTTAAACAAGAAATAAAGAGTTTAATTTGCCATAAAAACTGAGCATAGGGAAGCAGATGTTCAGGAAAAGTCCTCAGCGATCACCTCGTCCTCAGGGTCTGGTACTGTTCCGAGAAGTGCTCATGTTCCGTACACCTCAGGATAGATATTCGCTGCTAATCCTAGGGACATAATCCAGATCCAGGTCCTCAGGGGACATAGCAAGGTACAAAATAACTCATGTCAAAAATAAATACAGTGCAGCAATAAATGAAACAATAGGATAAATAAATAAACCAGCTAAGTGATATGCAAGTGAGAGTTTTAGTCATACTCGGGCTGAGACTACTATAGGATCAGTGTCGGTGAAACCCATAGCAGTATTCTCTCGAAGGGCCAGAACTTGCGCCAAAGCTCTGTATCAGAGACTAAGACACCTCCAGATGACAATATTTATATTATAATCAGCCTTTGATATGGTAATACTCTCCCCACCTAATGTAATCTCACGTCATAGTTCACGATGTCTCATGTCCATGTCACGCAAGATCAAACTAATGCAATAAGTCTGAATAAATTCTAAGCATGTAAAAATATATATGTCATAAACCTGTATCCTATACAGAATTACCTTGAATATTCAGGAAGATTCTGTCTCATGATTCGTGTCAGGTGTCCTGGGTATAATGTACTGGATATGGCAAGTACGAGAATGTAAATGTCACGATATCCATCTCTAGGTGACGTTGCACAACTCCGCGTACGGTGTTGGCACCCGACTATTAATCGGACGCTAAGCAAGTCACACGGCCCTAGGTTAAGCATGTACATCAATGTATAAATAAGTCAAGTAAATAAGTAGCAATACTGCAGGATTTGGCAAGGTACACTTGCCTGGGGTTCCGGCTCCAATTGTAGCTCTGGCAGCAGCTGGATTTGCAGACAGTTCTCCGGTTGCTGAAATAGACATCACCATCAGATCCAGAAAATATCAATAAGCTAGAAACGCCTATCCTTGAGTCCAATTTGGACACAGGGGCAAAAATGACATTTTCAAGTCAAGGCGGGTCCACATGTGGACCGCTTTGCACCGAAAAATGTGTCAGAACTAAAGGTCTCCAAATCTGTCAAACTTAGTGTCAACAAGTCAGGAACGATGATACGAACCCAACGGAACTTCCAGAATTGGATTCCGATGAGCCGATCACAAAATCGCCCGTCAAGTGGAGCCTGTGGGGCCCACGATACGCAATTTTGTCAACGTTCTCAGAATCGAACCAAAATTGGGTCACAGGACCAGCGTATTGCTACGAGTCCGATAGCGTAAGTTTTGTTTCGATCCGATGTGTGTATACTAAGTTACAGCGAGATTCAGAATAGGCGGATACGGGGCGTCGTCGGCGGATACGCGTTGATTCCGGTGTGCACGCACATCCAAATCAACTTCTGCGAAATTTCACACGTCCGTATCAACGGCACGCACGTATCGGTGAAGACCGCACGCGACCAAGTCGTCCCGTTTGGCGGGGTGTACTCAGTTCTGGGGTGAAACAGGGCGTTGGTTTTCCTGTTTTTGGATCGCGGTTCGCGATCACCACAGGACGCGACGCACCGAGCGGGTTGCACGGGCATCGAGAGGGTCACGCAGGGTTCGCGTCACAACAGATGGGACAGAAAATAGAGCAACGAGAAGAGAGAACGGGTTACCTGAACAGGGCTCCGTGAACCGAAGATTTCACGTGTTCGCGTGTCTCTCGACACGAGCTGTGTCCTGGTCAGGGGCTGCTGTGTCCGGGTCAGGGGCTGCTATGTCCGGGTCAGGAGCTGCTATCGGCGGACACGGCGGAGGCGGCTCTGGCTCGAGGGGGCGGCGGCAGGAGCGGCGTCGTCGGCTGCTGGGGCTCGAGGTCGGGCAGCGGGTGGCCGTCGAGGTTCTGCGGGGAGACGGCGAGGGCTCGGGGTCCTGGGTGGCAGAGGAGCTAGGGCTCAGGAGGAGCGGTGATGAAGGCTGAGGGAGGAGGAGGTGGAGGAGAGGGGGAGAGGGTTGGCCGGGGGTGATCGGAGCGGGGGAGGAAGACGAGGGAGGAGGGCGGCTAGGGTTTTTATAGGCGAAGAGGGGGAGAGGGAGCGGCGGCGGTTGCGGCGGCCGGAGGCGAGCGGGCGGGCGTTGCGGGGAGGCCAAGCGACACTGGGAGGCGGTCAGCCGGCGGTTACGCGGCGGTTCAGCCGGCGGAGGGAGACGAGGGGTCGGGTATGCGTCGGTTGGGGATTTCGGGTCTAGGCGGGTCGGGTCGAAGCGGGTCGGGTTGAACCCGGATCCGACCCGCTAAGGTCTAGGAGCGGTTCAGACCGGGGCGGTTTGGTTGGACCGAGTTCAGGCCGGTTCAACCCGGTTTGAGCCCGGTTCAACCCGGTTTATTTGGTTTTTAATTAAAATAGGGTTTTTTTGGTCTTTTAAAATGTTTTCGGGGTCCAATAAATTCCCGGAAAATTATCCTATGTCTAGTTTTTCATTTTACACCAGAAAATAGTATTTTCATAATATTTTAATATTAATTAACATCATTTAAAAATCATTTAAATTCAAAATACCTTAGTTTTAAATAGAGAAAAATTCCAGAAAAATCTAGAAAAATTGTGAAAATCTATTTTAAAAATTCCTGAAAAATCAGGGGGTTTACAATCTACCCCCCTTAAGAGGATTGCGTCCTCGCAATCAAAGAATAACCGGTCAACAGAGATGACACGGTTGCAAGCTTTGTTCGAAGCACATCACAATTAAGAAAAGTCAAGATTGAGGGTTTAAACACCTAGGGAAAATCATTTCCCTAAGTAATGGAAGTAATGCAATTTCCCGAATGTAGGAAATCTAGAAAATTATAGTTTTTTTTTTAAAAAAAAAAACTAGGTTATCAATTATTAGCAAGCTTTAAAACTGTCAGGTTAAGTCTAAGGTCACGAACCAGCAGGCACGAACTATAGCAAATCTAGAAACAGATAACTATAAAAACTTACGTGCATTAGCTACTCCAAGAGTCTGAGCGTGCTCCAAAGTCATCGCGAAAGCTTGTCCGCGTCCTTGAGGTGGTGCCCTCTGCTATTGCTGGACTTGCTGGAAGGGTGCTGCTTGAAGTGCCAAGGGTGGCCTTGGTTGATGTCCTCCTGGTGCTGGTAGAGCTTGTTAATTTGCCCTTGGTGCTCCTTCTCCATGTTCAGGGCAATCCCTTACCAAATGCTGACGGGATCCGCATGCTAAACACAATCCTAATCTGCGTCGACATTCCTTGGCGAGATGGCCTGCTTTGCCACAGTAGTGATAAGTAGAAAGGACTATTACTTGTGGTGTAGATGCTTTCTGCTGTTGGTGTAGGTGAGGTCTCTTTACAGCTTCTTCTTGTGGTGCTCTGGCTGTTGCTGATGGGGAAGGCCGCTTCAAACTGGTCTCTCTCCTGGTGACGCGCTCCATGCGTCGGGCTGCAGCAAGGACGTCAGAGTACGAAGTAGGTGCAACGGATCCAATTAGTTTCTGTAGCTCAAAGTTTAGTCCGTCGAAGAACTTCTCGGCCTTCTCTTCTTCTGTCGGGATCAATGTTGGGGCGAAGCGACTTAGACGAATGAACTCAGCGTTATACTCTTCCACCGTCATAGTATCCTGAGTGAGGCGATTGAACTTGTCCTGAAGTTCTGATCGAGCGATAGCCGGAATGTACATCTCCTGAAAGAGTCTGGAAAACTCTTCCCAAGTGACTCGGTCTGGTCCGAGCCGTGTCTCCTCAGATAGCCACCAGTGATGATCATTGTCCGTCAATTGCATTCTGACGGCAGTCATCCAACGTTCCCGTGGAAGCTCAGCTGCTTCTAATTGATGCCGAATGTTGGTGAGCCATTCATGAACTTCTGTTGGTCCCTCCTTGCCAGAAAAGGTACGGGGCTTCAGCTGGCGAAAATCGGTGATAGAGCCCGTCATTGGCCGTCGAGCTGGTAGGTTGGCCTGCTCCAGTGCAGTTACTAAGCTGTTCCTCAAGTAATTAGCCTCGTATCGCTGAGCCTCGTATTGGACTTGTTGCTGGGCTTGCATCATTGAGTAGATCATTTGGAAGATCTGTTGCCCGTCAATAGGCTGCCCTTGTGGGAATACGGGCATTGGTGGAACGAACTGTGGCGGAGGTGGGATGTCATCACACCGGAACCTTGAATTTTGCTGGGCTGGTTGATCGCTTTGAGAAGATTGTCCTCTATTCTCTGGTGTTACTCCTTCATCAAAGGTGACCACTGCATCTTGCGGTGTACCTAAAGGATTCTCGTCGCTGTTTCTCGGATCCATTGCTCTGCATCAAAAATAAACTATAAGAGGCGCACAGGAATCAAGGCAAGATGCAAGTCAAAAATTAATTTGAATACGATATAGATATCAAGAACGATTCAAGCAAGTGGATGAGATCCTAAAAACTTATCCTATCCTTATTAAAGGCCTGTTCGGTCCCTAAGTTGAAATCGAACAATTTAGTCGTTGACCTGCATGGGCTACCACAAAAACCATGTCACGCTCCAGTCCCAAAATATCAAGGAACTGGACACGTGGCAATGGCCAGCAGCACACACCGATGGACAAACCCAATTTAATGGATCCATCGGGGCATACTTAAGCTGTATTACAACGATCAGGGTTTACTAATCTCATCCACAGAATAAATATAACAATATCAACAAAAAGTATTAAACAACATCCAGGCACAAGTAAATAAAATCGGGGAACAACCCGATATTAAGTCTGTTACAATTGTTCACTTAAACAAGAAATAAAGAGTTTAATTTGCCATAAAAATGAGCATAGGGAAGCAGATGTTCAGGAAAAGTCCTCAGCGATCACCTCGTCCTCAGGGTCTGGTACTGTTCCGAGAAGTGCTCCTGTTCCGTACACCTCAGGATAGATATCCTCTGCTAATCCTGGGGACATAATCCAGATCCAGGTCCCCAGGGGACATAGCAAGGTACAAAATAACTCATGCCAAAAATAAATACAGTGCAGCAATAAATGAAACAATAGGGTAAATAAATAAACCAGCTAAGTGATATGCAAGTGAGAGTTTTAGTCATACTCGGGCTGAGACTACTATAGGATCAGTGTCGGTGAAACCCATAGCAGTATTCTCTCGAAGGGCCAGAACTTGCGCCAAAGCTCTGTATCAGAGACTAAGACACCTCCAGATGACAATATTTATATTATAATCAGCCTTTGATATGGTAATACTCTCCCCACCTAATGTAATCTCACGTCACAGTTCACGATGTCTCATGTCCATGTCACGCAAGATCAAACTAATGCAATAAGTCTGAATAAATTCTAAGCATGTAAAAATGTATATGTCATAAACCTGTATCCTATACAGAATCACCTTGAATATTCAGGAAGATTCTGTCTCATGATTCGTGTCAGGTATCCTGGGTATAATGTACTGGATATGGCAAGTACGAGAATGTAAATGTCACGATATCCATCTCTAGGTGACGTTGCACAACTCCGCGTACGGTGTTGGTACCCGACTATTAATCGGACGCTAAGCAAGTCACACGGCCCTAGGTTAAGCATGTACATCAATGTATAAATAAGTCAAGTAAATAAGTAGCAATACTGCAGGATTTGGCAAGGTACACTTGCCTGGGGTTCCGGCTCCAATTGTAGCTCTGGCAGCAGCTGGATTTGCAGGCAGCTCTCCGGTTGCTGAAATAGACATCACCATCAGATCCAGAAAATATTAATCAGCTAGAAACGCCTGTCCTTGAGTCCAATTTGGACACAGGGGCAAAAATGACATTTTCAAGTCAAGGCGGGTCCACATGTGGGCCGCTTTGCACCGAAAAATGTGTCAGAACCAAAGGTCTCCAAATCTGTCAAACTTAGTGTCAACAAGTCAGAAACGATGATACGAACCCAACAGAACTTCCAGAATTGGATTCCGATGAGCCGATCACAAAATTGCCCGTCAAGTGGAGCCTGTGGGGCCCACGATACGCGATTTTGTCAACGTTCTCAGAATTGAACCAAACTTGGGTCACAGGACCAGCGTATTGCTACGAGTCCGATGGCGTAAGTTTTGTTTCGATCCGACGTGTGTATACTAAGTTACAGTGAGATTCAGAACAGGCGGATACGGGGCATCGTCGGCGGATACGCGTTGATTTCGGTGTGCACGCACATCCAAATCAACTTCTGCGAAATTCCACACGTCCGTATCAATGCCACGCACGTATCGGTGAAGACCGCACGCGACCAAGTCGTCCCGTTTGGCAGGGCGTACTCAGTTCCGGGTGAAACAGGGCATTGGTTTTCCTGTTTTTGGATCGCAGTTCGCGATCACCACAGGACGCGACGCACCGAGCGGGTTGCACGGGCATCGAGAGGGTCACGCAGGGTTCGCGTCACAATAGACGGGATAGAAAACAGAGCAACGAGGAGAGAGAACGGGTTACACGAACAGGGCTCCGTGAACCGAAGATTTCACGTGTCCGCGTGTCTCTCGACACGAGCTGTGTCCTGGTCAGGGGCTGCTGTGTCCGGGTCAGGAGCTGCTGTCGGGGGACACGGCGGAGGCGGCTCTGGCACGAGGGGGCGGCGGCAGGAGCGGCGCCGTCGGCTGCTGGGGCTCGAGGTCGGGCAGCGGGTGGCCGTCGAGGTTCTGCGGGAAGACGGCGAGGGCTCGGGGTCCTAGGTGGCGGAGGAGCTAGGGCTCAGGAGGAGTGGGGACGAAGGCTGAGGGAGGAGGAGGTGGAGGAGAGGGGGAGAGGGTTGGCCGGGGGTGATCGGAGCGGGGGAGGAAGATGAGGGAGGAGGGTGGCTAGGGTTTTTATAGGCGGAGAGGGGGAGAGGGAGCGGCGGCGGTTGCGGCGGCCGGAGGCGAGCGGGCGGGCGTTGCGGGGAGGCCAAGCGGCGATGGGAGGTGGTCAGCCGGCGGTTACACGGCGGTTCAGCCGGCGGAGGGAGACGAGGGGTCGGGTATGCGTCGGTTGGGGATTTCGGGTCTAGGCGGGTCGGGTCGAAGCGGGTCGGGTTGAACCCGGATCCGACCCGCTAAGGTCTAGGAGTGGTTCAGACCGGGGCGGTTTGGTTGGACTGGGTTCAGGACGGTTCAACCCGGTTTGAGCCCGGTTCAACCCGGTTTATTTGGTTTTTAATTAAAATAGGGTTTTTTTGGTCTTTTAAAATGTTTTCGGGGTCCAATAAATTCCCGAAAAATTACCCTATGTCTAGTTTTTCATTTTACACCAGAAAATAGTATTTTCATAATATTTTAATATTAATTAACATCATTTAAAAATTATTTAAATTCAAAATATCTTAGTTTTAAATAGAGAAAAATTCCAAAAAAAATCCAGAAAAATTGTGAAAATCCATTTTAAAAATTCCTAAAAAATCAGGGGGTTTACAGGTCCGATTCATGAGAATCTTCTCTCTCCGGTTCAAAATGGATACATGTCATTCCTCATACGAAAGGTCGGTATTGTCACGACCCGTACCTGGTGTAGGGACACGAGTACATGGATACGTCCAGCCTATGCCGCAACATCGACAGTAGAACGTTGTCTAGGTCAACAATAATATCTAAATATCTCACACAATAAATAATGGTATATGTCAATAATATCTCAACTTCATTTGGAGGACCATATAATGGTTCAAATATAATCGATACTCAATCACAATATAAAGCTAAAGGAAGATAAAGGCACGATATAGTATAGAATAAAGAGTCACAAAATTATAATACAATACATCCAAGACTAAAAGTCTAGCTACAACACAATCTCAAATAATATATACATGCCAATGTCTAAACTTAAATAAAACAATATGTTAATGGAAATCTAAGTCACCTCAGTAGCCGGTACTAATCCTCAGTCGGCTCACTATCTTGTGGTCCATAAAAGGTGGGACACATCTCTTCTAAACACTCATCTGAAAATATATCAAGTCAGGATTGGAGCAAAGTACAACCCAATAGCAGTTTTAATTAATTGTTAATTACTACAAACAGAAATAGAGAATGTAATACAAGACGAGAAATAATAAAATAATATGTCATAGTATGGTGGGAAGAAACAGGTAAAGTAGAGAAATATAGTATAAAATGATCACGATAAAATAGAATAAAGACAATAAAATAGACTATGGTGAAGAACTGTAACTATACTAAGTGTTTGAAATACTAGTTAGATATGTGATCGACTTGGGTTGAACATTGTCTACTTAAACGTTGGATAAACATTGTCTAACTTAAATATTGAACATTGAACATTGTCTAGGCTTTGATCACATATCTAGCTAACAATTTCCCTTTCTCCGACTAGTACAATGGATCCACTATGACACGTCACGATATAAGATACTCAATGAACATTGTCAAACATTAAATATTGTCTAGTGTTAAACATTGTCTAAACCATGCAAGAACACGGGAAATAATGAAACAATAAATAATATCTCATGATTGAAGATCCATATGTATACTAGTCCATGTACCAATGTGTCAGGAATCAAGTAAAATATTTTTAAATACTTGCATTATAGTAATTATCAAATAATGAAAACTATTAGAGAATGCACTCGCCTGCGATCCTGAGCAAAAGATACGAAACGGTATCCGAACTGGTGTCACACCGACCTATATATAAAATATTATGTCATTTGGTGTAATGAATGGATAAACAAGTTTAAATAAGTTAAAAGGTGATTTTTAGGTCAAAACTATGTCACACTAGTCAAAATAGGTCAAACTAATTTAAACTAAGCCAATACCCTGCTAAACTAGAATTTATAGGTCATACTAGCCATTACCTTGCTAATATTAAGTTTTTAGGTCAAAATACTTGTATATGTGAATACTAGATATCAAGTGGTTGTATAGACTAAATATTTATAATAAGTATTTCATAATAATTAGTTTTATTACCCTTTACCTATAATATCTTACTATAACTCAATACATAGTGTCAAACCCACCTAGTATTCTATTGCCTTGATATCAACCCCAATGGATATCTTGGTATCACTTACCTTAGCATCAAGTATCTATACCTTGGCCTAATACTTGGGTATCCCAACTTACCTTAACACTATTATAACCAATTGCACTCTCTCCTACATTAATTTGATGTTACACCAACACCATACCTTACCTGAACAAGCTTACCCATACTGTTGCCTGCTTCTTCTCACTAATCTGCCCACATTCCCTTGACTACCTTGCTCCCCCTCAAGTGTACTGCAGCTCCAATGCAGTGCACTACTAAACTGCAACCTGAAAATACCTCATTTGAACACCCTTACTGATACAAGAGTATCTGTTCCCTCTCACCAACTCTCTAAAACTTACACCCAGGTTTCCTCCAACTATCGACAGCTTCTACTAATTAATCCCCAGTTCAGTTCACTCTTGCACTAGACAATCGCCTAACATATACACTTGCACACCCACTTGGACTCCTACCCAGTCTCACATGGAAACACAACTCCACACTGATACAGAACTAGAGTATCACACACTCATTGTTGTCCTCCCATACCATATTTATGACTGATACTCTAACGCAACAAACTACCTATACTAACAGAGGTTACACTAAATGACCACACTCTATTGCAGACCTACAGCTCTAACACGGATACTAAGTATTAGTGCTCTCTCACATCCATACCTTAGTCTGGAATCAATACCAATACAATTCCAAATCAGTGGCTCATTGAACACGAGCTCACAAGCTCTGATACCCCTATAGGTCACACACCATACCTTAGCCTTATTCTAACCGGATACAATTATTGTTCTTCTTAAAAATACCCATCATAATGGTTTCACCCCCAAAACTCCTCCCTTCTGATACACTTGTGCAACTTCCAATTATACATTCAGATTTCTGATACCACTATGTACCCTGCACTCAGAACTTGCTATATATACTGATACACAAATGTACACCAATACATACAATCTACACCACCAACTGATAAATGTATCAGCAGCTCTTAACTCAATTCCACAACCCTTTGCTCACAATCACATCTCCAACACTTAGCCTTCATGGATATCACCAAGTGTACACACACAACACATAATCATAAACACTTAGAGTTCATTACACCAGTACACCCATCCTCCTATGATACTCTATCCAATCACACCAAGCTCTACCCAAAGCTCAAGAATAACTCAAATATATTAATTAGATTCTAATAGGAGTAATAAATAGCTATTCAAGTGCTTGTGGCAAATTATGACACGTGTATCACAAGTGTCGAAGGAAAATCCCTAAAATTATCCTGTATCACAAAATATTATGATACGACATACTCGTATCCAATTGTGGACACGTAGCTAGCCTCACTATACTAATACAAACCTAAATAGATCTACCAAATCTAATGACAAATACTTGGTGCTCCAATCTCGGATTTCCCCCAAATTGGGCACCAAACTCAATATAAAAGTCACAATAGGGACAATTAGAAGTCAAAATTTCTTTCTATGGGTAATCCTAATGTCTGGGTATGTCCCTAATGATTAGATACAACAATTAGAACCTAATTAGAGAAGTAATCTCAGAATTTATCTATTGGGAGATAGAGTCCCAATGAAATGCTCAATGGACACAATTATGACACAATCTTCTAGCCTCAAAGCTCATTTTCCAAATGCTCTTGCCAACCTCAAGCTCCTAGTTTCCTTAGATGGTGAGGATGAGTGAATGAGAGGAATTTATAAAGAATTTGATAGAGGAATGTATCAAATTAGGGAAGAACACCAAATGAGAATTAATTGGAATAAAAATTAAGAGGAGAGAGAAAGTCTCCCCCCACATATAGGGTCGACCACTACCCCCTTGTCCAAGCAATGTAAAAAACCTAGGATGTCCCTTGGGATTTTTCATGAAGAAATAATTAAGGTGAAAGCTTCTCTTCCTAATGAGGGTTAAGCCTAATCCTCTAATCTAATAAAAAGGTTAACTTAAGTTGGGTCAAAAGGGGACTAGTCTAACTAATTATTTAAATGGTCATCTCAAGTTGGTTAAGTCCACTAGAGTCATGTCTAATCAAATAGTCTAATCTATCAACCAATAATAATATTAGTCACACACACACAAACACACACACACACACACACACACACACACACACACACACACACACATATATATATATATATATATATATATATATATAACATGTATTATATTAAATAAATAACAAAATTTTATACACCTTATTTATAATTATGCAAAATGATAAAATTATCCTAATTCTAGAAATGTGGTAGTTACAGGTACCAACAAACAATTCTGAATGATTAAGAACATGACTCGTATTTGATATATACCGTCGTAACTGGAATACATGAAAAATATTATGTATCTCACTAAGCGACGGTGGAAGAGCAAGACGATAGGAAACATCTCCTACTCGCTCGAAAATATCGAACGGACCTATGTACCGAGGACTAAACTTTCCCCGCACACCGAATCTGATGACTCCTAGGGTAGGCAAAATCTGAAGGAATGCATGGTCGCCGACAGAAAACTCAAAAGGTCATCGATGCGAATTGGCCCAATGACGCTGGCGATCTTGAGCTACCTTGATATGCTTTCGGACTTGCTTGACTACTTCAACTGTCCGAGCTATCATTTTGGGACCAAACAATTGCCTCTTGCCAATATCATCCCAAGCTACAGGGAATCTGCACTTCCGGCCATATAGTGCCTCGAACGGTGCCATCTAGATACTTTCTTGGAAACTGTTGTTGTAGGAGAATTCGACCAAGTATAAATGATCCTCCCACGAACCACCAAAGTCAAGGGTACATGATCGAAGCATATCTTATAGAGTCTGGATCGTACGTTCTGACTGACCATCTGTCTGGGGATGATAAGTTGTACTGAACTTCAGACGGGTACCTAAGCCCTCCTAAAGACTTTGCCAAAAATGAGAAGTAAACCTGGAATCTCTATCCGAGACTATGCTAACTGGAAAACTATGTAGTCTGATAATTTATCTCATGCACATCTCGGCTAACTGTTCTGTGAGCTGACTAATTCTAAAAGAAAGAAAGTGTGCAACTTTCGTGATACGATCAACTATTACCCAAATAATATCTCTGTCGGCTGGTGATATAGGAAGACCTAACATAAAATTCATGGTGATATGCTCCCAGTTCCATTTTGGAAATGGTAAAGGTTGAAGAAGTCTTGCGGGTCTCTGATGCTCAGCTTTAACTTGTTGACAGACCAAACATCGAGAGACAAACCGAGCTATTTCTCTCTTCATTTCGTTCGACCAGAACTGCTGACGAATGTCTCTGTACATCTTTGTTCCTCCGGGATGCACTGAATACTGTGAACTATGAGTTTCTGCCATAATCTTGCGACGAAGGTCTCTGCTTGGTACATAAAGCCTATTCTCAAAACGGAGAGTTCCGTTACTGTGAATGCTTAGTTCTGGTCTATGTCCTGCCTCACACTCTTCTCTGAGACGCTGAAACTTGACATATGTTGGTTGTACTACCTTAATTCTTTCCACTATACTGGATTGAACTTGCAGACCAGCCATCAATGTTGTGTTGCTAGACAATACTACTTATATGCCCATCTCCTAAAGATCTTCTAATATTCTTTATTATGTTGTCAAGAAATAGACTCATGCTCTCATGTTCAAGGCATCTGCTACGATATTAGCCTTCCCAGGATGATACTGAAGGTCAAGGTCATAGTTTATCATCAACTCTAGCCATCTTATCTGCCTCATATTGAGATACTTCTGGGTAAAGACATACTTCAAACTCTTGTGATCAGTATAAATCTCTACTCGATCTCCATAGAGGTAATGTCTCTAAAGTTTGAGTGCAAAGACAACTGCTGCTAAATCTAAGTCGTGCGTCGGATAATTCTTCTCATGGTCTCGAAGCTGCCGAAATGCATAATCTATAACCTTGCCATACTGCA
Organism: Iris macrosiphon; assembly: GCA_036927795.1. Classification (NCBI taxonomy): domain Eukaryota; kingdom Viridiplantae; phylum Streptophyta; class Magnoliopsida; order Asparagales; family Iridaceae; genus Iris; species Iris macrosiphon. The sequence goes on along the minus strand of JAYESA010000013.1, from coordinate 174,842,989 downwards.
TAAGAACACATCCCAATCTTCTGCCTGATGCATCACAATATACGGTGAAACCACATGTTCCATCTGGAAGAGTCAAAATAGGTGTCGTGATCAACTTCTATTTGAGCTTCTCGAAAGAGGTTTGACATTTATATGTCCAATCAAAGCGCACATCTTTTGGTGTTAACTGCATCAAGGGTGCATAAATTCTAGCAAAGTCTGACACGAAGCGCCGATAATATCCTTCTAATCCCAGGAAACTACGAACTTCGGCAACTGTTCGGCAAACTGGCCACGTCTCAACGGCTTTCATCATCTGGGGATCTACTTTAACTCATACTTTTGCAATAATATGCCCCAAGTATAAAATACAATCAGACCAGAACTCGCACTTACTGAACTTGGCATATAACTTATGCTCTCTAAGAGTTTGAAGAACTGCGCGAAGATGTTGCTCGTGCTCTGCTTCACTTCGACTGTACACCAAGATATCGTCAATAAACACTATCACGAACTTGTCCAAGTATGTCATAAAAATACGATTCATGAGATCCATAAATTCTACTGGTGCATTGGTTTCTCCAAAGGGCATTACTAAAAACTTCCAATGTCCATATCTCAATCTGAATGCCGTATTGGGTATATTATGCTCTCTAACTCTGATCTGAAGATATCCCGACCGTAAATAAATCTTCGAAAACATCGATGCTCCACTAAGCTGATCGAACAAGTCATCGATCCTTGGCAAGGGATACTTGTTCTTAATGGTTACCACATTGAGGGTATGATAATCCACACATAATTGTGACATTTTATCCTTCTTCTTTGCAAGTAGCATTGGGGCTCCCCAAGGCGATCCACTAGCACGAATGAATCTATTGGTTCTCAATTCTTCTATCATTCGGTACAAGACTTCTAACTCTGAAGGCGACATCCTGTAGACTCTCTCTGACACTTGTGTTGTTCCTGGAACTAGATCAATGGTAAACTAGATCTCTCTTTCTGGTGGCATGCCTGAAAGTTCTTCTGGGAACACATCTGGAAACTTACTGACTATTCTGGGCAATGGTACTTCTTCTGTTATTGACATTCTCATGATTGCTGATGGAGACTCCATCTCTCCTCTAGAAAATAAGAATTCTTCTTCTCGGGGAATATGAAAGATAACCTTGCCAGCATGGCAATCTATTATCGCGTATTGGGCACTCAATAAATCTATGCCTAGGACGATGTCATAATCTCCCATAAGAAACTCTATCAGTCTAGCAGGAAAATCTCTCTCGCACACTACGACTCAACACGAGATATAAACTCTATCGACTCCCACGATACCGTTACTAGTAAGTATATTAAGTCTTACTGATAAGGACTCGGGTTCTAATCTAACTCGTGTCGAAAATCGTACAGACATAAAGGAATGTGATGCACCAGAATCAAACAATACTGAAACTGAATGATAGTTGACGAGAATAGTACCTGCCACCACTTCACCTGAAGCTAGCTGTTCCTCCACGGTGAGTACCATAGCCTGACCTTATCCTCTCGGTGTTGGTCCTAAATTTATCAACTCCTTCAATGTTGCATAAAAAGCAGAGGTATAAGCTTCTACTAAAGCATTAAAATGAGTGCTTGAACTTGGAGTCGCGACAATTTTCGCTAATCCTTGACCATAATGCACGAAAGCAGTTGTTGTGACAGTTGTAGCATCGACACTGGGGAAGAACCTGCTACTCGTTCTCTCGGACTAATGGTGGAAGCCATTTTAGTAGCACTGGTCAATTCTACCACAAGAGCAGTTGAAGCTACTGGTGGCATTGATGCGATATCCTCAGCCGGAACTGTGATATCAGCAACAGAAGTTATTTCAGCCTGCGAAACAACTGTCTCTTCAGCCCTCTCCAGAGGAACTCCTACCATAATCTCATCACCTAAAAAGAAAAATTGAGCAAACAATATGATCAATAAACAACATATTGTAATTAAGATATATGCACGTCGAGCTAAGGAAAGAAGTGACAAATTGGCCTGTGCTAGCCGGAGTTATCATTGCATGAATTAGTGATAATGAAGCATGTAACAAAAGAACTTGTGGTATAGAAAGAATAGAGATACACGTACCAGCACCATGTGGAACATATTCGTCTTCAGGAGTCTGACCCTCCAAAGAATTCCTCAGGCCTGTCAACGAAGACTCCACCTCAGATGAATCAACATAAATGAGCAAATCATCATAATCACTCATAGTCATGATCGCTTCTGAAACTACAGTTTTATTTTCAATATTCTCTGTAGCATCTTCAAGCCCAGTTGTAACTATAGAAGATTGAGGCTGAGTCTGAATATCCTATCCAGGCATATCTTCGGGGGCTGTAGCGGCAATGTCAGCTTGTGTCTCGATCTGCTCACCAACTTCAACCCGAGAAGTAAAATTATTTTTATCCCAGAATCAGGACCTCCCGGAGTAGGTTGATCCTTTGGATCCATTGACGGAGTAACTTGATTTGTCGGGTCCATTGGTGAAGGAGGTATAATTGCAATCAAATAAATAAATTAAGCCACAGCATCAAGGATAGGATCTGCAAAACCGACTGTTGCAGTAGCAAGAGCAATACTTATTCCTGTAGCAATAAAATGGGGAGGGATGGAAGTGATAATTCTTTGCACCATTGGAGAAGAGACGGACGGTCCAGGCCGCTCCGGCGAACTAATCAGTTAGTTAATCAAATTCATTCTTGAAGAAGCAAAAATATTTGATTTTGGCTTCCTAGGCTTCGCGACATCAGCCCTCTTCTTGGCAGGCCGGTCCTCAATAGGGGACGTAATCTTATGTTTTTGTGATTTTTGTACCACTATGGAAGGGGCGGGTGCATCTGGTTGTACATGTGGAAGAGCTTCCAATATCTCATCCAGTGGCACATCATCCTCCTCTAAAACTAGAGAAGGTCTTATTGACTTCGGATTGACTCCTTCTGTCGGGTTTCGAAAACTAACCCGCATATCAAAGTCTCCATAAAATTGCTTTATAGAACAATAAAATTGGAAAAATGAATGCAATAGGCGTAAATGAGGTTTTGGTACAGGCAGAGTAAAAGTGGCTCCCATGCAACTCATGATAAAATATCTCTATCCCCTGGCGCCATTGATTAAACCTCCAGAATTGGCTAAGCATGGAGTAGCATTTTCCACGTACAATTGATCATAGCCAAATTTCCTCACAAAGCGGCTAGGTAAGTATGGTTCGAAGGTTCAACCATTGCTATTTCTGTATACTAAGTGAGAGGGCCGGATAAACATTATCCATGAAAAGACCCCTGATGGCAGCCTCGATATGGTTGTCCCCTCATCAATAAAACTCAAACCATGGTGTTCAGTTCCCACGTCTGGAATAACGCAGTAAAAGCTCCAACTGTTACCCATATTTAAAGCTTACCTAGTCTGAAAAGGTGTAGTATAAGTCCACTTAGAAAGCCTATATCTACAAAGGATTATGTGTTCTGTCCCATCAGCCTGAGTCAAGCTGGGAGCCATCAAACTCTGATTGTGCAAAATTAACCAGCCCATCAAATAGGTAAACGAAAACTCTGTTCGAGGGAATTCCTCTCGTCGAGGATCTACTGCCAAATTATGAGCAAGTTCCTGTAAACTAGCATTCAAATGGCACACCATAGGTGGTAGCAATGCCAGTCGATGTTTGAAAATTAAACGCACTATAGGGAATAAAATATTCCTATAAAGATGTTCTACTGAGCCTGAACTTCCGGGGACTACCAATCTTCGGAGCCATAAAGAGAGAGATACGGCCAACAAAGCTTCAGACAAAATCTATGTACGAGTAAGTCTGAGATAGCTCATAGCCGGTGTGCTTGCTTATCACGCCCTAGAACCAAAATACTTGAAAACGGGACAAACAACGCCAACTATGTATACTTAGGGCACTCCGGTACTCCGCATATACGGTGAAGCTGTAAGACATGAGGGGTCACTACTACAAACCAACATTCAAGCCTAGGTCCAACAAAATCTAGTGTCTCAATCAAACGAACAATAAGAATGATAACAAGATCTAAGATTAGCTAAAATATAATAGTAAAGCATCCCAAACTATAATATACAGATGATCATGATGCTAGTAAACACAGAATGAATAAACTAGCCAGAATATGAGTCATATATGATCAACCCTAGGATATGTGAATCATGCTAATGTCCGTAGGCTAACTGATCAAACCAAAACATGAGCTAAACACGTGCTCAGTGGATAAACGCCCAAAAATATAATGTACATCAGGATGGAAAAGTAAGAAAATACACTCAAGCGGTCTGGTGCTCCTGGTGGCAACCATCCTCAAGAAAGTACGAAAGATCCTCCGGTGCTGCTACTGGACCTGACCATACAAAACCAGTGGGGTTAGACCACTAAATAACAAGTACCACAAAGGAAGCCAATTTAGAAACTTAAACCAATAACACAAGCAAATACAAATACTGGAAAGTAAAGACTGAATGTAAAAGATCTCAGGATAATAAATACTATAAAACCTGTAATGAGACATATCTGGATCTGATAATCAATAAGAAAATAACAAGTACTAAAATAAAGGTGATCATGTGAAGCCTGGACTAACCATCAACCATCAATCATGGCAAATCACATAAGTACGACTTGATATCTTTAACTAACTAGGGTTATCACAATCCTTAAATTACTAACTTTATATTACAACGCGATAGTGAAGTTTCTTCTGATCGCATTCTCCTGCAGTCCATCCGGGATATCCATACACACAACCAATAGGATACTCCTCAAGATACGCCACAATATAAACCACTGGATACTCCTCAAGATAACAGTACATAACCGGGACTGCATACAATCTAGGAAAATCCTTAGCCATGTACTAAGTGAATCTCTAGTTATTTAACCCTTAGCAGTTTTTTGTATGAATCCAGGTATGGCATTCCGCATAATCCATCCTAGATATGATTCAGAAAAATTAATTTCTAATAGTAATATAAACATGTTTAATATACATTGCACAACCAGACTCATGTATGCCACGACAATAATTAAGCCACGTAAAATCAAGTGAAGCCACTTAAAGCCATGTCAATCCAGGTAAAGTTAGGTAAAGCCATATACAACCATGTGAAGCCATGTCTAACCAGATAAAACCATATAAAACCAAGTCAAGCCTTGTCTGATGAACCCATGTAAAGTCATGCCAAGTCAAGTCCAGCCAATCCTGTCATCACGTGTAGCCAGGCAAAGCGGGGTAAAATCGAGTAAAGCCAAGTCAAGTCCAGTCATGTCATCTAAAGCCATGTAAGTTCATGTACAAATCAGGTCAAGTCATCGTGTATCCAAGCAAAAGCCAGAAGTTTCAACATGAAATCATGAAAACTAAGAATTCCTAAAGAAAGTGCACGATCGGTATACCGTCGGTACAGTCTAGTACACCGTCGGTACACCGGTCAAGAGATACGAAAAACATAGCAGGTTCTAAATTCTAACAAATCGGTATACCATCGGTATACTGTAGTATACCGTCGGTATACTGTAGTATACCGTCGGTATACTGTAGTATACCGTCGGTATGTCGTTCCAAGTAGGCAAAAAGTTATTGAAAAATAAAGTTCCGCAAATAGGTATACCGTCGGCATAACCCAGTACACCGTCGGTATGCCGGCCAAGACAAATATCTAACAATGTCGGCAAGATCGGTATACCATCGGCATAACCCAGTACACAGTCGATATGCCGATAGGGTTCACATAAAAATATCTAAAAATCAAGTTGGTCGAAATCAGTATACCGTTGGTATGCTGTAGTATACCGTCCGTATGCCGGTTTCTAAGAATAAACCTGGTTAATTCAAATCTGATTTTCGAGACCCAAATTAAATCCCAAAAATTACCAGAACCAAGTCTCACAGGAAGTCAAGTCTAGGGTAAGTCTCATATCACAATATGGACTAAATCTCACGGTCAGAACTCCGGTACCGTTTCCGTTACCGACTTACCAAAAAGGGACAGAACGAGATTCTACCAGAAATTAAAACCGAGATGGTCACTAGGCTAGAAATCACGATATGCACACAACTATAGAAAAACAAGTCTAAGCTAAAAAGCAATAACCAAGCTCCAGAAAAGTAAAATGACTGAAAGTAAAGAAAGTTCACAAAATCGACAAGATATACTTGCCTAATGCGAGCTCCCAGCCTAATCTTCTAGTCCACCACCACGAAGGGGTTCAGAAATCACACTCCAGGTCTCAAGACCACGCTTCCAAGCTCGAGAGAGAAAATAAAGAAGAGAGGAGAGAGAAAATAAAGAAGGGAGGAGAGAGAAAGAGAAATAATAAAATAAAATATATCGAGTACTATTTATAAATAAAAAAATCTCGAAAGTGAAACAAATATCACTATACCGTCTGTATATTGTAGTATATCATCGGTATACTGGTCAAGTAGTAAAGTTTCAATTTTAAGAATTTTTGAGCTTTCTCGAGATCCAATAAAATGCAATAACTAGCACAATATACGTATCCACATAAAATATGAATACTGTGAGACGAGTCTCACAACTCTCCCCTCCTTAGAAAAATTATGTTCTCGGAATTTTCATAAGGATCCAAAATCACTAACAAAAAAATCCAAGAAAACCAGCTCGAAATTGAAAATAAACAAGAAACTCATGTGAGCATGAAATTTCCTGAGCAACAACAAGAAATCAGAAAGAAATAATAACAGACATAACAGATAAACTATCAATCAATAACATACACAAACTAAGATAGGACACGGGTATACGAATAAGTATACCTCCCAAGTCGAAGAGAAATGGATAAAGAGTACGCATATCATCCTCGCACTCCCACTTTGACTCGCCCAGTGAGTGATGCCCCCAAGCAACACGAACTAACCTGATAGTCCGGTTCTTGAGAACATTCTCCCTCTGGTCCAAAATAGACATGGGCCTCTCCTCATATGATAGGTCGGTATCAACGATCAACTCAGAATAATCCAGGATATGGCTTGGGTATGGAATATACGGCGCAACTAAGATACTTGAAATATGTCATATACCTCATGAAGCAATGGTGGAAGAGCTAGATGATATGATACGTCTCAAACTCGCTCGAGAATATCAAACGGGCCTATATATCTGCAACTAAGCTTTCCCCGTACTCTAAATCTGATAACTCTACAGGTAGGAAAAATCCTCAGAAATACATGGTCGTCGACAGAGAACTCAAGATGATGACGGTGCTGATATGCCCAATGACGCTGGCGATCCTGAGCCACTCTGAGATGCTCTATGATATGCCTGATCACTTCAACTGACTAAGCAATCATCTCTGGTCCAAGCATCTGCCTCTCGCTAATTTTATCCCAAGCTAAGGGTGATCTACATCTCCTAACATACAAAGCCTCGAAGGGTGCCATCTAAATGCTCGCCTGGAAGCTATTGTTATAGGAGAACTCAACTAAATACAAGTGATCCTCCCATGATCCACCAAAGTCAAGGGTACAAGCTCGAAGGATATCCTCCAAGGTCTGAATAGTATGCTCTGACTGCCCGTCTGTCTGTGGATGGTAGGCTGAACTAAATTTCAACCTAGTATTCAGACTCTACTGTGGGCTCTGCCAGGAATGAGACATGAACCGAGAATCTCTATCTGACACTATGCTAATTGGCACGCCATGTAATCAGACTATCTATCTCATGTACATAATAACTAGATGCTCTGTAGACTAGCCCACTAAAAGGAAGAAAGTGAGTAACCTTCGTGAGTCGATCCACTATAACCCATATAGCATCTCTTCCAGACGGGGATCTAGGAAGATCGGTCACAAAGTCCATAGTAATATGGTCCCACTTCTACTCTAGAATCGGTAAAGACTGAAGTAGTCCAGCCGATCTCTGATGCTCAGTCGTGACCTACTAACAGACTAAACACCGAGAAATGAACCGAGCTATCTCCCACTTCATACCATTCCACCATAAGTTCTGACGAATATCCTAATACATCTAAGTCCCTCCTGGATGCACTGAGTATTGAGAACTGTGGGCCTTTGACATAATCTCCTGCCGGATATCTTTTTCGGCACACAAAGTGGCTCCCAAACCTGAGAGTCCCATCATCATGAATTCTTAACTCTGGTCTCCGTCCTGACTCACACTCTGCTCTGAGCTGCTGAAGTCTGACATCACCAGTCTGCTCTGCTCTGATCCTCTCAATTATAGAAGACTAAACCTGCAGACTCACCATAAAACCAATATCGCCTGGTAATACTATCTCGATACCCATCTCCTACAGATCCTCCAAAATGTGGCGCTTCTCTGTCAAGAAGTAAAATCCTCCTCTCCTGCTCAAGGAGTCTGTTACGACATTGGCCTTCCCTGGATGATACTGAAGGTCAAGATCGTAGTCGGACAATAACTCAAGCCACCTCCTCTGACGCATGTTGAGTTCCTTCTGTATGAACACATACCTTAAGCTCTTGTGGTCTGTGAAGATCTCCACTCGGTCACCATATAGGTAATGCCTCCAGAGCTTAAGTGCAAATACTATAGCTGCCAACTCAAGGTCATGCGTCGGATAACTCTTTTCATGGTCTCGAAGCTGCCGAGACATATAAGCTATCACTCTACCATGCTGCATAAGGACATACCCTAGTCCCACTTCTGAAGCATCATAATACACTGAGAATCCACCTGGTCCTACTAGAAGTGTCAGAATAGGAGCTGAAATCAAACTCCGCTTGAGCTTCTTGAAAGAAGTCTGACAAGCGTCTGACTACTCAAAGCGTACATTCATACACGTCAGTTGTGTCAAGGGTGCAGAGATTCTCACAAAGTCTGCCATAAATTGCTTGTAGTAACCTTCTTAGACCCATAAAACTGCGCACATCTGAAGCTGTACGGGGTACTGACCAACTCTCAATAGCCTCCACCTTCTTGGGATCCACCTCGACTCCTCCACCGAAAATGATATGTTCAAAGAATAAGATACGATCAAGCCAGAACTCACACTTGCTGAACTTTACGTACAGTTGCTGCTCTCGAAGAATCTGAAGAACTATGCAAAGATGCTACTCATGCTCTGCCTCACTTCGACTATAGACCAATATATCATCAATAAACACTATCACAAAAGTAAGGCATGAAGATGCTATTCATGAGAGACATGAATATAGATGGTGCATTGGTCGCTCCAAATGATATAACTTTCAATGACCATATCTAGATTTGAACGCCATCTTGGGTATATCCTGCTCTCTGACTCTGATCTGATAATACCCAGACAGTAAATCGATCTTAGAAAATATAGTCGCCCCACTGAGCTGATCAAATAAGTCATTTATCCTAGGCAAGAGATACTTGTTCTTAATGGTTGCCATATTTAGTGTTCTATAATCAATAACTAAATGCGATGAACCATCCTTCTTTTTAACAAGAAGTAACGGGGATCCCCAAGGCGATGCACTAGTTCTAATGAATCCCTTGGCTCTCAACTCCTCAATCATCCGGTACAAGATCTTTAACTCAGATGGTGACATCCTATAAACTCTCTCTGATACTGGCTCTGCTCCTAGAATCAAATTAATGTAGAACTCCACGTCTCTAACTGGTGGTACACATGGTAACTCATCGGGAAATACGTTAGAAAACTTATAAACTACCCTGGGAAACTGTACCTCCTCAGTCTCCGCCATCATCAATGTAACCTTCGGTGACTCTACTGTACCTCTTAAGAATGAGAACTCCCCATCAGGTACACGAAAGATAATCTTGCCACTATGGCAATCTATCATTGTGTGTCTCGTACTCAACCAATCTATCCCAAGAACGACATCATAATCGCTCATAGGAAGCTCTATCAGCCTCGCGAGAAACTCTTTCCCTCACACTATAACTCTGCATGAGGGATATACTCTATCTACTCCCATGAGACCGTTACCAGTAAGTATATTCAACCTTACAAGTAAGGACTCAGACTCTAATCCAGCTCATGTCGCAAAGCGTGCAGATATAAATAAATATAATGCACCAGAATTAAATAAAGTAGAAGCTGGATGAAAGTGGACGAGAATGGTACCTGCTACCACCTCTTATGCTGCCAAAGCCTCCTCCATCGATAGCAAGAAAGCTCGACCCTGCCCTCTGGGTGCTGGTACCCTCTGCTGCTAACCTCTAGGTCTCGCCTGTGCCTGGGCCTGCGCATACTGTTGCGGCCTCTGCTGGAATGCCTGAACCTATGGAGTTAAAGGCCTCTGAATCTGCGGCTGCACTGGTGCCCTGAACTGCAGCACTGAACTGCAGCACTGCTGGACGAACTACTGACTGAGTCGATGATAATCCAGTCTGGTTCCTTCTAGGATATGTCCCAACTATGTGGTCTGATGCCCCATATACTAAGCACAATCTCTGTGCCTTACGACACTCTGATACAATATGTCAAGGTTTCCCGCAATAGAAACAACTACGGGAAGAAGAAGAGGATGACTGCCTTTATTGAGGGAACGTCTGGAAAAACTGCTGAGATGATGTTGTCCTCCTCGAGGATCCAATCGTCAGGGCTCTAACTGCTGGATCTGGTGCTGATGAATGGGATGCTGACCCTCCTGAAACGTTGGGCCTCTTTTGACTCCCAACTCAATCAGTAATCCTCTGCGATGTATACTCATACCTCTTGGTTGCCCGCATCATAACATCAAAGGTCTAAAACTCATGCTACTCCACTGCCAAGATAATCTCTAAATGGAGTCCCTGCTGGAACCTCCTCGCCCTATCTAACTCGGTCGCTACCAAAGTGGGAGCAAACCGACTAAGTCTCGCAAACTCCGCCACGTAACCTTCAACCTCTGCTGAAGCTCGTAATGCGCCACCACATCAAAATAGCTCGCCTGAAACCTCTCAGTAAAAACTACCCATGGAATCGGTGTTATGAGAGAAACCTCCTACGCTGCCCACCAGTCGCCAGCCAAGTCCAACAATTGTAGCCTCACTACTGCTACACGCTCTCTAGTCGAAGTCCATGTTGCCTCCAAGATGGCCTCAGTGTCCTACAACCAAGCATCAGATGAAATTGCACCCTCTGTGCCATAAACGTACGGAGGACTGAGATGCCTGAAGTTGGTCACATAATTATGGATCTAAGAACCACCTCGCTCCAATGCTGTCTTGATCGACTAAGTGAGTACATTACTCTGGTGCTGCTGGGTCGTTATGAAATCTCGTAGGACATCCATCAGTACTCGGGCAATACCCTTTGGCTGCTCGGGCTGAACTCACAGGTGATGCCTGCTGGTCTGGTACTGCCGGCCGATCTGCCTCGGGATCTACTTTGGACTCTGCCCCTGAATGCTGAGGATGATCTCCAGGAATATGCTTGGCTCCCAAATGCTGATCCTCCTCGAGCTGCACTCGATCCATCTGGCCGATAGTAACATGAATAATGTCCCTGAAAGTTAAGGACACAAGAGTCAAACAAAAAATATGATAGATCAACGAATAAGCAGATATCAGATCAAGAATCAGGGATGGAGAAAATAACTAGGGATCAGGGGGGAACATTTTAGGATTGAGACATCTAGCAACAACAACAACCCCCATATATCTGTAAAAACCAGATCAAATATGCTCAAACAGACAAAATTTGCTCAGACCTGCATGGGCTACCACTAAAACCGTGTCATGCCCCAGAACCAGAATACTGGAAAGCGGGACAGACAATGCTAGCTACGTATACTTAGAGCACTCCGGTACTCCACATATACGGTAAAGCTGTAAGTCATGAGGGGTCACTACTACAAACCAACATTCAAGCCTAGGTCCAACAAAACCTAGTGTCTCAATCACAAGAACAATAAAAATAATAACAATATGTAAGATCAGCTAAAATATAATAGTAAAGCGTTCCAAACTATAATATACAGATGATCATGATGCTAGTAAACACAGAATAAATAAACTAGCTAGAATATGAGTCATACATGATCAACCCTAGGATATATAAATTATGCTAATGCCCGTAGGCTAACTGATCAAACCAAAACACGAGCTAAATACGTGCTTGGTGGATAAACGCCAAAAAATATAATGTACATCGGGGTGGGGAAGTAAGAAAACACACTCAAGCGGTCTGGTGCTCCTAGTAGCCACCATCCTCGGAAAAGTACGAAAGATCCTCCGATGCTGCTACTGGATCTGGCCATACAAAACCAGTGGAGTCAGACCTCCAAATAGCAAGTAACATAAAGGAAGCCAATCTAGGAACTTAAACCAACAACACAAGCAAATATAAATACTATAAAGTAAAGACTGAATGTAAAAGATCTCAGGATAATAAATACTGTAAAACCTGCAATGAGACATATCCGGATCTGATAATCAATAAGGAAATAACAAGTACTAAAAATAAAGGTGATTATGTGAAGTCTAGACTAACCATCAACCATCAATCACGGCAAATCACATAAGTACGGCTTGATACCTTTAACAAACTAGGGTTATCATAATCCTTATATTTTTAACTTTATAATGCAATACGATACTAGAGTTCCTTCTGATCGCATGCCCCTACAGTCCGTCCAAAATATCCATACATACAACCAACGGGATAGTCCTTGTGATATTCTACAATATAAACCACTGGATACTCCTCAAGATAACAGTACGAATAACCAGGACTGCATGCAATCTAAAAAAATTCTAGCCATATACTAAGTGAATCTCTAGTTATTTAACCCTTAGCAGTTTCTTGTATGAATCCGGGTGTGGCATTCCGCAGAATTCATCCTAGACATGATGCAGACAAATCAAGTTCTAATAGTAATATAAAGATTTTTAATATACATTGCATAACCGGACTCATGTATGCCACGACAATAATTAAGCCACGTAAAATCAAGTGAAGCCAGGTAAAGCCAAGTGAAGCCATGTCAATCCAGGTGAAGTTAGGTAAATCCATGTACAACCATGTGAAGCCATGTCCAACCATTTGAAACTATGTGAAACCAAGTCAAGCCATGTCCGATGAAGCCATGTAAAGTCATGCAAAGTCAAGTCCAGTCAATCATGTCATCACGTGTAGCCGAGCAAAGCCGGATGAAATCGTGTAAAGCCAAGTCAAGTCTAGTCATGTCATATGAAGCCATGTAAGTTCATGCCCAAATTAGGTCAAGTTATCGCGTGTCCAAGAAAAAGCCAGAAGTTTTAACATAAAATCATGAAAACCAAGAATTCCTAAAGAAAGTGCACGATCGGTATACCGTCGCTACAGTCCAGTACACCGTCGGTACACCGGTCCAGAGATAGAAAAAATACAGCAAGTTCTGAATTCCAACAAATTGGTATACTAACGATATACTGTAGTATACCGTCGGTATATTGTTCCAAGTAGGCAAAATGTTACTGAAAAATAAAGTTCCACAAATCGGTATACCGTCGGCACAACCCAGTACACCGTTGGTATGCCGGCCAAGACAAATATCTAACAATATCGGTAAGATCGGTATACCGTCGGGATAACCCAATACACCATCGGTATGTCGATAGGGTTCACATAAAAATATCTAAAAATTAAGTTGGTCGAAATCGGTATACCGTCGGTATACTGTAGTATACCGTCGGTATGCCGATTTTTAAGAATTAACCTGGTTAATTCAAGTCTGATTTCCCGGACCCAAATCAAACTTCAAAAATTACCACAACCAAGTCTAACAAGAAGTCAAGTCTAGGGTAAGTCTCATATCACAATATGGACTAAATCTCACGGTCACAACTCCAGTACCGTTTCCGTTACCGAGTTACCAAAAAGGGACGAAACGAGATTCTACCAAAAATCAAAACCTAGATGGTCACTAGGATAGAAATTACGATATGCACAACTATAGAAAAACAAGTCTAAGATAAAAAATAATAACCAAGCTCCAGGAAAGTAAAATGACTGAAAGTAAAAGAAGTTCACAAAATTGGCAAGATGTACTTGCCTAACGTGAGCTCCCAGCCTAATCTTTTAGTCCACCACCACGAAGGGGTTCCAAAACCACACTCCAGGTCTCAAGACCATGCTTCCAAGCTTGAGAGAAAAAATAAAGAAGAGATGAGAGAGAAAGAGAAAGAATAAAATAAAATATCTCGAGTACTATTTATAGAGAAAATATCCCAAAAATATCTCGAAAGTGAAACAAGTTTCAATTTAAAGAATTTTTGAGCTTACTCGAGATCCAATAAAATACAATAACTAGCACAAAATACGTATCCACATAAAATACGAATATTGTGAGACGAGTCTCACACTGCTGCAAAATCTTCTACACTATCCTCAAAGGACCTATCATCAGCATTATGACTTACCATGAGTTCTTCAACTCTGGTAGGACCCAAAGGTCGAAGCGGTAGGATCTCTGTGCATTCCTTCTGGCTTCTATCGTTGAAGAGGTATTGAAACCACTTTTTGATAAAGATCGTGCCAGAATCAGTGTTGTAGTAATGGTTGTAAGCCAGGTAATGGCACATCAGTTCATGATACACTTCAACTAGACGCGGCTCAGTCTTTATTAAATCTACCAGTTCCGCATTGGTAGGAATGTAGTACTCATAGGGAATCTCCCATGTCGACAGTGTAGAGATGTATTTTATCTAGTGTAAGGCGAACCCCAACTCGCCACGGGAAGTGAAAACAGTTACAGTACTAGAGTTATATCACTCTAGCAAAGCCAAGAACATATTGGCGTTGGGCGCAATGCCATAGCAAGTCGCTAACAAGGCATTGTATAAACCCAAAGATATGAGATTCTCGATATATTGATCAAATATCCATGTCGTCACTCGACGCCAATAGATATTTTTATTTGTCAACCATCCTAGCAGTCGAACATTCTTCTGAGTATAAACGCCTTCAACATCAGTATAAATATTGGTAAACAAAAGAGACTGGATAGGTTGAATCAACGAAGAATCTTTACTTTGTACGTTCCCAGGATGAAGTCCTCGCATTTGGACGGAATGTCCATCACGGGAACTGAAAAAATGATACCCTGTTTGTAACTGATTTTCCCCAGCTTAGCTCTATTAGTAACGGGAGTCAAATCCCACTCCATCTTTCGTGGATAAGTAGCGTGGGAGAAAGCAGACAACGGAAAACTTCTTGACATCTCTGGAAGATACATGACCCTACCATAAACAGTAAACAACCATTTCTTCTTCTTATTCTTAGGCTGAGAAGATTGATGAATGGCATTACCAAACAAGAAAGCCAGCTTAGAATATGTCTTATTCGCAAAAGAAGTGAGAGGTTCTCCGCTTATCAGAGATGTCAACATTCGTTCCCCTTGTCCGGCTATCAATAATTGACGTGTGCTGGACATCTTCTTATCAGATTGGGGAAACTCAATGTGCGATAAGTCTTCTAAATAATTGGTATAAAAAATTCCAATAATGGATCCCATTAATTCAGCCAGAGGATCCATACCCAAGTCAACTACAAAAGCCACAAACAAGGAGTCAATAAATCTCATAAAGAGGAACGAAAAGTGCGCTGACTCGCCAATAATTGGAAAAGTGCGTCGACTCCCCAATAATTGGAAAAGTGTGCCAAAATGGTTGTTTCCACTCTGAAAGAAAAAAAGTGAGCCAAGATGACTATTTCCATTCTGAACGAGAGAAAGTGCGCCAAGATGACTGTTTTTGCTCTGAACGAGAAAAATATGCCAAAATGGCTATTTCTTCTCTTAACGAGAGAAAAATACGCTTGTATACATGTCTCTGTATTCTATGTCTTCGTTCTTCTTCTTTCTGTCATCTTTCTGCCATTTTTAAAAGCTTACATTGTATATGTAAAAAAAAAATAGGGAAGAAGAAGATAGGCGCCATGCCTATCAGAGAAGAATGTGCTACATCTCCTGATGTGACTCTCGACAATGGCATATTGAGCCGTTCTCTAGCAGGCTGAGCCACTGTCGACCTCGTCATTGTTACTCGAGAAGAGGAGGCCAATCCCTTGCCCTTGCTTTCTTTCTTGGTCGCCTGAGTTTGCTTGGGGGGCATTGCTAAAAGCTTCGAAGAAAGAAGAGAGCTAGGATTTTCTTGAGGAAGAAGGAGACAATGATTTAAGGGAAGTAGAAAAGTTCTCTCTCTCTCTCCTCAACCCGCCTATTTATAGAGTTTGGAGGAAAAACTCTTCGACTGTAAAGACTCTTCGGGATTCACGCAGAAAATCATGCTTACAGCCACGTCAGCAAACCGTTAGGATTCTTCCCTGAGTGCACGCACAAATATCTCAAAACTTTTATGCTTCTAATTCAAAGTATTTTAAATTCATTTAAACGAACTCAAAAACTTTGAAGGGTGTCTTGTAGAAGCATAAAAAGTGTGCCTCAGATAGATGATGCAGTTTTCTACAAATAAACCCAACAGTAGAAGAATGACGCACTTTCTACTTATTTCAGAAGAAAGGCGCACAATTTCTTAATACTTAACACTTTGGCGCACTTTCCATTAAATTTAGAGGAAGTATGTAGTGCCCCACTCCGTGTAGGCACTATGTACAAGTGATATCGCTTTGCTTGTTCGAGTGAAAGTCTTCTCGGAGAGTTCCTGATCGAAACACAAGACGATTGATCTAAGTGAGTGGGCAGAACTTTATTCTCTGATTCTTGCATGCCTTAATAATGAATCTGAGTTTTTGTAATGCTTGTTTTGCTTAATAAGGTAATGTTCGCATTGAGAATGATAAAACGAGAACCTGTGTGCTTAACAAGAGAACTTATATTCTTGTCTAAAAAGAGATATAACCTTGCCTTGCTAAGTCAAGATAGAAAGTAATATTGCATGCTTAGTTACACTGACACCGCTATCAATTTAACCCTTACTATGCTAAAAAGATAAGTAAAGAAATTGCTTGAACAAGTCCCTTTGTAATATGCTAAGAAAGAGATAGATATTTCATGCTAGTTGTTATAAAATCGATATTGTGCTTGCTATTATATGTTTCGCTTGCCTGTTTTGTTATATCGAACTGCTATAAGTCTTTGATTCATATAAGCAGAGACTAATAGGGTGCCCTGAGGTACGGTCCTTGTGATCTAGTGTTGTGTGCTATTAGTTATATAAAAGATGTGTTTTGCTTGACGAGATGTGTTTTGCTTGACCATATATGTTTTGATTAATCATTTATTTTCTTGCATTATAGATAATTCATGTTATTGCATTGGTCTCGGATAACTTGTTCACAAGGTCTTGTCTCTGGAACGGTTCCTGTGGCACTAGAAATCGCTCGGTCCAGAAGAGATTTTTGTTTCACCCTGAGGATACGGTCCTACAGGGTCTAGTAGGGTGATGTATCTATTAGTGTTGTGAGGAACCCATGATGTTACAGCTGCTAGTATTTGTGTGTATTGGTGAAGAGCTAAACCATGAGTCACAACTGCCGACACATACGCGTGCTAATGAAGAGTTGAACCTTGAGTCACCGTTGCTAATCATAGGGCTACCCATGAACCATCATATAGTCAGGGCGCATGCTAGGTTAGCCTTATTGCATACCTAACTGTTTGATGCAGAGACGGACAGGGAATAGAAAATATATATTTATGCAAATTATTGCTAATTTGTATGCCTGCTGCAGGGATAACCGTTCGACAAGGGGTAAGAAATACGAAGAGTGTATACATATATAGCTTGCTTGTTTATTTCGTCTGTATCATAGAGTTTATCTGATAGTGCTTCATGCATTCGCATCAGTTGGACAATGGCTATTAGTGCAAAGCTGGACCTTGGTCCCGGCTGCTATTATGTTAGTGAAGAGCAACCATGAGTCATAGATGCTAATAGCATCAGATAAAAGAGTTATTAGTTAGCTGGATTACCGCTACTGATCCTGAGATTCTCGGGGACAAAAATCATATAGATAGTTCGTCTTGTTTGCTTGAAAGAATGATAGTCCACTTGATGCACTTGTCTTGATTCGAGATGAACAGTCCACTAGAGATAACTTTTGTTCCTAAGAGATCGATTATGATGCATGATACATTCTGCGCACTGCACGATAGAATACTGTCCCGATTGTATGCTTATATGTTTGAATATACAAACTGTTTCCAAAGTTATATTTTCGAAAGAAGTAAAACTGACTCTGTTCCCGTACTACATGTAACGAACCTAGGTAAAACTAGCAAGATCACTTGTAATGTAATATTTTGCCACATGCTTACTTAGTGTTGATCTCAGGAAATATTGCTTCTGTTCGTTGATTTATACTTACCAGTACTTTTTCCAAAGTGCTGATCCACCGACAGTTTGTTTGTTCGCAGGTGTTGGATCGTCCGTGGAAGCGATAGCCTTGCCTCATCCCCAGGACCCGAAAATCTAGTATTGATGCCTTGAGCCATATCGAGTTATGCTTTGATCTGCTTTTGTATATAGGGATGTAATGTATGGAACGATGTCATTATATTCGAGAGTGCTTGAGCGATTTGTAACCCCGGCCAAGCGCCGCTTGTAATACTTTTGAATATCAATAAAGAGCTTATTTTCTAATGCCATTGTGTTCTTTACTTTTCTACAATATGTGTCGCTGCTTCCGTTTTGAATAGCTTACTTGTCCTTGTTCAAGCTTTGGCCTTGTGCAAGTGCAACTTAGGCTTGCACAAAATTGCGTCCAAGCGAGGACGATCGATTTCGTAGGGACCAAGCGAGGACGATCGGTTCCGTAGGGACCAAGCGAGGACGATTGGCCCTTACGGGACGGGGCATGACATAATGGTATCAGAGCAACTCAATTATTTGCCCATTCCGTTGCCTTCGACTCAGAGATATCCCTGATATTGTGCTACAATGAAGGTTCCATACAATAAGTCCATAGATATTCTCAAAGGTGCGCACAAAAATTTTCTTGTTTGCTTTCTTGTTGTTTGGAGATGTGATTTCGTGATTCCTGATTTGCTATTATTTTTTATTGAGGATGGTGAGGGATGAGGACTATCGCTGCTCTGGATTCTGTAAGTTTCTCCTTGAGTTTCGAGGACAAATGTTTTTGTCGGTGGATAAGTATGTAGTGTCCCGCTCTGCGTAGGCACTATGTACAAGTGATATCACTTTGCTTGTTCGAGTGGAAGTATTATCGGAGAGTTTCCGATTGAAACATAAGACGATTGATCTAACTGAGTGAGCAGAACTTTATTCTCTGATTCTTGCACGCCTTAATAATGAACCTGAGTTTTTGTAATGCTTGTTTTGCTTAATAAGATAATGTTCGTATTGAGAATGATAGAACGAGAACCTGCGTGCTTAATAAGATAACTTATATGCTTGTCTAAAAAGAGATAGAACCTTTCCATGCTAAATCAAGATAGAAAAAAAATGTTGCATGCTTAGTTACACTGACACCTCTATCAAACGAACCCTTGCCATGCTAAAAAGATAAGTAAAGAAATTACTTCAACAAGTCCCTTTGTAATATGCTAAGAAAGAGATAGATATTGCATGCTATTTGTTATAAAATTGATACCGTGCTTGCTATTATATGTTTTGCTTGCCTGTTTTGCTATATCGAACTGTTATAAGTCTTTGATTCGTATAAGCAGAGACTAATAATGCACCATAAGGTACGGTACTTGTGATCTAGTGGGGTGTGCTATTAGTTGTGTGAAAGATGTGTTTTGCTTGACGAGATATGTTTTGCTTGACCATATATATTTTGCTTGATCATTTGTTTGCTTGCATTATAGATGATTCATGTCATTGCATTGGTCTCGGGCAACTTGTGCACAAGGTCTTATCTCTCGAACGGTTCCTGGGACACTGGGAATCGCTCGGTCCGGAAGAGATTTTTGTTTTACCCTGAGGATACGGTCCTACGGGGTCTAGTGGGGTGATGTGTCTATTAGTGTTGTGCGGAACCCATGATGTGTCAGTTGCTAGTATTCGTGTGTATTGTTGAAGAGCTAAACCTTGAGTCACAGATGCCGACATATGCGCGTGCTAGTGAAGAGATGAACCTTGAGTCATCGCTGCTAATCATAGGACTACATATGGACCATCATATAGTTAGGGTGCATGCTAGGTTAGCCTTCTTGCATACCTAACTATTTGACGCAAAGACTGACAGGGAATAGAACATATATGTTTATGCAAATTATTGCTAACTTGTATGTCTGCTTCAGGGATAACCGTTCGACAAGGGGTAAAAAACACGAAGAGTATATACATATATAGCTCGCTTGTTTATTTCGTCTGCATCATAGAGTTTATCTGATAGTGTTTCATGCATTCGCATCGGTTGGATAATGGCTATTAGTATAGAGCTGAACCTTGGTCCCGGCTGCTATTATGTTAGTAAAGAGCAACCATGAGTCACAGCTGCTAATAGCATCAGATAAAAGAGTCATTTGTTAGCTGGATTACCGCTACTGATCCTGAGTTTCTCGGGGAGCAAAATCATATAGATAGTTCGTCTTGTTTGCTTGAAAGAATGATAGTCCACTTGATGCACTTGTCTTGATTCAAGATGAACAGTCAACTAGAGATAACTTTTGTTCTAAGAGATCGATTATGGTGTACGATACATGCTGCGCACTTCATAATAGAACACTGTTTCGATTATATGCTTACATGTTTGAATATGCAAACTGTTTCCAAAGCTATGTTTTTGAAAGAAATAAAACTGACTCTGTTCCCGTACTGCATGTAACGAACCTAGGTAAAACTAGCAAGATTACTAGTAATGTAATATTTTGCCACGTGCTTACTTAGTGTTGGTCTCTGGAAATATTGCTTCTGTTCGTTGATTTATACTCACCAGTACTTTTTCCAAAGTGCTAACCCACCAATAGTTTGTTTGTTCGCAGGTATTGGATCGTCCGTGGAAGCGATAGCCGTGCCTCATCCCTAGGACCCAAAAATTTGGTGTCGATGGCTTGAGCCGTATCGAGTTATGCTTTGAGCTGCTTTTGTATATAAGGATGTAATGTATGGAACAATATCATTATATTCGAGAGTGCTTGAGCAATTTGTAACCCCGGCCAAACGCCGCTTGTAACACTTTTGAATATCAATAAAGAGCTTATTTTCTTATACCATTGTGTTCTTTACTTTTTTGCAATATGTGCCGCTGCTTCCGTTTTGAATAGCTTACTTGTCCTTGTTCAAGCTTTGGCCTTGTGCAAGCGCAACTTAGGCTTGCACGACATCGTGGCCAAGAGAGGACGATCGGTTTCGTAGGGACCAAGCGAGGACGATCGCCCCTTAAGGGACCGGGACATGACATAATGGTATCAGAGCAACTCGATTCTTTGCCCATTCCGTTGCCTTTGCCTCAGAGATATCCCTGATATTGTGCTGCAATGAACGTTCCATACAATAAGTCTATAGATATTCTCAAAGGTGCACACAAAAGTTTTCTTGTTTTCTTTCTTGTTGTTTGGAGATGTGATTTCGTGATTCCTGATTTGCTTGTGTTTTTTATTGAGGATGGTGAGGGATGAGGACTATTGCTGCTCTGGATTCTGTAAGTTTCTCCTTGAGTTTTGAGGACAAAATTTTTTGTCGGTGGATAAGTATGTACTTCCCCGCTCCGTGTAGGCACTATGTACAAATGATATCACTTTGCTTGTTCGAGTAAAAGTTTTCTCGGAGAGTTTTCGATCGAAACATAAGACAATTGATCTAAGTGAGTAGGCAGAACTTCATTCTCTGATTCTTGTACGCCTTAATAATGAATCTAAGTTTTGTCATGCTTGTTTTGCTTAATAAGATAATGTTCGTATTGAGAATGATAGAACGAGAACCTGCGTTCTTAATAAGAGAACTTATATTCTTATCTAAAAAGAGATAGAACCTTTTAATGCTAAGTCAAGATAGAAAGAAATGTTGCATGCTTAGTTACACTGACACCGTAATCAAACGAACCTTTGCCATGCTAAAAAGATAAGTAAAGGAATTGCTTGAACAAGTCCCTTTATAATATGCTAAGAAAGTGATAGATATTGCATGCTAGTTGTTATGAAATAGATATCGTGCTTGCTATTATATGTTTCGCTTGCCTGTTTTGCTATATCAAACTGCTATAAGTCTTTGATTCGTATAAGCAAAGACTAATAGTGCGCCCTGAGGTACGGTCCTTGTGATCTAGTGGGGTGTGCTATTAGTTGTATGAAAGATGTGTTTTGCCTGACGAGATGTATTTTGCTTGACCATATATGTTTTGCTTGATCATTTGTTTGCTTGCATTATAGATGATTCATGTCATTACATTGGTCTCGGACAACTTGTGCACAAGGTCTTGTCTCTCGAACGGATCCTGGGACACTGGGAATCGCTATGTCCGGAAGATATTTTTGTTTTACCCTGAGGATATGGTCCTACGGAGTCTAGTGGGGTGATGTATCTATTAGTATTGTGCGAAACCCATAATGTCACAGCTGCTAGTATTCGTGTGTATTGGTGAAGAGCTGAACCTTGAGTCACAGCTGCCAACACATGCGCGTGCTAGTGAAGAGTTGAACCTTGAGTCACCGCTGCTAATCATGGGGCTACCCATGGACCATCATATAGTTAGGGAACATGCTAGGTTAGCCTTCTTGCATACCTAACTGTTTGATGCATAGACGGATAGGGAATAGAATATATATGTTTATACAAATTATTGCTAACTTGTATGTCTGCTGCAGGGATAATCGTTCGACAATGGGTAAGAAACATGAAGAGTATATACATATATAGCTTGCTTGTTCATTTCGTCTGCATCATAGAGTTTATCTGATAGTGCTTCATGCATTCGCATCAGTTGGACAATGGCTATTAGTGCAGAGCTGAACCTTGGTCCCGGCTGCTATTATGTTAGTGAAGAGCAACCATGAGTCACAGCTGCTAATAGCATCAGATAAAAGAGTCATTAGTTAGCTGGATTATCGCTACTGATTCTGAGTTTCTCAGGGACCGAAATCATATAGATAGTTCATATTGTTTGCTTGAAAGAATGATAGTCCACTTGATGCACTTGTCTTGATTCAAGATGAATAGTCCACTAGAGATAACTTTTGTTCATAAGAGATCGATTATGGTGCACGATACTTGCTGCACACTGCACGATAGAATACTGTCATGATTGTATGCTTACATGTTTGAATATGCAAACTGTTTCCAAAGCTATGTTTTCAAAAGAAGTAAAATTGACTCTGTTTCCATTCTGTATGTAACGAACCTAGGTAAAACTATAAAGATCACTAGTAATATAATATTTTGCCACGTACTTACTTAGTGTTGGTCTCAGGAAATATTGCTTCTATTCATTGATTTATACTCACCAGTACTTTTTCCAAAGTGTTGACCCACCAATAGTTTGTTTGTTCACAGGTGTTGGATCGTCTGTGGAAGCGATAGCCATACCTCATCCCCAGGACCCAAAAATCTGGTGTCGATGCCTTGAGCCATATCGAGTTATGGTTTGAGCTGCTTTTGTATATAGGGATGTAATGTATGGAACGATGTCATTATATTCGAGAGTGCTTGAGAGATTTGTAACCCCGGCCAAGCGCCGGTTGTAATACTTTTGAATATCAATAAAGAGCTTGTTTCCTAATGCCATTGTGTTCTTTACTTTTTTGCAATTTGTGCCGTTGCTTCCGTTTTGAATAGCTTACTTGTCCTTGTTTAAGCTTTGGCCTTGTGCAAGCGCAGCTTAGGCTTGCACGACATCGCGTCCAAACGAGGACGATCGGTTCCGTAGTGACCAAGCGAGGACGATCGGCCCTTACGGGACCGGGGCACAACAAAGTACACTTTGACAAATCCTTTTAGAAGAATGTACCCCAAGGACTTGAAAAGCCCTACAATTTTGACATATTGGCATAATTGGCCAATACCCCATGGACTTGAAAGGCCTGTCATGTCGAAAGAGACTCGAGAAGATTTGAGCGAAGCTCTGATACATGCAGACTCATGCTTAGCACAACTCAAGACTCCTGATGAAGAGCCATTAGCGTGTCCTCAATGCCACAGCATGATCGAAAAGATTCCTAACATCACCTTCACGCAAGATGATATGCTACTCAAAGATAATCAACATGACAAGCCTCTATATTATATCGGTTACATCAGATCTATTAAGGTGAACCAGATTAATATCGACCTTGGTTCTTTACTCAATATCATTTCTAAAAGTCTACTGAGAGGATTGAAGATACCGATGCACAACATGTCTGCTACCAGTACTACCATTCTAGGCTTCAATGCTAGAAGAAGTAAACTAGTAGGAAAGATACGCCTAAAAATTCAGATAGGCGATCTACATACTGAAGTCACATGCTATGTGATTGACTCTGACGTATCCTACAACATTTTACTGGGACGTCCATGGATACACGAGCATAAAATTGTACCCTCCACTCTACATCAATACTTCAAATATGTGAACAGTAGAAGAGAAGTCAAAACAGAGGTAGCTGACCTCAACCCATTCAAAGGTGTCGAAGCCTATTTCGTTGACTCTCCACTCTATACATCGGAATATATAAAAGAAGAAGCTAATCAAGCTAGTGATGAATCTGAAAATACTCCAAAAGAAGAGACTTTGATAATCCGAGTTAAGGGACGTACTACTCGTCCAACTCCTTCAAAGTCCCTCGGCATCGACCTACACAAGTCACCTCCATTGGTCATCAACCTTTGGTGCAATGAACATCTGACACTAGAGAATGAGCCCCTTGTTATCAACCTTCATCGTAACAAGCAATCGACATCAGTGAATCAACCCCTAGTCATCAATCTTGCCAAGTCTCCTGTCAAGGCCAAAGATTCTGCAGACTATGTGGAAGATGAAAAAAAATCTTGTATTTCATGAATAAAGAAGGCACTACTTCACAATACGTTGATGTTGAACCCTTTGCTGAAAAAAATTTAGATGCTCTTCAACTCTATGAACCTCTGTCTATACCCGTGGCATCTCCGTTTCAATACAGTTCATTATATGAACAATATTAGGATGGATACTTCATAGTCCCAGCAAGACAGGACAAGCAACGTAAGGTAATCTTTGGCAAAGCTAGAAACAAAAGAGTCGCACGGACTAATGATTCTGACGAGGATATGGGAAAGATACAACTGTATCGTTACAGCCAACCATCCAAGAATATTATGCAAAGGATGGGCTATAACTTAAAATCTGGTTTGCGACTAAATTATGGAAAATGCAGACGGACTCCTATACGCCACCTCTCTCCAAAAGGCAAGCCGAAAACATACTACCAACGGACTGGTCGTAGTGCGGGATATATTACTGTCACCCTCACTTTTTCAAATAGGAATAGTTTAGTAATTTAGCATAGTTATATTATTTTAGAAATTAAATATTACTTAGTTTACTATATAATTATTTGGTGCCTTGCATTATTTGTTTATAGTTAGTGGGCTAGCCTATTAATTAGACTTGACACTAGTGAACTCAATTAGACTTGTCATGACAACTTATTGAACCCAACATGGACTAGGCCCATTAGACCTATTTTTACTAATAAATTAGGAGGATTAGACTAATTTGCATTAGTGTAAAAATTGTCCAAAATAGCCATCCTTAATTATTCTTCATAATTCATCATGTAGGGGCATTAAAAATCACACGTACAATTGAGTTACCTTATTATATTCGTGTTCAATCCAAAATACCGAACTTGTACTCCAAGGCACATTATCTAGTTTTATCTATTTCCATTACTTATAGTTATTTCATATTACATGTTCTTCCTTTTCAGTACATTACCAGTTTACTATAGTTTATTTTTTTCCTAGTTGCTAGTTCATCTTATATTCTTTTCTATTACTTGTCATATATGTTCTACCATGTAATTGGAACTATTTTTAGAGTTTTGTACTTTGCTCAAATCTTGATTGGATATATTTTTTCAGATGATTGGCTTGAGGAGCAGTGTTCCACTTACTACGGGCTGTAGCACGATGAACCATTAGAGGATACTCCCCTAGAGCAGGAGAACTTAGTACTAGTGACCGAGGAGGCTTAGACTTATATGTTAGACATTGTATTAGTCTCATTTTAGACTCTTGGCATGTATATTATTTTGGGAGTTGCATTGTGCCTAGACTTATAGTGTGTACTTGAGGATGTATTTGTGATTATTATTTCACCTTTTCTATTCCATATAGTGCTTTATCTTCCTTAGTTTGATATTGTAATTGAGTATTGGATACCATTTGACATATTAGTATTGTTCCTCTATTTAGAGTTGAGATGGCATGACAAGTACCTTATATATATTGTATGAGATGTTTAGATAGTATTGTGGACCTAGACAACGTTTTATGTCGTTCTTATGACGTAGACTGGGCATTGTCACCACTCGTGCCCGTATTTCGGGTGTGAGTCGTGACATATTTTTAGTGGTGGACCATGCAGGTCAAGAGATCGTAAGTAGTGCAATTTCATAGTGGTGCTCAGACTTAGAGTACTGCTACGAGCCTGCTTTAGGATATAGGATATAGGCTGAGAGTATACTCAATTACATCTAGGAACACTTCCAACTTATTGCTTTTGTTATCCTTATCAATTTGAATGCTTGTTTAGTTTGAATAATTTTATCGTTCTTTGATGATATCGTATCTTACTCAATATTGATTCCTTTGTTCAATCTGTCTTCAGGATGCCACCGAAGACGCGACCCCAGTGCTCAGGAGCAGTATCATTGAGGTCGATCACTTTGTCGCCTCTGAGTAGGACAGCAACTGCTCCATCAGCTTCAGCTCATAGGGCCGCTTCATCGGTCCAGGTGGGCGTTACTGCAGCAGTTTTCGGGGGTGCTCCACCTCCAGTACAGAGGACCGTGCCTACAATATCAGAGGAGCTTCCACCACCACCACCACCACCAGTAGTTGATTTAGCGCAGGTGTTTGCGTTCTTTCAGCATATGATGGAGACACAGAGGGCCCAGGCGGAGACCCAGCAGCGCCAATCTGAGGTTATGAGACAGGGCATTGAGAATGCCCACCAGCTTGCACTCGTCACAGTCGAGAGAGTTGCCTTGGTCCAGCCACAGGTGCCACCACCTTATCCTACCCTGTAGTAGCCGAGACCGGGGACTATCATTGACTTCAAGAGAATGGGGCCCAAGGATTTCAAGGGCATTGAGGGGATTATTTATGCAGATGACTGGATCAAAGACATAGAGAGAAACCTACGGCTGGCGCAGATTTCAGAGAGCATACAGGTAGAGGCAGCAGGGAGCATGATGTATGATATTGCTTTAACATGGTTCAGGACAGACCCGAGGATCTCAGTAACTGGAATTACTTGGAAAGATTTTAAGAAGCTTTTCAAGGAGAAGTTCTTTCCAGACGTGGCTCTGACTTCTCTAGAGAGCCAGTTTCAGCACCTCGTCTAGGGTAGCATAACAGTGGATGCGTACGCAATAGAGTACTGCAGATTGGGTCACTTCATGGAGGGACAGAATCCCCGGGGGAAGGCCAAAAAGTTCAAAAAGGGTCTAAATAGGGAGATCAAATCCCATACTAGCGGACATCGTACCACTATATTTGAGGAGATCCTGGCACATGCACAACATGCATAGGATAATTTGGAGCTTGGCTTCAAGAAGACGAGGAATCCTTCAGGAGCTAGCAGTAGTGTGGGCCCAGCAAAGCGGCCTCACTTTTAGCAGCAGCATCAAAGATACTTCTAGCAGCCGAGGCAACAGTTTCCCGCACCTGCTAGAGCGGGAAAGCCGCCAGTTTCAAATGCCATCTCAGCCAGCTATTCTTTGCCCATTCTACAAGAAGACGAAACATGGATGGGATGCATGCAGGATAAGATTGGGCCAGTATTTGTTCTACGGATCAGAAGATCATCAGTTAAGGGCTTGTCCTAGAGCTCTATCTCGTCCAGCTCAGGGTGGGGCCCAGGCACAGAGAGCACCCGCAAGACCACCAGAGAGATAGCAGAGGGGACCTCCGTTGCCGATACAACAGCAGAGGTTCGCACAACACCACCAGCAGCCTTGACCGTCGAGGAGGAGGAGCCAGTTGGAGATGTCATCTCAGGTTCAGTCTATCTTGATTCTTTTTCAGCTCATACTTTATTTGATTCTGGTGCTTTCTATAGCTTTGTATATGTATCTTTTGCTTTGAAGCATCATCTTGAAACTGAAACGTTGGCTAGGACTTGCAAGATCACGATCGGGGGTGGCATTATCCTGGTCAGTAATATTTGTAAGGATCGAAAAGTTTTTTTGGGAAGCCGAGAGTTGAGCGCGTGTCTACACGTAATGCCACTTCCGAGCTACGACATAGTAATCGAGATGGATTGGTTGAGTAGACACCATACTAGTATCGATTATCATGGAGGCAGAGTTTTTTTTCAGACGCCAGAAGAGCCAGAGTTTGAGTTCGTCAGAGGAGTAGCAGAGCAGAGCGAGGGAGACTTGTGTGGAGCTATGGTGGAAGAGCAGGAGCTGCCACATCTATTGATTACAGAGTATATAGACTTCTTTCCGGAGGAGTTGCCTGGGTTGCCCCAGACAGAGATTTGGAGTTCTTTATAGACTTGGTGCCAGGCGCAGAGCCAATATAATAGCATGTCTATAGGGTGAACAATAGCGAACTGGCAGAGTTGAAGAAGCAGGTGGATGATTTATAGGAGAAGGGCTTCATCCACTCCAGTTCATCACCGTAGGGTGCTCCGGTATTATTTGTACCGAACAAGGATGTGTCGGTACGTATGTGTATCGACTACAGGGCTCTTAACAATCTCACTATCAAGAACAAATATTCGCTTTCGAGGATTGACGATCTGTTTGATCAATTGAGCGGAGCGAAGGTATTCTCGAAGATAGACTTAAGGTTAGGGTACCACCAGGTGAAAGTAAAGAAAGAAGATATTCCAAATACAACTTTCATGACTCGGTATGGGCAGTTTGAGTTCTTGGTGATGCCGTTTGGGTTGACTAATGCCCCGACAGTATTCATAAACATGATGAATAAGGTATTTTATCAGTACCTGGATCAGTTCGTGCTAGTTTTCATTGATGATATATTAATATATTCAAAGACCCCAGAGGAGCATGAGAAGCACCTAAGGATAGTTCTGGAGACCCTCGGGAAGGAGAAGCTGCTTGGCAAGCTTTTAAAGTGTAAGTTATTCCTTGATAAGATTGAATTCCTCCGACATATGATTACAGGAGATGGGATCTCAGTGGACCCGAAGAAGATTTTAGCAGTTGAGGCGTGGTCTACCCCGAGTTCAGTGACAGAGATCAGTAGCTTTCTTGGATTAGCAGGCTATTATCGAAGATTTGTTCAGGATTTCTCCAAGATTGCAGAGCCGATGACTAGGCTGACCAGAAAGGATGTAGAGTTCATCTTGACAGAGGAGTGTCAGACAGCCTTTAAGGAGCTGAAGAAGAGGTTGACTACAGCTCTAGTATTAACGTTGCCATAAGGGACAATAGGATTTTTTATCTATAGCGATGCTTCGGGTAAGGGTTTGTGATATGTGTTGCAGAAACGGGAAGGTGATTGCCTATGCTTCCAGGCAATTATGCCCCCACTAGAAGAATTATCCTACCCATGACTTAGAGTTGGTAGCAGTCATATTTGCTCTAAAGCTGTAGAAATACTACTTGTATAGAGAGCGTGTGGAAATCTTTACAGACCACAAGAGCTTAAAGTATGTGTTTACATAGAAAGAACTTAACATGAGGCAGCGGCGATGGACGGAGTTGATAAAGGACTTCAATATCTTTTTCCAGTACCATCCAAGAAAGGCCAACATGGTCGTTGATGCCTTAAGCAGGTATCTAGTGGCTATGTACTTAACGAGGGACAGAAATTTATTGGCCGATCTTGATAGCTTGGGTATTTAGGTGTTGGTTCCTGGAGTCATGGCACAGATGTGGGGACTTCAGGTACAGTCAGAATTGATAGACCGGATCAGAGCCACACAGTTCGAGGATGAGTCCTTGAGGAGCATCATAGCGTAGGTTAGAATGGGATTGGCAGTGGACTTTAGTATTGCAGAGGATGGATTATTGCGGTACGGTACCAGATTGTGTGTGCCGAGTGGATCATTGTGCGAGAAGGTTCTTCAGGAGGCGCATTGATCTCAGTACTCTATGCATCCATGTGCCAACAAGATGTATAGAGACATGAGAGAGCATGTTTGGTGGTATGGTATAAAGCAAAAAATAACAAGATTCGTATCCAGATGCTTGGTATGCCAGCAGGTAAAGACGGAGAGATAGATGCCAGGTGGATTGCTTCAGCCTTTACCCATTCTAGAATGGAAGTGGAAGCATGTGATGATGGATTTTGTTTCAGGTCTTCCGCGTTCTCCAGGAGGTAAAGACGCAATTTGGGTCATCGTTGACAGGTTGACAAAATCGGCCCACTTTTTACTATTTAAAGTGGGTACGTCTACGGAGAAGCTCGCGAAGATGTATATACGGCAGATAGTCAGATTGTATGGAGTTTCTATAAGCATAGTCTCGAATCGGGATAGTCTCTTCATATCCCACATCTAGAGGAGTTTACAGGCTAGCTTGGACATCCAGCTCAAGTTTAGAACCACATATCACCCTCAGACAGACGGAAAGTCAGAGAGGACTATCCTGGCTATTGGGCATATGCTACGTACCTGTGTTTTAGATTTCAGAGGCTCTTGGAAGGATCATCTTCACCTGGTAGAGTTTACTTACAATAATAGCTACCAGGCCAGCATTGAGATGTCACCATTTGAGGCATTGTATGGACGGAGATGTGGCACTTCGTTATCATGGGATGATGTTGGTGAGAGAGCCTTGTTGGGGACATAAATGGTTGTGGATGAAGCTGAGAATGTGAAGCTTATTAGAGATAGACTTCGGGTGGCGCAGGACAGACAACGGCATTGGGCCGATAGCCACCGGAGACCCTTGGAGTTTGAGGTATAGGTTTTGTTGCATTGCTTGTGTTTGCCTTGTTTTTTTGTTATAGTGCTAAGGTTGTGTTTTGTGCTAGGTGGGCGATCTGGTATTCTTGAGGATTTCTCCGACATGGGGCACGATTTGCTTTGGTGGAGGCGGGAAGCTTAGTCCACTGTACATTGGACCCTTCGGCGTTCTTGAGAGGGTCAGTGTAGTGGCTTACAGACTAGACTTGTCGCCTACACTAGAGGGAGTACACAACGTGTTCCACATATCGCAACTGAGATGATACGTGGCAGATCCTATCCATGTATTGGATCACTCGGAGATCGAGGTGGGTCCGACTCTCAGTTATCCAAAGCAGCCTGTGGAGATTCTGGATCACAGGGAGAATGTGCTACGGAACCAGACAATTCCTTTGGTAAGCATCGCGTGGAGGCATCACTCTCCAAGAGAGTCTATCTGGGAGCGAGAAGCCGAGATGCGTGAGCGATATCCTTATATGATTGAGCCGTGAGGTATAATTCTTCCTTTCTTGCTGTGATTGCTTTTTGTAGCTAGTTTCTTTCTTAAATTTTGAGGACAAATTTTTTTTAAGGTGGGTAGGATTGTCACCCTCACTTTTCCAAATAGAGATAGTTTAGTAATTTGGCATAATTATTTTATTTTAGGAATTAAATATTACTTAGTGTGCTATATAATTATTTGGTGCCTTGTATTATTTATTTATAGTTAGTGGGCTAGGCTATTAATTAGACTTGACACTATTGAACCCAATTAGACTTATCATAATAACTTATTAAGCCAAACATGGACTAGGCCCATTAGACCCATTTTTACTAATTAATTAGGAGGATTAGACTAATTTGCATTAGTGTAAAAACTTTCCAAAATAGTCATCATTAATTATTCTTCATAATTCATCATGTAGGGGTATTGTAGACTATTGCTTGTGACTTGGAGAGAAGAAAGGGGGCCCGGCCACTATAGATAGGCTTTTCTCTCTCTCTCTCTCTCTCTCTCTCTCTCTCTCTCTCTCTCCTCTTCATTTGTACTTATTTTGAGATCCCCAAATTCCTAGATCCCCAATTCCCTTTATTCCTCCATTAATCCCTCTCAATTCATTCATATTTCCTCTAATTATCATCACTCAAGGAGCATTGGAGCTTGGAGTTATAAGGAGCACTAGAAGAAGTAGCTTTGGCAAGGAAATTATGTTCGAATCGTGTCCGTGGGAATAATTTATTGGAAATTCATCTCACAATAGGTATAATTCTGAATTTACCTTCATTGTAGGTTTCAAATTATGTATTTGACCATTAGGAACCCTCGCATAGCGTAGGGCTACCTATAGGAAGAAGTTCTAGGCTATTTGGTTGTGAATTGTGTCTTCTACATGGTAATTTGTGTCAATTTTGGAGGAATTATGAGATTGACACATCAAGTGTGTGTTATGACACAAATTTAGTCATATTGGACTTAGATAGGGGTTAGAATACTATCTACGTATCCACAATTGGGGACGAGTAGGCCGTATCACGATATGGTGTGATACTGTGTGATACATAGCTCTATTTTGGATATTTTGTATAATTACTCTTCAATTCTCATTATAGCAAGTTGTATTAGTTATATTTAGATATAATTGATATGTTGGAATGATTATTGTGAAGATTTTGGGGGTTTTGACATTCCTTGAGAGAGTATCATAGTGCATCATATTTATTGCATACCAGAAGTTTGGTTTAATGCTCCTAGAGTGTGTGTGTGTGTGTGTGTGTGTGTATATATATATTATCAGTGTATATAAGTGTGTGTGTGTGTGTGTGTGTGTGTGTGTGTGTGTGTGTGTGTGTGTGTGTGTTTGGTTGATTGTGTGTTGGTGAGAACTGGGGGTTGTAGCAGTTGCTACTGCTACTGTCATTGCTGTGTGTTGTGCTTGGCAGTATGCAGTGAGGAAGAAGTCTATGAGTAATGGGTTGCACACTATTGTGCTTGGCATTGGAGAAGTCTGTGATCAAGGGGACAATCGGGCACTGTGTTACACTGAGGTGTGCGTTTGCAGTATGAACATTAGGACTGATGAAGCTCGGGTGAACTGATACTTGGAGTATCAGTGTTAGAATGAAGGTTTGGTGCTCGAGTATCTATGATACTCGAGAATATCATAGCAGTAGCAGTGAATAGAGTAGCATTGGGTGCAACACAGCATAGTGCAAGTGCACACTGCTGTGCACTCGTGACAGTGTGGGGGTAAAGTAAGGGGAAATTGTATATCAGAGCAACTGAAGTTACAACTGCATCCACATTTTTATTATACAAGGAATGGGGATCGAGTTTTAGGTAGTGGCAATAACACCTTGCTATTTGGGTTTGACAACAACCCCTAGTGTTAGTATCATGATCAAACCCTGGAGGTTTATCAGTTGTCCAACTGATGGGGGTTACATGTATCAAGTGTAAGGGTACTGTAGGAGCAATACTTTCTGTTTGTAACAACAATATTAGGATCATTGCAGCAGTAGTAGTGAAGGCAATGGTAAGAGCAGTAGCACTAAGGAAGGGGTCTGAATCCTTGCTGTCATTAGTGTCAGTGATTAGCTTATGTAGCAGTGTGTGTGTGTGAGTGTCTGTATGAGGTAGATTACAAGGTAAGGTGTAGTTATTAGCTTGGGGGTAATGACTGATACCTAGAGTATCAACATGGGGGAGTTCGAGCAGTGGGACACATTAGCTAAGTTAGATGTTAACTAACATTTAGTGTATTATATAGTTAAGTTAAATATTAGTTGTGGATATCAGAGTATTAGTTAGGTTAGTTAGCTATGAATGAATGATAGTTACCCACAATTAGTTTAGTTAGTAAATATTATTTAGTATATTGTATCAGTTAGCTATTTATTAATTAATAGTAGTAGTAGTAGTATATATATATATATATATATATATGTCAGTTAGTTATGTAGAGTATCTTATTATATAAATATTAGTGTTATTAACTATTATAGGTAGTATTGACTTGCTATAGTTAGCTAATAGCTTAGTTCAGCTAGTGTGACCTAGAAAATTATATTAGTGCATTCTTTAACTTAATTCTCATCTATTACACCTTTTGACATGATATTTCCTGTCTAGGATTGTGTGACACCAGCTCGGATACCAAAATTTACCTTTTGCTCAGGACCACAGGCGAGTACATCTCTCTGTTAATTTTTATTTCATGATAGTGTATATATCACATGTACTATAACTGTATACTTGATTTCGACACGGTGGTTACACGGACTGGTACTATATGGATCCTGTAAGGAGATGTTATCCCTACCGTATTCAGCGGGTACTCATTTACATGTATTTTATCGTGTATATCGGGTATTGATTATCATGTACTTTTTGTTCACATACTGTTCGTATTCAGTGTGCTTATATTCGTGTTCGTAACGTGTCGTGATTGGATCCAGAAGTATTGGTTGGTGATGGGGGAGTAGGAGTTGGTTATGTGATCAAGTCCAGTGTATTCGTGTACATGTTGGTTATACATCACACGTGTAATCGAGTTACCTTATTATATTCATGTTCAATCCAAACCGATCATATAACGAACTTGTACTCCAAGGCACATTAGCTAGTTTTATCTATTTTCATTACTTGTAGTTATTCCATATTGCATGTTCTTCCTTTTTAGTACGTTACCAGTTTACTATAGTTCATTTTTATTTCCTATTTGCTAGTTCATCTTGTATTCTTTTCTATTACTTGTCATATATGTTCTACCATATAATTGAAATTGCTTTCAGAGTTTTATACTTCGCTCCAATCCTGATTGAAAATATTTTTTCAGATGATTGGCTTGAGGAGCAGTGTCCCACTTACTACAGGCCGTATGACGGTGAACCATTAGAGGATACTCTCATAGAGCAGGAGAACTTAGTGCTAGTGACCGAGGAGGCTTAGAATTATATGTTAGACATTGTATTAGTCTCATTTTAGACTCATGGCATGCATATTATTTTGGGAGTTGCATTGTGCCTAGACTTATAGTGTGGACTTGTGGATGTATTTTTGATTCTTATTTTACCATTTCTATTACATATTGTGCTTTATCTTCCTTAGTTTGACATTGTAATTGAGTATTTGACACCATTTGACATATTAGTATTGTTCTTCCATTTTTAGTTGAGATGACATGACAAGTATCTTATATATTGTATGAGATATTTAAATAGTATTGTGGACCTAGACAACATTCTACGTCATTATTACGACGTGGGTTGGGCATTGTCACTACTCGTGCCCTTATTTCGGGTGCGGGTCGTGGCAGTTACACCACCAACAAGTCCCGAAGGTTTTTATTCCTCTGACTCATCATTATGGGATTCTGACGAAAGCATGAGTGACATATTCAAACAGACTTTCTCTATAAATATGGTGTCAACTGCTCCATATGATAAAGATGCTAAACTATTGGAACCATTCGAGAACGGTCCATGGGCACGATAAATGGATACTCAATAGGAGCTTCGGTTTGAGCAACGTAAACCACCAACAGAGGATGAAATAGTCTAAATTAATGTAGGAGAAGAATCTTCCCCAAGACCAATCTTCATTAGCAAGAGTCTTCCTGAAGAAGATCAACATGCTTTACCCCAGCTAATAAAGGAGTATATCAATCTCTTCGCCTGGAGTTACGAGGATATGCTTGGCCTATATCCTCAAGTAGCCACACATAAGCTCAATATTCTTTCGAATGCTAAATCGGTGAAACAACAGCAACGATGATTCCGTCCGGATATGATGGATGCAATTGAAACAGAAGTCAAAAAACTCATAGCATATGGTTTCTTTCGGGAAGAGCTACATCCCGACTGGGTAGCCAATATCGTTCCAGTCATGAAAAAAATAGAAAGGTCCGGGTCTGCACAGATTATCGAGACCTAAACTATGCCTGTCCAAAAGACAAATTTTCTTTTCCCATCATAGATGTCATGATCGACAATACGTGTGGCTTTGAGCGTATGTCCTTTATGGATGGATTTTCAGGGTACAATCAAATTAAGATATCGCTTGATGAAAAAATATACCTCTTTTCGTACACCATTGGGAGTATATTGTTATACAGTCATGCCCTTCGGCTTGAAGAATGTGGGTGCAACGTATTAACGAGCCATGAGTACAATTTTCCAAAAGATTTACGAAAAATGGTAAAATGCTACATGGATGATATTGCCGTCAAGAGTCGCTCCAATGAGGATCACCTTCAAGATTTGGAGACTGTGTTCGAATTGATGCACCACCAACAGTTGAAAATGAATTCAACTAAATCCTTTCTAGGAGTCTCAAGTAGCAAATTCCTTGGATTTGTTATAACTTCCAAAGGTATTCACATTGACCCCGATAAAATCAAAGCTATCCTTGAAATGCAGCCTCCACGTAATCTCAAAGAACTTCGTGGTCTGTAAATCCGTTTGGCATACATTAGGAGATTCATCTCCAATCTCTCGGGACGATGCCGATCCTTTACTCAGTTAATGAAGAAAGGCATATCCTTTGTCTGGAACGAAGTATGTCAACAAGCATTCGAAGACAAAAATGATATTTAACAAATCTATCGGTTCTGGTGTCTCCGATTGTAGGGAAACCATTTTTTTGTATATTCGAGCAATGTATCACTCCCTAAGAGCTCTTCTTGCACAGAAGAGTAACGAAGGACATGAACAGGCAATCTATTATCTCAGTTGCATGTGCTGGACTGGATGGCTTATAGCGCACTAAGTACTTTCGTTGCATTCCATCCTCGTTAAAGACTATAACTCGTCCTTTATGGCTATGCCAGCGACTCATGTTCATATAGATAAGTCATCCTCGCTTAGCGGCAATCCACGTGCGAGTCATTGTATCGCATCAAGTAATCTGGATCACCTGAACGGATACGAATATAACACACTTGTACATATTTGAACACTTGAGAATCTTCTACAACACTTCAGGATAATCTGTATAACTCGTGCAGCTGAAACAGAACCTCACTCACGACACTTGTGTTTGCTTATGCAATTGTCCCGAAATTTTATTATATATGCTCGTGCTTGGTTTAACTTGGTTTGCCTCGGACAGGGAAGGACGGATGGTA
Source organism: Iris macrosiphon (assembly GCA_036927795.1). Taxonomy (NCBI): domain Eukaryota; kingdom Viridiplantae; phylum Streptophyta; class Magnoliopsida; order Asparagales; family Iridaceae; genus Iris; species Iris macrosiphon. The sequence goes on along the minus strand of JAYESA010000013.1, from coordinate 174,805,972 downwards.
AGTTGGTAAGTCTCACCGTATTCCTTTATATCGCACGATGCACTGCCACACGAGTTAGGCTTTTCATTATGCCATGAAACTGATCCTAAGGCAAGACTAGAAAGATAACTTAATAGGTGGTGCACGAAACCTATATAACGTGTTTGGATTTGTCGAGCGGGTTAGAAGCCTCCCCACCAGTGCATTCATGTACTGATAACCCACCAGATTGCTTGCAGGGTGCGAGAGAACCTCGTTCGGTGCGAAAACCCCCTTCGTGGGTGCTAAGGAGTGGAGTTCGCTCTGGAGCCTTGGAACATTGCGTCCGAAACTGAAGCACATATAAAAGACATAATGTTGGAGCATCGCCTATGTATTATTCTATAAATATATCAAGCTCTTTATTGATATTGAACAAGTGTTACAAGCGGCGCTTGGCTAATTTTTCAGCTAGTTAGTGTGCAAAATAGAATATCGTTCGGACGGTTACCTATGCACACAGCCTTTCGGACCCTTTTGGTGCAAGCTAGTTTACAAGCGAGATTGAGATATCGTTCAGATAAGGATAAGTCAGACTTAGAATGGTAACCGATAGAAACATTATCAGATCATCGCTAAGGCGAATATAGAGAATCTTGCTTGGATTTTGGGAAATAACTCGGACGATATTTTATATCTGGAAGATACAAATCAAATATGGTTTACTTGGATAATTATCAATATGAATATATACGAGACTAAGATTTATCAGACGATGCTTAAGTATCGTGCAAGAATTTTAAGTAATGACTTGGTGAATATGCTAGTGAATGATGTGAAATGATGCGAACACGACTAAGGATTTAATTGGGTAACTTGATTCCTAAGTGGTATATGGATCATTTTGGAAATGTTCAAATGAATTCATAGGTCTCATACGATAGTTGAATTGAACGATTTAGGAATGTATTGAACAAGTGATAAGGCTTATATCGAGTAGGGATTCAAAGTAATAAAATTGATATCTTGGTCAAGGAAACTTTATGGAAACTTGATGGATCGTACGCGCGATTTAGAATTGAATCAAATGGATTGAAACTTGAGTAAAAAAATATTATGGTTCGATGTAAGAGGTAAGTGATAACGGATTTGATCTGGAGTTTGGAAGAATGATCTTGAATATAGTTCGAAAGATAACCTTCAAAATCAGTCCCTACCGAGAACGATTATCCTGCGGAAGCGCCGGCATGGTAATTTTACGTCCGACGGGGATGATCAAACTCATGGGAACATGTTCGGTGATTATTCCAAACGAACTCGATGAATGGAACGTATCAAAAGTGTATAGACTTTGGCTTAAATATTTGAACTTAGTTGTTTGAGGAATGCCAGAAGTAGATAATGGATTTATCAAACGGTAACATTGAAGTTGGATGATTTTGCTAGACGAATTATAATCACGGCATGAACGAACATAACTTGGTGGATTATATATATCTTGGATGAAGACAAGTATAATGATAAGGTATCTCGATCATTTTGAAGATAACCATAATGTTCGACATTCCTGTCTTGTGCGAGCGTAACTCCTTGCTCGTACATGCGTCACGTCCGGATTAGGACGATTATCCAGTGGGAGCGTTGGCGTGGTGATCTTACGTCCAGCGAGGATGATTGAACTTGCGAAAGACCAGAGCGTAACAACTGATGGATCATCTTGACTTGTGGTTCAACACGATAAAGATGAATTTGGGAATGCAAGTGAATTGAAAGTGTTTCAAGGATAAGTTATTATAGAACCTAGAGTAAGTCACGCTTGATAGTTCATGAACGGATACATGAATCTTGTTGGACAACTTGGAGTTATGATCAAAGATTTAGAATTGAATCATGGCTTGGTGGTCTAGACTTAGAATGGATATATGGGTTCTATCAAACATGTTTGAAGGAGATAGACTATGAGAATTGCTAGGCTTGTCCTACAACTTGGATATACCATAGATTTAACTGAACGGACTGGAACCATATACAAACGAATGTGTTATTATGAGTTGGATGATCTGTGCTCGATGTTTAGAAATCTGAGTGAAACAAGCTTGGGTAGAATATCTCGTACAAACGAGCAATGGTTTGACCATAGGAATTGGGGCGAGCATCGTGCGATAAATTTGCACGATGAATCATATGCTTGAACTTGTACCTATGACCTTATGAGCTGACCTAGTAATTAGGTAGACGACCCTGTGCTGAGTGAAAGAACTTGTATAACCGACTTTAGAGTATTGACTGAACAAGCCGTAGAACTGTGGCAGCAAGACTTAGAGTTAGACTTGGAACGGTAAATGTGTGTTTCGTTTGATCCGAACGGATGGACGCTAGTCGGTTAAATCAGATAGATCATGCTTAACAGTAGTGCAATACCTAATTTGAGTTGGAATAGAAATTACTTGGATTTTGATTGACCATGTTGAAAGTATCATTGTGATTCATAAGACGAGAACCCTTGAGATTTTTGCAAGAAGCTTGTCCGACTTCGCTATCGATGAGTTTGGTTGAATGCATATATTTGAGGGACACATTGAACATATGCACGATCCAAGACTCAATGATATGTTAAACTCGAGTACAAAGACTTCGCTATTGCTAAGTTGGTTGACATGCATATGTTTGAAGGATGCTTTGAATATGTGCATAATCCAGACTCGCGATATGCTGATCTCGAATTGTAGTGCAAGTGAATATGTTAAATTCGCATGGGCGAGTATAACGTTTTGATAAGTTTGCCTCAGCCTTAGATCGTTATTCAAGATGAATCATAACGTACCCCGCGTTAAGGGATTTATGTTCCACGCTAAGGCGCATTATAGACCAAGCCATACCGTGGATCGAATAATACAGTCATTCAATGAGACATACCCAACATACACGCGATACAGAATAAGGAACGAGTAGGAAATTGTGATCGAACGGATCTAGCGACACAGATAATTATGCTTGAGATAGATTTGATAGTATATGATAGAACAGTTTGCGCTCAAAATGTCTCGAGGATGAGACTTTTTCTGAGTGGTGTATAATGTAACGATCCGTTCCGTTCAAGCGGACAACCGATTCAAATGGCGCAAGTGCAACAACCCGATCCGCTTTGCTCAGCAAGAAGACTCGTTTGAGGCAAAGGATTCCAGACTTGGCCCTTCAGGAGTTCAGACTTAGACTTTCAAAGGCTCGCTCGGAGTATCGCTCGACTGAGGTGAATCATCTCTAAGGTGGGTGGCTATGATAAACTTGTCTTTGCTTAGCCAGCACACTTAAAATATGGACGATGTATGCTAGTCGTTAGGTGAATCACCCCTTGTATGCTAATAAATAACACAACACACCTAGCTAAGAGAATAATCCCATCTTGTATTGCTTGTGTTAGAACATGGAAATAAAACTTGGCTTATAATCGGACCCTCGCATGCTAACTTTGCTTCGTGCAAGTAGATTTTGCTATGCCTCGAGTAGATCATTATGGACCCTTCGGAATGCACTGTTTCACTGGTTTATACTGCACGCCCTATATTTTATATCGCTCGATATGTCCATGTACTGTTGCACTCCTCGCACTACCCCTTAGACCGTGCCAACGTAAATGCTTATGTTTCATATAAATGCATGCTTGCCTGCTTACATTATAACTTGTACTCATTGCCTCGTTTCAATGCTTGTCACATAATTTATGCCACAATCAAGTAACACTATCCGTATCGTGCATGCATCTAGTTAGCCTGAAGACTATCAAATAGTTCTTATGTGCAATATAAACCTGAAAGTATCTGGGACCGTTAGGTCGCCAAGACAGTTCCCGAACCAGGGGAATGCATCAAGTCAAGTTTAACTCTGAACGATAATTATGTCAAGTAAAGAAAGAATCACAGCTCGTGGAACAATACTCGTTCAGAACAAAAATCAAGGATTATTATATCATATTGTGAATCTGGAAGACCAAAGACTTGCATGTCACGGACATCTTGGTAACAAAGGATATTCTCGAATCTCGTTCCATGAACAATTTTTGGGGCACCGGGGCCGATCCAATCCGGATGGAACTCACACAGCAACCTTTTATGTGCGATCAGGATGGCATCTCCGCTAACGCCATGCCATTCCTGCTCAAAGGCTGATAGTCTCATGTGCTGGACGGGATTGCTTGTAGCGTACCATATACTTTTATTGTATTCCATCCTCGTCAATGACTATGACTCGTCCTTTATGGCTATGCCAGCGACTTATGTTCATATAGATAAGTCAACTTCGCTTAGCGGCAATCCGCGTGGGACTCATTGCATCGCATCAAGTAATCTGGATTACCTGAACAGATACGAGTATAACACACTTGTACATATTTGAACACTTAAACATCTTCTGCAATACTTCTGGATAATCTGTATAACACGTGCACCTGAAATAGAACCTCGCTCACGAACTTGTGTTTGCTTATGAAATTGTCCCTGGATTTCATTATATATGCTCGTGCTTGGTTTAACTTGGTTTGCCTTGGACAGGGAAGGTTGAATGGTAAGTTGATAAGTCTCGTCGTATTCCTTTATATCGTACGGCATACTGCCACACGAGTTAGACTTTTTATTATGCCATAAAACTGATCCTAAGACAAGACTAGAAAGATAACTTAATAGATGGTGCATGAAACCTATATAATATGTTTGGATTTGTCGAGCGGGCGAGAATCCTCCCCACCAATGCATTCATGTACTAATAATCCACCAGATTACTTGAAGGGTGCGGGAGAATCTCGCTCGGTACGGAAACCCCCTTCGTGTGTGCTAAGGCGTAGAGTTCTCTCTGGAGCCTTGGAATATTGTATCTGGGACTGAAGCACATATACAAGATATAATGTTGGAACATCGTGTAAACCCCCTGATTTTGCAAGAATATTAAATTGGGATTTTTCACAATTTTCTGGAATTTTCGGGATTTTTCTGTAATTAAAACCTAGGCTCTTGGTAATTAAATGATTTTTTTTATTTTCTGTTAATTACTATTAAAATATTATGAAAATAATATTTTTGGGTGTAAAATGGAAAACTGGACTTAGGATAATTTTTCTGGAATTTATTGGACCCCGGACCTATTTTAAATCACCTAAAAACTATTATTATTTAATTAATTAATTATTATTTATTTGTTTTATTTTAACCCGGCCCAACGGCCCAGCCCGCGACCCAAACCCGATTCGGCTATCGGGTCGGGTCGGCTCTGCCAGACCCGGACCCTCTCCGACCCGACCCGCGAGACCCTCTCCTCCCCCACGTCTGCCCGCGCCCGATTCCCCCGCCGCATCCGCCGCGTCCGCCGCGCTCCGCCCGGCCCACGCCCCACGCCCGCGTCCTCCGGCCTCCCCTCCGCGCTCTCCGCCACGTCGCCGCCTCCTCCGGCCACCCCCGCTCGCCTCACCCCTATAAATTCCCTTCCTCCTCCCTCAGCTCCTCCCCATCTGAACCCTAGCCTCCCGCCGGCACCCTACTCCGGCCACCCCAAGTCCGGCGACCCCTCCCCGAGCACCGCCGACGCTGCCCTCGCCTCGCCGCCTCCCTGCAGATGCCCGATCCGGCCTCCCCTTCTTCCTCCTCCTTCTTCTCCACAGCGCCGCCGCCCCGACCGACGCAGCAGAACCGACCGCACCCTCCGGCCCGCTTCCCGGCCGCCTGCGCCGCCTCCCAGCGCGCCGCCGCCTCCGGCCGAGCCTTCCCCCGCTGCCCCCAGCCTCCCTCCGGCAGGCCTCTGGCCGCCGCGGCTCCGCCAGACCCTAACCCTAATTCTCTTTGACTCGGACACGACACGGACACGAGAAATTCCAATTTCTCGAGCCCTGTTCAGGTACGTGTAACTTTCTCCTCGCTGCCCCCGTTTCCAATTCCGTAAATTGTGTTGCGAAGCCTGTATGACCCTCTCGGTGCCCGGACAAACCGCTCGGGGCATCGCGTCCTGTGGTGATCGCACACCGCGATCCAAAAACAGGAAAAACAACGACCCAAAATTGCCGTTTTTGCCCTTGTCTCCAAATTGGACTCAAGGACAGGCGTTTCTAGCTATTTGATATCTTCTGAGCATGATGGTAATAATTATTTCAGCATCCAGAGACATTTCTGGAAATTTCCCGAGGATAAAACTGTAATTGGATCCAAACATCAGGCAAGTACCTGCACTTCAAGTTTAATCTTTATATTGTGATAATTAGTTCCTTGCTCTACTAGCACCATTAGATGTTTACACGTAGTGTTAGACTATTGGATTTCATGCCTTGCTTTTCGTGTCGGGTGGGAGAATACTAGGAGGCATGTAGTTTACCCTTCCCCCTATATTGTCTAATAGTTGTTGGTACACGACTGTCCATCAGCCAGATCTCGATTATTCTTGTTTAATAGCCGTCTATGACGGCCGGATTAGCCTTATAACCCCCTACATGCCAACTATGTATTCTAAATACACAAGTTCACACACATAGTTTCTTGTCTTGTTGTAGTTCCTGTTGTCTTGTTGCGGTTTCATTTACTTGTCTCATTTATTCCTGTTTTACTCATATTCCTGTTTACATCATTTAACTCTTAGTTATTGTTACTTCTTATTTATGCATATCCTCAACATGATACTGGTCAGTTCTTTTCTACTTGTCATAAATATTTAGTTTAATCTTTGTTGTGCATTGTGTACTTTGCTCCTTTTCTGACTGGATCCGTTGATTTAGGCGATGATGAGGTTTATGCCCCCACCTATTATGGCCCCTATGAGGGAACAAATGACATATTTGAGGAGCCGGTTCCTACTCAGGAGACTACTTTTGAGGAGTAGTCAGCCAGTTAGCTAGTATTTTCTTTCAGCATAGTAATCGGGTTTGTCCCCGATTTATCTTCTGGTTATGTAATAAACTGTGGATTTGTTTGTCACATTTTGTCTTATGAAATCTTAGCATTCCTATTTCCTGTTACTATCCTTGCTTATTTATTATTGTGGATGAGCTAGATGTTAAATTACCTGTGAATATGATCTAGACAGCGTACTACCGCCGACACTGCGGCGTAGGCTGGACGTACCCACGTACTCGTGCCCGAATATCCGGGTGCGGGTCGTGACACATCGCCTATGTTTCATTCCACAAATTTAGCCACTTGGCACGCTTTTATTATTTCTTGAGAGAGAGACTTGAGCGACTTATAATCTCGGCCAAGCACCGCTTGTAATACTTGTTCAATATCAATAAAGAGCTTGTTTTACTTCTATACTTGTGTTATTCAATCCTTTCGCTATTGACGACTCTGTGAACTTGTTACCAATCGCATGTTCATTCTTATTCCGCTACATTCGGACAATTTGTGCAACTCTATGGCTTAGTTATTTTACTGCATGTTCGGATCATGGCCTTGCACGAGCTCAGCTTGTGCTCGTGCGGCATCACGTCCAGATATGAAAGATTGCCCTGCGGGAGCGTTGGCGTGGTGATTCGTGCCCAGCGGGGACGATCGATTACCTGTGGGAGATCGGGTCATGACAGATGCCGTAGATTATGCCCGTAAATGCAAGTCATGCCAAATCTATGCTAATTTTATCCACCAGCCAGCAGAATTCTTACACCCTACAGCTGCCTCGTGGCCTTTTGAAGCTTGGTAAATGGATATTATTGGTTTGATCAGTCATTCATATTCTAGAGGACATCGATTTATACTTACAATAACTGATCACTTCTTCAAATGGACAGAAGTAGTCCTGATCATCAAAGTTAAGATGTCCAATGTAATTAATTTCGTCAAATACCATGTTATCTATCGTTTAGGTGTTCCCCGGAGGATAATACATGACAATGGGCCATAATTTGCCACTCATGCATTTTATCGGTTCTGGGACAATAATCGAATCCAGAATGTAACATCTATGACCTACAATCCAGTAGTCAACAGCTTAGCAGAAGCCTTCAACAAGACCATAATCAAACTCCTTATAAAGTTGGTCTCATCCAACAAATACAATTGGAATGAGAAACTCGGGGAGTGTTTATGGGCTTATCGCATGATAGTTCAAACTCCAACTGGTTGTACACCATTATCTCTGGTCTATGGGTGTGAAGCGGTTATTCCACTCGAAATCCAGATACCTTCTCTCAGAATAGCTATTGCTAATGAGCTAACAATAGAAAATAATGATCGATTATGCCTACAAGAATTAGAAACATTGGATGAAAAGAACATGCACGTTCAACAGCGCATTGAACTATACCAAACATGCATTTTCAGAGCTTTTAATCGAAAGGTCAAGGAAAGAATATTCTAGGACGGTAAATTGGTCCTTTCAGTAAGAAAACCTATGATCACAACCCATAAGAGCAAAGGAAAATTCTAAGCTAAATGGGAAGGTCATTATGTAGTGGAGACAGTATTCTCCAATGGAGGCTATAGAATTGCTAAGCCTAATGGAGATTTGATAATGCTGCCTATCAACGGCAAATTCCTCAAGAAGTATTATGTCTAAGCACGACATATTCATCTCCATCTCCAGCAGATTAAAATAAGATGTATATCAAATTATTTTGTTTAATCCCCAATAACTCATAGCCTATCCGGCTTCTCGAACTATTATCTATATTCATTCTTGAATAAGACATGGGTAATGGGTCCTCAAAGTTTTCCAGCGGGATAATACTCAAATCTAACAGAACACCCTCGTTGAGATCATCTAAACGATTCTCTCCAACAAAAATGTTCCATTCTTAAAGCCCAGTTAATTTAATGATATCCTATTCCTGATCCCCAGTTGGGTCAGAAATAATCTCACAGGTTTATTCACCATTCAATAAATGTAATATGATTCATGTCCATATTACCTCTGAATCATATCCCATTTATTATCCCCTAAAGAGAAGACAATAGTTCACCCCTAAACTACTCTTATTTTTCTTTTCCGGTGGAGTAAACTAGTGAACTATCAAGGTCATATCACCACTGATAGTATTGCATCCAGTAAAATTTATCATTTGTACTCAGCATGAGTATGCCTTGAGTGATAAATCTACCAAATTCTTCCACAGAGTTATTCTGTCATATCCATCATAACTCTGAGCAGATATATATTCAATGGATCTTGATTTGAAAGTATCACTAAGGTAAAACAAAATTTCTTTATTGATAAAAAATAAGGAAAGAACAATACAAATGCTTAAGAAGATGATGGGTCAGAATCTTCCGAGTTGTTCATAAACATCGCAAGAGCATGCAAAATACAGACGTCTGACGATGCAAGCAGTCGACGTAGGATGTATGTTTCGGCTGGTTCTTCTTGTTTTCCTGAATTAATATAAGGATGGAGGGGATCAATGATCTCATTCTAGAGTGGGGAAAGTCCATCCAAAGGCGGTGCAGGAGCAGTAAAGGCGCAACCAGAGTTAGTCATAATAGGTAAAAGAATAGTCAATTCATCAAACTTTTTTTCCTCCTTCAGAGACTCGTTATGGGAAGCCATCGGCAGATTCGAATGAAGAACGTTGAATTTAGTAGCCGACTCTTATTTATAAGAAGTGGGGACGACGGTTCAAATTTCTCCACATAATTCATCAAGTGTGCAACGGTTTGTTCCCCAAGCGAAGAGCAGAATGCAAAACATAAAACCGTTTTGTATGTTGGTCCAAGGATTCCCATGTGCGCGCATTTGTCTGATTGACGAAAAATGTTGCATAATTCGCATGACCAGACAAGTTGCAAAAATGCGTACGACAAACCGCACAGTGCGCACAAAATCTAATTTTCTCTGAATGCATATATATTCGCGTATCAGTAGGATGACAAGGGAAAGGCAACATGTTCAGTCTTTTCTGGTGCACGTCGACCAAAGTCTTCAGTCAGCAACACACATACAGCACAATAAAGTCAAAGCTAAAAATTTATTGAAGCTTAATCATGATTACATATGACGGAGATCTATCACACCTAGATTTTCATTCTAAATATTATGATTATATATATAAAAATCTATTATACCCAGATTTTTATATGATGGGGTTCTATCACAGAGCCATCCCCATCTCTGCGTGCCGTCTTCTCCCGATGCGGAGGAATATAGGCACAGAAGAAATGGGCGCCTTAGTGCAAACCACAGTACATGGAGAAGAAATACATGTTGTGGGTAAGGATTCTATAAAGGACTGGGTCTGTTTAAATTAGCACGACCCCATTTCTGTCGGACTCGATGGAGGACATGGCGAGCAAAACGAAAGCTGTTCCGCTATCGCCATCCAGTCCCACCGCTAGAAGTCCCGGTCGGGATTCCAATCCCAACCCTGTAATCAGCACATGGGCCATGTTAAGAAGTAATTTCAGCGAGCTGGGTTTGAAGACAACGGATAGTCTTCTGGGTAATTTGTTAGTTCAACACGAACGATGAAGCCTATGATATCCTTCCATGCTCCATCACACAAAGAGCTCAGCAGCAACGATCTCCAGATAAGCCTCTCACCCATCGTTGAGAAGCGTCTCCTCTTGCATCTTCTCGACGGACAGCAAAGCCGATGGAGAAATACTGCTATGGTCATCTTTGTAGGCTCATACTTAACAGTGGCCATGCTCAAACCTCACAGCAAGAAAGAGATAAGTCTGAGAATGTTGGTAAAATTTTACTCCTATTTATAGGAGAAGACGTGCCAAAGTCAGCATAGTTCTCAAAAATTGCTCCTGAAAAGCCATCTGCGTCTCCTCAAAGTCCGCATCAAAACCAAAAAGTAAGCCAAAGATACGTGCATGTCAGCCACGTCAGCAAATCTGTTGGGTTTCTGCCCAGAGTGCGCGTACAAACATCTCAAAAAATTTATGCTTCTAATTCAAAGTATTTTGAATTCATCTAAACGAATTCAAAAACTTTGAAATGGATCTTGCAGAAGCATAAAAAGTGCGCCTCAGATAGATGGCGCAGTTTTCTACAAATAAAACCAACAGTAGAAGAATGGCGCATTTTTTACTTGTTTCAGAAGAAAGACGTGCACTTTCTTAATACTTAACACTTTGGCGCACTTTCTATTAAATTCAGAGGGTGGCGCACTATTCAGGAAACAAAAAAGTGGCACACTTTCTTAGAGTTACGAAAGCTCGCACACAAATGATCTTCCCTCTCTTAGCATTTAATGCAGCAGACTGACAGCTGACAGATGTAGAAACCGAAGAGTCAAAAGTTATCATTACAGTTGTGCTGCAGCACGCAGACCCAGGTTATCATTTAACGACCCAACCGCTGTGCTAACTTCTTCAAAAGTGCGTCACTGTGCCAACTTTTTCAAAAGTGCTCCGTTGTGCCAACTTCTTCAAAAGTATGCCGCAGTACCAATTTCTTTAAAAGTGCGTCGTTGTGCCAACTCCTTAAAAAATGCGCCGTAGTGCCAACTGCTTAAAAAATGTGCCACAGTGCCAATCTTACCAAAAATGTGCCAGTCTCCAGACGACTTCTAAAGTGCACATATTATCCTAACCGACATGTCATGCCCCCTCATTTTTGAATAGGGTATTTTGGTATTTTAATTTATTTTAATTATTTAATTTAATTTAAATAGATTAGAGTAGTAATTTCTAAAACCTTCTTTTAGATATATGACCATTTGCCATGACTTTGATATTTTGAGCAATGCACGATATTTTTTTTCCAACTAAATTTATAATAATAATAATATTAATTGAGTCTAATATAATTGGAATTTTGATGTTGTATTTATTTGATCTCCCCCATGCTCCAAAAATATTAAAGAACGTCAAGAATTACGGTTACCGTAAAATTGTCTCATTTTGACTAGAACTTGACTCAAACCCAACTCAAACATATCTAGGCATATAGTGCACCCCAAATATTCCCATATAAATATATATTATATATATAAATGATATTTAAATTAATTTATTTATATTTATAGGAGTTCTATCTATAGAAAGTTGTATAGGTGGCAACCTAGTTGGCAAATAACTACCTAACCACTTCCCTAACCAACCCAACAACCAAATCTTATCCAATCCTAACCATAAAAACCAACCCCACCCTCAAAATTTTGGCCAAGAGCAGCCCCCCTTGGCCGAACCCCTTAGCAATAGGATAAATCCCCTCCTTTATTTAGATTTATTTAAAAATGTCCTATATATATCAACTTACCAACAAACCCTAACCCTAACCATATCAAAACCCCTCCCTCATAGTTGGCCGACCCTTTCCCCTCTCCCTCACATGTGAAATAGCCCCTCTTGCCTCTCTCACCCTCATAACATCATCTTCTTCACCAAAAATCCCTTTCACTCTTCCAAAAGCTCCACTTTTCATCATCGTTCCACCATCTCTCCATCCAAACACCATTAAACCTTCAAGAAGAACCCCATCTTCTCCATAAACATATCAAGAACTCTTTTATTCATCAATAACTCAACACAAAGGGAGTAGCAAGTCGAGCACAAGCAAGGAGGAGTATTTCTTGGGCGAGAAGAAACACCATCTTCCAATCCTCCAACGGTTTCGGTAAATCTTAAATCATTATTTCTCAAATTCCATGGCATGATACTTTTAGGTTAAGTCAAATTACTGATTTAGAACCCCTATTTTGCCATCTTGTTCTCATATTAGAAAATATAGATTTTTCATGATAGTTTGGTGATGATTTGCTTGTCGGTAGAACTAGTTTAAGACTTTTTGATACGATTAATTGAGGGAATCATATTGATTATTAAAACTGAATTAATCAGTGTTTAATTCCTGGAAAATAAGTATTTTTAAACTAATTCTATGATATTATAATATCAAATCTGAACCCTATAATTAAGGGTCACTAGCCTAGGTTTTTGGGTGACTTTATGACATTGTTTTGCTAGTAAATAGATGATATTTTGGATGAAATAAATAGGTGAATATTTTATGAGATTAGAACAGAATATAATATGATATAGAATAATTTTTAATAAATATAAACTATAATAATTGACTGACAATGTCTCGGACAAGTTTCGGACAAAACTAGTCAACCTAAAGTAGCCGAAATCTTGAAATAGGTCATTTTTGTCAAATCTAGAATTTATTGCTATAAATTCATATAAATCATGTTTAATTCTGAAATATATGATTTATTATGAATTATTTTTATGTCCTTTAATTGGGGACATAAATTTAAATTTTGGAAGTCAAAAACCAAGAAACTAGGTCCCGATACCCTGTAAAAGTAAGCAAAGTTGTTAGAAATAATAACGGGCTTGGTTTTGCATGGCATCGAAGAAATTATAGAATTAAGTTATAATTACAAGAAATTATTTTTGGACCCTTATGTAATTAATTGATTTATAGGTCAACTGAATTCCGAAGGAGCGGACGCGGGATCATCTTTACCACCACTAACTGCAGAGACAGGCAAGTGTACCTTGCCAAGATGTTTACAGTTATAACATTATTTATTTGATATTATCTATGCATTGGATATTGTATTTGTATAGCTTATTGATGTACTTTTGAGCCTAGGACCGTAATACGATACTTTGTGTCCGAACAAGATTCGGGTACCGACATCCCTTCGGAGTCGAGTATTGTAGTTAGAGAGTCATTCTTTCGAACCCATGTTTTGTGCAAATATTATTTGCACATTCGACCAAAGGACACTTGACACGATATTCATGTGGCAGAGTCTTTCTCGACTTGATCGTGGTACTTGGACTATGGATAGGACTATAGGATGCAGGCTATAGTGGTAATTATAATTGTACATATTAACTATGACTTGTGTTGATAGTTAGAGGTCATGATCTTGCATGTCTTGATTGAGACGTGAGGTTACATTGGGTGGGGAGAGTCTTCATCGTGCTCTGGATATATTTTACTTATTACTATTTATAGCGTATTAGGCTTTAGGTTCCCTATACGGAATCTAAAGTATTATATTTATATATATACATCTTCCTCATGGTTCCCCCACACAGAGCCTTAAGTGTACTGCTAGATTACGGAAGTGTCCATTGGGATCTTACGTGAGTACCAGCCCGGGGTACGATACCATACTCTCATTTGCATATCACATAGTTGATTGTTGTAGCTTCCCCTTATTCATACCATTATACTGTTCACTTTTGGCTTGAGTGTTTATTATACATTGCCATGTCCCCTGAGGACCTGGATATAGATTATGTCCCCAGGTATTAACGAGAAGGTTTATCCCGAGGTTTGCGGGTCAGGAGCTGATATCGGAGCAGTACCAACAGCCGAGGATGAGGTGGTACTGGAGGGCTTCTCTTGAGTTCTTGGATTATCTTTATGTTTTATGCCCTGTGATTCTTAGTTATGGTTTCAGATATTTTTCTCTCATTATTTTGATACGGGTTGTTCCCCGTAATATTTATTTATTATATTATGATAGCCAATTTTTTTATGGTATTGATGGTTGAGACTGGTTTATCATATTGACTCTTATTTATGAATTATTGGATGAGATTAGATACATAGACTATGACATATATATTGTAGACCATTTTTGTTGATTACAGCTTAAGTGCACTCTAAAGGGTCCATTAAATTGGGTTTGCCCATTGGAGTTGTGCTGCTGGCCATTGCCACGTGGCTAGTCCCTCGATATTTTGGGACTGGGGCGTGACATGGTTTTTGTGGTGGCCCATGCAGGTCTACGAATATATTGCTTTGGTTTCAACTAAGGGACTGAGCAAGCCTGCAATTAGGATAGACTTATAGGATCTCATCCACATGTTGACACGTCCTTGACCTCTATATCGAATTTGAATTTAAATTCCTTGACTTGCATCATGCTTGATTCAATTGTTCACCCCTACGCTGATCCCGACAGAGAAAGAAAAGGCGAAGAAATTCTTTGACGGACTGAGGTTTGAGTTACAGAGACAGATTGGCTCCGTTGCACCCACTTCTTATACGGACGTCCTTGCTGCAGCTCGACGCATGGAACGCATGTACTAGAGGGAGTCCAGCCTGAAGCACCCATATATAGCCCCATCTCGAGTACCACAGGGAGGTCAAGTGAAGCGACCTTCGATGCCTCAACCACAGCGAGCAGCCCAGAATACCCCTACTTGTAACTACTGCGGCAGGACATGACATCTTGCAAGGGAGTGTAGACGCAGGTTAGGACAGTGTCTAGTTTGCGGATCTAGCCAGCATACAACCAGAGATTGCCATACACGTCAAGAAGAAGGGTCAATGGAACACCGACCTGCTTTACCAGCACCAAGGCCGGTCCAGCAGCCACATATACCAGTGTATCCATCACCAGGAGCACCACGGGAGGGAGTTGGAGGAGCCAGACCACCAGCTCCGGGAGGATATCAGCCTAGGCCACCCTTGGCACCACAGACAGCACTTTTTCAGCAAGTATAGCAGCAGAGAGCACCAGCTCAGGGACGAGGTCAGGCATTTACCATGAATATTAAGGAGGCGGAGACTACAAGAGAGGTCATCACAGGTACTATGCTAGTTGCTTCATTACATGTTATAGTATTATTTGATTTGGGAGCATCTCATTCATTCATAGCTGCAAGTTTCGTAGCCACCCATAAAGTAGCTACCTCACCTCTCCCGAAGACTATGAGAATTCTTACGGGAGGCGGTATCATCCCCGTTAGTGACACTTGTAGATCTTGTTCGGTAGTAGTTTGCGGTCGTGAGATGCGACCTCAATTCTTAATTTTTTCCATGTCGGACTATGACGTTGTACTTGGTATGGACTGGTTGAGTCAGTACCATGCAACTTTAGACTGTCGACGTGGATGTGTTATCTTTAGACCGCCAGTACATCCGGAGTTTAAGTTTCTTTAAGGAGCCAGAGAGCAGGGTACCCAGCCTACTTTTATGGCACTTACTGTAGAAGGGGAGCCTGAATACCCAAAGGTTATATCAGAATTTGTGGATGTATTTTTCGATGATCTTCCAGGCTTACCACCTGATCGGGAAATAGAATTAACTATAGAATTGACTCCAGGAACAGAGCCCCTTACCTCATCTGTGTACCGGTTAGCACCAAAGGAATTAGTAGAACTGAAGATATAGGTTGATGATCATTTAGAGAAGGGCTTTATTCGAGCCAGTGTTTCACCTTGGGGTGCGCCTATCCTGTTTGTACCAAAGAAGGATGGAACGGTATGCTTGTGCATTGATTACAGAGCGCTGAATGCTGTAACAATCAAGAATAGGTATCCTTTACCGTGTATTGATGATCTGTTCGATCAATTAAGTGGTGCTTGTGTATTCTCAAAAATCAATCTCAGATCCGGCTATCATCAAATCAAGGTACGGAAGGAAGATATACCAAAGACAGCCTTCAGGACCAAGTATGGCCATTATGAGTTCTTAGTTATGCTGTTTGGTTTAACCAACGCGTCAGCTGTGTTTATGAGCTTAATGAATAAGGTCTTCCACTAGTATTTGGACAAGTTCGTGGTCGTATTTATAGATGACATCTTGGTATACTCCAAAAACCACGAAGAACACGATGAGCATCTTAGAATCGTGTTGGAGACGCTAAGGCGGGAGAGGCTGTATGCCAAGCTCAGCAAATATATATTTTTCTTGGACAGAGTACCTTTTTATGGACACATAATTTTAGGGGAAGGACTTTCAGTTGATCCAGAGAAGGTTGCTACAATTGAGACATGGCCTACACCTACATCAGTTGCAGAGGTTAGGAGATTCCTCGGACTTGCCAGATATTATCGGAGGTTCATGCAGAATTTCTCGAAGATTGCAGAGCCTATGACACGATTGATACATAAGGACCAGGAGTTGGTTTAGACAGAGGAGTGTCAGAAGGTCTTTGAAGAGTTGAAGAAGCGGTTAATGACTACATCGGTCTTGACCCTTCCTTCAGGATCAGAAGGATTTTTAGTATATAGTGATGCATCAGAAAGTGGATTGGGATGTATTTTGATGCAACATGGAAAAGTTGTCGCTTATGCATCAAGACAGTTGAAGGTGCATGAGAAGAATTACCAGACGTACGATCTTGAGCTAGCTGCAGTGATTTTTGCATTAAAGATATGGAGGCACTATCTTTATGGAGAGCGAGTGAAGATTTTTACAGATCACAAGAGTCTAAAGTATGTCTATACTCAGAAGAAGCTCAACTTGAGGCAGAGGCGATGGTTAGAATTAATGGTTGATTACGATATAGATTTACAGTACCATCCGGGCAAGGCAAACGTCGTAGCAGATGCACTCAGCAGGAAGCCCACAGCTTATTTCTTGACGATGCAGCCCCAGCTATTAGAGGACCTTCAGGAGATTGGGATAGAGGTTATGCTGCCAGGACAAGGAGGACAGTTGGCTAACCTTGAGGTTCAGTCTTTACTAGTTGAGAGGATCAAGGCAGTTTTGCCGATAGATGCTAGATTTTGGAGACTTAGAGAGAGGACTGAAGCCGGTATGCAGACGGGACTTCGGATCCATGAGGACAGAACACTAAGATATGGAAATCGCCTATATATACTGAATGGAAAATTGAGACATGAGTTGATGAATGAGGCACATAGCTCTATTTACTCTATTTATCCGGGAGGTACGAAGATGTACCGAGATTTGAGGCAGTATTACTGGTGGCACAGAATAAAAAGAGAGATTGCACGGTTCGTAGCAAAATGTTTGGTTTGTCAGCAAGTTAAGGCCGAGCATCAGAGGACCGCGGGTATGTTACAGCCACTTCCCATCCTTGAATGGAAGTGGGAACATATCACCATAGATTTTGTTACAGGATTTCCGATAAGCCCCAGTGGGAAGGACAGAGTGTGGGTTACTATGGACCGTCTCACAAAGTCGACACATTTCTTGCCGTTCAGAGTCGGACAGTCCACAGAGATTTTAGCCGACATGTATATACGACAGATTGTGAGGTTGCATGGAGTGCCAGTTAGTATTGTATCGGATCATGATTCTAGATTCACCTTCCACTTTTGGCGGATTATGCAGGAGAGTTTAGGCACTCGACTTAAGTTCAGCACTGCTTACCATCCGCAGACAGATGGCCAGTCAGAGCACATGATACAGATCCTAGAGGATATGTTGCGATCTTGTATTTTAGATTTCGGAGGGTCTTGGTAAGACCACTTGCATCTGGTAGAGTTCTCCTACAATAATAGCTATCAGGTGAGCATCCAGATGGCGCCTTTTGAGGTATTGTACGGAAGGAAGTGCAGGTCTCCTATATGTTGGAGTGATATAGGAGAACGACAGATACTCGGTCCAGAGTTAGTGACACAGATAGTTAAGAAGGTGAAGCAAATCCAGAGTAATCTTAGTGTAGCTCAGGACAGACAGAAGCACTGGACAGATACGCACCGATGACCTTTAGAGTTCAAGGAAGGTGAGCACGTATTTCTGAGGATCTCCCCAACTCGAGGAGCTATTAGATTCGGAAATAAAGGCAAGCTGAGTCCAAGATACATTGGGCCTTTTAATATCTTGGAGCGTATTGGTGAGGTGGCGTATCGTCTTGCATTACTCCCATCTCTAGAGGGAGTGCATGATGTATTCCATGTCTCACAGCTCAGGAGGTACGTAGCCGACCCAAGCCACGTAGTTGATCCTTCTGAGATTGTAGTGGGTCTGAGTTTGAGATATGAGGAGCAGCCCGTGGGGATACTGGATACTAGTGAGAAGACGCTGCAGGGACAGACGATCAGACTGGTTCACGTATCTTGGAAGCATCACTCTTCAAGTGAATCCACTTAGGAGCGAGAGGATATCGTACAACAGCGTTATCCTCACTTATTCGAGGATGCAGGTATGGCCTCAGAACTGCCATAGTTATTATGTCATTATAGCTTCATAGAGTAGCTTTATTCTTAATTGCGAGGACGCAATTCTTTTAAGGTGGGTAGATTGTAAGACCCCTCATTTTTTAGTATGGTATTTTGGTATTTTAATTTATTTTAATTATTTTATTTAATTTAAATATATTAGAGTAGTAATTTCTAAAACCTTCTTTTAGATATATGACCATTTGCCATGACTTTGATATTTTGAGTAAATCACGACATTTTTCCTTTCAACAAAATTTATAATAATAATATTAATTAAGTCTAATATAGTTGGAATATTGATGTTGCATTTATTTGATCTTCCCATGCTCCAAAAATATTAAAGAACGTCAAGAATTACGGTTACCGTAAAATTGTCTCCTTTTGACTAGAACTTAACCCAAACCCAACCTAAACACATGTAGGCATATAGTACACCCAAAATATTCTCATGTAAATATATATTATATATATAAATGATATTTAAATTTATTTATTTATATTTATAGGAGTTCTATCTATAGAAAGTTGTATAGGTGGCAACCTAGTTGGCAAATAACTACCTAACCACTTCCCTAACCAACCCAACAACCAAATCTTATCCAATCATAACCATAACAACCAACTCCACCCTCAAAATTTTGGCTAAGAGTAGCCCCCCTTCGCCGAACCCCTTAGCAATAGGATAAACCCCCTCCTTTATTTAAATTTATTTTAAAAGGCCCTATATATATCAACTTACCAACAAACCCTAACCCTAACCATATCAAAACCCATCCCTCATAGTTGGCCGACCCTTTCCCCTCTCCCTCACGTGTGAACCCCCCCCCCCCCCTCCCCTTGCCTCTCTCACCCTCACAACATCATCTCCTTCACCAAAAATCCCATTCACTCTTCCAAAAGCTCAACTTTTCATTATCCTTCCACCATCTCTCCATCCAAACACCATTAAACCTTCAAGAAGAACCCCATCTTCTCCATAAACATATCAAGAACTCTTTTTTTTATCAACAATCCAACACAAAGGGAGTAGCAAGCCGAGCACAAGCAAGGAGGAGTATTTCTTAGGCGAGAAGAAACACCATCTTCCAATCCTCCAATGGTTTCGTTAAATCTTAAATCATTCTTTCTCAAATTCCATGGAATGATACTTTTAGGTTAAGTCAAATTACTAATTTAGAACCCCTATTTTGCCATCTTATTCTCATATTAGAAAATATAGATTTTTTATGATAGTTTGGTGATGATTTGCTTGTCGGTAGAACTAGTTTAAGACTTTTTGATACGATTAATTGAGGGAATCATATTGATTATTAAAACTGAATTAATCAGTGTTTAATTCCTGGAAAATAAGTATTTTTAAACTAATTCTCTGATATTATAATGTCAAATCTGAACCCTATAATTAAGGGCCACTAGCCTAGGTTTTCAGGTGATTTTATGACATTATTTTGCTAGTAAATAGATGATATTTTGGATAAAATAAATAGGTAAATATTTTATGAGATTAGAACAGAATATAATATGTTATAAAATTATTTTTAATAAATATAAACTATAATAATTGACTGGCAATGTCTCGGACAAGTTTCGGACAAAACTAGTCAACCTAAAGTAGCCGAAATATTAAAATAGGTCATTTTGTCAAATCTGAAATTTACTGCTATAAATTCATATAAATCATATTTAATTCTAGAATATATGATTTATTATGAATTATTTTCATATCCTTTAATTGGGGACTTAAACTTAAATTTTGGAAGTCAAAAACTAAGAAACTATGTCCCGATACCCTGTAAAAGTAAGCAAAGTTGTTAGAAATAGTAACGGGCTTGGTTTTGCATGGCATCGAAGAAATTATAGAATTAAGTTATAATTACAAGAAATCATGTTTGGACCCTTAAGTAATTAATTGATTTATAGGTCAACTGAATTTCGAAGGAGTGGATGCGGGATCATCTTTACCACCACTGACTACAGAGCCAAGCAAGTGTACCTTGCCAAGATGTTTACAGTTATACATTATTTATTTGATATTATCTATGCATTGAATATTGTATTTGTATGGCTTATTGATGTACTTGTGAGCCTAGGGCCGTCATATGATACTTTGTGTCCGAACAAGATTCGGGTACCGACATCCCTTCGGAGTCGAGTATTGTAGTTAGAGAGTCATTCTTTCGAACCCATGTTTGTGCAAATGTTATTTGCACATCCGACTATAGGACACTTGACACGATATTCATGTGGCAGAGTCTTTCTCGACTTAATCGTGGTACTTGGACTCTGGATAGGACTACAGGATACATGCTATAGTGGTAATTATAATTGTACATATTAACTATGACTTGTGTTGATAGTTAGAGGTCATGATCTTGCGTGTCTTGATTGAGACATGAGGTTACATTGGGTGGGGATAGTCTTCATCGTGCTCTGGGCATATTTTATTTATTACTATTTATAGCATATTAGGCTTTAGGTTCCCTATGCGGAATCTAAAGTATTATATTTATATATATATATATATCTTCCTCATGGTTCCCCCACACGGAGCCTTAAGTGTACTGCTAGATTACGGAAGTGTCCATTAGGATCTTACGTGAGTACCAGCCCGGGGTACGATACCATACTCATATTTGCATATCACATAGTTGATTATTGTAGCTTCCCCTTATTCATACCATTATACTATTCACTTTTGGCTTGAGTATTTATTGTACCTTGCTATGTCTCCTGAGGACCTGGATATGGATTATGTCCCCAGGTATTGACAAAAAGTTTTATCCCAAAGTTTATGGGTCAAGAGCTGATATCGGAGCAGTACAAGCAGCCGAGGACGAGGTGGTACTGGAGGACTTCTCTTGAGTTCTTGGATTATCTTTATGTTTTATGCCCTGTGATTCTTAGTTATGGTTTCAGATATTTTTCTCTCATTATTTTGATACGGATTGTTCCTCGTAATATTTATTTATTATATTGTGATAGACAGTTTCTTTTTATGGTATCGATGGTTGAGACTGGTTTATCATATTGACTCTTGTTTATGAATAGTTCGATGAGATTAGATACATAGACTATGACATATATATTGTACACCATTTTTGTTGATTACAGCTTAAGTGCACTCTAAAGGGTCCATTAAATTAGGTTTGCCCATTGGAGTTGTACTGCTGGCCATTGCCATGTGGCTAGTCCCTCGGTATTTTGGGACTGGGGCGTGACAAGTTATGAGTGTGTGTCTTACATGTCGTACTTCTCATAAAAATGTACAAATAATTGTCCCTGCGACTTATGTTATCCTCGTATAGGAAGCTACATGTCAAGCATGCAGTAAGTTGTGCACCCACTCATTCAGAACATGGGGTGTTAGTCCACAATAATACGCGTATAATGGTAAAACAGTGTTGACTGTCCAAAGTATGCACACACTCTCATAACCGTTCCTAAAATCTATAAATACACCTACCTACACCTAGACATGGGGGCACACACGGACAGATAGAGAGAAATGGGCTAGAATTTTCAAGTCTTTGAAATTCTAGATCAGAGAGAGAGAGAGAGAGAAATAGAAGCTTCTCGTGTCGTTGTTGCCAAAGCTTTCTTATTGTTCAACTCTCCAAGTTGTTCACAACATTCTCTATATTTCTTCGTCGTCGTGTGCAGTTCTTTATCGGCATATTCATTTCTTCGTCGTCAAGTGGTCCAAGGAGTAAAGTAATTATCCACAGATCAGATCTCTACAGCTATCCTTTTCCAGAATCAATTGTACTTAGATTACTGTTTCGGATATTTTTGTACTTTTCTTTCTTTTCAATAGTTTGTAACACAAAAGTTTCGTATAAACTTTTCCTCGCAAACTCTCGCTGCTGCGGACCTCCTTGCATGGCTTGTACTTGAGCTTGGGCCTGCGCATATTCCTATGGCCTCTGCTACTGGAATACTTGAGATTGGGTCGGCAAAGGCCTCTAACCCTGGTTCTGCTGAACCGGCGCTAGAGCCCTATACTGGGGTCTTGACGGAGAGGAGGATGATAAACTAGCTCTGTGTGGGCAAGATCCCACTCTGTGGCCTGGTAATCCACAGGCTAAGCACAACCCTTGTGCTCTGCGGCACTTTGATAAAATGTGCCATGGTTTTCCCCAATGAGAACATCCTACTAAAGGAGATGATCTATGCTGCTGAGGACGTGTCAGAGATGGTCGCTGTAATGATGCTACCAAATTTTTCCTTGTCAGGGTTCCAATCGTCAAAGATCGCACTGCTGGAGCTGGTGCTGAAGACTGGGTGTAAGAAGCGCCTGAAGTATGGGTCCTCTTACGACCTTCAGTCATATCTACTATTCTCTAGGAGGTATACTCATGCCTCCTTACTGCTCTTAACACATCATTAAAAGTCTGAAACTCGTTCTGTTACACTGCCAATATGATCTCCAGGTGAAGTCCATGCTGGAATATCCTTGCTCGGTCTAATTCGATCGCCACCAAGGTGGGAGCAAACCGACTTAACCTACAGAACTCTGCCGTGTAGCCGTCGATAGTCCTGCCCATCTACTTTAAGTTATTAAATCACTGTTGCAGATCATAACGAAACACTGCGTCAAAATATCTGGTCTAAAATCTTTCACTGAAGACAGCCCAAGGGACGGGTACTGTTAGTGAAATCATATGTGCTGCCCACCAGTCTCGGGCCAAGTCTAACAACTATAACCGAACCACCAAGACTTGCTCTCTAGCCGGAACTCTGGCTGCCTCTAGAATAGCTTCAGTCTTCTAAATCTAAGCGTCCGATGCAATCACATCCTCGGTGCCATAGAAATACGAGGATTGGAGGCCCTTGAAGTTGCTTGCCGAGTTGTTGGTACGATGTCCACCTCTTTCCAAAGCCCCTTGTACTGACTGAATGAGTACGTCCTCTCAACGTCCTTGAGATGCTAAAAATTCCATAAGGATACCAATTAGCACACTGTTGTCCCCTCCCACATCAGGTAATGTTTGCACAGGAGGCACTGGTTGGATCTGAGGTTCCTCATTTTGAGATGTTCTGGACCCGGCTCTGGAATACTGAGGCTGAACCTCAAGGGTTTGCTGGGCATCGAGATGATGTCCTGCAACTAGAGAAACTCGGGCTGGATGATCAGAAGGACCAGGAAAAATATCCCTGAAAGATAAATGATACAAGTATCAAATGAAATGGACAAGATTGTTCGAGGATCAAGGCAGATGTTGAATCAAGATTTCAAGGATATAAACTCGACACATAAAGAATATCAAGGAGTAACATGATTGAAACATCTAAAATATCTGGTAAACCCTCCGCACTTCTGAATTTTCAGACCTGCATGTGCCACCACTTAAACCGTGTCATGCCCCAGAACCAGAATACTGGAGAGCGAAGGCAGAAAAAGCCAGCTACGTACACCAGAGTATTAATACTCTGTGATACGATCATGGCTATCTAGACATGTGAGGGTTTACTCTACAATCCATCAGTCAATCCTGGGTTAAGAATCCTAGGTGTCTCAATCTCAAGCAAGAAACAAGTTTACAAGATGTATGATCACCAATATATAATAGTAAGACGTCCCAAACTATACATACACAGATGATCATGAAGTTAGTTACAAAATAAAGAACTAGCATAGTACAATATTACATAATCAGCTCTAGCTATAGTCTAGAATATGCTTTACATGTAGGCCCACAGGCAAGAATGTCAAGTCCCAAAATATGACCTAAACACGTGCTCAGTGGCTAAACGCCTCAAAAGTATAAGTATAAGATCAAGT
This sequence comes from Iris macrosiphon, assembly GCA_036927795.1. Classification (NCBI taxonomy): domain Eukaryota; kingdom Viridiplantae; phylum Streptophyta; class Magnoliopsida; order Asparagales; family Iridaceae; genus Iris; species Iris macrosiphon. The sequence continues at coordinate 174,781,429 of JAYESA010000013.1, read as the reverse complement.
GGGTGATGAAATAAAACCCACTCATATCCTCGGGTGCTCCTGGTATTCACCATCTTGAGGCAAAAAATATGGGAGATCATGCGGTTTTGCTCCAAAATTTGGCCATACAAAAACAGTAAAGTCAGACCCCAAAACAGCAAGTACCACAAGGGAGCCAACTTAGGAACTAAAAACCAGCATGTAGACAAATCAGTAAGAAATAGCACAAGGAACAGTTAAATAAGTACAGCAGATGAAATAATAGTTAAACAGTTCTGGAGCATTTAAACAAGGATATCTGAAATCAGTACCCAAGTTGCATTCTCAAGATCAGTTGTTAAATAAATCAGGACAAGACTAGACTAGACTGAAAATCAATAAATCACGGCAAATTATGCCCTACGACTTGCTATCATTAGCTAACTAGGGCTATCACAGTCCTAGTTACTAACACATACAGTTTGATATTCCATAATGCTACATGCTCTGCAAACTATCTGGGTTATCCAGGCGTAAGGATATATTGAATAGATTATATCAGGTATAGTAATTTACATGAATATGCAACACTCGATGGCGTGCTGGAAGTGTGCCCCTCACGACGGAGAGCTCCAAATCCATCAGGTGTCGCTGGGATACCGGAATTGCATGTAGCCAAAAAATTTCTCTAGATGCTTCTAATTTATTAACATAGCTTTTATCCTGGACAAGTTATCAAGAATTCCTGACAGTAGTGTTCAGAAATGTGCCTTAGACATGATGCAGGACATGACAGTAGCTTGACAAGTATATTCAGGATAAGAGCAAGAAAATCAACCACGGGAATTTATCTTATCAATTCAAGCATTACAGTTAGAAAATTCTAGCATGCAGGAGTGCTTCGTCGAGCCACTATCAGGAATATCAGTACATATCATGTTAACTCGATACGATGAGCTATTATCAGGAATATCATGGCAAGTATGGTATCGGGAGTTCAAGATTAACAATGTCAATATAATCCATGTTTAATTTTAGCATGTCAGGAGTGCGCTTCGTCGAGCCACTATCAGGAATATCAGTACAGGTCAGGTGTCAGGAGTTTATATTAACAGTGTCAATACAATCCATGTTCAAAAAATTCTAGGTTCTGACAGGTTGTCACAATCAGGTTATAAGCAGTTTATAGAAAGATTGCACGCATAAAAATCAAGCATAATAGGCTAAACAAGAAAATATATTAAAAGATATTAAACTACTACAAGTGCCATAGGAGCATGAGATAAGCATGCGCATGAAAATGGCCGCATAACCAAGTTTGGCACATGGATCACAACAGGCGCATGGAATTAAGGCCGCATGAGAATGATAGGCGCATGGGGTAAGCTGGCTACATGAGAGATGCAAAGTCCACTCCTCGGTTAAAGTGCTGAGTGACAGACAATAAATGCAAGGTCAGGAAAGTGACTGATGTGACTGGCCATGTCAGAGAAGTGACTGATGTGACTGGTCAAGACAGGGAGTTAGAAAAAAGACAAAAATAAAAAAAAGTCGTGCCAAGGTCGATTGAGTCATGCTCTCAAACAAGGAAGAGGCGCATGAGTCTTTGGCCGCATGGATACCTTTATGCCCCAGTGAGTCAACACAAAGAGTTTTTGCCACTTAGCTTCTTCAAGCACTTTGTTTCAAAAACTCAAGTGTGAATTCAGTCATGCGCCCAACAATTTAGGCACATGCTGCAAGGATATGCGACAAAGAGTTTCGTGTCGCATGACACTCTCTGCCGTATAGGTTCTGGGCGCATGAAGTCCCATCATCCCAAAAATAGCAAGTCTGCCATAGAAAAGTTCCAAGTCTAAAAACTTGTATTCTCCATGAAATCCTCATTTTAAGTCTGAATCCAGTAAAGTAAAGTTCAAAAATCACATGAAATCAAGTGCTCCTCAACATGGAACCACTAGTTTTGGAAAACATTTTTTTAGAGATCAAAACCAAGTAAACTCATAGAATCTACAAACAGAAAACTTAGATCTACTCCAACCAAGACATCAAAATCGAAAATACCAAGAATTAAACATATACAGAAACTAATAGAGAATAATATAAAGCAATAAAATGCAAGAAAACTAAATAAATGAAATATAGGAAGTTCTTCCTCATTGGCAAGATGTACTTGTCCAAACCTACTACTAAACTACGACCACTACTACCCAAGGCAAGCTCACGGCTGGGGCTAGGGTGAAGGACCGTGAGGCAACTCTAGAGGGGGGTGAATAGAGTGCAGCGGAATAATCTATCCAATTTAAGATTATCAGAATGAAGGCAGTTGCTAACTAACAGTATATATAAAGACAGTAAAGTAAAGCAGTAAAGTAGAGAGGGAAAGAAAATGCAAACACCAAGATGTATGCTGGTTTCCCTCTGAGAGGACTAGTCCAGTCCCGAGAACTCAAGCTCGGAGTTTTATCCACTATAATCACCAATAGCGAATCAAAAGCTTTGATCCGAAGGCTTTCCACTTCTTTACACCACGAGGTTTGATCTAAAGTCTCGCAGATCTAAAGTCTCGCAACTTCACAACTTAGAGAGAGAGAGAGAGAGAGAGAAAGAAAGTAACTAATGGAACAAAGCTCTTTACAACTCTGAAGACTTCTAGACCAAGATCGCACTTGGCACTAGAAAGGCTAGGGAGTTGCTCTTTGAGATGGGAAAGTTAAGGCTTTAAAGGTTTGCTCACAATAGGTTAGAAGATTAAAGAATGGTTGAGTAAGCAAGAATAAAGAATTCCAATCCTATTTATAGGGTGTAGGCAAACAGAATTCGGCAAAAATTTGGATGGGGTTTAATTCAAATTTCCAACCGTTGGACCAAAAAATCAAGAGTTATTGAACTGGTTGATTTCATACCAAATGGGTAACCGAGTTGGTCCGAGTTCGGCACGAGTTTGGCCTGAGTTCGGTCTCTTAGTATGGTAGACTTTGTAAATGAATGTGGCCTGATTTGGTGGATAGGTTCTTTGGTTCATTTGAGTGGACTAGGTATCTGGGTATAGGTACTTGGGATTTGCCAGTGCGACTCAGCTTACATCAGTCCTAGACTCAAATAAATAAAAGATTATATTTGAATAGACTAAATGCAAACGTCATGTAAAAGCAGTATTGAGGCTTCAGATCGCGACATATCAATGCATGGTTTAGTTAACTATCAAAATTAAGTTGACTGAGACCGGATGGGCCAACAATCTCCCCCATTTTGATAATTGACAAACTATGAATGATACTGCAAGTCTTTGATATGCAAGGCTCCTCCGTAATTGTGGAGTAGTTGATATGCTGAAGACAACATCTGTCAAGTATCGTCTTGTATGCTAGTATCATGTATTCTTTCTCCCCCGTTGTCATTTGATCGAAATGGCATGCTCCCCCGAAATTGGTGAGATGACGAGAAAAACAAGAGAGTAAAGTGTATACAGGATAATATATAATGACAAAAGAAAATTGCATTAAAATTTTATTCATTTGAAAAAAATATACAAAAGCAGATGTGTAGTGGAAACATCATAGTAGAGCATCTAAAAGTAAACTTTTTAAACATTTAAATCCATTGAGTAACTAGTTTTCATGTTCATCATCTTTATCATTCGGTTCAACTATTCTGTTTGGATCAAAGAAGGCATCAGCAGGATCCAAATGTCGCTGAACATAAGGGTGATCAATACGAAAGCCTTGTTGATTTGGATTTCGGAGAATCGGAAAAGGTCCGGCTGGGTGCTTCGATAGGGTGTACTGGATGTCTATCAAAGTGTTGCCAAGAGCCTGAGTCTGAAGAATTTGGCGATGATCAGTAGCACGATTGCGTATATCTTCTTGGTGGAAGCAATCACGCAATAGATTAAAAATAGACTCTAAGGTTTGCGGTTGTTCATCAACAGGAGGGACAAAATCAACATGATGAGTGTTGGAGTTTGATGATGAGTTATAAGGTAGAAGCATAGTTGGCTCAATTCTCCGAATTCTATTGAGGTATAATAGTTCCTCAAGATTTGGACAAGTATCCAAAGGAATGTTGAAATAGCTAAAAATGGTTGGAAAGTACATAGCGTATAGTAGTGGACGCCCTTTCTTGCGACATTGAACCATTTGAGATAAGATGGTATGGGGAACATTAAAGTTAATGCCGAAATACAAGTGATATAAAGCTGTCATTTCTAGATAAGAGACCTCATCAAAGTAAGTCTTCTTAGGTAGAAAAGTTGAAAAGATAATACGATGTATTTCAAAGAAGTGACCATTCAAATATCTAGCATAAAATTTACCAGGTGGACATTCAAGAGGGTGACAAAGGATATTTTTGAAAGAATCTAAAGTTAAGACATTGTTGAATTGAACTTGCGTGATGTTGACTAAGGGTTGTCCATCAGCAAAAATGCGTAGGATTTCACCCATGTCATTCGCATCGAATTCAATTGGAATGCCATGAACTCTAGATGAAATAGTGTCATGTTCATATGTTAAGTTACAATAGAATATTTGAATAGCACTGGTGTAAATTTTGGTACGGGTTGTAACAAATTCTTCAAGTTAAAGTTTTTAAAGAATAAGTAGATAGTCTTTGTGTTGAGAAGAAAAATCAATAGGATGGCCAAAACAGATGTGTCTCTTGGAGAAGTCATTAAACCAATCATTTGAAATTTTGAGGCTTCAAAAAGTAAAACGGTCGAATTCACCTATATTTGGCATAATGAGACAGAAAAGAGAGTCGAAAAAGGAATCTATTTTCCTTTTAGGGGCCATTGGGGGAGGATGTAGGAGGAAAATCTATGATTTTTTTGTGGATGAGGGATAATTTTTGTTGGTCTGAATGAATGAGCAACGAAATAATCTATATATAGAGTAGCAGAAACCTAAATTAGGAAGAGAATTAAATGAGATAACATATTCTGAAATTAAACTAACCGAGTTCGGTTCGAGCTCGGCCCGAGTTCGGTCCGAATTCTGTTGACATTTATTTTCATAATCTTAATGTAACTTTAATCGATATTATGCCTTTCTTGACTTGATATGAATACAAAATGATAAGTGTTGAACTTAAATTGTATGATTTCAAGAGTTTAAATTATCTCGGAGTAGCTGTAGGGGCCGGATCTCAGCTAGCGGTGGTTCGAAGACACTTAAATACCGTGTCGCTTAAGATTATTTACACATTTTTGACAGAAGGACCCTTTCGGCTTGTATCCAAAATTTTCAAAACTTTTGAAAAGTGTGACGAAAAATTTGTAAAGCATCTTATGATTCTTATATTTTATCAGAATCTAAAAGACCTAATTCTAGACGAATAAAGTTGAATCGATCTTCAGCTAAAGGTTTAGTAAAGATGTCTGCTAATTGATGTTCCTTGTCCACATATTCTAAACAAATCTCTGTGTAATTGATGATCCCTTAGAAAATAATGACGAATTTTTATGTGCTTAGTGCATGAGTGGCATACTGGATTTTTAGTGAGATTAATGGTGCTAGTGTTATCACAAAAAATAGGAATATTTTTATAGTGCAGATTGATGTCTTCTACGGTTTGCTTCATCCACAAAATTTGAGCACAACAACGTCCTACGGCGATATACTCTGCCTCAATTGTTGATAAAGCAACAAAATTTTATTTTTTGCTAAACCAGAAGACTAAAGACTTTCCTAGAAAATGACACGTGCCGCTTGTGCTTTTTCGATCGACTTTGCATCCAGCAAAATCAGTATCCGAGTAACCAGCAAGGTCAAATAACGTAATTTTGGGATACCATAAGCCTGCCGACAAAGTACCTTTAAGGTATCTGAAGATACGCTTAACTGCGCACAAATGTGATTTCTTAGGATTAGTCTGATATCTAGCACAAAGGCATACAACAAACATAATGTCTGGGCGAGTAGCAGTTAGATATAACAAACTACCAATCATACCTCGATACTTACGTATGTCTATTGGTTTACTGCTATCATCAAGGTCAAGCTTGGTGGATGTTTCCATTGGAGTTTCGATAGGCTTATCATTGTCCATGTCGAACTTTTTGAGCAAATCCTTCGTGTACTTAGCCTGATGGATACAAGTTCCTTGTGAATCTTGTTTGATTTACAATCCTAGGAAGAAAGTCAGTTCTTCCATCATGCTCATCTCAAATTCACTCTGCATACACTTAGCAAACTCGTTACATAGCATCTCATTAGTAGATCCAAATATTATATCATCAACATATATTTGTACTAATAACAAAGAATCAGCAGAAGATTTTATAAAAAGGGTAGTATCAATTTTTTCTTTTAAAAAATTATTTTCAAGTAGAAAGAAGCTAAGACGTTCATACCAACCACGAGGGGCTTGTTTGAGTCCGTATAGAGCCTTTCGTAACTTGAATAGGTGGCCAGGGTGTTTGAAATCTTCAAAACCAGGGGGTTGTTTAACAAAAACATTTTTTTTGATAACTCCATATAGAAAAGCACTTTTAACATCCATTTGAAAAAGTTTGAAGTTATGAAAACTAGAAAAAGTGCAAAGCATTTAGATAGATTCAAGTCTAGCAACAGGAATATAAGTTTCATCGTAGTCAATACCTTCATCTTGGTTGTATCCTTGAGCTACGAGATGTACTTTGTTACATGTAACTGAACCATCATCATTTAATTTATTTCGAAAAACCCATTTAGTACCAATGATCGGATAATCATTAGGTTTAGGAACAAGTTCCCAAACTTGATTGAGTTCAAATTGGTTGAGTTCCTTTTGCATAACAGAAATCCAAAATTTATCAGTAAAAGCTTCATCAGAGTTTTTAGGTTCTATTTGAGAAATAAAAGCAACATTTGCAATGATATCTCTATTTGAGGAACATGTACTTACACCTTTCGATACATCACCTATTACCAAGTCCTCTGGATGATCTGTGGAAAATTTTAGTCTCCTTGGCAGACTTTTCGGATGACTTATACTATTTGTATCTTCTGATGTCTTGTTGGTTGCGGGTTGACTACCTTCATCATCGCTTTTGTTTAGTGCTTGAGAGTAGTGTTCATCAAATGTAACATTGATTGATTCTTCAACGGTCAATGAGGTTTTATTAAATACTCTGAATCATTTACTTTTGGCGGCATAACCTAGAAAAATACCTTCATCAGCCTTGGAGTCAAAATTTTCTGGATTATCTTTGGTATTAAGAATAAAATATTTGCAGCCAAAAACTTTAAAGTAACTAATTATGGGAATTCTACCAAATCAAAGTTCATAGGGGATTTTCTTCGATATAGGTCGAATAAGTACTATATTCAAAATATGGCATGAAGTACTTACAGCTTCAGCCCAAAAGTATTTTGGAAGGTTATACTGATTTAACATGACTCTAGCCATATCGCCAAGAGTTCTATTCTTTCGCTCTACAACACCATTTTGTTGTGTAGTTCTAGGACAAGAAAATTTATGAGAAAAACTATTTTTATTGCAAAATCTTTTGAAATCACTATTTTCGAATTTGCCTCAATGATCACTTCAGATACGAGTAATCATGAAACCTTTTTCGTTTTGAACATTTTTGCAAAAAGTGACAAATTCAGAAAATGCTTCATTTTTATTTGCAAGAAAATAAACACATGTGTATCTAAAAAAATTATCAACAATAACATAAGCATAAAGCTTACCGCCAAGACTGGCGACTCTACTGGGTCCAAACAAGTCCATATGCAAGAGTTGTAGAGGTCTAGAGGTACTTACAGAGTTGATTGATTTAAAGGAAGATTTAGTAGCTTTATTCTTTTCACAGTCAGCACATACCATATCTTTCTTGAAAGTAATCTCTGGTAAGCCTCTTACGAGTTTTTTTGTAGATAGTCTTGCAATAGTGTCCATGTTTGCGTGTCCTAGACGCATATGCCATAGCCAGCTGTCATCTTTATTGGCGTATAGATATTTGCATGTATTGTCAGTGTCTTTTGTAAGATAGAAAATATATATATTATTTTCCTTGATCCCTTCAAAGATAACATTACCAGTGGATCTTTCATAAATAGAACATTTATTTTTAACAAAGTTAACACCATAACCATGGTCAGCTAGATGATTGATGCTGAGTAGATTATGTTTTAATTCTGTTACTAGACAAACGTCTTTTATGACAGGATAGGGAGGAACACATATATTACCATTACCAATAATGTATCCTCTAAGGTTATTGCCGAAGGAGAAATAACCTTCTTTCTTCATCGATAGCGTTGCAAATAGGTTAGCATCACCAGTCATATGTTGTGAGCAACCACTATCGAGAATCCACTTGCTTCTAGCATGAGAGGGTTGATCCACCTACAAAATGAGTTGTAGATGTAATCCTTGGTACCCATTTTCTTGAAGGTCCTGCTGTGTTAGTTTTTGGTACCCATGCATAAACATTCATATCTACTAATTTTCTTGTTCTACAGAATCTAGATATATGTCTTTTCTTACTGCAGTAGTGACATATAGCTATGTGATTGATGCTTGGTGCAGCATGATAGATATGATTGTGTGAAGCAGTTCTTTGTGGTCTATGTGGATAGAATGCATGATTGTGTGGAACATTTTTTTTGGTCTTCTATAATAGAATGCATGATTGTGTGGAACATTTTTTTGTGGTCTTCTATAATAGAATGCATGATTGTGTTTAGTTCTATGTGCATGATGATTGCATGAACTGTTATGCATGTAGGTAGGAGCATAACTGTGAGTGTTCTTTTTGTCTTGCTACGTGTCTTGTGTTAGGTTGGGTGGAGGTTTGTTCGACCTGTTTACCCAATCTAATCTCTAACTTTTTAGAGGTAACATATACTTCATCATATTTAGCAATGAGAGCATCTATTCTACATGCAACAATGGAATATTTTTCTTTTCAGATTTAAGTTCTTCCTTAAGTTTAGGGTTCTTCTGAGAGCTCTTGTCAAGACTGGCAAGTACCTCATGGAGGTTAAGCTTAAGTCTATATGTCACATTCCAGTCCCAAAATACATAGGACTAGGACACGTAAGCATGCCAGCCGCATGGATATGGCAACTCCAATATATGGAAACCATAACCCATACGTACGCTGTAATATGAATATCAAATCCACAAGTGGTATAAAATGTATCACAAGTCACAGGGTACAATCTAAATCTCATCCACAGAAAATCAATATAAATAAATAACCAACATCTATATAACTAGGTCTCAATATAAGTATCTAAGGATGATAGTTGGATGGAAATAAATCCACTACCAACTCGAATGGAAAAGTATAACACAATAAACACAATATAAGAATACCAGCTAACAATCACGGGCTCGAAGAGAAGACATCCTCGAAACATATATAACCATCCGAACTCGCGCTCCTGCGAATACTCAAGAACAGATACACCTGGAAAGGGACCAGGTCCTCAGAGGGACGTAACAAGATACATAGAAGTATGCCAATTTGAATACAGTAAATATGCATAATGTTTGAAAATATATAAGTACGCTATACAAGACAATCTATATGAATGCAAATGAGGACAAATTTTCGACGTATGGGCAAGGGTAGGCTACTCGATCTACCTCACAACTCACACACCCGTCAGTGGACATCAGAAATTGACATACCGCGGGGGTAGCGACCAGCGAGACTCCAGAAATCGACATACCGCGGGGGTAGCGACCAACGCGACACACGCCCGTAGTGCGAGCTATATACTATGATTTACCAGAGTGGTTAAAAGCCCATACGCCTAATGATTGTCCTCTCATGATACTAAGTGTCAAGTGTGTGTCAATATATCTAATATATAGTAATGACTGAAAGGAACTACACATGCAATAAATAAACAGAAATGCAATAAATATACAGAAATATACTAAGCATGCAAAATACTGTAAGCAATTTGGCAAGGTATCTTGCCTGATCTGAAAAAGAATGAAGTCCCAACTCAAGGCGTCGTCTGATCTACCCGTCACATAAATTAAATAAGTTAGATTACAAAAGTGGGTGAATAGGTTCCTCCATTTTAATCTATTTTAATTCTGAACAAAATAACCTAAAATAGTATTTTAATCTTATTATAATCTGATTTTATGGTTAAACTCTAATTTTGGTCTAAAGAAAGTCAACTTTACGGATTTGTGATCCGTGGCACGCAAATCGAGGCGATCCGTTGACCAAAAAGTCAACCAACTCAAATCTTAGATTTGTGTGTGTAATCCTATAGATTTCAACGCTACATGAACGATAGAATCGATAGTTTCATAAAATCACAAGTCGGTAAAGAGTTATGGCCACAAGGGCGCACAGATGACAGTTTTCGGTGGTTTCCTATTTACGTCTATGTTGCACGAATTTTATAGTATATTAAACTTGCATATTAAATTCTGAAAAAATAATTTTATGTAATTTTATCATGTCAGATTTTTGAAACTTCAAACGGCTCGTAATTCCGAGTTCGGGATCTCCCGAAATCTCGAAAATACGAAAACGCATCTGATTTCGGACAACTGGCACTTTCAGAATATTCTGGAAAAATAGGTTCTGAAATTACTGAAATAATTTATATATTCAGAAAACTAACCTTGATATGGTTCTAACAAAAAAAACTGGAGCACGTTTGGAGTCCGGAGCTAGGAGATATCATCTTTTTAAGTCGTCATAACTACTAGAAAATGAGGGTGAATTTATGACGAATTTTGACTGTTTTTGGACGAAAAAGAAGGGAATTTGGGGAAGAAAAATATGAATGATGAGGTATTTATAATGGTGGACACTACTTAATTGAATACAACTAGGATTGGCTAATTTGGATATGAATAGGATCAATTTAAATAAGGATAGGATATGCATGAAGTTGCTTTACTAGTAGGCTTAGGATTTGAATTATTTAAAATAGAGTTTGAGTTTATCTCAATAATTTATAATCTTAAATAGAATTAAAGATAATGCAAATAATTTATATATAATCTTATTAATATCTATTAACACTAAATTAGCATCTATCTAATATTAATACTATATATATCCAAATAAATCCTAAATAATTTCAAAATCTAAATAAATTTCTTAAAATTCTAAGTAAATTACAAAAAAATATAATTAAATATTTTAACCTAAAATAAGTATTTAGTAGGAACAATATGCAAGTATGGTCTCGTAGTAAATCATGGAAGTCCTAGAAATTTAGGTTCCCTATGTTTTAATTACCTAAAAATTCTAGAAAAATCTCCAAAAATCTAAAATAGCCTAAAAATGGTTCTAAATAAATATTTATATAAGTAAATATACTAAAAATTTATTTTTTAATTAACTAAGAGAATACTCTAAAGAAATTCAACATCTACAATAATTATAATAATATAAAATACACACAAAATATCTATTTTGGGTGAGGGGATTTACACTATAATTCTCGTCTGAATCGTTTGAGGTATCATTTACTTCACTTAGTAGAGATGTTAGTCTCTCTATTTTAATTTGACATTCTTAAACATCTTTCTTAGCATGCTTGTACTTATTCCTAAGTTTCCTAAAATCATCAAGCAGATCACTAAAAGCATTACCTAGTTCATCAAAAGTAAAATCATCATAAGAGTTGTTATCTGTTACCTGATTGGCTAATGCCATGAAGCATAGGTTTGATGCTTCTCTAGGATTATCTTCTTCGGATTCACTAGCTTCACTTTCGTGCCAAATACTAGTGTTTGCATATTTTTGTGATGATGTTCTTTTGGATGAGTAATTGTGGCAATTTCCTTTTTTTAGGGTTGGACAATCTTTCTTTATATGCCCTGTCTTCTTACAGTTGTAGCATATAGGCTCTTCATCACTGTTGTCAGTAGGCTCCTTCTTCTTTGATTTCTCAAGCTTTAAAAATTTCCTGAAGTTTCAGGTGGTCAGGGCAACTATCTCATCTTGAGACTCATTGTCGTCGGAGTTATAGTTGGTGACGTTTTTGTGATGTTCCTTAAGAGCAATCATCTTCTCCTTGGGAGTGGGTTCTTTAAATTCCTTGAGATCCAGCTCGTGAGTCATCATCTTGCCCATGAGCGTCTCGAGGGTCATCGTGGTAAGATCATTCCCTTCTATGATTGCAGTGGCCTTGGGATTCCAATTCTTGGTGAGTCCCCTGAGTACCTTACGAATCTTCTCATGATTGCTGTACTCCTTGCCGAGTGATAATAGAGGGTTGACGATGTCGAGGAATCTCGTGAACATTTGAGTAATCCTCTCATTTTGCTTCATCTTGAATGCTTCATACTCTTGTGTTAGATGACTTATTTTTTATTCTTTCACTTGGGAGGTTCCTTCATGAGTGACCTCAAGAAGTGGAGACCCTGTTAAATTTAATTCTGTCTACAACACAAAATAGAGCGTTAATAGCTTTAGCATCAAGACTAGCTTTTTTTTCGGTATCTGTGTACTTATCATGAGGCTTCTCTTTAAGGTTACCATCTATGACTATTCTAGGTGGCTTCTTGTATCCTTCTACTACTACAGCCCAAAAGTCAAAATCAAGTGACTTTAGGTAGAAGCTCATACGTGTCTTCCAGTACGTGTAGTTAGTACCATCAAATAATGATGGCTTATTTGTGGACTGGCCTTCACCATTGTTAGTGTGGATAGATCTAACAGTTTCCATAAGTCTCTTAGGATGTTAAGCCAAATATCAAGAGAAGTAGCTCTGATACCAATTGAAGGACCGTGAGGCAACTCTAGAGGGGGGTGAATAGAGTGCAGTGGAATAATCTACCCAATTTAAGATTATCAGAATGAAGGCAGTTGCTAACTAACAGTATATATAAAGATAGTAAAGTAAAGTAGTAAAGTAGAGAGAGAAAGCAAATGCAAACACCAAGATGTATACTGGTTTTCCTCTGAGTGGACTAGTCCAGTCCCGAGAACTCAAGCTCGGAGTTTTATCCACTATAATCACCAATAGCGAATCACAATCTTTGATCCGAAGGCTTGCCACTTCTTTACACTACGAGGTTTGATCCGAAGTCTAGCAACTTCACAGCTTAGAGAGAGAGAGAGAGAGTAACTGATAGAATAAAGCTTTTTACAACTCTGAAGACTTCTAGACCGAGATCGCACTTGGCACTAGAAAGGCTAGGGAGTTGCTCTTTAAGATGAAAAAGTTAAGGATTTAGAGGTTTGCTCATAATAGGATAGAAGATTAAAGAATGGCTGAGTGAGTAAGAATGAATAATTTCAATCCTATTTATAAAGTGTAGGCAAACAGAATTCGGCTAGAATTCGGATGGGGTTTAATTCAAATTTTTAACCGTTGGGCCAAGAAATCAAGAGCTATTGAACTGGTTGATTTCATACCAAAAGGGTAATCGAGTTCGGTCCGAGTTTGGCACGAGTTCGGCCCGAGTTTGGCCCGAGTTCGGTCTCTTAGTATGGTAGACTTTGTAAATGAATGTGGCCTAATTTGGTGGATATGTTCTTTGGTTCATTTGAGTGGACTAGGTATCTGGATATATGTACTTGGGATTTTCCAGTACGACTCAGCTTACTTTAGTCATAGACTCAAATAAATAAAAGATTACATTTGAATAGACTAAATACAGACGACATGTAAAAGCAGTGTTGAGGCTTCAGATCGTGACATATCAATGCATTGTTTAGTTAACTATCAAAATCAAGTTGACTGAGACATGATGGGCCAACATAGGGTTCGGCCAAGGAGAGGAGAGGAAGAAGAAAAAAATAAAGAAAAAGAAGGAAATAAAGAAGAATGAGGAGGAGAGAGAAAGGGAAGGCCATATATATCAAATGGTGACTAGCACTATTCACAATTCTAGAAATTACATAAAAGCAGCTAGAAAAATCCATAAATACACGGGAAAAAATATACAACTATAGTACACATATACCAGATAAAATACAATAATACTAAAATAGTGAGACATGTCTCACAGCCAGCTTCAATGTACCCTTTCTATGTTATCCGTTAGATTGTCATGGGAGTGCGTGCATGCAGATATCTCCATGCAATGTAACAGTTGGTGATATGGATGATGTACTAAGGCTGGCATATACAATAATTTATCATGACACTAGATCTATCTGCATGATGTTTCCCCCTCTCACTTCTTGTGCTCGCCTCTCATATCCAACACGCAAGGGTCATTCAAAACATCAAGCTCCCCATTCTTCTTATTTACCTATTATCAAGCTCCCCATTCTTATCATTTACCCATTATTATTCCTCCTTCATCCATTCAAGCCCCCCCCCCCTTCCCGCTCAAGCTCCAATCCTTCCCTACCTTCTTCATCTTCTTAATCCCTCTAACAATATTATCATAGGAGTCTAAATATCTAATTAAATTCGCAAAGCTACTATATGTAACACCCCGTTCCGTTCTAGCGGACTGCCGGCTCAAACGGCAAAAGTGCAACTGTCCCGACCCGCTTTGCCTCAAAGGAGAAGCAAATGATATCCAGACTTGTCCCTACAGGAATCTGGCTTAGGCTTTCAGAGGCTCGCTTGACGTATCGCTCTACCGAGGCGAATCATCGCTAAGGTGGGTGGCTACGGTGAACTTGTCTTTGCTTAGCCAGCACACATAAAATCTGGAATATTTATGCTAGTCGCTAGGTGAATCACCCCTGCATGCTAATGAATCCAACGCACCTAGCTAAGGGAATAATCCCAACTTGTATTGCTTATGCTAGAACATGGAAATTGAAATACTGCTTATATTCAGACCCTCGCATGCCAAGTCCCCTAACGATCTAACTCTCGGCTTACCTTCGGGTCCGAGCAACGTGTCTGCTTACGTTCCTTAGAAACGCATGCTTGTCTGCTTGTATGTTGCCATGTTTTCATCCAAACCCCGGGAGACTACTACGTAGTCGTTCCGTGCCTGAATGAACCTGCAAGTATCCGGGACCGTTGGGTCTCCAAGGCAAATCCCCAAACCAGGGGCACGCATCAGGATAATGAATACTGAACGTGAAATCCTATAACGTGACAACTGAAATGATAATCACATCAAGTTTATATCTTAACGAGATTCACGTCATGTTAACGAATCCACGAATCTCAGCTCTTGGAGCAAACGCTCGTTCAGATCACGAATCATGGATTATCATATCAAGTTGTAGATTTGAAACTGACCCTGACATGCATGTCGCGGACAACTCGGAAACGAGGCATCGTTCCACGGACGGTATCCGGGGCACTGGAACCGATCCGATCCGGATGGAACATAACGTAATAGTCTCACGTGATTGACGGGATGGTTTGCAGCGCCTCACGTGCTTTCGTTGCATTCTCTACCCGCCAATGACTATGGTCCTTTATGGCTATGCCAGCGACTAACGTTCATATAGATAAGTCATCCTCGCTTAGCGGCCATCCGCGTGCGAGTCATTGCATCGCATCAAGAAACAATTGAACACCTGAACGATCATGTTAAAACGACTCTCGTGTTTGCATATGCTATGCCTCCTGAATGTTTATACTTGCCCGTGCTTGAATTATAATGTTTGCCTTGGACAGGGAAGGACAAATGGTAAGTCTCGCCGTGTTTCCTCTCATGTTGCACGGTGCACTGCCACACGAGTTAGGCTATTCAAATCTTGCATGAAACTGATCCTAAGGCAACTAGAAAGACAACTTAATAGTTGAGCACGGAACATGTATTACGTGTTTGGATTTGTCGAGCGGACGAGTAGCTTCCCCACCAGTGCATTCAATGTACTGATAATCCACCAGTTTGTGTGCAGGGTGCGGGAGAATCTCGTTCGGTGCGGATGCCTCATTCGTGCGTGCTAAGGCCAGGAGTTCCCTCTGAAGCCTTGGGGCGCTGCGTCCGGAACTGAAGCACATATACAAGACATAATGTTGTCGCATGTACAATCATTCCACAATTGTAGCCACTTGGCACGCTTTATTGTTTCAGAGAGAGAGGCTTGAGCGACTTGTAATCTCGGCTATACGCCGCCTGTAACACTTGTTCATATCAATAAAGAGTTGCTTTACTTCAACTTGTGTTATTCAATGCTTCCGATATATTGTCAACTCAGTGAACCTGTTACCGATCGCCTATGCGTTCATGACTCTGCTGCACTCGGACAATCTGTACGACTCTGTGGCTTAGAACTCTTACCGCCAGCCAATGAACCTCAGCCTTGCACGGGCGTGGTTCACGCTCGTGCGGCATCACGCCCAGATGGGTTTAAAGCGATCGTTCCGCGGGAGCACGGGCGCGGTGATTCTCGACTAGCGGGAACGGCCGATTTGCCTGCGGGAGATCGGGGCGTGACACTATATGGCCCCCGGGAGCCATTGGCCCCCGCACACGTGTCGTCCGTGGATTTGAAGGGGGTGTCAAAATTTTTAGTTTGTGGGAACCATGTTTGCAGGGGAGGGGCTGGATTTTGTGACACGTCAGCGGGGGCCTGGCTCCCGCGGGCAATTAGGAGTTTTTTTGGTAAATTCGTCTATATACTCATATTTTCTATTTGGTTAAAACTAATCGAAGATGTAGTAATATATAGTAGTAAGAGTATTACAACTATTCACATAGATAATGATATAAGAAGAACAAGAATGTCACCATATTTAGGCAAATACTCATAGGTAACTGAAGACTCTAGAAATTTAACATTGTTTATAGGGGTCCCTTCTCTAGCCTTCTTTGTTTCATGACTCTCTTGAATTCCTTTTGTGTCTTGAGAATGAAGCATATATATATATATATATATATATATATATATATATATATATATATATAACAAGTTTAGTTATATTTAAAAATAGCTTAATAATTGTTATAATAAACATATAGAATAAAATAACAACTGGTATACAAATGATTGTAAAATTCTGGTAATACAACTATAATATTAAGTATTAATATGTATGGTTATATAAGCTTAATTAGTTTTTTTAACTCGGGATCTCGAGCCGCAAATCCAACATCACTGGTTTCGTGGAGTCGTTTTACCTAAAAATCATATATAAATTATCGATTTTTATATTGAGCTAATTTTGCCACTTTTTTGTCTTTTTGCGAGGCCCACTTGCGAACATCTCCTACATCCAAAATATGATTTTTATCCAAAAATTAATTATGAGACTTCTTTATATAAATTTTGCCTATTTAGATTATTCTGGGATCGATGTTGATATTATTTCTAGCATTCAGAATCAATTATAAAAAATCAATTTAATCAAACTTATTTCTTATCGGCACGTTCGTGGCGGATACGTCGACTCCAACTAATTTTGAGGTAAGTACCCTACGTCCAGTTTTACCTTTATACTAGTATCACTTCACATGTTGATTATACAATAGTTCTATATTCATTATTTTCACATCGTGACTTGTCAGGACGGAGAATAAGTAGTAGGCATGTAGTCCACCCTCACCAAAACAGGTTGGAACTGCTAGTCGTCGAGTACATACCGTACAGATGTACCTTATATTTATAATCAGGACTGCTAGACGACGTATATGCCGTACATAATTAGCCTTAACCCCTACATGTCAACTTATGTATTCTAAATCACACTTATCACACACTTTGTTCCGTTTGTCACTTAATATAGTATTTCTTTATTTCAGTCTTGCCATCATTCATTGTTACTTTCGTACTTTTCTCATCCATTTATTACCGTGGTTTATTTTTAGTACTTGTCTTCATCTTTCATATTCATATTTATCATGTTATTTAGTGTATTTCTATAGTTTTACGGTAATTAACAATTGCTCAAATTGTAATCGGATATATTGATATTTAAACAAGGACGTTTGTCTAAACAAGCGATTCCTAAGGGTCTACTTGGCAATTGTAGGAGTAACAATTATGATCAAGTGTTTTTAGAGTTCCGGTTATGAGCGGTCCGATTTTGAGTGATTTTAAGTAGCATCTTTTAAACTAGTCAAATTCATGCGTAATAATTCATTAACGAGCGATTATAAAAGTTTTTTACATGAATACAATTATCTATATGCCCATCATAAATAAAATAATAGAAACAGTTAAATAATAGAAACATATGAAATAATAGAAAATATTTGGATGGAAGTAGGAGAGAAGTTTGGAAGTAGAAGTCCATATTTGATCAAAATAATATAAACACATAATAGAAACGTCTGGACGAAAGTACGAGAGATGTTTTTAAAATTTAGCGAAAAAGTAGCTGTAGTTGGAAGAAGTAGAAGAGAAACACAGATGAGAAGAAAAAAATAGAATAAAATATTAGTGGTTGTAATTGTATATTATTGGTGAGGATATAAATTTAATAAAATAATAAAATCTCTAAAAATCTACCGATCTGAGTGTTTATAAAGAAAAAAAAATTTATATTACACCGACTTTGAAATTTTTTTGAGCGGACCAATACTAGTGACTCGAAAAAATTAACAATTATGATTTTGTAAAAGACTTCCTAGAAGGGTCGGTTAAAAAAAACACCCTCAAACCGATAAATTCATTGTTACCAAGTAGACCTATGCTCACTGTTACCGAGTAGACCCTAAATTTCGAAAATTAAAGCGGATGGGACGTAAAATCAAGATATGTTTATTTTCCAAAACAAACGGGCCCGGCCCATTTGGCTTAACCAAATCGAGAGGAGGCTGAAATCCCACACCCCCAAATAGTCCCAGAGGACCCAGACTCCCCAAGCCCTAATTTCTTTTCTTAGGGCTTCTTCTAGTTTCCTCCTCCTCCTCCTCCTCCTTCCTCATCCCCGCTGCGCATTGCCGCACCGAGTTCGCACCGACCCCAGACTGACTGCCATTGCCCACACTCATCAGGTGCAATCTTCAATGCTTTCATAGTTATGGCTCGTAATCTGCTGTTTTTGTTAGGTTGATTGAACTGTTGATTCGATTTGATAAATTAGATTGATTTAATCATACAGTACCGCCTGCTTCAATATTGTTCGATTTGATAAGTTCAGCTTCAATGCCGAGTTCGTCGGCCTCCCCTATGGATTGATCCCCATACATTCATCGTAGCCTTGGCTCCATACAGTTCTTGTGTTGATGGAACCAAGGTAGTCAAAGGCGCAAGACGTACTTGAGGCGCACAATGTCCATATTGTCCGAGACAAGGGGCACTTAGGCCGTGTTTGGTTCTTTGCTCTTTTCTTTCCTTTCCTTTGGAAAATTATAATTTCTACCCATTTTCCTTTATGGTGTTTGGAAAAGCCAAAGAAATTTGGAGAAAAACTGAATCCTTAGAGGTGGAAAAGTAAATTCCTAGGTGGGTGGGAGGAACCATTTTTTCCCCCTATTTTCTCTTTCTTTGGGAATCATTTTTCTTTCATCCTTATTTCCATTCGCATCCAAATGCAGGAAATGAATGACTTTCCTTTCCCAATGCAATGATTCTGTGAAACAAACGTGGTCTTAAAGCGCACGTCCGAGCGAAGCGAGACGTAAATATAAAATATAAAAAATAATAAAAATATACATAGATAAATAAATGTAAGAAATAAAACAAAATAATATATTAAAACCAAGGTTTAAAGTATCGGCCGATACCGATACGTATCGGCCGAGATCGGATCTGGCCTTGGCCGATCCGATACCGGCCAAAAAAATAGGTATCGGCCGAAACTGGGACATAAAAATTTTGTATCGGTCTGTATCGGCCGATAGGGGACCGATACTGGCCGATACGGGACCGTACGGGACGATACAGACCGATACAGGAAAAAATCAGATCAAATCAGATCATCACATGAACTTTAACAAAGTAGATGTTCTACAAAAAGCTAAAAAAAAGTAGAAATTGATTCCAGACATATCGAATCCAACAGAGAACAATAATAAAGAACCAAAATGGTAGACAAAAAAAAAACTATAAATAGAGACAAATTCTACTACAGACATACACATGATGACTATTGTTTTATTCAATTATAATAAAAATAAAATAAAAAACACTTAAATAATGCATAAATATTTAAATTATTTTTCTATTTTTTTACTAATTTATTAATAATTATTCAAATATTGTCGATACAGCCGATACCAAAAAATCCGATACTCCGATCCGATACCGTCGATACTGCCGATACTACTACTGATACGGATATTCATACAAATTGTTCGATACCGATACCGATACCGAGTTTTTAAACCTTGATTAAAACAAACAAAAAATATGTTAAAACATAACCAAGTGAGCTAGTAGAGCAGCATTTGCGGTCAACAAAATTAACAAGAATTTGTATTATCCTTATCACACTTTTAGTAAAATTTAGTTTTTCTAGTTCATCTGTAACCAACAACTTGTATGAGGTAAGGGTTAATCTTCCTACCTCAAAGTTTTTACTATAAATAAAAAAATCATAAGGCGTGCATTTTCTTGGTTGCGCCTTTAGCCTTGCAGAAAGGCGCGTCTAAGGCGTGTCTTGGGTGCGCCTGGAGAAATGCGCCTGGCCTAGTGAGGTGTGAGGCGCACCTTTGACTACCATGGATCGAACGACATCTAGATGGAACAAAATTAAAATTTTCAAACATTACTTTGATGAAAAGAAAAGAAAAAAGTTATGATAATATGATAAATTGTTGGACCCGTGGGCCAATCCAGTTCAGACCCATTTCAAACCGGCCGAGTCTGGTTCCAACAATTCTTTGGCCCCCCAAAGAACGGATCCGGTCCGGTTTCATCAAATTTGTCCCTAACTTGTGTCCAACCCTAAGTTTCGTAAACAATTAGAATATTTTGGGGAAAGATGAGAACCCCTCCCGAGGCGCTAGGCGGGCCTAGGCGCCCCTAGGCGGCCCCTAAAATTTCAAAAAAATAAAATCCCGGCGATGGTGGTGGTGGCGGTGGTGTTGGCGGCGGCGGCGGTGGTGATCGTGGTGGTGGTGATGTTGTAGTGGAGGCGGTAGTGGAGAGAGGGAGGAGAGGGTGGTAGTGGCGATGGGGTGGCTAGGAGGGGTGGGGAGGAGAGAGAGAGAGAGAGAGAGAGAGGAGGAGAGGGAGTTGGGAGAGGAGAGAGAGAGAGAGAGAGAGAGAGAGAGAGAGGAGGAGAGGGAGTTGGGAGAGGAGAGGAGAGAAACAAAATCTATGTTAGGATTCGAACTACCCCCCACCCCACCGGGATTGAGTTTATAACTCATCCGGCTGACCATTCGGTCAAGGGTGAGTTATGTTTGAATTTAACATATATATATATATATATATATATATATATATATAACATATAAAAAAAAAATTAGGCGCTAGACACCCCTTTGGCGCACCGAATCCGCCTACCGAAATTTATAACATTGGAGAACATAAATTTTAGGAAGAAAGTTAGAAAAAAATTTAATACCCGTTTATCAAAGTACCAAGAAACTAAAGATTATTTACCTTGACATCATAAAAAATCAACATGCGAATGATATTTTTGTAACTTGTACTGAACTTTATAAATTCTAATAAATATTAAGGTATATAAGTTTTGATAACAATAATTAATAAACATAAAAAATTATTAGTGCACGCTCCCAACTTTAGACTGTTCTAAGTAGTAGTGCTCCCCCGCTCCCGTCCCCGCACCCGCTTTTGGATTCTAAGATCCAAACTAATAAAAAGGGACCGGAGATCTTATAAATTTTTCTATGTCAATTTCTAAAATGTACATATCTATAATTTTACAAAGTAACACAACTTGGAACGAGTTTAGCCTTTCCACTTTTCACAAAATGACCCCTCAGAAAACATAAATTTCTCTATATTTATTTGTTATCATCGGGAATCTAAGTAGTCAGGATAAAGCTTCTGCGCTTGCTCATTTTCAATCTGAAATTAATAGGAGACTTAAAGAAAGTGTTTATTTATATCCAATTTTCTGCTTCATAGCCAATTCAAGCTCCTTATTATTATGTTTGAGAGCATGGCTTGGCGCGATCCTAACGCTTGGCACTTGTATCCAGTGTAGTCAAAGGCACGCCTCAGGCGCGCCTTGCTCCTAGGCACAGGGGCAGCGCCTCAGGACACTCCAGGCGGGGCACAATTCTTAAGGCGCGCCTAGGTGCGCCTTTTCCGAGCGCCTTGGAATAGCTAAGGCGCGTCTTGAAAATCTTGTGAAAAAATAACATGTTTAGACTGTTTTTTTAACCGTTGTACTGTTTTTAGACTGTTTTTTGAACTGATGTACATTTTTTTACTGTTTTCTCTCTCTCTCACTTAATTCAAAGTGATTGCAACCTAGACATGGGAGAATTTGAAGCACACATTTTTATCAATGTAGAAATCCGATATATATATATATATATATATATATATATATATATATATATATATATATATATAATTTTTGCGCCTCGCGTCGCGTGGGCGCGCGCCTTAAGTGCGCCTTGCGCCTCGGGCGATTTGGACCCTTTGCGCCTCGAGTACGCCTTGCGCCTTTGACTACCTTGCTTGTATCCCAGGAAGACACTGGTTAGAGTCGCTAAAACCACCTCCCTATATATTGGGGGTAAGGCAGCGGGAATCTTGAACTAGACCCTGCATTAGCGAGAGCCTCTGATTGAGATTCCCTTTGTATTATTATGTTTGTTCACTTCAGCCTTTGCCAATTAGTTTATCCTTAACTCAGTTGTTTCTGTAAGTATTGTAGGTTTTGCTGTTTTAAACTAAGACCTTAGTCACGAATTGCACCAATCCTTTGGCAAATAAGGATTACTTATTCGTGTTTGTTTCAAAGGCTTTTCCTGCACATTTAGGTAAGTGTCCAAGTTGCCGATGACATTTTTATGTTCCTTTTCTTTTTAACATAGTTGTTTGTGAGTTTTCTCATGCTACAAAAGAAAGAAACAAGCCTAATCTTTAAATTTTCCAGTGATATTGATGCTTACCAGTTACAATGCATTTTGTTTTGGTGGTGCAGCATTAAGGATTTTAATTGGCTTTTGAGGAAGTAAGAAATGGCTAACATGGACGCAATGCCAGAAAAACTGATGCATGGCAGTGTCCAGCCTGCTAAGCCGCGCATCCTGTTGGCTGCTTCCGGTAGTGTTGCTGCTATCAAGTTTGAAAGCCTCTGTAGGAGTTTCTGTGAGTGGGCTGAAGTGAAAGCAGTAGCCACCAAGTCATCATTACATTTTCTAGATAAATCATCACTTCCAAGGGATGTAACTCTTTACACAGACGATGAGGAATGGTCCAGCTGGAAGAAGATTGGAGATGGTGTACTGCATATCGAGCTAAGGAAGTGGGCGGATCTCATGATTATTGCTCCATTATCAGCAAATACACTCGCCAAGGTATATATTCTTATAAGTTGTTTTTAGTCTTGAACCTGCTAGCTTCATAACATAAATTGCATCTGGTTAGATCTCATTAGACTATCTAGATCTACTTGAATACCTAAGGATATCATTAGGGTGTGCATGTTAATACTTTTTGGATAATTTCTTTGTGCATCATTTTCATCATAATTGGCATGTACCATTTCCATCAGCATTGGGTTGCCTTTGTAGCTTCACATTCTAGTTGAGGAAAGCTCCATATGTTTTAACAACACTGACAGTACAGATGTATTAAACACACATGTGAACATGAAGACCATTTGTGTTATTCCAGAAATGGTTGGCATTCACTGGACACTGAAGAGATCTGTTCTTGCTAAAGGAAATTTATATTCATCTTTCTATTACTTATTTGCTCACAGGAGAAGCATAACTAAATGAGAACTACCAGACCCATGGATCCAACCTCAATGAAAGGACTTTGCCAAAAAAAAAAGCGGAAAAGAGTGGATCTCCTAATACCTGTCATTGCGTAATGAGCCTGATTTACAGTTCTCAAATGATCTAATCAACTAAAAACATAAGAAGTTCTAAAGTTGCCCCAATCAAATTAAATTTTTTAAAGTAGCATTTCGACTAGAGCTCTAATTCTGCCCTGGTAATTGGACAGATTTGACAACCTTGCATCAGTATTGAGTTGTATCAGTATTGAGGCCAATCTGTTGCTGGGTCTCATAGAGTTGCAGCCCTCTGGTTGCATCACAGATTGTAACTCTATTATTGGCTATGCCTGATCAGGAATGTGGATTGACATGTTCACTCGTCTCCTGTAGACCAAAAATGAATACCTCATCAATCTCCTTCGTGATTTTTGCAAAGCTTCCTATATTAACTCAAGGAATGACTTCCTGTCCACCTTGTAGTTTTGTTTACTCTCTAGCAATCATTTGAATGCAAGCAATCTGTCGTCCATCTTTCATTTGGATGGTGTCGGCAGAACATATAATTTCCAAGCCCTTTTTTTTTAATATGTGACAAGTATTCGTATCAACTGTACAATAATTCATCAGCACCACATTGTTGTCCTTCTGATCCATCAGATCTCGTAGGTTGAAGGATGCTTCGTCTGACTGGAGAGGGAGCTTGTCCACCATAACCTTGGTAGACAAGGTTCTTGACAATCACTGTCAGTGACATCATCATCACTAACCTTCTGTTTGATACTGCATGAAGCTTGAAAAATGTGCCACAGATTGGAATACTCTTGCAATAGGAGTCAATAAGAATCCCTGAAATGTGTTAAAAATAAAAGACTCAAATTGTCAAGATATTCCAGGACCTTAGTGTCAGTCAGACTTCTCGTTGATCGTTGCCTTCATCGACATTCTTGTTACTTGTAGGGCAAGTGTTAGAACAGTGTGCTACATGCCTGCATTTCTAAAACAAACTCTCCTCTGCCATCTGAGTGTTGAAATTAGTTGCTCATGTTCTGGTGCCACCTACTTAGCGGGTTGGTGGATACCGTTGCCTTTTCGTACCGATACTATCTGCAACAAATGTTATATCAAGTGATTTAATTTAATCCTGGACCTGTCATTTTTTTTCTTTTTTTTTTCTTCAATTACAGGATCCTTGACCTATTATTATTTTCCTCTTATTGAATGATGAGGTTAGGTGACTGTTAATAGCAACTGCATAGTCAATGGGAGATTTTGCGATCACATAGCCACCTAGAGATTTTGATTTATTGATCACCTGCCTTTTGGGTTCATCTACTGATTTACTTTGCTGATCAGCCACTTTGTATTGTGCTTTTTCAGACAAAATGCAAGCTAACTTCTCGAATGTGCCACGATCTTTGCTGCTGATGTCATATTCTTTAGTAATTTTATTACCATCGGTTACAACTGTGTTTTAGATGATTGAAAAGCATGGTTCTCCTTTTCGACTTGATGGGCCCTCTTTCTTAGTGTGTAGGCTGGTTGCAGGGCAATCCAGCAGTGGATCTTATCTGGATCTTGCAAACCAATTCTGATACCTGCTGCTCTGCACTCCAATGAAAGAAATTGACACTATATTAAACTCTTCTGCGCACTAATTGATTCTCCATTCATTTTACGGGCACTTTTAGTCAAGGTAGTCAAAGGTGCAAAGGGTCCATATCGCCCGAGGCGCAAGTTGCACTTAAGTCGCGCGTCCAAGCAAAGCGAGACGTAAAAATAAAAAATAACAAAAATATACATAAATAAATAAGTAATGTAGAAATAAAACCAAATAACACATTAAAACCAAGAAAAACATGTTAAAATATAACCAGGTGAACTAGCAAACCAACAATAGCAGTCAACATAACTAACAATAATTTGTGTTCTTCCTACCACATTTTTTTTGTAAGTTTATGTTTTTTCAGTTCAACTATAGCCAACTGTGACAACTGTGGAAAATGTTTACCTTCCTCCCACTTGTAATAAGTAAGGTTTATCTCCCTGCCTCAAAGTTTTTTGTAGGAAATAATAATAATAATAATAACATGTGCCTAGACGCGCCTTTTCTTGGTTGCACCTTGCTGAAAGGTGTGTCTGGAGAAAGGTTTTCTATTAGTTCCACCACCTAGTTAGGTGCAAGGAGCAGCTGGTGCACCTTGTTGTGAGGCACTCCTTTGACTACCATGCTTTTAGTACTGCTGCACTAGTAACACATGCTCATTGTCTGGATAAAGGAAATTCTAACATAGCCAACTTCTTCATCTTCAGCCACAATTGCTCTGGATAAAGGAAATGCTAACATAGCAACTTCATCTTCAGCCACAATTGATAACCTCTTAATGTACTTTCTTGACTGAGTTGATTCAATTGAACTTGCTCCCATCTTGTAGAAGCATTTCCCTGGAATTGTAGTGTACCGATTTCACCTTCTTGTTTTATGGGATCTCCATATATTGGAAGAAAAACTCTTATGTTACAAATCCAATTAAAGGATTTCTTGATATGGAGTTCCCTATTGAAGGTCCATCTTTATTTGGTGCCCTCCTCCATGATCATGCTCGTCACAACCAATATTACCATTCTAGTCATGGTCACCACATGAAGAATCCATGATCATGCCCATTCATGATTAGGATAGCAATTATCATCCTGGAAATGATAATCCTCATTGTCATTGCTGATTATGCTGGCTACCAGGTACAGATCTTGACGGTACAGGGTGGCTTGTCTTGTTGGTCAGCATGGTTCAAATCTTGTGAAGATGGATCACATGCCTGAACGTGGGTTTGATCACCATACTTTTATGCTGGTTGCATCCATTCCAGCATCATGACAAACCGCTCTAGGCTATGCTAGTAACCCTCACATCTTGCTGCCTATGTTAGAACATGTGCTTGTAGACACTTTTACTCCACTATTTGTAGCCATCAGACCACTGCAATATGTTGAAGTAAGTGTGAGGCTGGGCCAGAAGCGTCTAATCTTCACAATAAGTTTGAAAGAGGACCATTACTTCCCAAGGAGTCTTTGGGATCCATTAAATAGGCGATATTCAGGAAATTTCATGAGGTATCAATTTCCACGAAGTACAATTGTTTTCTTTTATAGCTTGCAGCACAATCAAGACTTGGGATAATTTTGGAGATTTGTCCAAATAAGAGAATTTGCAAATGGGAATAGATCCCAATCATCACTAGTTCATGCCTTATATATGCCTGCTAAATCTCATGAACATCAAGAAGGCAGACTACCCATACCTGATAAAGTTCGAACTTTTGTCTCCCCCTTTTTTTCATTGTCAAGCTTGAGGGGTTACAATTTTACAAGACTAGTATTTACATGTAATGGGAGATCATTCAAAGTACAGTGAAGGCCTGATAGGTTGACGGTATTTAAGGATTTAACAGTCGACATACAACGACTGATCCTTCCCGAAAGCCCCAATTCTTTGATTAGCCGAACCATTGCGATTTCATTGTCTAGCTCTAGGCGGGGGAGGGTGATGAACCGTCAATTCATATTGTGCGAAAGCAATTTCCATGTTCTTTGACCACCAGTCTACCCATTCATACAATGTGTGCCCCCGGTGGGTAAGTGGAAGAATAATTAACTTATTTTTCTATCACGGAAATTCATTATTGAGTTATTTGAGTTGCGTCGTAGTCTCGTTAGTGAGGCTTAGTACAAACAACCTATTGGTACAATAATCCTTACAAAAACATTCACACCTGACTCGGGTCTACATGCCCTCTGCTCTAGGTCAATAACGAAGAGAAACACACTGTAACGCTTATTGTTACTAAATCTTGGAATAATTTTATGGAGTGGAGCCTGGATGACTATACATGCTTCATGGTGACATGTCTTTTAGTAGCTTTTGTACTGACAAATAAAGATCCGTCACATGCACGCACACCTGATCACAGACCTAAATTGATCCACTCGGTCACAAACCCCTTTTGCACGGCCTCATCTTGGTTTGTGTGTTGAGCGTACTTCTGAACTTTGCTGCTACTGGGTCCACTTACTTCGAGGTCATTTTGTTTAACCTTCAACTTATTTGAGCTCCTTTTTGGAGGATTGGGCACCACGGAAGTCTACCAATGAGGAGCTCTACTACCCAAGATTTACTTGAAGCAGCGAAGAACCAACTGAAATTAAGTCCACTGACTGCTGCATCGAGCATCAAGGGATATACAATTATAACACTGATAGGTTTGTTTTTCACCCTGAGGGCATCACTTGGTACGATGGTAAAGCTTGTTTCTTGCACCTGGAGGCTTAAGGGTTAAGAGCCGTAAACCACCTCTCCATGTATTAGGGGGTTAGGCTGCACAGACATCTTGGCCTCCCTAGACCCTACATTAGTGGGGGAGCCTCTTGGCACTAGGATGCCACTATCACTATTTCTTCATCTTAGTCTAGATAACAAAATATCGAAGATTCTTCCAATTTAGAAGGCCTAACCATGAACGCAAATGTAGGACCAAATTTCATCACTTAGTACGATGGTATATAGATCCGTCTTAGTTCGAATCCGATTTGGTTTATCCAAGTGAGATTTTTTTGGTTTTGTAATCTTCCTCGGTCTTGAACCTTTTGCTCTGTGATAACCTTACATAGTTTAAGCTGAACCTTACACCTTGGCCGGTTGGACAACAATACGATGATTATTTTTGATTGCTGGCACAGTTC
Organism: Iris macrosiphon; assembly: GCA_036927795.1. NCBI lineage: Eukaryota > Viridiplantae > Streptophyta > Magnoliopsida > Asparagales > Iridaceae > Iris > Iris macrosiphon. Next base: position 174,753,062 of record JAYESA010000013.1, on the reverse strand, counting down.
TATTAGTTCCACCACCATATGTGATTTACCTACCAAGGCCTATCTAGTATCTATACATGGAGTTCCAACATGGCAATGATCATCTTTGCAATACTTTTGCGGCTTATGCTGAACATTCACATGCAATTATTTCACTTGGCATCCAACTCCAGGATCTTCAGTTTTCACCACCTTTATGGCATCTTTATGATGTCCCAACCACTACGTATTTCAATAGTAGCGAGCACCACCAGAGGCGTCATCAAACTCACTACATTTGAGATCATCATTCAATTTCAGCCCCACCAACATATGAGCATATCTTTGGCATGCTACCATAGGTTACTGCTGTCAAGATCACAATGTGTCAACTTATTCATGCCGGCCCTTTTGCCAGCAAAATGAAAGCTACCTTCTGTTCTTCATATTATGCCAAGCTGCACATGAAGCGTCTTTTTCCCCAATTTGCTCTAATTGAAAAAGGTTGTGTTGATTGACTACCTAACCTTAGCTCTTCATCTTGTGTGCTTTGCTGCCTAAGCTGTCACTCTGGGGGATCATATGGTTTGTAATATGCACTAGTGACATTCACGATATTAGATGTAGCGGGTACATTCGGAGAACTCTCAACTATACATTGTTCGGCACAAAATTGTCCAAGATCTAGTTGGGCATGTAGAAGAGGTTAACATATTATATATAAAAGAATACAACCCTACTTGAAAAATTCCTCATCTTCTTTCATCCCAAATGTTATAAGAGATTCAATTAGGTTACAGGAAGACTAAATATCCTTTCTACATCTTACAAGTGCCCAGCCAAATAGATAGTGAACCATTCTCAATAGGTTCTTGATCGTTATGTGACTGACAAATTTTACATCAATGGACATTTGAAGGAATGGCTGCATTTTGGACAAGGTTCGCAGTATCGGTATCAGAATTGGTATCATATCGCTCCTATGAGAATTACGTATCGGCGGTATCGGCAGTTTCAGATCGGAGTATCGGTTTTTTTTGCATCGGAAAGCAAATAATTATTAACAAATTTTTAACATTTTAGAAAAATATTTTATACATTTAGGCATAATGTTAAGTATTTCTAGTATTGTTTCATAGCAGTTTTGAAATACACCCTTGCCGATTGGTTTACATATGATCGATAAGTTTTCTTCTTTTACACGCTTTTACAACCTTAATATGCTTTTACACCCTTGCTGATTGATATTTTTGTTCAATTTTTTTTGCCGAATTAACCGGAAAAGAGATTCACAATGTCGGTATCGGTCAGTATCGGGTATCGGTCGGTATCGGATCGGGAGATGCCAAACCATATCGGATCGGTTTCGGCCATATTGGATTGGTATAGGCCGATACTGCAAACTATGGCTGTAGATGGTTGTAGGTAACCTGGCAAATTAAGATTTAACTTCATGCACCATTTGTTCCTGAAGTATATTTGTCACTGATTGTTTTATGCTTTACTGTTTGTAATATCCAACTGTCGAAATTCACGCCATGGTTTCTCTTACACTTGCTTGCAGATTGCGGGGGGACTTTGCGACAACCTACTGACATGCATCGTACGTGCGTGGGACTACAACAAGCCTTTATATGTCGCGCCTGCCATGAACACGTTCATGTGGAACAACCCTTTCACAAAGCGCCATCTGGACACGATCAGTGACCTCGGCATCTCTCTTGTCCCGCCCATAACGAAGAGGTTGGCCTGTGGGGATTTCGGGAACGGAGCTATGGCCGAGCCTTCCGAGATCTATGCCACAGTGAGGCTCTCGTTCAATCCTGAACAAGCTAATGGTTGCAGTTAGGTTTTTGAGTACAGGCCCTCGACTCTTAACTTGCTGTGGATGCTGGCTTTTCTGTACCTGTCTTTGTTTCATATTGTATATTGTAACAGCTTGTTGCTTTTCCCTATTGATTAGGAGTTTGTATGTTAGCCCTTGCACTGGTTTTGGGTCTAATGGCTTATGTTTAACAATATTGGACAGAGGTAGTCTGAAGATGAGTTTGAGTTCATCTTTTCCAACCAGGAGAAGTGTATGATTTGGAAGAGTTAGTACATCACTAGTTTGGAACAGATCCCATAAGTAGATTTTTTTGACTAAAACTGTCAAAAAAAAAAAAAAAAAAAAAAAAAAACTTCTTATTTCGGTTCCATCTAAAATTTCTATTTCACCCCTTCAAATTCATACTGCATGGTCAAAATTTTCTCATTGGGTTCCATCAGATACAATTTTATTTTATTTTTCTGTTTTTTTGTTATTGTTACGATGCAGGGATGCCGTCAGATATCTTAGCAATGAAAATCTAGCAAATGTTGAATATTAACTCATTGTTTAGGATTACGATGGGGAATTTTTGTGGGGATGAGCACGGTTCGAATTTTTTATTGAGAATTTAGTTCATAACCCGGCGGAAAGGACATCCCAAAAAAAAAAAAAAAAATCAAAAAAAAAAAAAAAACTCAATTGTTTAGAATTATGTTTGGTAGGATTTTAGTTGGGATTGTTTTTATTTATTAGAACATGTATAGTATTTTATGGCCATTGCTATAGGCACTTGTCAATAAGTCGAGAACTTGTTGAGGGGGCAACACAACATCAATATTCAGTCACTCTCTTCCAGCTCTCATTCTTTCCAATTCCTCTAGCAACTCTAAAGCCTAAGATTTAAAATTTTTATGAAAATAACCAAGACTCTTTCCCAATCAAGATAAATTTTCAACCATAATCCTAAACTACATTAGTTTTTTTTTGTTCATATTCTAGGTTTTTTCAAACCTAGAATATTTTTTGTTTAGATTTCATGTCTAATCAATGTATTCTTAATAATTTTGCACTAGATAACCCAATTTGGGACTATTTCTGAAGTTTCGAATCCCATTAATAGAGTTTCGAGACATTCATGTTCGAAACATTTCCTTTTGGGACGATGAAGAACTGTCAAAACTTTTGGCAGTTATGAAGATAGACTTCGCTGTCGTAGAGCGTCATTAGTAGTTCGGACTCTCCGATGCAATTTGGGGTCCAAAATTTCAAAAAAAAAAAGGTAAATGTGGAATGGGTTGGATTTGTATGAGAATAGTAGGAAATGATAAAGTGAGCTCCGATTCCAAATTGTGACTTACTATTCTACAAAATGAGTTCCTACAATCTATAATGTAGAAATTGGGAGGTCCAATCCTTAGCACCTATGGGTGGAATGAGACCAAAAATATAGAAATTGAAACTAGGAATGAGATTTACTATTCTACAAAATAAGCTCCTATATTTTGAATTAGAATCTAGAATATGGGATAGACCTTACTCACGATGTTCTTAGGACTGGTAAATATTAGAAGTAGAAACAATACCAAACCAAGCCCATCTCTGTGAACAAAAATAAATATCAGGTCCAATATCTGCCCCAATAAGCCCAAACTTAACAAATATGACACAGTCTTGTCACAATCACCAAACAACTTTTAGTTGCACCTTACATGGATCTTTCTTTAGGGTTGCTTCTTGGAGATGATGGCTACAAAGTCTTGGATTGATTGGGTAGCTCAACACACTACCACTATTAACTACTAGGACACATTAAAGGGGAAAAGGAAGGATATTCAACTACATGTAACCTTCCTTTCTATGGAGTATACAATTAATATTTCCCTTTGACATTGCTTTTGTCACAAGGAACTTGAAAACAATTTGTAAATTATTGGACTCCGACTCCTATGTTACAAGTGAAAGACAAAAATAATAGGTCGGCTAAGAATAGGAGAGAATCTCCCCCTATTTTAATAACAAATCCATACTTGTAATTATACAAATTTGGTTCTCTCCTCTACGTAATTTGTGGATGAAGCTTTGTTTATAGTAATAAGAGGGTTGAGATTTCTCAACGGCACCTTATGGTCACTATTTTTAGTTGTAGTATAATAACGTGCTGTTTTTAACTAATTCATACTAGAGAGAAATTAAACTTTTATAACCGAAGTAAAAGTTCCCACCTTAGTTTGGGTTAACCGAAGGAAGATGTATAGGTATAGATATATAGGATTGAAAGACCCTTATGGGGTGTGCGAGTTTGATATCTCAACAAAATAATTAGGTTAATTCTAAAATCACATCCAAACTTATTCATGACAGTCTATTTTTTTATTTTTATTTACAAGTTTGTCATCGAAATTTTTACTCGTGATTGTCTAATTTTTTTTTATTATAATTTGACAGTCCTAACCTCAAATAGGACTGTAATTTTTTTTCACAGTCCTTCCAATAGAAATGACTGTCAAAATTTTTGATAGTCCGTCTATTTTTAGGATTGTCTAAAGTTTTGACTTATGACAATCCTCCTCCTCCTCCTCCTCCTCCTCCTACCTCAGCCTCCTCCGGTGGTTAGGGTTGGAATTAGGGTTAGGACTTGGGGTGGAAGAGGAGGGGGGTGGGGCGGGGGGGTAGTAAATTTTGGAAAAGTTGATCTAGCACCAAGTAATGGACTGTTCTGAGCAACTTTTGATGTGCCTTTAAAAATAACCAATAATTATCCGCTAAATCCTACTACATTTCTAAAGTTTTAGTGACCTCATACGAGCTTTAATATGAGATCAGAATAATCTAGATTCGTATCGAGTTATACCGCTGTGTGAATTATTCATTTTGCATATACGTGTTGGAACAAATATATTACCCTTAGCCTTCACGGCTGAAAAATATGTACTGGTTGTTGCACCTCCCACTATAAGGCAATATATGCTTATGCAAACTCCACTACACCTTCTCCTGTCGCTCACTACAGATTGTCGGTTGTTGCCTGTGCTAGCCCGGAGGATACTCTGACGCAAGAGAAAAACTAGAAATTCGAACTAGGGTGGGTTGGGTTAGGCCGGTGGGTTGGAGTATAAACGGACTTGTATGAAAAAGAAACATTTTTTGGGAGTGGGTTGGAGCCCACCTTAGCCCTTAAGGTGACTCCGTCCTTGTCATGGCCCCCCTTTTTTGGATACGGATCAACTTCTTTCAGGGTGTCGCTCCTTCCTCATAAGTAGCCGCTCGCTCTAGCTCGCTACACCTACTTCATCCACTCAAGAAACTCATATTAGTCTCCCTCAATCGTCGGGACGGGCCCGTATACCTACCAGCAACAAGCTATCTTTAAACCTAAGACAAGTTTTATCGTTTTCGTTTTAACCCACCATCGTTCATCTCATTTCGCTCGTCTTGTTAATTAATATTCCATGTCCTTGTTATCGATTGAGCAAGTTATACGAATTAGTCTTTAACTCTCGCGTCCGTCGTCACTGTGAATCATGAAGGCAAATGTTAAGAACACTACAAAAATTACTAGTAGACAACGCACTTTTGGCAGTTGTGTGCATATCCAACTATGTCATTTTTTTCATCTTCCAGTTCTTGCTATTTTAGGACTACTAATATTTTGACAGTACTGATTTTGTATATATATGGACTTTCCAAAGTGTATTAACCTCTTAAGTAATTCTTGCACTCAAGGTGTGTTTCAGGCAGGGATGGGCTGTCCGGGCCCAGTGTTGACCCGTTTTTGGCTGGGACAGACTTAACCCGAGGAGGAGTTGGTCCCGGGCCGGGTCACCGATCGGGCCGGGCCAGGTTAAACGGGTCGCGCGGGACTGGCAAACCCGATTCGAGCTACGGCCCTCGATCGCACCGGTCCGGTCCGTAGTTTGCGTTGCGTATGAGATTCCGCAATCATCACATTGGTTGGTTGGATGCAGTCAATGGCATCCTGCCGACCATTCTTACTGGATTTCCCAATCGCAACCCTTTCTTTCTCCTCAAGCTTTGCCAACCATTACTTTTATATCAAGAAGAAGGAGAAGAAAAGAAGAAACTAAGCAAAATATCAAGATGAGGAGAGAAGGGTGGCAACACGGAGCGGTGAGGAGTAGCAACGGAGTAAAGACGACAACCGGCCCTGCCGAAGACGATGACGCGAAGGTGGGGAAGCCAACCAACCACTCCAAGTTCACGGGCAAGTGCAAGCGGGCCCGGTGCGGTACGTGCCACTCGCAGCCGGTGTCCAAGTCCAGGGACAAGGCCAAGGGCGCGCACAAGCTCAGGTCGGGCGACGTCGCGCTCAACCACCGCCTCGTCTCGTGGCGGGTGGCGGCGGAGGAGGTCGGGAGCGCGCGCCGGTCCGAGTACTCGGGCTTCTCGGCCACCGCCATGCTGGACCGGCTGCTCGCGTCGGAGCGCGATTATCGCGACGACGACGACGACGGTGACGGAGACGAGTGCCGCTCGGTGGACGGGAGTGGTGATGACGTGTCGGCAGAATGCGGCGACGCAAAAGAAGAAGAAGAAGAATACGACGATGTTGGTGAAGAGTTCTGCCAAGTTGGAATTGTTTGGGAGTATATAGACGGAGGGGATTGGTGTCTGGTGCATGAGATGATGTGATTGATCCGGGCCGTGTCGGACACGTATCGGACGCACCATGGACGCTCAGACATAGGTGCCGTGTCGTGTCCTATCCGGGTGGTGATGATCATGGTTTCTCTTCTGTACTAATTTTTTTTTTTTTTTCCATTTTCCTTTTTTACTTCCAAAAGCAACAAATGTGTTGTATATGCTCCTTGATATATATATATATATATATATATATATATATATATATATATGTATGATGATCTGGACCGTGTCTGACACGTATCGGACACGTATTGATGCACCGTGGACACTCAAACATAGATGCCGTGTCGTGTCCTACATGGGTGATGATCATGGTTTCTCTCCTGTACTAATTTTCTTTTTTCCATTTTTCCTTTTACTTCCAAAAGCAACAGATGTGTTGTATATGTTCCTTGATGTATATATATATGTGATGATCTGGGCCGTGTCTGACGCGTATTGGACACGTATCAGACGCACCGCGGACGCTCATAGATAGGTTCCGTGTCGTGTGCGATCCGTGTCCGTGCAACATGGTGATGATGATCATGGTTTTTTTTTTTTTTTTCCATTTTCCTTTTTACTTCCAAAAGCAACATGATGTGTTGGATATGCTCCTTAATGTGTATATGTATATATTTGCTTGAACTTGTGTATTCCAACTTCAACTGATTCAACAATTATGAATTGACGGAGAGGATTGGTGTTTAGTGCATGAGATGATGTGATTGATCTGGGCCGTGTCGGACACGTATCAGATGCACTGCAGACGCTAAGACATAGGTGCCGTGTCGTGTCCTATCCGTGTCTGTGCTCTTCTGTACTATTTTTTTTTTCCATTTTCTTTTAACTTCCAAAAGCAACAGATGTGTTGTATATGCCTCCTTAATGTGTATATATTTGCTTGAACTGTGTATTCCAACCTCAACCGACTCAACATTATTTGCTTCGCCCATGTTGTCTTAACCAATTATACGTCTCTTTTTAATGACGTCCTGTAACAACCTATATATATTTTTTAAATATTTAAATGAATTTTTGGGTTTTTGGGTAATTTTTATTAATTAAAATCAATGTTCTTCAAAGGATTAATATTTTTTTATGTATTAAATAAAGTATTAAAATATTACAAAAATTATATTTTTGGGTGTATAATTAATTATTGGATGTTCTGTAATTTTTTTGAAATTTATTGGGTTCAAATACTATTTTTAATTAGCTAAAAATTCTTGTTTTAATTAAACCGGATTAAACCAAACCGAACCGGACCCAACTGACCCAACCCAAATCTAATGGGTCGGGTCCTATCCTACCCGACCCGCCTACCCGACCCGCCTCTAACCCAAATCCCTCTCCCCCCTGTACACCACGACCCACCCCGCCCCCGACTCCGCCGGCGCACAACCGCCCCGCCTCCGCCGCTCGACCGCGTCCACGACCCCCACGATCTCCCTCCCGCTCGGCCTCCCCTACTCCTATTTAAACCTCCCCAACCACCGCGGAACCCCACAGCCACCTCTCCACGCGACTCCGGCCACCGCCCCTCCACGCCGACCGACCCCGAGCTCCCCACGACCTCCGGCAACTCCTCCGGCAACTTTTCCGACCGCCGGCGACGACCCCCATGGCCCCCAGCAACCGCCGCCGCCGTGCCCCGCTGCGCCACCTCCTATCGCGACAGCGAACCACCGCGAGGTACCCCTCTTCTAGCTTGCGTATCTCCCTGTACATTGATCCGTTTTCCATTCTGTCGAATCCTATGCATAGACCGCATGACCCTCTCGAAACCCGTGTAATTCGTTCGGGGTATCGCGTCCTGTGTCGGTCGCAAACCACGACGCAAAAATAGGAAAAACAACCCCTATTTCTGAAATTCAGAAATCGTCCCGAACTCACAAGTTCATGGCCGATTTACTCCCAACCTGGTTGTTAATTGAAATTTCTGTTTGAACAGTTAATTAGACAACCTAACCAAGATTCAGACCCTGTAATTGGTTCATTTTAATTTGATGTATGTTGTGTTTTAATCGCGGGTGAAATCGACCAAAAACTTGGTTTTCAAAACCCGAATTTCTTCCGAAACTGGGTGCGTCCCGATAAACGAGGCAACTTGGTCGTATGCGAATTACACCGAAAGGTGCGCACCGTTAATACGGACGAGTAGAATTTTGCGGAAGTTGATTTGGATGTGCGTGCACACCGGAATCAAGGCGTATCCGTCGAAAATATCCCGTATCGGGCCTGTTCTGAAACTCTTTGTAACTTCGTGTGTGCTTGTCGTTTTGCAACGAAACTTGCGCCATGGGTTTCGTAGCGTTACGCTGGTCCTGTGACCCAAGTTTGGTACGATTCTGAGAACGTTGACAAAATCCCGTATCGTGGGCCCTACGGCTCCACTTGACGGGCGATTTTGTGATCGGCTCATCGAAATACAGTTCAGGATATTCCGTTGGGTTCGTATCATAGTTCTGGACTTGTAGACACTAAGTTTGACGAATTTGGAGAACTTTGTCTCTGGCACATTTTTTGGTGCGAAGTAGGCCACATGTGGATCCCGCTTTGACCAGAAACTGTCATTTTGCCCCTGTGTCTAAATTGGACTTATGGGTAGTTGATCTTAGCTATTTTCTGTCTTCTGAGAATGATGGTAATGTTTGTTTCAGCATCCGGAGGCGTTCCTGAAGATTCCACGTACACCGAAGCAACACTTGCATTGATTGCCTTAATAATATTTGCTTGATTTATTTTCTGGTGTGTACATGTTCAACCTAGGACTTTGAGACGTTGCTTAACGTCCGAATAATATTCGGGTGTCAATACCGTACGCGGAGTTGTGTAACGTCACCTAGAGAATTGATATTGCGATCCTATACATTTTCGTGCTTGCATTATCAAGTACGTCATACCATAGAACACTTGACACTGTTCATGAGACAGAATCTTTCCTGAGTATTCATGGTGATTCTGTATAGGCTTACAGGATTCGTGACATAGACTTTATATATGCATAGCTATCATATGACTTGTTGCATTAGATATGATCTTGCGTGTCATGGACATGAGACGTGTGATTACATTGGGTGGGGAGAGACACACAGGCTACAGGTTGATTATATATATAAAACCCTTATTAATGCGGTGCTCAAGACTCTACACCCGAGCTTGGCCCATTACGTGATATTACTGCTACCGGCTTCCCGACACAGAGCTTGTAGTGGTCTCAGCCTGAGTACTAGTGATGCTCTCACTTGCATATCACATAGCTGGTTACATAGTTTACCCTATTGATTCATTTATTTTTATACTGCATTTATTTGGCTTGAGTTATTCTTGTACCTTGCTATGTCCCCTGAGGACCTGGATCCGGATTATGTCCCCAGGTATAGCAGAGGAGATCTATCCCGAGGTATACGGGACATGAGCAGACGCTGGAGCAGTACCAGAACCAGAGGACGAGGTGATGGCTGAAGATTTCTCCTAAGTATCTGCCTTATTTATACTCAGTTTTTGCTGTTGTTAGACTCTTTTATTTCCTGTCTATTGAACTACTGTATCAAGCTCATTATCGGGTTGTTCCCCGATATATTTTATTTGAGACTTAATGTTGGTTTATATGTTATTATTTTGATATTGATTTATCTGCTGTGGATGAGATTAGATTGTGACATGTTTAGTAGACCTTATTGTTGTTTTACAGCTTAAGTACACCCTAATGGGTCCATTAAATTGGATTTGCCAATTGGTGTGTGTTGCTGGCCATTGTCACGTGTATAGTCTCTCGGTATTTTGGGACTGGGACGTGACACGTCCTCCGTTAGCGTGCTAGCTAGATTTTCTCAAACTGCATCAGCCTCGGCCTCAGCCTCGAAATCTTCCACTAGCTTGAAGAAGAAACGAGTATCGACGGTACAGCTAATTCAAGCACAACGTGTATCCTGTCTACAATTGACTTGACACTAGACGATACTGCTCAGCAACAAGGTATAAATCTGAATCTTCAGCTCATCTTATGTCGATCCAAGAGAACAGGAGGAACCGGATGAACGAGAAATAGTTGAAGTCGTCAGTCGATTGTCCTCGTCTACAGACATTCGTACTTTGTATGACATCGCAGAAAGAATAGAGATTATATGTGTCAATTGTGTGTCTGGTACGTGTCCGACACAAGACGGACACAACATGGGATTCTCGAGTGTCGGTGCAACTAAAATTTCTGATTGCTTCATTACAAGCACCCTCCTTTTTTCGGGGAAAAAAGTACCTTCCATGAGATATCATAAATCTCCTTTTCGATTCATTTCAATTCCGGTACACATAAGATATAACACGCTATATTTCTTTATGCAAATGTTAAGGGCACTACGGAGTTTAAAATTCGTAGCTCTTTGATTCTCGACTTCAACATATACAGATTGTCTTCGATTAAACACGACACAAAGACACAGCTATGGCCTACCTTGGACACGGAATGCTCACATTGCTCGATGACCCGGAAGTTAAAATTTCCGGGCAGCTGGATGGATACCGTGCGTGCAGCTGCAGCAGAGTGGAACCTGAAGGTATATCAGAGATTTCTCTGTCTCCCTTCTCAAACATAATTGCATCTTGAATGGCTACTTCTATTTCTTGCATCTTCGGCCTGGAGACCCCGTGTGGCTCGACGCTAAGGACTGCTACTTCAGCAACCCTCCAGAGAGACTCCATCTTGAAGGTGCCCTTGAGGGAAGGATCTATGATACTCGTAACATCACCTCTACGAATCAAGGATCTCGCCTGCAAAGTGTATTACAAAGTTAATATATATCATCATGTCATGATCTTACTACATTTTGCCAAGGTACCGAGTAAACAATCTAATCTCAAAGGGGAATGCTTGAACCAAGAGGGAGACTAGTTGTCCTCCCGTGAGAGTACTCGTGCAAACAAGGGAGTGAACCATAGGTCAATGATTCCCGGAATAGATTAAGAACTTGATAGTTGTTAGTTGTATGTGGTTTTGCTAGTTCCTTGGTGCTCATTACCTAAGGGTTGTGTTTCTGTAAGCCTACGGGCCATAATCCCGTTATTTACCCGGAGATCATAATAAATTTACCTCCTTCAAAAAAAAACTTAGTACATTAGCAACCACATTGGAACAAAAATGCATTAATGTGACAAGTAACACAAACAAAGCATGGAGTTTATCTTTGAGTACAAAACAGGCAAGGTAAAAGTTAATACGTTTGAGGATCAGTAGGGTAAGGTAAAAACCGTAGCCATCAAGTTCAAGGAATATCCTTTGATGTGTCAGGAAAAAAAACTTGTAGACAAGAAAGTGCATGTTTAAGCAGAAAGGATATTGACATGTTCAAGCCAAATTTCCCAATCGAACAACTTATCACCATTATTGGAGATGGAAGAAGAGACTCCTTAACAACTATGACGGCGATGTTGACAATGAGATCGCTTGGAGCAAGAAGAAGAGTTAGATACAAAAAGATAAATGTGAACATCAATAAAGAGAGTGAATATCATTGTATATGCAAATATCTTTCACTATCGATACATGGCACCAGAGGGGGGTACTTGTGGCCACCAGAGGGTGGTCCAGTTGGTGAACTGGTGAGGATTGAAGGTTGTATGGAAGGATGTCCTAGCTTCAAGCCAGGCCAAACACATTTTTGGTGGATCTCACAGAAACAAGTTACCCAAACATGTGATGTAATGTGGTACCTACCAGTGCATGCCATCAATTGCTAGGAGACTGGGACAATTTGATAAAATGGACACTCTCGATAGCTATGTTGCACAGACACGGGAAAGTGATGTCTGTATCCGTATCGTGTTTGTACCCGTGCCTGTTCCCATGTTCCCATGTCCGTAATCATGCAACATAGGTAACTAATTTTGTACCTATTTGAAAATATTTGTCTCCAGTATCTGTATCGTTTCTGTATTCATGCAACATAGCTCGATTGTACAATAGTACCTGCACCTTTGTCAAAGATGGTCTTCAGTAATCTCAGGGTTGAAGATGGTGTTGATAATTTTGACCCATATCTTATCTGTGACGACTACTCAATTGATGATCATCTTTATTTGGAGTGTTGGAAGACCATAGAGAATCAAAAGGGGAAGGTTTGGTAACTTAAAAGAGAAATCGTCACTTTTTTATTGCGCTATTACTCCATCTAGTGTAACTTTGGAGCAAACATTACGAAATTGGAATTGAGAACTGTTTGCAGAGTTCTGACATGAAAAGTTATGTCCTTCAATCACATATTGGCTATGTTGGCTGAAAGCAACATTATGCACTGATGATTTTTATAGATATGTATGCTTACTACATGTCTACAAGGAGGCCAAAAAGATAAAAGAGAGAGAAAATTGGGCTACACTTCTTGTAGGGTTCTTACCTAACTGATTTTATTTCAAATTTTGTTGGCCGACTCTGATGGCAAGTTAGGTTGAGCAGTGTCGAAATGTTGGTCCACAACTACTGAATCAGTTTTTGAAGCAGCATGGAAAACTAACCAGTTTCAACTTCGTATTGGATCTTCAGAGGATTCAACATGATGGTGTATTTGTTTTGATGATAGGTTGGTATGCGGAGGTGTGTAAAAGTGGTGACTCCATGAACCTGAGCGTGATATATGACAATTCTACTGCTTGCGAAGATGCTCATTAGATGCGCTTCATGGAGAACCTAGGAGATCCAAACTCATGGTCAACTTATTCCAATTAGTAGTCGAGAATATTTAAGTATACATGATTCTCTACCAATCATTTTTTATTTTAGGTATTATGGAGTTATACAAGTTGCCTTACTTCATAGTGTACAGAGCATTCTAGATACATTATAACTATTATCAGCTTTATATATATATATATATAAATATATATATATATATATATATATATATATATATATATATATATATATATATGCAAAGAACTAAAATAAAAGATAAAGGACAAAATACCCAATGAACGATGTTCCAATCGTAACCATAATCCTCCACCGAGAAAGGCTTTCTTCCGGATATTAGCTCCAAAAGAACAACTCCAAAACTATACACATCACTCTTGTCAGTCAATTGTTGGTGAGCATAGTATCTGTCAAACAAAAGTAAATTCCATTAGGTGTATAGCACAAGAACAAGATCTTTTGTTGGGCGCTTACAGATGTTTCTCCGATACATGAGCTTAATTTGTACAGTGCATTATATGTTGTCCACCAATAGCACTTCTAGGTATCAAGGGAAATCGGTCTCTAGCTAGAAATGTAGATTTACACCAAACTAACTTGTTAGGCATTAGGTCTGTTGCACGGACATGGCAAAATGGTATAAGTATCTATATCGTGTCCATACCCATGTCCATGTCAATATTCGTGCAACATGGGTAACTACTTCTGTAAGTATTCGAAAATGTCTGTAACCCCTGTCCGTATCCATATTCATGCAACATATTGAGAGCACTGAATGTAGTTTTGCATTTTGCTATAACCTTCTAATTTTACTAAAACCTTCTAAAACATCTTGTTGCTCACCAGTGCAAACCTCATTTTCATAAACTATGAAAGCAAGAGCTAGTCAAGTTAAAAAAATATACGCTTACTCTGGATCGAGGTATCCCACTGTTCCACGAGCAACACTAGATACGTGTGTACGATTTTCATCAGCTTGTCTTGACAGCCCAAAATCTGAAACCTTTGCCCTCATATGGATGTCTAGTAGAATATTGCTCGTCTTTACATCTCTATGAATGATGCTTGGACTACACCCACTATGCAAGTATACAAGACCTAACAAAAACACAAACAAGGGTTTGATTACATGAGACTGACCATAAATAGAAGGGAGAAAAACTAATCCTCTACCTTTAGCAGAATCTTCTGCAATTTGGAGACGAGATAGCCAATTCAAGCTCTTCTTCTTAACAGAATCTGGTTTAGCATCCAATTTGGAGAACATTAAAAGATTATGACTACCTAGCTGAAACAAGATAATGTAGAAAGGAACTAAACAAGTATCTGGTCAGAAACCATGTATGTGATCACGTAGGGTTCCATTGTGCATATACTCGTATACAAGAATTCTTTGACATCCTTCCTCACAATAGCCCACCAAAGGAACCAAGTTTTTGTGATGTATTCTTGATAAGAGAGCAACCTAAAATGATAAACAACAGGTTAGAAAGTTTGGCAGCCATCAAATATTTCTTCAGAATAATAAAAAGGTTAAAGTTGATTTGTTTATTGTGCGCAATCAGCAACAAATTTTGAAATTAAATGTTGTGTTATCTATATGTTTGGAACTTTGAAGTGGAAGCCATAAAATAAGATGATAGTCAAATGGCGACAAGTAGTGAGTGCTTCTTATGATACCAAAAATAAGAAAAGCCATGAATATGATATATCCATCTTCACTTTGGAAGATATGATCCATTTTTATATAGAGAAACTTGAGTTTTGAATATCAAGTGATGCATTTAAAGAAGGAATTTATGGAGTATGAGTTTGATGAAAGATTCATGATAATAGAAACATTAGAAGACTAAGGAGAATGTTGTTTAAGACATGAAATATTATGAAACATAATCCGTCATAAAGATCATTATAAATTCACTAGTTGTTCCCTTATTTCCACATGTTAGAACCTAGAATTAGTACACTAACACTTGTGGCATGTATGGGAAATGAATTGTTTCTTCAACTACGGAAAAATAAGATTGATGATACATGCAAATGCTTATTAGATTTGCAAGTTCCTTAAATACATTACAAGGCATACCATGCATTGAAGATATGCAGTCAACCTTATTTTGTGATTCTGATTGTGAATGTGAATTGATTGTTTTACAAGATTGTTATTTTAACAGGATACCTGTAGATGAGTATGACTCTTGAAATGGCTATTGGGGATTCTGCACTGGGATAAGCAATCAGTACTAAACCAGGGTATTGGCCTCCTCTATTAGATGATCACTGGTGGTCATCTAATAAAGTATGTGGGAGCTCTTGTATCATTTTAAGATTGGATTACGACTTATGTCACACAGAGACATGATTCGGTAGCAAAGCCTGAATCATGCTTCATCCTGCCACCTACAACCCATCAAGTGAAAGAATTAAGGGTTATTTAATTTTAGGGTCTCATATTGTCCAGAATAAGGTTTGGGTCTAGTCCTAGCGGTTGACTTGGCTGACCGTCCAAAATGGAGACATAAACACAAATTTTGAATATTATACGGGACCCTAAAACTAAACGAAAAATATGTGAGGGTTGTGTGACTTAGGCTATTTAGTTTTGTACGGTTGGGGGTTTTGAGACTTTGGTTATTTAGTTTTGTCATGACCAATCGAGAATGAGACTTCTGATACTGTTGTTTGTTTCTATCCTGATATCAACATCCATACTACCCTCCTACCCACCTGGTGGCGGGACACTTCATGGATATCGTGTATCGTCAGATGTCTCTTGTCCCGGTCGTATTGTTGAACGCTTGCAACTCAAGAGTCCCAAAAGGTTGTGTGGCTGCAGAGATCATGATAAAAGAAAACAACAGTGTCACAAATCTCATTCTCGATTGATCACGACAAAATTAAATAACCCAAGTCACACAATCCCTACCATGCAAAACTAAATAACCTAAGTCACATAACTCTCACATATTTTGGTTTATTTCTAGGGTCTCGTATGATATTCAGAATTTGTATTTAGGTCTCCATTTTGGACAGCCAACCAAGTCAACCGTCACGAGACCCTAAAACTAAGTAAATTAAAGCTCTTCTTATTACAGTATGATTCCTCTCAGTTATCTTTTCCTTATCTCGTATTAAATCCAACCAGAAAAATAGGATTTCATTGAAGACAGATGATGACCACCCCCGCTAAGCATCAAGATCATCTCTTGCTAACAGGTTGTTCTACTGAAAGAAAATCAAATGACCCTCATATAGCAGGAATAAACACTGAGAAAAGAAACAAAAGTACCTCGTTAACAAATTGCTGAGTTCCATAACCAGACAGATCAGCCGACATCTTGACTGCAATTTCCTTGCCATCTTTCATTTTTCCATAGTAGACTGAACCAAAGCTTCCTTCACCAATCTTTCTCGAAAATTTGCAAGTAGCTGCTTCTATATCAGCAAGAGATATGTAGCAAGCTACATCTAGGCCATCATCGAGAACCAAAGATGAACCTCTTATAATAGAACAAGGGGTTGAAAGTTTAGACATGATGCGGAAAGAATCACCTGCATGAGATAATATAGATGTACAAAAACTTATTTATTATAATCGAAAAAGAGAATCAGTTTTCAAGGTTCCAGGGTTACATACGCTTCTCATTGTTATCATCCTGGAGAGGCTTCTTATGACGATTCCTTCGCATCCAGATGCAGCCTAGTAGAAGAAATGTAAGAAATGCAGTTGCCCCAATGGCAATGAAGAGTACAAATTTGAAATTGCTCTTGTGGTGTCCACTTGGGTTTAATCCAGGATTGCCATCATATCTGAAAGTAAGTTGCTATGAACAATTAATGTTCTGTTTTATTTGTCAGAAACAACCTAAAATATGTCCTAATTGTCTTAAACCCACAATGTGCATTGATGACTATCCAGTTTCAGGGTTAACTTTAACAGAAATTTATGCTCAGGATAACGAAGTTTGACAAAATTACGTAGGGGATACCAAAGTTTGGGAAATACAAGAAGAGATACAAAATGCCATTACTATTCGCGGTATGAGTGCATGCAACCATACTACCAATAGTAATGGTGTTATGTATCATAAATTTCTTTAACTTTAATATGTTTCTGCCAGTCCTGACCAGAAAGCAACTTTATTGATTCAGTTTGGTTCAGGTTTGTTGAATCTATTTTCAGGGTTTGGCTTTTACTTCTTTAGGATAAAATAAAATCATAGAAGAAATTTCATGTATTGGAAGTAGTCAATGTGACCATCTAAATGTTGACCACAAAAATAATAATGAAGTTCAATTGAAAAATATTTTGGGACTGCCTCAGTCAATTTAAGCCA
The DNA here is from genome assembly GCA_036927795.1 of Iris macrosiphon. Taxonomy (NCBI): domain Eukaryota; kingdom Viridiplantae; phylum Streptophyta; class Magnoliopsida; order Asparagales; family Iridaceae; genus Iris; species Iris macrosiphon. The sequence continues at coordinate 174,735,628 of JAYESA010000013.1, read as the reverse complement.
GCCTAAGTCTTATGGTTGTGATTCAGTATCTATAGTGGATCTTATGCATGTACAGCTGAAGAGTTAATAGTGAATGCAAATCCATGCCAATGAGTCAATAAAACCTATAATACGTTTATGAAGAAGCAATTTCATCATACTTACTTGAATATGAACTTTCCACTTAACAATGCTAGAGGTACATTTCCACTCAAAAAGTTATTTTGTACATACCTGTAATATATCATATAATTAGTGCCGAAAGTGGAGGCAACATTTTGACTAGAATAAGTTAAAAATTTATTAGGTTCTTGACCAATGTTTATAATATTACAAAGCATGTCCAATGACATTACTAATCCCTACAAATAGAAAATATATCTAATAAATGTTTAGAACAAAATAACTAATTTATTCTTCAATACGCCCACGCAAGCTGGAACTTGGTAAAACAAGTCCAGCTTGAAAAAACGAGATAAAGAAAAAAAAGTAGCCTGGGGCTTCATCACAGAAGAAATTTCGCAAGAAACCATCTGAAGGAGGCCGGGGCTCCGGAATATAAGAAATCCTAGAAAATATGTATATGAAGTACGAATAAATCTCGAAAGAAGTATAATAGAGACATGACTTCAAAACAGAAGAAATCTAGAAGTAAATCATCCAAAGTAGGTTGAGATTCCGAAATAAGAAATCCTGAAAAAAATATCCAAAGTACACCAGGGCTCTAAAATACGAGAAATCCAGAAGAAAACATCTTCAAGTAGGCCGGGGCTATGAAAAGTGAGCAATTCCATAAGAAATATATGAAAATGTTGGATCGGAAAGACGAAAAATCCTGAAAGAAATATTTGAAATATGCTGGGGTTCGGTAGGATGAGAAATCTCAGAGAAAATATCGAAGAAAACCGGGGCTTCAAAAACAAGAAATCCCAGTAGAAACTATCATATGAAGAAAATCGGGTCTTTGTAAAGCGAGAACTCTTGGAAGAAATTATCCAAATTAGGCTCGGGCTTTGAAAAGCGAAAAAAATTCGGAAGAAATCATCTAAAGAGAGCCAAGCTTCGAATACCAAATAAATTCAAGAATAAAATAAAGACAAGATTGTTGGTATATTATAATGTATTAGGGAGTTTTATGTAAGATGGAGGGTTGTAAGGATATATATATATATATATATATATATATATATATATATATATATATATATATATATTAGCCAAGAGATTATAATAAAATTGAACTCCAAAATATTCTACATAGTATCAGAGCACAAACCCTAGCCGCCACAAACCCTAGCCGCCGCCACCGCTGCCGCACCGCTCGCCCACCGCCGCCGTCGCCACACTTCTGCCACCACCGCGAAGCCGCGACTCCTGCGGAGCCCGCAGGAGCCTTCTGCCGCGGTTTTTGACTTCTTCCGCGGGTCATTCCGGACGTTGACATCGAAGGCCTAGATCCGATGGAGGAGAGGCATGATCGGGTCTAGGAGAGGACAAAGAGGACGAAAATGACGAATGTGAATCGTGGGATGGGTGTGAGGTGATCGGAGAAGAGGAGGATCGATGGAGGAGATCATCAAAAAGTTGGACCCTACAAAAGTCGCAACGTTGATGAAGCTGATGAAACTGTCGGCTGGTGAGAGAGCGACATGAACACCGGCGAAGTTGGAGCTTCCCTCCATCGATCTGAAGCTTGATGGACCGGCCACCTACCTGAGTTGGTCACAATGGGTGAGAAGAACCCTCGCAGGGAAGAACCTGGAGGATTTTTTGTCAGGGGAGAAGACAGTGCCGGATGAGGGCTCGGCAGGACGCGACGAGTGGAAGTCCACTCATATGGTGATATATATTTGGCTCCTCAATTCTTTAGTCTAGTCGATCACCGCCACAGTGGATGGCCTTGTGATGGTAAAGGACGTGTGGGAGAAGTTGAGGAGGACCTACGATGGTGTAGGAAATAACTTGAGGGTTTTCCAGATCAAGGGAGAGATCGACGACACCGTACATGGAGAGAAGGTGATGCAGGAGTATGCCATGGAGTTGGAGCGTCTGTGGTTGGATTACGATTACTCCTCAGATCGGGCGAGCTGCGAGGACCCGAAGTGTAAGGAGAGACAGGTATGTCTGCAGGAGAGGACGATGAAGTTTCTTAAGGGACTGGCTACAGTGTTTGCTCAGAGGACAGCACTACTTCTAGCCCAACCGAAGATCCCTACATTTGAGGAGGCTATCTCGACCATGATCCAGGAGGAGACTCATATCAAGTTGCAGGCAGGGACAAGTGGTCCTCCTGAAGTGAAGTCAGCACTGACGGTTGCCAATTCAGGCGGCACAGGATCTAAGAGAGACCCTCGACAGTGCTATAACTGCGGGAAGGTGGGCCATCTGAGGTATGCTTGTACCAAACCACCCAAGGAGGGAGATTCAGGTGGTGGACATGGACAGTTTGGAGGACGTGGCCGTGATCGTGGGGGTCAACAGGGTGGTCGAGGAGGTTATCGGGCAAACCTGCTGGTAGCAAAAGGCGAGGAGAGAACTGATAGCACCTATATTGAGGAGGATCAGGCACTGCTGGGCATACTGGAGGTACTCAGGAGAAAGCAGAGAGCGTCAAGCGATGGAGACAGGAGGAGTGTGACTGAGGAGGCGTCCACCTCAGTCTTCACCAGAGGCAACGCTGTCATGTATGCCCATCCATCGGAAGGTACTGACGACCCACTCGCCCTTATATCTATGTCTTCCCTTAGATCGTAGGACTGGATTGTCGATTCGGGTGCGTCTCGACACGTGACAGGGAAAGCAAGTGAGTTCTCTTCCTACACTCACCTAGTATCGGCGGACAGCTTTCAAACAGCCGATGGTACTTTCTACCCAGTGGTCGGTAAGGATACTGTCGATTGTACATGTTCAATAAAATTATCTAATATTTTGCATGCTTTTTCTTTTCTAGTCAGTCTTTTGTCCATTAGTTCTATAATCCTCCAACTAAAATGCATTGTCTCTTTTGATATTCCTAAGGTGATCTTCCAGGAGAAGGAGACGGGACGAAGACTTGGGACTGGCACTTGGTGTAACACCCCGTTCCACTCAAGCGAACTGCCGATTCAAACGGCAAAAGTGCAATGTCCCGACCCGCTTTGCTCAGGCGAGAATACTCGTTTGAGGCAAAGGATATCCAGACTTGTCTCTCAAGGAGTTCGGCTTAGGCTTTCAGAGGCTCGCTTGACGTATCGCTCAACCGAGGCGAATCATCGCTAAGGTGGATGACTACGGTGAACTTGTCTTTGCTTAGCCAGCACAATTAAAATATGGAATGATACATGCTAGTCGCTAGGTGAATCACCCCCTGCATGCTAATAAGAATACAACGCACCTAGCTAAGGGAATAATTCCAACTTGTATTGCTTGTGTTAGAACATGGAAATTGAAATATTGCTTATATTCAGACCCTCGCATGCTACCCTAGATCTTGTAGCTCGGAATGTCCCTTACGGTTTCATTCCTCGACTTACCTTCGGGCCCGAGCCAACGCGATTACTTAAGTTCTCAATGTTGCCTTGCCTTAATATTTTCCACACGACATCATGCCACAATCAAGAACACTATCGCGTACTGTGCATGCATTCTAGTTAGCCAGGAGACTATCAAATAGCTCTTCTGTGCAATTGAACCTGCAAGTATCCGGGACCGTTGGGTCGCTAAGGCAGACCCCGCACCAGGGGGAAGCATCAAGGCAAGTTGAATCACTGAAACGGAAATCATGTCAAGTTTATATCTGAACGAGAATTGTCAAATAAATCAAGTATCACAGCTCGTGGAGCAATACTCGTTCAGAGTAAGAATCAAGATTGTACTCGTATTATGGATTGTCTTGTTAAAGATGTGAATTTGGATAACCCTAGAGACCTGCATGTCGTGGACAACTTGAAAACGAGGTATAGTTCCACGGGCGGTCACCGGGGCACTGGGTCCGATCCGATCCGGATGGAACTCTATTGTATAGTCTATTGTGCTGGACGAGATGGCTTGTAGCGTCCATTGTTCTTTTCGCTGCATACCATTCTCTCCAGTGACTAGTGTCCTTTATGTCTATGCCAGCGACCTATTGTTCATATAGATAAGTCATCCTCGCTTAGCGGCTATCATCGTGCGAGTCATTGCATTGTGCCTTGAAATAACTGTAACTCGTGCATCAGAAATGTAGTCTCGCTCACGATACTCGTGTTGCACACGTTATTGCCTCTTGATTCATCATATATGTTGCTCGTGCTTGAATTAACAATGTTTGCTTTGGACAGGGAAGGACAAATGGTAAGTTGGTAAGTCTCGCCGTGTTTTCTCTTATATCACACGGCGCACTACCACACGAGTTAGGCTGTTCAATCTTTGCCATGAAACTGATCCTAAGGCAACTAGAAAGACAACATAATAGTTGGTGCACGGAACCTATATTATGTGTTTGGATTTGTCGAGCGGGCGAGTAGCCTCCCCACTAGTGCATTCGTGTACTGATAATCCACCAGGTTGTTTGCAGGGTGCGAAAGAACCTCATTCGGTGCGGATGCCTCCTTCATGCGTGCTAAGGCATGGAGATCACTCTGGAGCCTTGGAGCGTTGCGATCCGGAACTGAAGCACATATACAAGACATAATGTTGGAACATCGCGTGTACAATCATTCCACAAATGTAGCCACTTGGCACGCTTTTACTGTTTCAGAGAGAGAGGCTTGAGCGACTTGTAATTTCGGCTATGCGCCGCCTGTAATACATGTTCAATATCAATAAAAGAGCTTATTCTACTTCAACTTGCGTTATTCAATGCTTTCGCTATTGTCGACTCAGTGAACTTGTTACCAAATTGCCTATGCGTTTATAATTCCGCTGCACTCGGACAATCTGTGTGACTCTGTGGCTTAGATTTTTTACCGCCAGCCAATGAACCACGGCCTTGCACGGACGTGGCTCACGCTCGTACGGCATCACGTCCGGATGAGTCGAAGCGATCGTCCCGCGGGAGCGCTGGCGTGATGATTCTCGCCTAGCGGGGACGGCCGATTTAGCCTGCGGGAGATCGGGACGTGACACTTGGCATGTTGGACTGTGGTACCTGGATCGGAAAGGGCTAGATTCAGCATTGGTGTCTGTGGCAGAGAGGGCAGGAATGAGAGGACCAAAGATGAGTGCCGATGATACACTGATACTCCACCACAGGTGGTTGGGGCACTCATCTTTTGGTATTTTGAGTAGGTTTTATCCATCTATTTATGAGAAAGCAAATAAGGAGAAACTAGTATGTGATGCATGTGATTTAGACAAATATACTAGGAGCTCATATGTTAGTGCGGGCCATATGAGCTCTTCTGTTTTCGATATTATACATTCTGATGTTTGGGGGCCGTGCGCCACAACTACTATGAATGGTTACAAGTATTTCATTTCTTTTATTGATTGTTCCTCTCGTGTCACCTGGCTGTATTTGATGAAGAATAAGAGTGATGTCTTTGCCTGTTTTCGGGACTTTCATAAACATGTCCAAACTCAGTACAGAGCAGTGGTGAAGGTACTGAGATCTAACAATGTGACAGAATATACCAATAAAGAACTTGAGAAATATCTATTAGCCCAAGGAATATAACATCAGACCACCTGTGCATACACACCAGCACAGACTGGAGTGGAAGAAAGGAAGAACAGACACCTTCTGGAGGTGACAAAGAGCATGATGATCGCCATAAATGTCCCACAGAGTCTGTGGGGGCATGCAGTGTTGACAGCAGCTTAACTGATCAATAAGATACCCTCGAAAGTACTGGGATGGAAGTCTCCATGTGAGATATTGCAAGAAAATAATAGTGAGATACTCCCGCTGAAGGTGTTTAGCTGTGTATGTTTTGTGAAGGACAATAGATCGTCTGTTGAAAAACTTAACCCTAGAGCAATCAAGTGTATCTTCGTGGGCTAAAAATGGTACGTGTGCTGGAGCCCAGTAGAGAAGAAGATGTTTGTGAGCATGGATGTTCACTTCAGGGAGCTTGAACCATACTACCATCAGGAGGGAACCTCATCCATGGACAACTCACCTGACACTGAGAGTATGAGGCGAGAGAGGGAGATTTGTGAGAGTTTGGTGACCGATTTAGGAGTATGGCATGGAGGAACGGTTGAGGAGGAGAGTGAAGAGGAACAGGGGGAGGAGATGAGAGGTGTTAGTCCCACGACTCAAGGGGAGTTACTTACCTACAGTAGGAAAGAAAAACAAACTGCAGGACCAGTACCTATAGTGCCAAGTCCCTTGTCTGCGTCCGTCTCGACTCCTGAGACACCTACACCACCACCACCAAATTTTCTTCAGGTGATATCATTCTTCCTACCCCTACCATACCATTATCAGTACGGAGGACCACTCGCAGCAATGGAAAAAATTCTCCTGATAGATATGGTTGCGACCTTGCTCTTTGGTATCTGTCCCGGTCAATGGAAAAAATCCTTGCTCAGTATGTGCTGGACTTTCTCACAGAGACATGGATGTTGGGATGCAAACCTGTAGCGACGCCGATCAATCAGAGATTCAAGCTGGATGTTGAAGAACCAGTTGACCAGGACAGATACCAGAGACTGGTGGGCAAGTTAATCTATTTGAGCCACACACGTCCTGATATCTGCTTTGCAGTGAGTGTGGTGAGCCGCTACATGCATGACCCAAGGAAGGGTCATATGGACGCAGTATATCAGATTCTAAGATACTTGAAGGGTGCCCCTGGAAATGGGCTGATATTCAGGAAGAATGATAACGTGAGCACCGAGGGCTACTGTGACTCTGACTGGGCTAGCTGTGCTGATGATAGGAGGTCTACCTCGGGCTATTGCATATTTGTAGGAGGCAACTTGGTCTCTTGGAGGAGTAAGAAGCAGTCAGTGGTGGCCAGATCGACAGCTGAAGCGGAGTACAGAGCTATGGCCTTGGGAGTTGCAGAGCTGTTATGGCTGAAGAGTATGCTAGTGGAGCTAAAGCTGAATCAAAGAGCCAAGATGAAGATGTGGTGCAGTCAGCCATCAGTATCGCCAACAATCCAGTGTAGCATGACAGGACCAAACACATCGAGATCGATAAGTTCTTCATCAAGGAAAAGTTGGACAGTGGACTACTGGAGCTAGGCCACATTCCAACCAAGGATCATGTAGCAGATAGTCTGACCAAGGGACTTAGCTCTGTAGATATGATTAGAGGATGTGACAAGATGGGCTTAGTGAATATCTTTCGTCCATCTTGAGGAGGAGTGTTGGTATATTATAATGTATTAAGGAGTTTTATGTAAGATGGAGGGTTGTAAGGATATATATATATAAAATAAAATTGAACTCCAAAATATTCTACAAGATCATGACTAAGCTATTGAAGAAATCCGAAAAATGTGTCCACAGTAGCCATCAAAGATGCGGTTGCAGACATCGTCAAGAAGAAGTAGTTATCAAGTATGAAAATAGCGCATGAATGGAGAAGTCCTAGGAAGAAAACCTAGGACTTGGATTTCATGTTGAAAAGTGGAGGCTACATTTTGAATAAAATGAGATAAAAATTTATTAGAACTGCTAAAAAATATTTATAAGATTACAAAACAGGTGAAATGAAATTACTAAACCCTAGCTAGAAAGAGAAAATACATCTAATAAATGCTAAAAATAAAAATAACTAATTTATTTTTCAACAATTTGAAAAAGAATTATGCAAGAAAATGACAAATGTATATAATATATGAACTGTGAATAGTATACTTAATAACACCAAGAAATAATCCTATCAAACTAGTGACAATAATAACCATGGAGGGTTTATAACTGAAAATCTATTGTTCTTCAGAATAAATTTCCATACTAGTACATACAATTCTCTCAAGTTTGGCAGCTCCCCGAAGTAAGATGGTAACTGACCGGTCAATCTATTGTTCTCCAGATGCCTGTATATTTTCAAATTGAAAGATGATGGATACAGTGAAACAAATTTAATAAAAGACTTTATACGGTCATTTATAGGTACAGAAAACAAGAACATACACAATGGTGAGATTCTTCATACTGCTCATATCCGGAATCGACCCATTCAACAAATTGCCATCCAGCCACCTAAAGCATCTTGAGGTAAAGGACATTAGCTACACGATTCGAAGTAAGAAATTAGATACAGAAACAATAGATCAAAAACAGAACATACAGTTCTGTTAACTGGTCCATCTGCTTTATTTGCGATGGTATCACACCCTCCAAGTCCTCATTAGACAGAACTCTGAATCAGTTGAAGAATTTTAAAGTTAGAAAGTTCCGTCTTTCTTTGAAGCAGAAATCTGAAATGTCAAGCAATTCAAGAGTTACATTTTCGTAATCCTTGGTGGTAAGGTTGAGCTACAATTTACCCAATCCCACTGAGCAGGGATACAAGGATCACCATCTTCAAACCTCCATTCACCCCTGGAAGAAAGAGATCCAAGTGCATCCAAAACAGCAGCTTCCAGTCACAATAAGCATGACTAGTTAGCTCATTAGAAGTCCACTAACAGAAGACATTTTTTTTTAGCAAATTTTCCAAACTGAAGAATAAAGAAGGGTTCAAAGTTACCATCCTGGATAACTGTCTTTGGGATGATCTGCACATATTTGCTGATTTCAATTGCATTTATCAGCGGGCCGAGAGTAGAATCCCGAGTCTTGGAGAATTGAAAAGAAAGTACAAAATCCAATGATATGTTCATATAACTGGGTTCATAGAGAGCATAACTTCCATTTGCATTCTCCGCAATATTTACTATAATATCGTTATATCCAGGAACATATGGTTGTTGCATCCTGAATTTCCGAGTCACATTCTTACCCAAGTCTTCAATTTCTGCTAAATAAGCATAAGCTCGGGCATTAGCTGGGAAACCCTCAAGATCTAACCTATATGTCAGGCGCCCTCTTGTTCCAACAACAGCAGTCTGCATTACCTTGAGTGGAGGAAATTCTCGTAGACCTGTAGTTATATTTTTTGTAGTACTAATTCTTTCTGTTCCAGGAGCCATCCCCACAAGATAGTTCTGCCTTCTTTCCAGATCCGACTCCCATATTCGATCATAAGGGTCATCAGGATATCTGTTGCAATAAATTTGTTATGAAATGTATGAGAAAAGAAAATTGATGAAAGATGGATAAAGTAAGGTGATAAGCCTATGCATGGACTGGATTAAATTTGTAAAATTTGCCAAGTGACAGAAAAAACAGTCTTAGATAAATTGTGAATGATTTCATGATAACCAACATCTACATAAATGTGAAAGATTTCATGACAACCAACTTGAAATGAGGCATTTACATCAGGCATGAAAACTATTGACGATAGTTGACAAGATTATCAAATATTAGATGATATGTCTTCATTGTCTAGAGTATTGATACAATCTATGTGGAACCAAATTTCTTGTAGCACAATAAGCCAAAGAGAGAGAAAATCTTATTCAAGCTGTTAACTGATAGCGTCAATATAATTCACTTTTTCAAGAGTTATTCAGGAAAATGAGTACATGCCCAGCTTAAGAATTTAGAATGTTTGGCACCTACAATACATTCATTCTAGGTAGGGCACTTCCAATCAGGTATGACACTGTGACAACATTCCTGAGGACTTCACCAAAATCAATCACATGATTGTGTTGCACAACGTAGTCAATACACACATTGCCCATAACATAGCCTCACACTTTCTGACATTAATTATTACTGTCTTATAGAAGTGAATAGTCGCCGCCATATGTTATGCCAGTCAATATCGTCATGTGTGAATGTCAGTATCATCATGTGTGAAACATACTTAAGGCTACTTGCTAGGAAGCACGAACACCAAAAATGTGGGCCGTGTCGTGTTGGACACGTATTGGACACAAGCAGGACACTCCAAAATACACAACGACACAACAAAATAGGTGCCGTATCCATATTGCCATGTCCTTAATGTGTCGTGTCATATCCATGCCTGTGTAACGTAGGCTACTTGCAGAAGTAGGTACTGAAACACATTAAACAAAAGATAGGGACTAAGAAAACATGTATAGAGAATGGCAACAAGTATTTAACAAAACCCCCCCTTAGCTTGTGGGGTTTTCCCCCTAATGACCTTATAAAAGGACAATGCTAATAATAGAAGGTATTCTACATAGAAATAAGTAGTTAAAAGTACAAACAGTCTTAGAGCCTACATTCAAATTAATATTACCAAAACACATGCTTAATTTCAACTATGTTATATTAAGCGTGAGGCGAGGCAAGGCGAAGAAGCTGGAGCCTCGCTTAAGCTCGCTTAAGCGTCGCCTAAGCGCTTAGTTAGTGCTTCACCCATTTTTACCTACCTACATGTAAAATACTCTATATACACATAAATTTTAATATATTTTTCATACAATCCTATTAGTATATGCATGAATAACAATACCAATTATCAATCAAGCAAAGACACAATATAAATACTATAATCAAAATACAAAGTCATCAAAATACTATGGAAGTGATTTTTTTTGTTTTTTAAAAACTTGGCTCTTTTTCCGGGGCCAAGAAGTAGGCGAGGCGCTGTTAAGCACCGCCTATGCGCAGGTCCTTTTTTGGGGGTGAGATTTCCATAAGCGAGGCGTCCAGGTCTCCAAAACCGCTTAAGCGTCGCTTAAGCGCGCTTTTTAAAACATAGAATTTCAATTCTTCAATTAGCTCCAGATGATATTGAGGTAAAATATCATGGATTGAACAACACATACCTTATGGGATCAATGTTCATAGCGCCGAAGTTTATCCTCGCAGCAACCTTTAGGAAGAAAGCATCTTCATAGTCTGTCATATACATTGAAAGATTCAGGGGCCGCAGCTCAAGAGTGGATATGAAAGGGTAGCCAGTGGATGAGCAGCACAAGCAAACATGCACATAAGCAGACGCTGCCCTAAATATCAACTCCTCAACATAGATTCTTGAAGCATCTTTAATTGTCACAGTAGTCCATTCTGTGCTGTCAATGTAGAGCATAAACATAGGATATGGGCTTCCAGAGTCAGAATCGCCATACAAAAATGTTGCACGCACCAGGTATCGTCTTCTTTCTGTAGTATTCAAACTATAACAATACTTCCTACTATCTGCGGGGAAGTATCTGTAGAACTTGTATTGCAGTTTAATATCGCTCGAGCTTCGTACTTCTGCCACTTCACCATTCCGTCCAGCATCCGATACCCAACGCAGTCCAGTAGTCGGGTCAGTGTAATTACTTCCTCCTCCACAATCTATGCTAACAAAATCTGCAGACCAAGTGGAGGTTCTTACTTTAAATTATATATCTTCCTTGTGACATCCTGGATTAAAATAAGGCTCATTTGCAACTAAATATCTCGAACTATTCACAATTTGCAAGTTGATACCCCAAAGTATTAAAACTAACAACTTGCTAGCATGAAGCAACTAAATACCTTGAACTTGTCCGAATTTGCCACTTGCTACACTTGTGTCGTTAATGATGGTACCCTTCATAGTTTCATATTTCTTTACCCTACCTTACTAGCATAGGGTAGCAAGATGTAAATCGGTGAAAGTTCGAGGTATTTAGTTACCCATTATGATGCTTCTTCATGGTAGCAAGTTGCTCATTTTAATACTTTAGGTTATCAACTTGCAAGTCGTGGAAAGTTCAGGATATTTAGTTGCAAATTAGTCATAAAATAATCTTCATATGATAACACAACATTAGAAGTTATGAGAAATTGATGCCTTAACTATGTTAGTATCTTACGATACACACTACATATCATATGATACGATATATTACCATTTTGTTATGTATCGGTTGATCCAACATTATGTATCGGTTGATCCAACATGAGACATATAGGATAATAGGTAGTGTTGAGTCGTGCATGTAATGTATACCTAAGAATATGGATTCTAGAACCAGATAGACCTGTAAATATGAATGATATAGAGATGGAAAATTATGAGAACATTATCTTAAATATGTTTCTATATGGACTTCAAAGTATAGAGATGAACTCCTACACTTACTGTGTATCAAACGATATACGATACAATACACAAGCAGACCAATACACATTATGTATCGCTAGTTTACAACCTATCTTACACGTGCAGTTTTGTCAAAGGATAAAAGTGGTTTCACTTACTTTTTAGAACAACAAAGAGAAGTAAATCTTCGAAAAGTGAATATCAGATTGTGTGGATATTACAAAGGAGTTAAATCTTGGCTAGTGCTGAACAAACTAACATAGATTCTTCCTCAATGCAGGGTGAATGTTTTGCTTGTTACGAGGCTGCAAAGTCTGGCAAAAGGAAACTCATTTTGGGGCTTAACTAGATCAGTGAAGGGCTATTGTAACGCTTTGTTCTTCTTAAAGAACAACACTAATTCCAGTTGGTCTAGATAAAATAAAATGTTAAATAGATAGTGACCTGGTGAAGGAAAAGGCAGGTGCCGATCTTATAACCAAGAGATTGAGGTCTGTAGCTTTAAGGAAACATGCTCACAATGGTTGTCTTTTAGAAAAAATTATGTACTGGTCTTACTCTAGGTCTTTCTATAATAGTGCCCTCCTAAACAAACTTGTGCCACTATTGTGAACAACCTTTTTGAAAGGATAGTATAACCTTGCCGTGAATCATTCCCATGAAAAATCTTGAGTTTCTGGTTCACGGCAAATGGATGTCTTGTTATGCAGACTCGTACAATTAGTTAATGCTTGTAGTATCTTGTTTGAGACGAAACGATTATAGTTTCTAAAATTTATGTATGAGATATTGACAAATCCTTAGGCATTATATCACAACATGAATGAAAAGAAGCAATAGCACAACCTTCACCTAATTACCAACACAATCTACCACCCATATACCTATATATCAGATAGATGAACATGAGGCCTACACCTCCTTATCCAAAAATTATCTCCAAGATGTAGCTCCTAACTTCCAATGGAGTTGGAAGCTCAAATATCGTAATTTTTAGAAAACAAGCAATCACAGACAAAAGAACAATTACACAATAACAAATTACACGGAGATTTAACAAGGTTCCTCCAATGTGGGCTACAGATTTCACTCAACAATTATAGAAACCCTCAGCTTCCTCTCTGACTCTTCTTGTGAGCCCTGTATCCCAAAATCGGAAATACAGCACAACTATTTATAGACATAAGTGATACCCTAAATCTGAAAAAGTAGGATGCCTGATTCTTTTTTGTTGTTTTCCGTTCATCCTTACTGCCTAGGAAGCGCAGACTCTCCAAAAGCTCATTGCTTGTCTGTATCTCATTGTGTCGGCCCACGTACCGGGCATGGCATGGATGTCCAAAATACACTATGACACACCAAAATAGGTGACGAATCCCTGTTGCTGTATTCAAACCGTGTGGTTAGTTATTTGTGTCCGTGCAGCATAGCTTAGTATAGCGATGCCTTTGGTCTGAGGAAATCGGGTTCCAAATACAACATTACTGTAAACCATAAGGGAAATAACTTTCCTACCGAGAAACTTCAAGACAACAAAAAGGAAAATACCAAATTCAGCATCTGCCTTCTTATCAGTAACAACATCCGAATCAAATTTTCAGCTGTAGTAAACACAATCATCATTTCTCATTTTCGAATCAAGTGAATAAAAATGGTGGTCTTAACTGAGGGAATCCCTCCTGTGACCTGTCAAAATGTTATGTTCTTGGTTATAGAACTGTTGTTGCTATAACAGTTACAATAGGAGGGGAAAAAAACACCAAACCCAATAGATAAACTCATGTAAGAAACCGGATAAGTAATATGTTGAGTTATCAACAAAAGTTTGTAACATAGGTATATATATACCTTTTTCTTGACCAACAGCATAGGCAATCAGTTGCAGGAACACAAGAAGCAAACAAGAGAGAGTTCCCATTGCTAAGCTTAAGCAACTATTTTTCTTCTTCTTTTTTTGCTTTTGAGACTAAGCTTAAGCAAGTAAGTACTCAGTTGCAACCCATATAAATAAACATGTAACATTAAGAAGATTCTGAAAAGAAAGCTTACCCATGATGGCACTATCAACTTTCAAAGTATCTAGCACCCCCTTCCACTTGACTCTTGAGCATCTACTTTACTCCCAAACATAAAACAACTATTTGAAAATTTTGTCATCATACTTTATGCCTTTACATAATGCTGATGATTCAAAGCATGCCTATTTGGACCTGACCCATCTTCAGTACACCCCCAAAATGGTCACTTCAAACCAAGGTTCGCAATATCGGTATCGGTATCGGACTATTCCTATGAGTATCGGGATCGACGGTATTGACAGTATCGACGGTTCCGGATCTGAGTATCAGATTTTTTGGTATCGGAAAACAAATAATTATTAACATAAATCGGAAAACAAATAATTATTAACATTTTAGAATATATATATATATATATATATATATATATATATATATATATATATATATATATAAAATTTTGCCGAATTGACCGGAAAAGAGACCCTAGTGTCAGTATCGGTCACTATCGGATATTGATCGGTATCGGATCGGGACACGCCAAACCATATCGGTATCGGCCGTATCGGATCGGTATGAGATGATACTGCAAACTATGCTTCAAACTCATATTTGTAAAATAGTAAAATAAAATAAAAATAAATGTATTTCTACTTTATATAAGGGCATACAAGTTAACAAACATAACAGGAACGTTTCCATTGTGCATCTCCACATAAAATCGTCACAACTTCCTACTTTTATTGAGTGTTCGGCACATCGGACAACCTGTGTGCCAGGAACAAAGAATAAGAGTTGGACCCAATGTGAAGAATACTATACATGTATATGAACGGGGTTTTATGTAGTGTGAACAAATATGAACATAAATGTCCCAAAAGAAAAGAAAAAGTGATGCTAAAATGATATAAAGCAAAGAGAATAAAGGGGACCAATTACAAGGACATGAACCAGGGACGTGTGTGTAGTAGAGCCCATTGGAATGTCTTGATCAGGGATCATTTTGCCTTTTGGGTTTTGGTGGGCAAATATATGATTAGTGGGAAGTAAAGTGTGATTATATGATAGACATGATTTATAAATATTTCAGACTAAACACTCTTCACTTCCTTTGTTTTGCTTATTCCTTATTGAATGGTTCCCTTCATATTTGATCAGATTAGTTAATAGTCATGCTAGAAAAGTCGTACCGACACTGCCAGTAGCAGAGCCAGTTTCGGGCTGAGGTGGTTCCAGTCCATCCAATTTTTTTTTCTTTCATATGAGTCAGTCCACACCTCACACTAGGGGTGAACATTCGGTTTATTCGGTTTCAGTCGATCCGAAATAATCAAAACCGAATAAACCGAAATTCTAAAGATCTAAAATCGAAACCTAACCGAAATAGTCAAAACCGAATAAGCCAAAATTATAAAGATCTAAAACCGAAACCGAACCAGAATTAGCCAAAACCGAACCCGAACCGAATAAGCTATTCAGTTATTTGGTTGGACTATTGCTATTGTTTAATGGATCGGATCCAAAGTTGTCATCGTGATTAAATTATATTAAAAGTTATAATTTTATACACACATTTGTTGTATTTAAAAATTGTGTCCAAAGTTGGGTTTCAAAAACATGTATATAGATTGTTGTTTTCAAAATATACACATTTTTAATCACAAAATATGCATAGAATAAGGATATTTGCATAATTGTATAAATCTTATTCGACTTTCGGTTTTAGGCTGAAACCTAAAACCGAAACCGAATAAGAAATTTTAGTATTTTCAAACCCGAAACCGAAACGAATTTTTTTCAAACCGAACCGAATCTCTTATTCGGTTCGGTTCGTTTCGGTTTTCGGGTCCAAAACCGAATAATGCTCACCCCTACCTACCTCACACCCCAGTTCGTCCCAACTCGAATTCCTGATTCCTCCCTTGGACTACGTTGTCGCACCCATCTCAGCCAAGTCAACAGAGGGAGGCAGAGAAATGCGACACGATCGAAGATGAAGAGTTGGTCCTCCTCTCGGTGGTGTCGACCAAGCTTTTGGTGGATGAGGAACTTCATCATTTGCTTCCAAAATGATGGTGTACGGAGGCAAGTGAGGCGGTTAACCTTGTCACGACTGTTTCTGAGCACGTACAAGTTTTGCGATCTCACAACGTCCCAAAAACTGACCGTTTCTAAGCATGTACAAGTTGTGTGATCGCATACACCCCAAAAACTTGAGGCCCCAAAAATTTTAAGCTCCATATATATTACTAATGTGAAATTTTTCATTTTTAGACTTAGGCCTCAATTTAAAAAAACAAAAAAACTATAATAACATGATCCTTAGAATGTCAATTTGATTCGAGATTGGAGAGAGATGCAGGAGTACATGTTCCAATATCAATGTAATATTGTTACTGACAAACCTCAAAGACTGTGGTGTGTAATGGGCCGTGCCGGCCCGGCCCGGAAAAAATATCAAATTCAACCTGGACTCATAATCCGGTCGGAGCCGGGCCCGGCCGGTTCATGGTTGGGTCCGGGCCGGTTCAAATTAATATTAAAAACTTAAGGAAAGCCCAACATTATTAATCTGTCTATATTCTATTATATATTTCAGCCCAGTAACCTGCAGGCCCGATGGCTGATTACTTTAATATTTTGGATCGCGGATGACATTAATATTTTCGGCCCATCAAAAATTTTTCAATCCAAGTGAGTGTTCCAAATATTTATATTGTGCAATTTTTCAAACGAATGAGTAATTTGGTCTTGCACAATGGGTGACAAAATTATGTTGAGGATCATGAGCGGATAAGCATACAAAGTACATTGGTCATGTACTATCTTGGTATAAATCAATATATGGGCGGACTAAATCCGAGTCCGATCGGGTAAACCCGTTAATGACAATGGTTAGGATTGAAGATACTTGGATTCGGACTCGGATTCGGATTAAAATATTTGAATCCGAACAAGAATCAGGTTGGGCTCGGATTTATGTGGCAGGTTACCTAAATAATCTGAAACCCGACATACTTCTTAGATAAAAAGTTCAAACCGTAAATTTCTCTACCCAAACTCTTCAATTTCTTATCCTAAATCTCAGTTTGTATTTTTCTAATGATTGAGATTTGATTGTTATTTGATTATGTGTTTAATATTTCTTTTGTTTAAAATTATTTCAAATATTATATTAGAGCACGATAAATCCGATGGACCCGATCCAACCCGATCCTCTGGACTTGGTCTTGGATTACATATGTCGAACCCGACGTCGGGTCGGACTTGGGCTTGAACTAGACTTATGATTCATCGGATTGGACTCAGGTTGAGCTCAAGTCCGGCCCAACCCGTCCGAGTTGCACCCCTAACAGAATTATGTATATTCCCCGGGGACAGAAAGATTTGAAAAATCATAGAGACTCATTTTTCAAATAAATAAAATTGTCCCTTGAGTATATGAAAGAATGATATTTTTTTATCTATATTTAGACAAACCAAGGAAATTACTAGTAAAAGTTTGATAATACATATATCCACGTTGTATTTTTCTTTTGTATACCCATAAATACAACCATGAAACACCTTTGCTATTCGTTTAATAAAGTTGAAATAATAAGACACGTATAAATTAGTTCATTGAATATTACTCAAAAAAATAGGATCTCTATGATCTCCATTAATAAATTTGAAATAACAGGACATAATTAAACTAGTTCATTGTACAAAAAAAAAATGTAGAATCTCTCTATTCATTCAATAAATTTGAAACACCTGTTAAATTAGTTCAATGATCAATGAATATAATAAAAAATAGTATTTTTTTTAGGTTCTCACTAATTCATTTATAGATTTGAAATAATATGGCATCTCTTAAATTATTTCCTTGACTATATTAAAACAGTATGACTTCTCCCAATTTTAAGTGCTCTCAACATTGAACAAAACAGTATGACTATATTAAAACAGTATGTTTTTGTTCCCTTATTAATTATCTACTATTTTTCTCTTTATTGTATTAATATTTTTACTAACATGTAGTTGTTTAAAAGAAATAGAAAATAAATACATTAAATCCCTATGTTTTATGGGTATTACAAGGACTACCACTATTTTGAAACTAATTACACGGTCTATTCTCTCCTTTATTAAAAAAAATATTAAACATAAGGATAGTTAGTGTTATAACTCTATGTAGAAAATATAAAATATAGGGGTGGTCTGTAATTTGTTTCAAAGTAGGGATAGTTAGTGTAATAAGTATGAATTATATGAGTAGTTAAGGTAAAATGTCCAAAGAAATAGTAATTTTATCTTCTCTACAATGAGTGAGACAAACTTGTGTATCCCTAGATCAGATGTGGTATGTAAAGTATCAGAAAATTTTATACACAATAATAATATTTAATTATATTAAATATACAATAAAACGTTTGTAGAAATACAAAAAAGACAACGAACCGCCATAAGCAATGGCGGTATAAATGGATGCGCTCATACCGACATTAGCAATGGCGACAAGGGTGCCATAATGCCATTGTCAATGTTGATTTAAGTGCTAGTTTTGACGCTGGTCAACTTAATTTTTTTTTAATGTATGTTCTGAAACCGCTATTAGCATTGGCAATCTGGAGACAGAACCGTCAGTAGCAATGACGGTTTGAGAATTTTTTTTTTTAAATGCAGTAGAATGCAAGCAACAGTCATTTTACTTTTACAATGGTTATATTTGTAACGTTCGACATACTTCATCTATTTAACTTCTCTCACAACCCTCATTTCCATCTAGACTCTAGACTGCCAATGCTAATGGTAGTCTGAGAACTTCCTGCTAAAAAAATTTGCTCTGAACATGTCACTTTTATGGACAATATGGAGCTCATGCCGCCATTGCTAATGGAGGTATGAGTGCATGTACTCATTTCGCCATAGGCAATCACGATTCTTTACCTTTCTTGCATTTCATCAAATTTTTTATTGTATATGTAATATAATTAAATATTATTATTTTGTATAAAATTTTATGATAAAGTATTCGATGGATAGGTTTAGTGGTGGAGATACATAAAACATAGGACCGGCCCTGGCATAGGGCCCACGGACCAGAAGGACCTAAAAAAATCAGTTTAATATATATATATATATATATATATATATATATATATATATATATATATATATATATATGGGTAAACGGGATATGAGCCATAGGTTCATATTTCTATATGAGTCATGCACACGTGGACCAATAGAAATGGATCTCTACATCCCATGTGCACCCATATGTACTAGTACACTCCATTTCTATTGGTCACATGTGCATTGGCTCATGTAGGAATATGAGCTCATGTAGGAATATGAGCCTATGGCTCATATCCCTTTTTTCATATATATATATATAGGTAAACGGGATATGAGCTATAGTGCTCATATTCCTACATGAGTCAGGTACACGTTGACTGTAAACCCCCTGATTTTTCAAAATTTTCAAATCTGGATTTTTCACAATTTTCTGGAATTTTCTGGGAATTTTCTGTAATTTAAAAACAGGGTTTTAATTATTAAATAATTTTTAATTGATATTAAACAGTATTAAAATATTATAAAAATAATATTTTTGGGTGTAAAATGAAAAACTGGACTTAGGATAATTTTTCTGGAATTTATCGGACCCCGAACCTATTTTTAAAGCACCTAAAAAGTATTTATTTATTTATTTAATTAATTAATTAATTATTAATTAATTGTATTATTATTATTATTATTATTATTATTATTATTATTTATTAATTAACCTATCCCTAGCCCAGCCCAAACCCACGGCCCAGCCCGTTGGGCTATCGGGTCGGGTCCGCCCGACCGAACCCGACCCGCACCCGAACCCGCTTCGTCTAACGGGTCGGGCCGGGTCTGCCAGACCCGCACCCGCCCGACCCGCTGACCCTTTCTCCCCCCCCACGAAGCCCACTTCCCGCGCCTCTTCCGCCGGCCGCGCCGCCCGCCGCTCCTCCTGCCCACGCCCCGCGAGCTCCGCCTCCCCCGCCACGTCCTTCGCCCCGATCGGCCCCGCTCCCTCTCCTCCGCCCTATAAATACTTCCCCCCCGTTCCCTCTCCGGTCCACCGCTGCCACCGCTCCCCTCCGCCGCACGCCGCCGTGACGTCCCACCGTGCAGACCCCCAGCTCCGCCCGGCTCCTCTCTCCTCTCTCCTCCCCTCCGGCGCCCCGCTCCGCCGTCTCCGGCCACCGCAGCAACAGCAGCAGCAGCTCGGGCAGTTCCCGAGCCGCCTCCGGCCGCCCCGCGTTCTCTCCGCCTCCGCCCGGACCGCCCCGACGCGCCGCCACCTCGCCGCGCTGCCCCTCCGCCTCAGCCAGCCGCCGTCCCGCCGGAGCTCGGCCACCAGTTCCCCTGAACCCTAACCCTAACCCTAGATTCGAATTCCCGAATCCGACACGTGTCGGACACGTGTCGGACACGATTCGACCCTGGTTTTCGGGTCCCCTTCAGGTGCGTGTAACTTTTTGCTCGTAGCTCCATTTTCGATTCCGCAAATTGCGTTGCGAAGCCTGTATGACCCTCTCGGTGCCCGGACAAACCGCTCGGGGCATCGCGTCCTGTGGTGATCGCACACCGTGATCCAAAAACAGAAAAAACCAGACCCTGTTTCACCCGGAACCGAGTACGTCCCGCCAAACGGGACGACTTGGTCGCGCGCGGTCTTCACAGATACGTGCGCCTCGTTGATACGGACGTGCAGGATTTCGCAGAAGTCGATTCGGGTGTGCGTGCACACCGGAATCAACGCGTATCCGCGGACATCGCCCCGTATCCGTACTTTCTGTAATTTACCCTAACTTTGTGTATGCACGTCGGATTGAAACGAAACTTGCGCCATCGGACTCATAGCGATACGCTGATCCTGTGAGCCAAGTTTGGTTCAATTCTGAGAACGTTGACGAAATCGCGTGTCGTGGGCCCCACAAGCCCCGCTCGATGGGCGATTTTGTGATCGGCTCATCGGAATTCAATTCTGAAAGTTCCGTTGGGTTCGTATCAGCGTTTCTGACCTATTGACACTAAGTTTAGTGAATTTGGAGACCTTTGACCCTGACGCATTTTTTGGTGCAAAGCGGGCCCGCATGTGGACCCCGTTTTGACCCGAAACTGCCGTTTTGCCCTTATCTTCAAATTGGACCCAAGGACAGGCATTTCTAGCTGATTAATATTTTCTGGATCTGATGGTGATGTTTATTTTAGTAACCGGAGTACCGCCTGTAATTTTCGTCGAAGTCAGAACTGCAAACATAGCCGGAACCACAGGCAAGTGTACCTTGCCAAACCCTGCAGCTTGCTAATAATTTTCTGGACTTAATTATGCATTAGTGGGCAAGTAAAGCTTGCCAAGTCTCAGTGTAAACTCCCTCGACCAGATTTCAGTAAATTAGGATTAGTTTAGACTAATTAGAATTATGGCAATTTTTTTAAAATTTATTTATTATATATTCTGCTGATTGTGCACCTGTCTGTTACACAATTAATTAGGGCATTCCACTAGCTGTTAAACCCTAAACAAATTCCATATACCTGCCCTAGACTTGTTAGACTACTTTTTCTGTATTTTTAGCAACTCCCAGAAACCTCGTTTGTTGCTTCGTTTTAGTCGCACAAATATCGTTACAAACGTACGTATTTATTTCCTATTTAATTTTCTGCTCTTTACCCATTTCTGTACCCCTAGAGATTTGAGGACCAGTAGGCACCTGTTTTGCCCAAACGAAATACGATAATATTCTAGACTGAATATACTACAATTAGTGTATTGACACCGTAGAGAAATTAGGACCCTAGTAGCCTCTAAATAATTAGTGAACACCGTGCGCAGTATTTATTAATTAATAAATACGAGGACCCGTATCACCTACAAAATCAGACCCTGCATCTACCCAGACTCACCCACACTGTCCAAAACATTTTCCCCAGCTATTTCCCTTATTTTTGTACAATTTAGAATTTCGGGAAATCAGTATTTAAAATTTGGTAAATTGCGAAATTACGCAAAATACCAAATTCATGCATATATGCAATTATTAAAAAGTTAGGGGCTTATATGCAAAATGGCATGCTAGGTGGCCTAATCCTATTGGCTAGACCATAGGTGTGAGGGACCCACCATAAAAATCCAGAGAAATCCAGTCAAAAATATCCCAAAAACCTAAATTACCAAATTACCCTCAAACTTCCCAAAAATTACGAAATTGCCATTGGGCCAAACCCTATATAAACCGACTCCCCCCCCTCTCTTCAAACTTACATCTCCTCCCTCAGCCACTTCCGGCCACCCCCTCCGGCCCAACTCCGGCCAGCCCTTCGCCGTGACCCCCTCTCCCCTCCGGCCAAGTCCCACCCCCAGCCACCGCCTGCTCCGCCGTGGCCAGCCTCTGCAGACCCATCCCGACTTCACCTCCACAGCACCACCACCACCACTCCCATCCACCCCCAGCGCCACCTCCGGCTGTCGCCGACCACCGCCACCACCCCCAATCGACTCGCCGTCCTCCCCTCCGCCGAACCACCAACCCTCACCGCCCCAAGACGTTTCCTCCGGCCGCCCTCACCTCCACAGTGCCCCGGCCGAGCTCCTGACTACACCACCACCTCCACCTCCGGCCACCCCTAGCCGCCACCACCACCGTCGTGGACCTCCCCCACCACCACCAAACTGACCGCCACCCTCCCCTCTGCCGAAACTGCCGCCTGCTCGGCCACCTTCGCCGCTCCTCCGCCGGCCAGAGCCCCCGCACTCTACTGCTACTGCTACTGCTGCTAACAGCTACTGCTGCTGTTCTCTCTTCTCCGGCCGCCTCCGGCCAGCTCCGCCGCCGTCCACCCGCCGTCGACAACCCCTAGGGCCCACCTGTCAGAGGGTATAATACTAAACCCTAATATATATGTATTTACATATATATCCCTATATGTATACCTATATGTATATATATGTATATATATATATATGTATATATATATGTATATTTATATGTATATATGTATATTTATATATATATATGTATTATATTATTAATATATATTATATATACTGTATTTATACAGTATATTATACTGTATATACTATTATTATATATTTACTAAATATATGTATATATACCTATTATTTCTATACATATATACATTTATAGTATATTTATATGTATATATGTATGTATATGTATATATTTATATATAATGTTATATATATTTTATTCTGTTTTATTCATATATATTTATATATATATGATATATATATTATAGATATATATATAACATATTTCATATATGTTATATTATTACTATTATAATTATAGTATATATGTATGTATGCATACATATACTATGCATTTTCTTTTATTTATTTATTTATATGCACTTAATTTATTTCCTGCACCTATTATATATATATATATATATATATATATATATATATATATATATTATCTATATGTATATATATATTAATATCCAGCTGGATAATACAGCTTATATATATATTTTAATTCTTGCAATGTCATTTCAATTAATTACATATCTATATATATATGATATTATATTATATTCTGAGCTGGATAATACAGCTCCTATATATGTATACATTTACAATTCTTGCACTGTCTTAAATTATTATATATACATATATATATTATCTATATATATTATATAAGTTATATTTACATTTCTGCCCTGTCAATTCATTTACTTATATTATACATCAGTGGATATACCCTGATTATTATATTATTATAAATCAGAGGATACACCCTGATAATATTATATTATATTATTATATATATAGCAGTGGATATACCCTGCTACTATTTACCTGCATTTCTTTTCTGTTCTTTATATACTATATATACTGCTATATATATTATATATATATATATCTATATATACATACTATATATATAAGTATATATATATATATACTTTATATTACAACCATGATATTCACGAACCCTGCCTATTTTAACAGAAACCAACTTCAGCACAGCCAGTGACCCCCAGTCACAAGCACCCTCAACCCTGACTGGGAGATCAGGTTTTCAGTACTATCAAGGAGTAGGCAAGTATACCTTGCCAAGTTAATGTTCAAATTCAATTATTGATATCTGTTTTGTTCCTAAATTTCATATACCATGATTACCCGAGACTGCCTTGGGTACAGTCAACTGATATGTTGACAAAAGCATGTTTAACTTAGTCTTACAGACTCACCATTTTCTGTGAGAGCATTCTAATATTCTCCTAGACCCTAACACGGGAACACGCAACATTGTTGCAATGCATATTGGGATGCGAGCTGCGTAGTTGATTAGCTACCAGTATGTGTGACCCGCATCACGGATTAGAGTAATACAGGAATAGTATGACTTGACATTTAGTTTCATTGGGATGAGAAAGATAACTAGTAGACGTATGGGACACCCCCCTCCATAAATGTTTTATACTTTCGTACCATGATGGTCGATTGCAGAGTTCCCTTGAGTCAGGGGGCATATGACACATATACTAGCCAGTCCCCACGATTGGTGAACTACGTCAGCATATGTCTAGCCGACACAATCCCATGCGTACTACAAGGTCTTTACTTGCATTTCACTTAGAATGATTAGCACCATGTATTTATTTTTTTTATTCAGTATTTACATACTTGGCATGTCATTTTCTGTATCTTGTTATGTCCCACTGAGGACCTGGTTCCCTGCCAGATCTAGACGAGGCTTTCTACCCCACTGTGTACGGCCCTGATCAGGAGGCTAGATGTGTTACCGAGGAGGAGCTCGAGGAGACACCCTCAGAGAATGCTTGACCCTAGAGGCCTGCCACTTGGAGATGGAGATATTTTGATCAGATAGACACTGCTTAGTCTATCTGATTTTTCTGCGCTATTATCAGTTTTTGTAGTAGGCTTGTAATCTCACCAGTTGTGTACTGTATCAGACTCAGTTTTTATATATATTCAGCACTTGCTTTTCTGACATCTTGTTGTGGATGAGATAGTTTGCCTGTGTTGTTCTTGTAGTATCTTAGGACAGCGTAGCACGTCCCTATGGGTCTATTCAAAATAGATTAAGCCCTTAGTGACGTGTCAGCTGGCCAGTGACACATGGCCTAGTTCCTGACATTTTGGGACTGGGGCGTGACACTCAGTAATTCTTAACATAGTATTTTACTTGATTTCTTGTGGAATTAAATGTAAACTTGTTTTAACTGCTTAACCAAGGAAGCGGGTGACGTGCTTAGTGTCCGATCATAGTCGGGTGCCAACTCCGTACGCGGGGTTGTGTAACGTCACATAGACATGGATATCGAGACCCGATAATTCTCGTACTTATCTTATCAAGTACACCAGAACCAGGACACTTGACACTATTTCATGAGACAGAGTCTTCCTGAGACATTCAAGGTGATTCTGTATAGGATGCATGTTTTATGACATAGATTTTACATTCTTAGACATTTGATTCATAGCTATCAGACTTGCTGCATTAGTTATAATCGTGCGTGACATGGACATGAGGCATCGTGGACATGAGACGTGGGATTACATTGGGTGGGGAGAGACACACAGACTACAGGCTGATATTATATATAAAACATAGTATATATCATAGTGTAGTTCATAGTTATTGTCGCTACCGGCTCCCCGACACAGAGCTTGTAGTGGCTTCAGCCTGAGTTCTAGTGCTGCTCTCATATTGCATATCACTTAGCTGGTTACATAGTTTACCCTGCTGTTCATTTATTGCTGCACTGCTTATTTATTTTGGCTTGTATTTTCTGTACCTTGTTATGTCCCCTGATGACCTGGAATGGACTATGTCCCCATGTATAGCTGAAGAGAACTACCCCGAGGTGTACGGTACTGGAGCACTCCTTGGAGCAGAACCAGGAACAGAGGACGAGATAGTGGCAGAAGATTTCTCCTGAGCACCGGCTTCATCTACACAGTATTTCCATTTTCAGTATTTTATTTTCTGTCTATTCTCATTAAATGTAACAGACTAATTCTCGGATTATTTTCCGAGATAAGCTTATTTGATATTGCTCATTTATTTCCATTGCATTATTTCTGGCATTAATCTGTATTTATTCTGTGGATGAGATTAGAAATACCTGAGACTTGTACCTATTACTGCTAGACTACAGCTTAAGCATGCCCTGATGGATCCATTAAATTGGGTTGTCCATCGGTGCGTGCTGCTGGCCATTGCCACGCTTCTCCAGTCCCCCGTCATTTTGGGACTGGGGCGTAACATAGTTTTTGTGGTGGCCCATGCAGGTCTACGACTAAATTGTTCGGTTTTAACTTAGGGACCGAACATGCCTGCAATAAAAATAGGATAAGTTTTAGGATCTCATCCACTTGCTTGAATCGTTTTTGATATCTGTATCGTATTCGAACTAATTTGAACTTGCATCTTGCCTTGGTTCATGTACGCCTCTTACTGGGTATTTTGGATGCAGGGAGATGGACCCACAAGAATGCAATGAGACTCCCGCCGGAACCCCGCCAGCTACAGGTGTCACCTATGACGACGAAGTGACACCAGTTGGAGGAGTTCCCTCAACTCAATAAAGCCAGCAGGCAGGTCAATCTACCCCCAGATTCCGGCGCGATGACATCCCGCCTCCGTCGCAGTTCGTTCCACCAACGCCCGTACTCCCACAAGGACAGCCAATTGACGGGCAGCAGATATTCCAAATGATCTACGCGATGATGCAAGCTCAGCAACAAGTCTAACATGAGGCTCAGCGTCACGAAGCTAATTTCTGGAGGGACAACATCGTAACTGTACTGGAGCAGGCCAACCTACCAACTCGACGGCCAACTACAGGCTCAATCACTGACTTTCGTCAACTGAAGCCCCGCACCTTTTCTGGAAAAGAGGAGCCCACCGAAGTTCATGAGTGGCTCACCAACATACGGTATCAACTTGAAGCAGCTGAGCTTCCACGGGAACGCTGGATGACTGTCGTCCGAATGCAGTTGACAGACAACGCGCACCACTGGTGGTTGTCTGAGGAGGCGCGACTCGGACCAAACCGAGTCACTTGGGAGGAGTTCTCCAGACTCTTCCAAGAGATGTACATTCCGGCTATCGCACGATCCGAACTGTGGGACAAATTCAATCGCCTCACTCAGGACTCTATGACGGTGGAAGAGTACAACGCAGAATTTTTTCGTCTGAGCCGCTTCGCCCCAACCCTGATCCCGACAGAGGAAGAGAAGGCCGAGAAGTTCTTCGACGGACTGAACTTCGAGCTACAGAGACTCATCGGATCCGTCGCACCCACCTCCTACTCAGACGTTCTCGCTGCAGCCCGACGCATGGAACGGGTCACCAGGAGGGAGTCTCGCCACAAGCGACCAATCACCTCAGCACCAGACAGAACATCACCAGGAGAATCTGCAAAAAGATCTCACACGCACCAGCCACCGAGGACAGCTTCGCAGACCCTTCCTACCTGTCACTACTGCGGCAAGATAGGCCATGTCGAGAGGGACTGCAGACGCAAGTTGGAATTGTGCCTGATTTGCGGCACCAATCAACACATAGCCAAGGACTGTCCCCAGCATCGAGATGGAGCACCGAGGGCAAACCAACCAGCTTCACCAGCACCGAGGCCACCTCTGGCACCTCAGGCGACACTCTTCCAGCAAGCCCAACAGCAGCAGAGGAATCTACCTCAAGGACGAGGACAAGCTTATGCGCTGACTGTGCAGGACGCTGATGCGAGTAAGTGATTCGTAGTTATCCGTTTTTAGTGTTGTTTAGTTCGTGCCTCTTGGTTCGTGACCTCAGCCCCAACCTAGTAAATTGCAACTTGTTAATAACAACCTGGTTTTCATAAAAATTATAGTTCTTTTGCTTAACTAGATTTTCTCTGGAAGTGCATAACTTTTATTGTTAGGGAAAACGGTATTTCCCTAAGTATCTTGTGCTGTGTATTCAAACGATGCTTGCGACCGCGTTATCTCTGTTGATCGGTTATTCTTTGATTACGAGGACGCAATCCTCTTAAGGAGGGTAGATTGTAAACCCCCTGATTTTTCAAAATTTTCAAATCTGGATTTTTCACAATTTTCTGGAATTTTCTGGAAATTTTCTGTAATTTAAAAACAGGATTTTAATTATTAAATAATTTTAATTGATATTAAACAGTATTAAAATATTATAAAAATAATATTTTTGGGTGTAAAATGAAAAACTGGACTTAGGGTAATTTTTTGGAATTTATCGGACCCCGGACCTATTTTTAAAGCACCTAAAAGTATTTAATTAATTAATTAATTAATTAATTATTAATTAATTGTATTATTATTATTATTATTATTATTATTATTATTATTATTATTATTATTATTATTATTATTATTTATTAATTAACCTATCCCTAGCCCAGCCCAAACCCGCGGCCCAGCCCGTTGGGCTATCGGGTCGGGTCGGGTCCGCCCGACCGAACCCGACCCGCACCCGAACCCGCTTCGTCTAACGGGTCGGGCCGGGTCTGCCAGACCCGCACCCGCCCGACCCGCTGACCCTTTCTCCCCCCCACGAAGCCCGCTTCCCGCGCCGCTTCCACCGGCCGCGCCGCCCGCCGCTCCTCCGGCCAACGCCCCGCGAGCTCCGCCTCCCCCGCCACGTCCTCCGCCCCGATCGGCCCCGCTCCCTCTCCTCCGCCCTATAAATACTTCCCCCCCGTTCCCTCTCCGGTCCACCGCTGCCACCGCTCTCCTCCGCCGCACGCCGCCGTGACGCCCCGCCGTGCAGACCCCCAGCTCCGCCCGGCTCCTCTCTCCTCCCCTCCGGCGTCCCGCTCCGCCGTCCCCGGCCACCGCAGCAACAGCAGCAGCAGCTCGAGCAGTTCCCGAGCCGCCTCCGGCCGCCCCGCGTTCTCTCCGCCTCCGCCCCGTGTTCTCTCCGCCAGTCGCCGTCCCGCCGGAGCTCGGCCACCAGTTCCCCTGAACCCTAACCCTAACCCTAGATTCGAATTCCCGAATCCGACACGTGTCGGACACGATTCGACCCTGGTTTTCGGGTTTCCTTCAGGTGCGTGTAACTTTTTGCTCGTAGCTCCGTTTTCGATTCCGCAAATTGCGTTGCGAAGCCTGTATGACCCTCTCGGTGCCCGGACAAACCGCTCGGGGCATCGCGTCCTGTGGTGATCGCACACCGCGATCCAAAAACAGGAAAAACCAGACCCTGTTTCACCCCGGAACCGAGTACGCTCCGCCAAACGGGACGACTTGGTCGCGCGCGGTCTTCACAGATACGTGCGCCTCGTTGATACGGACGTGCGGGATTTCGCAGAAGTCGATTCGGGTGTGCGTGCACACCGGAATCAACGCGTATCCGCGGACATCGCCCCGTATCCGTACTTTCTGTAATTCATCCTAACTTTGTGTACGCAAGTCGGATTGAAACGAAACTTGCACCATCGGACTCGTAGCGATACGCTGATCCTGTGAGCCAAGTTTGGTTCGATTCTGAGAACGTTGACGAAATCGCGTGTCGTGGGCTCCACAAGCCCCGCTCGATGGGCGATTTTGTGATCGGCTCATCGAAATTTAATTCTGAAAGTTCCGTTGGGTTCGTATCAGCATTTCTGACCTGTTGACACTAAGTTTGGTAAATTTAGAGATCTTTGACCCTGACGTATTTTTTGGTGCAAAGCTCATGTGGACCCCGTTTTGGCCCGAAACTGCCGTTTTTGCCCTTGTCTGCAAATTGGACCCAAGGACAGGCATTTCTAGCTGATTGATATTTTTTGGATCTGATGGTGATGTTTATTTCAGCAACCGGAGTACCGCCTGTAATTTCCGCCGAAGTCAGAACTGCAAACATAGCCGGAACCACAGGCAAGTGTACCTTGCCAAACCCTGCAGCTTGCTAATAATTTTCTGGACTTAATTATGCATTAGTGGGCAAGTAAAGCTTGCCAAGTCTCAGTAATTCTTAACATAGTATTTTACTTGATTTCTTGTGGAATTAAATGTAAACTTGTTTTAACTGCTTAACCTAGGAAGCGGGTGACGTACTTAGTGTCCGATCATAGTCGGGTGCCAACTCCGTACGCGGGGTTGTGTAACGTCACATAGACATGGATATCGAGACCCGATAATTCTCGTACTTGTCCTATCAAGTACACCAGAACCAGGACACTTGACACTATTTCATGAGACAGAGTCTTCCTGAGACATTCAAGGTGATTCTGTATAGGATGCATGTTTTATGACATAGACTTTACATTCTTAGACATTTGATTCATAGCTATCAGACTTGCTGCATTAGTTATAATCGTGCGTGACATGGACATGAGGCATCGTGGACATGAGACGTGGGATTACATTGGGTGGGGAGAGACACACAGACTACAGGCTGATATTATATATAAAATATAGTATATATCATAGTGTAGTTCATAGTTATTGTCGCTACCGGCTCCCCGACACAGAGCTTGTAGTGGCTTCAGCCTGAGTTCTAGTGCTGCTCTCATATTGCATATCACTTAGCTGGTTACATAGTTTACCCTGCTGTTCATTTATTGCTGCACTGCTTATTTATTTTGGCTTGTATTTTCTGTACCTTGTTATGTCCCCTGATGACCTGGAATGGACTATGTCCCCAGGTATAGCTGAAGAGAACTATCCCGAGGTGTACGGTACAGGAGCACTCCTTGGAGCAGAACCAGGAACAGAGGACGAGATAGTGGCAGAAGATTTCTCCTGAGCACCGGCTTCATCTACACAGTATTTCCATTTTCAGTATTTTATTTTCTGTCTATTCTCATTAAATGTAACAGACTAATTCTCGGATTGTTTTCCGAGATAAGCTTATTTATTTCCATTGCATTATTTCTGGCATTAATCTGTGTTTATTCTGTGGATGAGATTAGAAATACCTGAGACTTGTACCTATTACTGCTAGACTACAGCTTAAGCATGCCCTGATGGATCCATTAAATTGGGTTGTCCATCGGTGGGTGCTGCTGGCCATTGCCACGCTTCTCCAGTCCCCCGTCATTTTGGGACTGGGGCGTGACATTGACCAATAACAATAGACTCCTACATCCCATGTGCACTCATGTGCACTAGTATACTCTATTCCTATTGGTCCACATGTGCATGACTTATTTAGAAATATGAGCACTATGGTCCATATCCCGTTTACCCATATATATATATATATATATATATATATATATATATATATATATATATATATATATATATAAATATATAAATATATATATATGCTCTAAAATAATCCGGATGGTTTCATATTATGAAATCACCCAGTGTATCATGGGTTGGATTGAGATTGGGATTAAAAAATGTAGATCCTACCACTTTCTAATCTCAACCACTCAATCTCAATCTAACATATGGTGGTTCTAGAGCACAAATATATATATATATATATATATATATATATATATATATATATATATATATATATATATATATATATATATGGTAAACGAGATATGAGTCATAGGCTCATATTCCTATATAAGCCATGCACATGTGGACCAATAGGAATAGATTTCTTCATGTACTAGTGCACATGGGATGTAGGAATCTATTCCTATTAGTCCACATGTGCATTGGCTCATGTAGGAATATGAGCCTATGGCTTATATCCCTTTTTTCATATATATATATATATATATATATATGGAAATTCTTAAATACAAACTGTGTATCGATACAAAAAAATATGAACCATTGATTGTTCATCCAATGGTCCAGATTAGAAGGACTTTCTTGTACTTTCACAATTTTATAATGCAATTGTATGAGATGTATCGATACACAGTTTGTATTATAGAAGGATATATATATATATATATATATATATATATTCTTGTATCTAAAATAATGTAGTGGTTATTATGTGTTAGACTTGCACACTAGAAGTCATAGGTTCAATTATTGGTGGTAGTTTTTTTTTTTTTAATTATATATGGGGGCTCCATTATTTTTTTACATTATATACGGGAGCCATATTTTGAAAGTTCGTCTAGAGCTCCCATGAACTCAGAGCCGGCCCTGATAAAACATATTGGGGTTTACCGTCCTAATGTGTTCTATATATTTTAAAAAAAATATTTTTTGTGAAATTATTCTTTAGATCAGTCCCTACAGTCTAAGAGAAAGAAGAGGTTGTTAGTTCATGGTGTGTATTGGGCCGGTCCGGGCCGGCCCGCGGCCCGAGTAAACCGGGTTTGAACGGATTCGGGCCGGTTCGGACCGGGCTCAACCTGAGAGGAGAGCCGGGCCTGGTCAGTCCGGTCCGGTCAAAAATAATTTCGACCCAGCCCGGTAAGAGGAGGACCGGGTCGAACCGGTCTGGGTCCGGGTAGATTTACGGTTGGGTCGGTCCGGTCCGGTCCGACTTATTTTATTTTTTTTACGTTTATTTATATATATTTTATATATAATCAATATGATATAACTTATATGTTAATAAATTCAAGTTAAAATTTATAGCTTTTTATTACTAAGTTATTTTTGTATAATTTGAAATTTATAAGTTATTTGTTATAAAGTTTTTTATATAACTTTAAGTATAAAATTATTTGAAATTTATAAGTTATATGTTTAGTATAATTTAAATTTTATAAATTTATTTGTTAGAAAATTTATTTAATTTTTTTATATCAATATTTATATAACTTTAAGTATAAATTAAAATCTAAATATTTATAAGTTGAATTTTTTTTTTAATTTTTTGAATAACTTATAAAAAAAATTGGAATAACTTATAGATTTTTTTTTGCTAAAATTTACCAAAATATCCCTAAAACTGAAAAATTTTTTGCCACTAAAACGGAAGTATTTTGATAAAAATACCCTCCAATAGCTACATTTAAAAAAAATGTAGCCGAACCGGGCCGTCCGAATTTGGCTCGACCCGAACAAAACCGACAACGGACCTGGCCGGGCTGGACCTGCGGGTCGGATCCTCCGACCCAATCCGGACCCGTGGAGGGGAATGGCCGGATCGGAGCGGTCCGTTGATCGGATCCGGCCCGACCCGGACCGGATTTGACCGAACCGGATCCGGACCGGATTCTGAGCCGCCCGCGCTTTAACACACCTTGATTTATAATATGGAGTGAATTGTCTAGCTCCAGTTCAGATGTGTGCCTTTGCATGTACACCCATTAATGTATCATAATTGTAAATAAGTCTCCTGAATCATATTATTTTTCGGAAGTCCTTCAAATCAAAGAATTGAGTTATGATTTCCTCAAAGTTAATTTTAGTTCATGAAATATTCTTCTAAGTCAAACGAAAATATTTATTTTGATCATTTTATCCCTCCCTCTCCTTTTCGATACTCTCTGAAGTTGTGTTCATGGCTGCCATAAGCAGGGCTTGCTCGGAGATTAAGTTGTTCTATTCGAAGTTAATTTTTGTTGTCCCTTGATCATTATTGTGAGCCGGTCCTATGGGTCATCTGTTACTCCGATTTTTGGTAGAATCGTGCTGAGTCTGGAAGATTGTCCTAGCAGAGAAAAGTTGTCCAAATCTGAAGTCTTGTCCGACTTATTCCAGGAGTGGCCCTGACTATAACATGTGATGGTAAGGGAAGGGAATGGAGGAGTCCAATTTTGTTCTCCAACAAAAACGTAGATGATGTTCAACATTTCATTTAATTTATTTTCTCTTGCTTATAGTAATAAATTAATAATAAAATTTTAGATTGACACGTGACATATAATGAGTAGAACGGGGAATATTATCCAAAATTTATGAACAAAAATGGACTCGTGAAAGAAAAAGAAAAAGAAAAAGAAAAAGAAAAAGGAATAGAAAGTAAAATTGAGTTTGGTGATGGTTAGATGTTTGGAGTCATGTGTTGGTGTGGTTTAGAATGATTGCTCAATTGGTAATAATTTAAATGGTGAAGTGATGATTCGGTGATGTTTACAGTGGAGGAGAAAATGGAGTAGAAGAAGTGGTAGTTTATTGGAGAGGGGGAGAAGAAGAAATTGGTTGTCATAGTGTGTATGGAAGAAATGGTATAGGTGGAGGAGGAAGAGGAGTTCGTGGAGTATAATGGTAGGAGAAGTGGTAGTGGGAGAATGGTAGTGGAAGAAAAATGGAGAAGATGGGTTTGTTGGTGGAAGGGCGGAGGAATGGGAGAGACGAATGGAGGAAGAAAATGGGGATAAAACGGTAACTTTATATTATTAGAAGGCAAAAGTTTAAAAAAAAAAAATTTTAATTTATAATTTTTGGACTTACAATCCTCTTACAATCGATTAGGTGGTAGTTTTACAATAGGTTAGGAGGCAGTTGCCAATGGAAAACACTCTTTGGCTCCCGGGGGCCAGGCCTCCGCTTACGTGGCTAAGCCACACGAGACCCTCCTACTAATCTGGACTCCACCTTCCAAAAATTTTGTCCTCCTCCGTCCAATAATCGGATGCCACGTAAGCAGGGTCCAATGGCCCCGGAGATCCATAAAGCAAAGTTCGTTGCCAATTAGGTCTCCTTTTTCTCCTACACCCAATTGGAAATTGACACCTAGGCGGTTGTAGGTAGGTTATAAGGTAAATGGTTGTAATACTAGTATTGCTCAAAGTTTTATCCAAAATTGTCAAGTGGGAGAAAGAGAAGTTGTTCCAAAATT
This sequence comes from Iris macrosiphon, assembly GCA_036927795.1. Classification (NCBI taxonomy): domain Eukaryota; kingdom Viridiplantae; phylum Streptophyta; class Magnoliopsida; order Asparagales; family Iridaceae; genus Iris; species Iris macrosiphon. The sequence continues at coordinate 174,700,925 of JAYESA010000013.1, read as the reverse complement.
GAACCAATTTTGGACATTTGACATTATAAATTTTAATCCAAAAGATTTATCACCCAATTTTTAATGTTAATGATAATATTAATTTTAATTTAACGTTTCAATTTTGGGAGTCATTGGAGGGTCTCATGAGGGGCGAGCTTTCGGTTCTCCGCCGATTTTTATGGCATTTCCACCTGGACGGAGGACACGGGGTGAGGGTGAGTTGTCTACTGCTGAAAGCTTTCTGTCCTCGTTGGGGTTGTCTTTGGAGGCTCTTTCTCGGCCTCTAGAGTCCAGTCCAAACTTCGCCTTGTTGTCCGTAACTCCAGAGGAGAGGGAGACATTGGAATGGAGGGAAGGAGTGAGCCGTCCCGGATACGTTCGCTCTCGGATGTTGCGGATGTGCTTCGTGAGGTTTGCGACTCTTTTGACTGATCGCGTCTTATGTCACATAATGGAAGATGGCATCATCCAAAAAAATTGGACGACAACAAATATTTTTGAAATTGAATTGACTTTTAAGATTGTTTTTAGAAATTATTATCAAAGAATCTTGAACTTGTTTAAGCATCTTCTAATCCCCAATCCATACTAAAATAATATATGAACTTTCAACGTTCTAAATACAACTCACATATCAATACAACTCACATATCACTTTCATAACTTTCATCGTTGAACAACTGAATCTTGGGAATCTTCTTCAACCCTAGGGTGTAATGAGTCGATATCGAGGTGCCAACTGAAATCTTCACCATTCTTAGTCAACTTCATTATCGACTATACAATCTTGACAAAATCTTCACGAACTAGTTATAGTATATAGCTAAATCCAAAATACTTCTCACTTGTGCTACTCGGTCCTACCTCTATCTTCTTCAGATCAACCACAATGTCATCGCCAAGATCTATGTATCCAAGAAAACCAAATCCACCTAGAATAACTCTCGATAAGATCTCTTGGGAGTCATCAACCTGTTATCTCCGACATATCTTTGATCTTGGAGAAGCATGAAAATTATGCAGGCCGCATAAGAGCCCATTCACCCCAAAATGAAAGCAAGACACATAGAGCCGCATGGGACCTATGCGACTAGAACAACCAACCGCATAGGCGGCCCTCATGCGGCCTGATCATCCTCAAAATACGGGGGTGCATAAAAGAAATATTGATCAAAATAAAACAAAAAAATTATTTTGCAAAAAGGGGGGTTACAATATATAGCCATCAAGGCCCATACAAAATAAAAAAATTCAGAGAAGGAAGACGCGATCAGTCAAAAGAGTCGCAAGCCTCACGAAGCACATCCGCAACATCCGGGAGCGAACGTATCCGGGACGGCGCACTCCTTCCCTCCATTCCAATGTCTCCCTCTCCTCTGGAGTTACGGACAACAAGGCAAAGTTTGGACTGGACTCTAGAGCCGAGAAAGAGCCTCCAAAGACAACCCCAACGAGGACAGAAAGCTTTCAGCAGTAGACAACTCACCCTCACCCCGTGCCCTCCGTCCAGGCGGAAATGCCATAAAAATCGGCGGAGAACCGAAAGCTCGCCCCTCATGAGACCCTCCAAGTCTGGACCCTGCGATACCCGAGCACTGAGACATAGCAGGGAGGAGACGACGAGGAAGAGAGGCGGGTGGCCAGGGTTACCAACTAGAATTTGCCTTGGACGACATGTTTCATGAAGTGGGACACGACGGACCAAGGTAGTAGTATTTATAAAAGAAAGCGATGGTTCGCGTGACGGCAATAATTGCAATAATGAACCTAGAAAGGGTGAATTCGACGGTTTGGCTTTCGAAAAGTCCGCATGCAACCAACGGTTAAGTTTCCAAGAAGTATGCAAGAAGGCGGTTAAGCTTTCCAAAATGGTTGAGCCAAGCCTTAAAAATGCCAGCTTGACAGGACGCGTTCATTCATCCAGCATCCATGCGATCATGCGCCCCAAAAATAAAAACTCAGAAGAGATCAGGTCGTAGAGTCTTCCTGCGACCCAACAAGCCAACAGCCATGCGCCCCCAAAAGGAGGCTCAAATCAGGCTTCAGAGTCATCCAGCGACCCAAACAAAGGCGACATTCATGCATCCCCAATCAACCAAAGCAGCTTGGCCGCAAAAGGACCTAATGTGGCGTCCTGTCAGCCGAATCGTATCTGGCACATAATCCTGACAAAAAAGATTTACTGATTTTCTCAAAAGACGTGAACACACTAAACAACAAAAGTCGTACGTCATCGCAGAACATCACTCTCGACGCGTCACAATACCACGTGGACAGTACAACAAGGACATCATGCGTCCCAGACTCCATGTGTCCCATGCGTCCCTGGCTCCATGCGTCCCAGGCTCCATGCGGCCCCATGCATCCCAAACTTTATGCGGTCCCATGCGTCTCTGGCCTCATTCGTCCCAAACTTTATGCGGTCACATGCGTCTCTTGCCCCATGTGTCTTTGGCCCCATGCGTCCCAGGCTCCATGCGGTCCAAGCGTCTCTGGCTCCATGCGTCCCAGACTCCATGTGCCCCATGCATCTCTGGCCACATGTGTTTCAAACTCCATGAAGACCAAATCTTGCTGTTACAACAAGAGTGATTCTCTCCAACCAAGTGCTGACTATGTGTAAAGCTGACCAAGTCACACCTACAAAGAACGAGAACCACCCAGATCTTCAACAAAGAAAAATCTTAACAAGCGCCCACGTGGCAGCTCGACCTGCTCATGGTTACAGCTGCACCCTGTTACAAAGGGACACATGGCACCCTCTGTCAGGCCCCGATCTTCCGCAGGCAAATCGGCCATTCCCGCTAGGCGAGAATCACCGCACCAGCGTTTTCGCAGAACGATCGTTTTGACCCATCCGGACGTGATGTCGCACGAGCGTGAACTGCGCCCGTACAAGGCCGTGGTTCATTGGCTGGCGGTAAGAGTTTTAAGCCACAGAGTCGCACAGATTGTTCGAGTGCAGCAGAATCATAAACGCATATACGATTTGGTAACAGGTTCACTGAGTTGACAATATAGCGGAAGCATTGAATAACACAAGTTGAAGTAAAGCAACTCTTTACAGGCGGCGTATAACCGAGATTAAAAGTCGCTAAAGCCTCTCTCTCTGAAACAGTAAAAGCATGCCAAGTGGCTACAATTGTGGAATGATTGTACAGGCGATGATCAGGCGATGTTCCAACATTATATCTTGTATATGTGCTTCAGTTCCGGATGCAGCGTCCCAAGGCTTCAGAGCGATCTCCTGACCTTAGCACGCACGAAGGAGGCATCCACACCAAACGAGGTTATCCCGCACCCTACATACAATCTGGTGGATTATCAGTACATTGAATGCACTGGTGGGGAAGCTACTCGTCCGCTCGACAAATCCAAATACGTAATATAGGTTCCATGCACCAACTATTATGTTGTCTTTCTAGTTGTCTTAGGATCAGTTTCATGCAAAGATTGAATAGCCTAACTCGTGTGGCAGTGTGCCGTGCGACATGAGAGGAACACGACAAGACTTACCAACTTACCATTTGTCCTTTCCTGTCCAAGGCAAACATTATTAATTCAAGCACAGGCAAGTATAAACATTCAGGGGCATTCATAATGAAAACCAAGGCAATAGCATATGCAAAAATGAGAGTCGTTATGTCCAGATCGTTCAGGTGTTTAGTTGTTCTTTGATGTGATGCAATAACTCGCACGCGGATAGTCACTAAACGAGGATGACTTATCTATATGAATATGAGTCGCTGGCATAACCATAAAGGACCGTTATTGTAGTCTCAAGGTCGAGGATAAAGTACAAGCAATAGAAATGATGGGCATTGCACTCATCCCGCCGAAACAGACAACTACTAATATTGTAGTCTCAAGGTCGAGGATAAAGTGCAAGCAATAGAAACGATGGGCATTACACTTATCCCGCCGAAATAGACGACTACCAAAAGTTTCGTCTAGACCGGGTCGACCCCAGTGCCCTGGTAACCACCCGCGGAACGAGATCCAAAGATCACCTTTTACAAGTTGTCCGCGACATGCAGGTCAGGGTCTTTCCAAATCCATAACTTGATATGATAATCCATGATTCTTGTTCTGAACCGAGCGTTTGCTCCACGAACTGGGATTCTTGGATTCGTTAACATGATTCTCGTTCAGAGTTGATGTGATTATCATTCAGTTGTAACGTGATAGGATTCTCGTTCAGTATTTATTGCCCTGATGCGTGCCTCTGGTTCAGGGATTACCTTGGCGACCCAATGGTCTCGGATACTTGCAGGTTCAATTGCACAGAAGAGCTATTTGATAGTCTCCTGGCCGACTCAATGCATGCATCATACAATAACGTTGGACATTTGCAAGCAAGCAAGCAAGCAAGCATTCGTTTTTAAGGAACTTAAGCAACACGTTGACTCGGACCAGAAGGTAAGCCGAGAGGTGAAACCGTAAGGAAACTTAGCATGCGAGGGTCTGAATATAATCAATATTTCAATTTCCATGTTCTAGCATAAGCAATACAAGTTGGAATTATTTCCTTAGTTAGGTGCGTTGAATTCTTATTAGCATGCAGGGGGTGAATCACCTAGCGACTAGCATGTATCATTCCAGATTTTATGTGTGCTGGCTAAGCAAAGACAAGTTCACCGTAGCCACCCACCTTAGCGATGATTTGCCTCGGTCGAGTGATACTCCGAGCGAGCCTCTGAAAGCCTAGGCCGGAATCCTGTAGGGATAAGTCTGGATATCCTTTGCCTCAAACGAGTGTTCTCGCCTGAGAAAAACGGACTCGGGATATTGCACTTTTGCCGTTTGAATCGGCAGTCCGCTTGAACAGAATGGGGGTGTTACACCCTCCAACATCCATGCGGCCCAACACATGCACGCCCAGAGATGACTATAAATACCAGGGTACCACACCCATACAAAAGGTTGGTTGGCTATCTGCGAATCTACACTCGAGCAAGAGAGAAGAGCTTCCGCATCGAATCGTCCACAGAGTAAAGAGAGTTGCTACACTCCTAACCCTCCATCGTCACCCCCAGAACAAAAAACTTATACTTAGACTGTCTGTTTAGGACTCATCTCTGTACTCCCTTTAGTTTGTTTATTATATCAAATTCTTTCTTAAAGACTTCAGAATTTAATAGCGAACAAGATGGCGACTCTGTTGGGAACTTTTTTCTCCTCTGATGAGAAGTTGGTAACGCAGTCCGATGCGACCAAGCTCGACTCAACACAAAAGATGCTGGTAGTCCGTTTCGACCAGGAAGCAGTCGAATAAATGCTCTCGGAAGGACGTGCTAGTCCTTCGCCAAGGCTAGCCAAGCCTAAGAAGACCCGCAGGACATGGGTAGCAAAGGCCGCTGCGCCTCGCCCAACTGCGGAGCACACACTTCCCGTCTCTTGCTCTGTTGCTGATGATGGTAGTTAGGTGAACACCCAGGACGTCCACATCCATGCGGCAACCCCGTCTGACGCATAAACTGCTCGGCACCCAGACTCTGGCAAAGGAAAACACTATAATGCCAAACGTTCTGGGACTGAGGCAGCTTCTATGCGGTCAAGAAGGATGCCACATAAGATTGGCCATGCGGCACAAGCTCACAACCGCAGCCAGACGGCCCCAATAGCAACAAAATATCTATTTTTGATCGTTTCTCCTGCGGCGCATATCCCTAAGGCTCGCTGAGAATGGCAAAAACCTAAACCTTGTACTATGCTCCTGCGGGTGCTAAGTCAAAGAAGCCTAGGGCAGTGCAAGCTCATCAGGCTTAAGCAACTGTCCAATTAGCTGACCGTGAGCAGGCACCATTAACCATTACACAGGCCCCTGATGGGAAGCTATATAAGACCGTCTCGTGAGTCCAGCCCGCAACGAGAAATGGATAACATCGGTCTCAAAAGTCTTCCGCTAACGATTCGAGGAAAGTTTTTGTACGAACCTCGGACCAGGGAGAAAATATAACACTGTCACGTCCCAGTCCCAAAATACGTAGGACTAGGAACATGTAAGCATGCCAGCCGTATGTATATGGCAACTCCAATATATGGATACCATAACACACGTACGCTGTAATATGAATGACAATTCACAAGTGGTATAAATCTTATCACAAGTCACAGGGTATAATCTAAATCTCATCCACGAAAATCAAATATAAATAAATAACCAATATCTATGAAACTAGATCTCAATACAAGGTATCTAAAGATGTTAGTTGGATGGAAACAAATCCACTACCAACTCGAATATCTAAGTACAACACAATAAATACAATATAAGAATACCAGCTCACAATCACGGGCTCGAAGAGAAGACCTCTTCGAAACATATGTAACCATCCGAATCTGCGCTCCTGTGAATACTCAAGAACAACGACACCTGGAAGGGCCAGGTCCTCAGAGGGACATAACAAGATACATAAAAGCATGCCAATAAAGTACTGAAATAAATATCCAATGGGGGTCGCATAACCATCTATGTGAATGCAGTTTGAGAACAACTTTCTAACAAGTGGGCTATCTGGCCATAAAATGGGATTGGCATGGTTCTCTTGGAGATTTAGGGGCCTACAAAGCATGTCGTCTTTTGAACGACAGAGGCCGCCAAGTAGTATAGGGGTCATCACGATCGCGTATCTCCGGCGGAGCGTACGTGTTACATAAAAGGAAAGTACAAAGGAGCCCAAATGCGGTACTTGTTGTTCTCCCCACCCCATGCTCTAAGAATGTCACATCCATGACACAATTTGGTTCATAGCCTATCTTTAGTACCCTAGTCCAATCCTGCAACCAAACAAGGACAATGATTGGACCACCGTACTACAATAGACTATGTCCATGGACCTCTAATAACTGCTAAGTCTTCTAGCATATAAAGTTTCTATCAGCAGTCATCCCTAACGCACGTCCCATACGTACAGGAGGCCAGATGTCACGCTCCGATCTCCTGCAGGCAATCGGCCGTTCCCGCTAGGCGGGAATCACCCTCGCTAGCGCTCCCGCGAAACGATCGCTTAACCCATCCGGGCGTGATGCCGCACGAGCATGAACCGCGCCCGTGCAAGGCCGTAATTCATTGGCTGGCGGTAAGAGTTCTAAGCCACAGAGTCGCACAGATTGTTCGAGTGCAGCGGAGTCATGAACGCATAGCGATTTGGTAACAGGTTCACTGAGTCGACAATATAGCGGAAGCATTGAAACACAAGTTTGAAGTAAAGAAACTCTTTTATTGATATAAACATGTGTTACAGGCGGCGTATAGCCGAGATTACAAGTCGCTCAAGCCTCTCTCTCTGAAACAGTAAAAGCGTGCCAAGTGGCTACAATTGTGGATGATTGTACAGGCGAGTTCGGGCTATGTTCCAACATTATGTCTTATATATGTGCTTCAGTTCCGGATGCACCGTTGCAAGGCTACAGAGGGAACTCCTGGCCTTAGCACGCACGAAGGAGGCATCCGCACCGAACGAGGTTCTCCCGCACCCTGCAGACAAACTGGTGGATTATCAGTACATTGAATGCACTGGTGGGGAAGCTACTCGCCCGCTCGACAAATCCAAACACGTAATACAAGTTCCGTGCACAACTATTAAGTTGTCTTTCTAATTGCCTTAGGATCAGTTTCATGCTAGATTTGAATAGCCTATCGTGTCGGATAGTGTGCCGTGCAACATGAGAGGAAACACGGCGAGACTTACCAACTTACCATCTCCTTCCCTGTCCAAGGCAAACATTGAGGTAAACATTGTTAATTTGAGCCCGGCAAGTATAAACATTCAGGAGCATAGCATATGTAAATACGAGGGTCGTTTTAACATGATCGTTCAGGTGTTAAGTTGTTCATTGATGTGATGCAGTGACTCGCACGCGGATAGCCGCTAAGCGAGGATGACTTATCTATATGAACATAATGTCGCTGGCATAGCCATAAAGGACAGTTTAGTCTCAGGGCGAAGTGACGTACAACGCGGGTGGCGAGCCCCGTCGCATAACACTTGCCGGGTAACATACGACTATACATACGTTCCGTCCGGATCGGATCGATCCCAGTGCCCCGGTGACCGTCCGCGGAACTCAACATAACATATCTTGTGCACACAAGTTGTCCGCGACAATGCAGGTCAGGGTCTATCCTTTTTCCATAGCTTGACATGATAATCATGAAACTTAACTTAGTCTGAATGAGGCATATTGCTCCACGAGCTGGGATTCCATCAGTACATAACACGATCCTCGTTAAGATGCATACTTAGCATGATTATCATTCAAGTGTGATTCACGTTCAGTATTCATTCTTGCTTAGTGCATTCCCCTGGTTCAGGGATTTCCATGTTCTAGCAAGCAATACAAGTTGGGATTATTCCCTTAGCTAGGTGCGTTGGATTTATTAGCATGCAGGAGGTGAATTACCTAGCGACTAGCATGAACATTCTAGATTTTATGTGTGCTGGCTAAGCAAAGACAAGTTTACCGTAGCCACTCACCTTAGCGATGATTAGCCTCGGTAGAGCGATACGCCTGAGCGAGCCTCTGAAAGCCTAAGCCGAATTCCTGTAGGGATAAGTCTGGATATCCTTTGCTTCTTCCCTGAGGCAAAGCAGGTCGGGACAGCTGCACGATTGCCGTTTGAAACGGCAGTCCGCTTGAGCGGAACGGGATGTTACACCAGACCTGTCACGCAGTCCGTGATCTATATGAGACTCACACTCGTGTAACAACTGTGTCACGGTCAATGTACCTAATAATGCTACATAATAATGGGGTAGTCTCATACACAAGGTCAATGCATAAAAATATATCACGACGACACCGTTGTTGCATCCAAGTTTCCTTGGACGCGCATTTTATATAGCAGTTAAAATATATGAACTAAAGAAAGAAAATAAAGATGCATGCAACATATAGAATATGAATAATAGTACAATGGCAAGGTATACTTGCCTGGTAAGAAGCTGCAAAATATAACGTCCAGATATCAAACACACAGGATTAGAAGCTATGGCCTCAGAACAAACGTCTCCGGATGTTAAAATAGACATCACCAATGTTCCCAGAATAAACAAAATAGCTAAAAATATTACCCTTTCGTCCAATTTGGACACATGTGCAAAACGATAATTTCAGGTCAATGTGGGCTCCACCGGTGGCCCACTTTGCACCAAAAAGCGTGCCAGGGGTAACAGTCTCTAAATAGGACAAATTATAGGTCAAACAAACTCTAAATGTTAGTACGAACTCAACGATATGTCCAAATATGGATTTCGATGAGCCGAACACAATTTTGCCCAAAAAGTCAACCGTATGGTCCGCCAATTGGCGACTTGGTCAACTGTCTCAGAATTATGTAAAAATTGGGTCACAGGACAGGCGCGATACCACGAGTCCAGTAGCACAAGTTTTGTCGCATTCTGACGAGCGTACACAAAATTCGCACGGCTTTTACAAAGGTTACAACATGGGGATTTGATGCAGATATGGACTGATTCCGACGCGCACACGCGTCCAAATCAGTTTTTGCGAAATCTCACACGTCCGGGTATACTATACGCACCTTTTGGTACACTTGGTACACAGCGGGGCGGTCCCGTTTGGCGGGACGCGCTCCGTTTCACAATTTTTAGAATTTGGAAAAAGTAAGTTTTTGGATTTTTCTAGCTAGTTTATTTTAACATACAACAACAAATAAAATATTTTATTTTACAGAAATTAAACTAGGTTAGGTGGTCTTCGCATACCAACAAGAAAAATCGAATTCGGATCTCTGTGGTGGGAGATACGAGTCCGGGAACATAGGTATTTTTTCGTAGTTTTTTGCGTTCCCAAAAGTTGTCATTTTCCGTCAACTTGGACGTTGTTTTCGCCTAGGTTTACGATTGAACAAGGTAAACTAATATACAAGATTTAGAGAGGGATAGGTGAGGATTATACCGGTGAAGACGGGGTCAAGTTTGGTCGTGCGAGGAGACGGAAAATGCGTCATGAATATGGGTACTCAGCTAAAATTTTCTGCGCGGCGACGCTCGCGAGCGCGCGGTGTGCGGTGGCTGCGGCGGTCTCCGGTGCGGCTAGGTCGGAGGCTGGGCGGCGCGATGGTGCGGCTATCTCGAGGGGAAGGAGGAGAGGTGTTAGGGTTGGGGTTTGGGAAGATGATGTAGAGAGAAGAGGCGGTGGGGGAAAAAACCACGCGCTGGGGGGGGGGGGGAATCCGCGGTTTCTAAAACCGTGGATGCTGCTGCTGTTTCCTATTTCTTTCCTAATGGGTTTGGGTATGCAAATTTGTCGGGTTTGCGGGTTTGGATCCATTAAGGATCCAACCCATTATCTTTTCTTTTCTTTTCTTTTTCTTTTTCTAATTCCTTTTTCTTTTTTTCTTTTCTTTCTAATTAAACAATATATATATATATATATATATATATATATATATATATATATATATATATATATATATATATATATATATATATATATACCTAGAAAATTCTAAAAAATTATATTTATGTATACCATTAAGCTAGTAACTGTCCAAGGGGTCTCCTACATGGAATAAATTAGAAAAAAATTATAATGACTCCGTAAATCCCCTAAATGCACAAACACCTCAAACAAAAATCAAATAAAATATGTTTTCTCTATTTAGCTCATAATTACTATAAAATTAATTAAATAATTAATAAAATTTATTAATATGGTTTTTTCAGAATTATGGGTCTTACATTCTATCCAACTTATAAAAATTTCGTCCTCGAAATTAAAGCTAAACCATGATAGAGAGTCAAGGATGGTATAAGATAGAGATTTATAGCTTATTCTGTACCTTCCTCCATCCTAACCTCCATGATTTTTCAATTGCCATGGGAATGTTTGGAGGGATATAATTTGTATTGTTTAAAATACAAGGCTAGGTTTAAATGAGTGGGCGATGTTGCGCGTTGCACATTCCAAAAATTTATGGAGAAGATTCATATGAACAAAAAAATAGGTTTCTTCAAGTGTCATGTCCAATGGTGTGGACACCTTAATGTACTTTTGCATAAAAATGCCCAAAAATTAGAAAATTGCACAAAGATGGGATTTGGATTAATTAAAATTAATGCGCAAGATTTTCTTGAATTAATTAGAAGTACATGGGCTAAAATCAGGTGGGACACGAGTGTCATAGACATAGAGGACTCAGAGTAGAATATGATCATAGATTGGGTTGTACGAAATGGCTCAAGATTGTGTATCCAATTTTGATTGGAACGTACAAAGATACAAATTGGAATTATTTAGAATTAATTAATAACGTTCGCGACGAATATTGTGCGACTAAGACGTAGCACAAGAGAGCATAACTATAAGTTACACAAAGGTGAGAATATAAGATGGACATGTCTAGGACAAGGGTATGGGGTTTGTAAGAAGACAGTGGCTAGTGTAGGGCTCTAGTTATTGGAACAACGGTAAGGTGCGCCAAGTGATATAATTATTGTAAAATTAAATAAAATATCGTGTCCTGTATCCAATTGGATACAAACTAGCCCTAGTTTCTCCTTCTAAGCCAAGTAGGCCTAATCTTGGGTGAGGGGTTTATAATCTACCCAACTTAAAAATATGTCATCCCCGAAATTAAAATAGGGCATAATTTGTTAACTCCTTTACATTCGCATATAAGGCAAGTCAATCGCCATCTCTTCCAAAATATAAAATCTATTCAAATCCATCGCAATCACGTTCAAAGTTTAAGGTAACCTCTGTTTAATCAAAATTCAACCTATTGTAATCTCTTCTCACTTTTTTAAATTATCATATCCAAATTTAAATTAAATCCATATAACATCTTCAAGAATTTAATATGCATATAAATTTTATATCACGAGCTCAAGCTATCATAATGTCCTTTAGGAAACCTTTCTAATCAAATATTATTCCTATCTTCAACTTATGGATTTTGTACCCTTCGAACTTTACATTCAATTCGCATCCTCAATATTCTAAATTGGTAATCCAACAATCAAAATTTAACCTTCAATTTAAATCATTAAATTTGGAATTTAATCCGTTAATGTTCATGTTTTAGAGTTCTATTCATTTTTCCTCAAGATTTAAATCGATGATTCAACCTTCAATATTCAAAATTTAAATTACGTACTTAAAGTATAAATATTTGGTCCGACATATCAAGATTTTAAAATTCATTAGATACTCATCATCTAACTCCTTCTTCTAAAATTCTCCACGTTTAAAATAACTTAATCTCTTAATCTAATCTTACTTGATCATAATCTAAAAGAATTTAACCTCAAATTAACAATGCGACTTCTATCCAACTTAGAATTTACCCATCTATCATATAAGGCTATACACTTAAGAAAAATATTCCTTAATTTATTTACTCATGTCCTTCAATCCTCAAAACTTTAACACCAATTATATCATAGATGGTACGCCCTTAATCAATTATAAAAGATAGTCACCAAATAATGCGATTGGCCTATGGATATATCTAGTACTATCTGTATATCAAACTTATACCAAGCATGAGGTTTTGTCCTTCCAAAATAAGGGAAGACGAAGATCAATAATAAAGAGTTCAAGGGGAAGGTAATAGAATAGAAGTATGGGGATCAATGCGTTTAAAGAACTTTAATGGGAATTGTCAAGGCAGTTGTGGATTGAAATCATATTTGGTAAATTTCTATTCACATGCTCGTATCAGTATAGTTATGTAACTGATACGATACGTCAGACATATCCAGGGGCAAGTATATTCGTTTACTAGTCAACTATATATCTCAATCCACGTAAAGTATTATTACGAAGGGCGAATCAAGCGCACTATGGTTGATCAGACCGTAATACACTGATTTTGAAATATATTAGTATAGTACTCCAATAATACATGTCATGAACAAGCTCGATAAAGAATAGCTTGTAAAACTAGGCTATAATAGCAGCATACATCAAGGTAGTACAACAATTATAAATACGCTGGATTATGATGAGAGAAAGTACAAATAATTCAATTCACAAAGAGATAAGACTCTATAATCTCTATAGTTGTCATACAACTCCTTGTCTAAGTCGCTAGTCGACCAAATAGGGTATGGGCCTCCAAGTTCTACAGTCGGGATAAACACTATTGTCTTATGCTAGCATATAGTTAATGTTATTCAGTTACACTTCATCAATGGATCACAAGGACTATGTGATACTAGGTTGTGAGGTATACTACCCAACTTATAACAATAAACTAATACTGTAATTGACTTGAGGGGGTTCTTCAGAATAACCTGGTCCTTGTAAATAAAGTATAAACTCTTATTAGGGTATATAAAGAAAAGATTTTGGTACCTATTAGAGTATCCTATTGTATTATATAAGTAATGGTCATCTTAAGTCTTAGTCCTAGTGCTTATAGAACAAGTGTCAATAGCAAGAATGGAAGGGTTACTAGCTTCAAGGGAAAGTGTCACGACCCGCACCCAGTACAGGGGCACGAGAGCGTGGGTACGTCCAGCCTACGCCGCAGTATCGGCGGTAGAATGCTGTCTGGTCACAATAATACTACTAACTAACAACTGTCAATGATATACATCTTCATAATCTCACGATATAACTCAATCACAACAACTATAAACAATAAAAGATAAAAGAAGAAATGACATAGTTAAACACCATGTCTCAATATAAAGATAACTCACAGTCTAGCTGTCCAACACAAGTCTCCAATTAAACTTAACATAGTCTAAACATAAACTGAAATAACCTCCATAAGTCTCAAGTATAAATAAATACTGTCTAAATAGCTGTAGGCAAAGTCTCATCTAGAAGCATAGTCTCTTCTAGGATCTCTGGAACATAGTCTGCATCTATACCTGGTCCGTAGTGTGTGGTACAGAAATCCTCAAGGTTCTCTGGAAAAAATATCCAGTCAGGATTGAACGAAAATATACCTCTAACAGCAGTTCCACATATATTGACAAAAACTATAAAACAGTGTAAATAAATACAGGACATATATGAAATAACTGGCAATAAGAATACTAAAATAAAGAAATGCTGGAATAAGATACTGGAACATCATCATCAATAGCATCTGACAGGGAATAGAACTACAAGTGCACGCAAGTACAAAGAACTGGTATGTAAGTGTATATAAGAATAACAACTAGAACATGTGGAAAATACAAGATCAGTCTATCAAGATACATGTCAAGAATCCTCTATCTAAGTGTGTGAAACATTAGTATATCATGTGATCGGCTTGGGTTATATGACTCATTACATGGATTAGCGATCATCCCCAACAGGTCAGGCTAACCGGAATGTCAGGGGCACGAGAGCGTATAAGGGTAAGGCTGCACCGACGTGAGATGTGGGTGAGCTAATGCTGCATGTAAGGGTATGATCACATAACTACTAATACTTTCCCGTTTTCCCCAGTTAGCACGACGGATTCCAATCACGACTCCTCGTGACAGGTCTCAATAATGCTAACTCGTGTAAACAACAGTATCAGAGTCATGTACGCTATACAACAAGAATTATAGAGATAATAACATAATGAAAACTGTCAGAGAATGTACTCGCCTGTGGTCCTTAGCTAGCAATACCAATGTTCGGGTTCCAAGGTACCGTCTGAGTGATCCCACAATCCTATAAATATATCATATAGTACAATACTTCATCAGACATTACTTCTAGCACACAATCAACATAATGATCTCAACAGTCTACACTATAGGTCACAGGTGGGGGTAGCTACGGTTATTCGTAATTTGTTAAGGTCACCTCGTACACGAGTATATAATGCCTATTGTTATCTATCATAAACATCACTGCTTAATTAATTATTATTATAACAGGAGTGTGCATCTAGTTCTTAACAGGTTTATATTGTATATATAAATATACGTATGCTTTAGGTTAATTAAGCACAATATGGCATACATATATATACAGGCATTACAACGGTATGTAGGCGATGGAAATATACCATACATATACTTATATACCGAATACGTCTATCATATAACAATACGTATACCATGTACACACTGGATACTCTACGGTTAACATGTGTGGATTACTACGAGGAGTACGTATATACGGGCATATTTTCAAGCATGCGAGGGTTCGAACCTGCGATTGTGAACGCGAAGGTTTCGGTGTTGATCGTAGTCGTCGTGAAGGAGGTGGTGTTCGCGGCTCCCGTCGATCAGTCCAGTCTGGTTCGTGGAGGGTCGAGGTCGAATACAGCATCTCGGGCGTGCTCCTGTGCAGTCGAATCCGTCGACAGCGGTCAGTTGATCCGGTCGGCAGCGGTCAGTTGATCCAGTCGGCTTCGGTCAGTTGATCCGGTCGGCTTCAGTCGGTTGATCCGGTCGGCAGCGGTCGGTTGATCCGGCAGCTTTGTGCAGCGTTCCAGTCGGCAGCGCTCGATCAGCGGCTTTGTGCAGCGTTCCAGCGGCATCGCTCGATCAGCGGCTTCGTGCAGCGTTCCAGCGGCAGTCGGCGACGAGTTCACGGCCGGGTTTGGCGGTGAATAGTGAAGTCGGGGGGGGGGGTCGACAGCGAGTAGGGTGAAGAGGGGGGTGTCGGCTGGAGGTTTTAGGTTTAAGGAGAAGAAATACATAGGATGATATATATATATATATATATATATATATATATATATATTGGTGTGGGTTTGACCTAGAACATGTTGACTTTGGTCAATACTAGGAAAGCCTTGGCTTAATTTGGAGATACTCCAATGGGCTAGGTTCAGATGAAATTTCGAAAGTTGCATTGGTCTAAGGGTTTGGAGGCCATGGTTTTCAAGGATTGATGTTAAATTACACATCCCCAAAATTATATGGAAAATACAATGAAGAGATAAAATGGGTTTATCATGCGTGTCGTGTCAAACGGGTGTATACTTAATGCTCTATAACAGTGCCAATAATTGTAATTTGCATGAAATAGGTTTATTGTTTGCTTAATTAAAATTAAATGCAAGAGGTGTATTACAATTAAATAGAAGTACAAAGTCTGGATTTACGTGGGACACAAGCATTAATGAATGGTCTGGCGTGTCTATGACAAGGGTACGAATCGGATGGAAGACAAGGCTAGCGTAGCGTTCTAGTTATTGAATAATGATTAAGTGCAACAATCAATTAGAAATCATAATTATTTAGATAAATAAATTATCATGCAATCATTTACTCATTAATTATGGAAAGACTAAAATACCCTTAATCCAAAAAGTGGGGGTGACAAGTCTACCCTCCTTAAAGAATTTTGTTCTCGAAATTTAAAATAACTATCACTAGCACAAGCAATTAATTAATGAATCATACCTTAAGTCTCGAAGAGATATGGATACCGCTCGCGCATTTCGTCCTCTCTCTCCCAAGTTGATTCTCCTGGAGAGTGATTTCTCCATGCAACACAAACCAAGGGAATAGTCTGGTTCCGCAATATCTTCTCTCTACGATCCAAGATCTCCATCGGTTGTTTAGGATAGCTGAGTGTCGGTCCAACTTCGATCTCCGAGTGATCTAATACGTGACTAGGGTCTGCCACGTACTGTCTCAGCTGCGACACGTGGAACGCGTTATGCACTCCATCTAGAGTAGGCGGCAAGTCTAGTCTATAGGCCACTGCACCGACCCTTGTAAGAATACTGAAGGGCCCGATGTATCGTGGGCTAAGCTTTCCTCCTCTGCCGAAACGAATCGTGCCCCGTGTCGGAGAAATCCGTAGGAACACTAAATCGCCAACCTAGAACAACGATCTTACACGCAATCTAAACAAAACAATCACAAACCAAATAAAACAAATCAAAACGATACCTGAAACTCTAGGGGTCTACGGTGGCTATCGGCCCAATGCCGCTGTCTGTCCTGCGCCACTCGCAGTCTGTCTCTGATAAGTTTCACCTTTTCTGCTGCATCCACGACCATTTTTGGTCCTAACAAGGCTCTTTCTCCAACATCATCCCAAGATAAAGGTGTACGACACCTTCGTCCATATAAAGCTTCGAATGGTGATATCTCAATGCTGGCCTGGTAGCTGTTGTTGTAAGCAAACTCTACCAAGTGTAGATAATCCTCCCAAGAACCTCCGAGATCTAAGACGCAAGTGCGTAACATGTCTTCAAGAGTCTGAATGGTCCTTTCAGACTGCCCGTCCATCTGAGGGTGATATGCGGTACTGAACTTGAGCTGAGTGCCCAAGCTAGACTGTAGGCTCCTCCAAAAATGGGAAGTGAAACGACTATCTCGATATGAGACAATACTCACAGGAACTCCATGTAATCTGACAATCTGCTGTACGTACATCTCTGCTAGCTTCTCCGTCGAAGTACCCACTTTAAAAGGTAAGAAATAGGCTGATTTAGTCAACCTATCCACGATGACCCAAATTGCGTCCTTTCCTCCTGGGGAACGAGGAAGTCCTGAAACGAAGTCCATGGTCACGTGCTTCCACTTCCATTCTGGAATGGGTAAAGGTTGAAGCAATCCTCCTGGCCTCTGTCGATCTGCTTTCACCTGTTGGCACACTAAACATCGGGATACGAAGCGTGCTACTTCGTGCTTTATACCATACCACCATACATGCCTCCTCAAATCTCGATACATCTTGTTGGCTCCGGGATGCATCGAGTACTGAGAGCGGTGTGCCTCCTGTAAAACTTGTTCGCACAGCTCTCCACTTGGCACACACATCCTTGTGCCATGTCGTAAGGATCCATCATCCGCGATAGTGAAATCGTCTATCAATCCTGCCTGAACTTGTGCTCTAATACTCCTTAGAGTCTCATCATCATACTGCGCAGCTCTAATTTTGTCCATCAGTTCTGATTGAATCTGCAGTCCCCACATCTGAATCTCAGCTCCTGGAACTAATACCTCAATTTCCAAGATCTCAAGATCATCTAATAAGTGTCTATCCAAAGTCAAACATATAGCCATTGGGTACCTGCTCAAGGCATCCGCGACTACGTTGGCTTTCCCTGGATGATACTGTAATGAGATATCAAAGTCTTTCATCAATTCTAACCACCTTCTCTGTCTCATATTCAGTTCTTTCTGTGTAAACACGTACTTTAAGCTTTTGTGGTCTGTAAAGATCTTCACACACTATCCGTACAGATAGTGCTTCCACAGCTTTAGGGCAAAGATAACTGCTGCTAACTCCAGATCGTGAGTGGGATAGTTCTTTTCATGAGGGCATAATTGTCTTGAAGCATAGGCAATTACTTTCATATGTTGTTGAAGAACGCACCCCAACCCTTTTCCTGAAGCATCACTGTAGATAGTGAATCCGCCTGTCCCTGATGGCAACGTCAAAACTGGCGCTGTCGTCAATCTCCTCTTCAGCTCATCGAATGCGGCTTGACATTCTTCGGTCCAGACAAATTCTACATCCTTCTTGGTCAGCCTAGTCATTGGCTCTGCAATCTTGGAGAAGTCTTGTACAAATCTTCTGTAGTATCCTGCTAGTCCGAGAAAGCTCCTGATTTCAGCTACCGTACTGGGGGTAGTCCATGACTTCACTGCCTCTATCTTCTTTGGGATAACTGAAATTCCGTCACCCGTCACCATGTGTCCAAGAAATTCAACCTTGTCAAGGAAGAACTCACACTTTGAAAGCTTCCCGTACAATCTTTCTCTCCTGAGTGTTTCTAAGACTATTCTCAGGTGCTCTTCATGCTCTTCTGGGGTTTTTGAATATACTAGAATGTCGTCAATAAACACCACTACGAACTTGTCAAGGTATTGGTGGAACACCTTGTTCATCAAGTTCATAAATACTGCTGGTGCATTGGTTAAACCAAACGGCATTACTGTAAATTCAAACTGGCCATATCTGGTTCGAAAGGCAGTTTTCGGTATGTCTTCTTTCTTTACTTTCACCTGGTGATAGTCTGACCTCAAATCTATTTTTGAAAACACCTTCGCTCCGCTCAATTGATCGAAAAGATCATCTATCCTCGGCAGCGGGTATTTATTTTTGATAGTGAGGTTATTCAAAGATCTGTAATCGATACACATACGTACCGTGCCATCCTTCTTCGGTACAAATAATACCGGTGCTCCCCATGGCGATGAACTGGATCTAATAAAACCTTTGTCTTGCAGCTCCTCAACTTGTTTCTTCAGTTCTACCAACTCATTGTTGTTAACTCTATAGACATATTGTGAAATAGGCTCCGCTCCTGGTATCAAGTCTATAGAGAACTCAACGTCTCTGTCTAGTGGCAAACCTGGCAACTCCTCTGGAAATATATCCAGGAACTCCGCTATAAGGGGATGCGTTGACTCTTCTTCTTCCGTCCTGGCTCCGCAAAAAGTGCCTCTGCTTCGCTCCTCTACTCCTCTGGCAA
Source organism: Iris macrosiphon (assembly GCA_036927795.1). Taxonomy (NCBI): domain Eukaryota; kingdom Viridiplantae; phylum Streptophyta; class Magnoliopsida; order Asparagales; family Iridaceae; genus Iris; species Iris macrosiphon. The sequence continues at coordinate 174,681,589 of JAYESA010000013.1, read as the reverse complement.
TCTCAAACTCTGGCTCTCCTGGTGGTCGAAATACTACTCTACCTCCGCGACAATCTATAGAAGCATGGTGTTTACTCAGCCAGTCCATTCCGAGTACAATATCGTATTCCGGAAGTGGCATAACGAGTAAACTCACGCTCAACTCTCGGCCTTCCAATGACACTCTTCGATCCTTGCAACAATCACGGACTAGGATAATACCTTCTCATGTCGTGATCTTGCAAGTCCTATCTAATGGTTCCGTTTCTAAATGATGCTTAAGGGCATAAGATACAGATACGAAACTATGGGAAGTGCCAGAATCAAATAGTGCAAGTGCTGGAATAGAATCGAGTAAAACTGAACCTGAAATCACGTCTCCAGCTGGCTCGGCCTCCTCAGTGGTCATGGCGTAAGCTCGCCCTTGTGGTGCTCCTCTCTGTTGCTGCTGCTGCTGCTGCTGCGCAAACCTCTCCTGCTGCGATGGAAGTGGAGGTCCTCTCTGTTGGCCTCCTGGTACGATAGGTGCTCTGGCTGGTCCTCTCTGAGCAGCTCCTCCTCCTTGGCGATTCTGAATAGTCGGGCAGTCCCTCAGCTGATGTGTTGCTGATCCACATGATAAGCAAGTGCCCAACCTTTTTCTGCAGATGTCTCTTGTATGTCCCATCTTCCCACAATACGAACATGGGGTAGCGAGTTGATTATGCCTCTGTGGTTGCTGTTGTTGAGCATATCCTCGAACGGGTGCCTGTTGCTGGTGTTGCTGCTGGTGTTGTTGCTGGTGCGGCCTATGTTGTTGTTGAAAGTGTGGGTGCTTGGCTGGTCCTGTGTTACCTCCTGTTGCTCCGGATGTGTCGCGTCCTCTCTTGGGCCTGAGGTCCAAGTCATCTTCGGCAATCTGGGCATCCATCAGAATACCCTCAAATGTAGTAGTGCGTCATCCTGAAGTACGAGACTTGATCTCCCTGTTTAATCCCTTCCTAAATTTTCGAGCTCTGTCTCCTGAGTCTCGAATCATCGATGGCGCAAATCGACTTAATCGACAAAACTCTGCAACATATTCGTCGACTGACATACCTCCATGGACTAAGTCATGGAACTGACTTTCTAATGCTCCCAAGGCTACGTCAGGAAAGAATTTCTCTTTAAAGAGTTTTTTAAAGTTCTCCCAAGTAAGTCCTTCAGCAGCGAGTCTCGGCTCTGTACGATACCACGTCAGTGCGATATCAAACATCTGACTGCCAGCGGCCTCTATCTAAAGAATCTCCGGAATCTGTGATAAACGTAAATTCCTTTCTATGTCTTCTAACCATTCGTCAGCATATAGTATTCCTTCTGTGCCTTTGAACTCTCGAGGCATCATCCTCTTAAAGTCTACTATGGTACCGGGCCTCTGTTGTTGTTGACCTTGATGTTGCGGTTGTCGTGCTACTCTCTCCACAGCCTGGAGAGTCATCTGATGAGCATTCTCCATGTTCTCTCTCATCAGTTCGGTCTGCGCCTGGTGTGCTTCTGCTTGCATTCTCTGAGCCTCAGCTTGAACACGCTGAGCTTCTGCTGTTACTCTCTGGGCCTCTAGCATGCCCTGTATCAGTGCGAACATCTGTGCCCCGTCAGTGGGCACTCCTCCGGGAATCGGTGCCGGTGGTGGTAGGTTGTCTGTCATAGCTGGGGCAATCCTCTGTATAGGTGGAAGAGAAATCCCGTTAGTTGCAGACACCCCCACACGAACAGGAGATATAGGAGAATCCGCAGGTATCTGTTCGTCAGGTTGAGAGGTGGCAGTCCTCTTTGAATTGGCTGCTCCCATTCTCATGGATCTAGTATTCGGCGACATCCTGAATACAGACCAAGGAATCAATTAAGGTGATAGATGTGATATTATCAAGGAAGGACACTAAAGTGCTAAAGGAAGCAATCCATTAGAATAGCAATAAGAAGTTCGGAATTTCCTAGTGTGATTGAGCATACTCTCATCATAGAATCCTTATTCCTATATCCTAGCACAGGCTCGCAGCAGTACAACTAACTTGCCGCACTACCACGATATCGCATAACTTGCGAAACTTGACCTGCCTGGGCCACCACTAAAAACGTGTCACGACCCGCACCCAGTACAGGGGCACGAGAGCGTGGGTACGTCCAGCCTAAGCCGCAGTATCGGCGGTAGAACGCTGTCTGGTCACAATAATACTACTAACTAACACCTGTTAATGATATACATCTCCATAATCTTACGATATAACTCAATCACAACAACTATAAGGCACGATAAAAGATAAAAGAAGAAATGACATAGTTAAACACCATATCTCATCATAAAGATAACTCACAGTCTAGCTGTCCAACACAAGTCTCCAATTAAACTTAACATAGTCAAACATAAACTGAAATAACCTCCATAAGTCTCAAGTATAAATAAATACTGTCTAAATAGCTGTAGGCAAAGTCTCATCTAGAAGCATAGTCTCTTCTAGGATCTCTGGAACATAGTCTGCATCTATACCTGGTCCGTAGTGTGTGGTACAGAAATCCTCAAGGTTCTCTGGAAAAAATATCCAGTCAGGATTGAACAAAAATACACCTCTAACAGCAGTTCCACATATATTGACAAAAACTATAAAACAGTGTAAAGAAATACATGACAGATATGAAATAACTGGCAATAAGAATACTGAAATAAAGAAATGCTGGAATAAGATACTGGAACATCATCATCAATAGCATCTGACAAGGAATAGAACTACAAGTGCATGTAAGTACAAAGAACTGATATGTAAGTGTATATAAGAATAACAACTAGAACATGTAGAAAATACAAGATCAGTCTATCAAGATACATGTCAAGAATCCTCTATCTAAGTGTGTGAAACATTAGTATATCATGTGATTGGCTTGGGTTATATGACTTATTACATGGATTAGCGATCATCCCCAACAGGTCAGGCTAACCGGAATGTAACAGTGATGAGGCATATAAGGGTAAGGCTGCACCGACGTGAGATGTGGGTGAGCTAATGCTGCATGTAAGGGTATGATCACATAACTACTAATACTTCCCCGTTTTCCACAGCTAGCACGACGGATTCCAATCACGACTCCTCGTGACAGGTCTCAATGATGCTAACTCGTGTAAACAACAGTGTCAGAGTCATGTACGCTATACAACAAGAATTATAGAGATAATCAACATAATGGAAACTGTCAGAGAATGTACTCGCCTGTGGTCCTTAGCTGGCAATACCAATGTCCGGGTTCCAAGGTACCGTCTGAGTGATCCCACAATCCTATAAACATATCATATAGTACAATACTTTATCAGACATTACTTCTAGCACACAATCAACATAATGATCTCAACAGTCTACACTATAGGTCACAGGTGGGGGTAGCTACGGTTATTCGTAATTTGTTAAGGTTACCTCGTACATGAGTATATAATACCTATTGTTATCTATCATAAACATCACTGCTTAATTAATTATTATTATAACAGGAGTGTGCATCTAGTTCTTAACAGGTTTATATTATATATATAAATATACGTATGCTTTAGGTTAATTAAGCACAATATGGCATACATATATATACAGGCATTACAACGGTATATAGGCGATAGAAATACACCATACATATACCTATATACCGAATACGTCTATCATATAACAATACGTATACCATGTACACACTGGATACTCTACGGTTAACATGTGTGGATTACTACGAGGAGTACGTATATACGGGCATGTTTTCAAGCATGCGAGGGTTCGAACCTACGATCGTGAACGTGAAGGTTTCGGTGTTGATCGTAGTCGTCGTGAAGGAGGTGGTGTTCGCGGCTCCCGTCGATCAGTCCAGTCTGGTTCGTGGAGGGTCGAGGTCGAGTGCAGCATCTCCGGCGTGCTCCAGTGCAGTCGAATCCGTCGGCAGCGGTCAGTTGATCCGGTCGGCAGCGGTCAGTTGATCCAGTCGGCTTCGGTCAGTTGATCCGGTCGGCTTCAGTCGGTTGATCCGGTCAGCAGCGGTCGGTTGATCCGGCGGCTTCGTGCAGCATTCCAGTCGGCAGCGCTCGATCAGCAGCTTCGTGCGGCGTTCCAACGGCAGCGCTCGATCAGCGGCTTCGTACAGCGTTCCAGCGGCAGTCGACGACGAGTTCACGGCCGGGTTTGGCGGTGAACAGTGAAGTCGGGGGGGGGGGGGGGTCGACAGCGAGTAGGGTGAAGAGGGGGGTGTCGGCTGGAGGTTTTAGGTTTAAGGAGAAGAAATACATAGGATGATATATATATATATATATATATATATATATAGGTGTGGGTTTGACCTAGAACATGTTGACTTTGGTCAATACTAGGAAAGCCTTGGCTTAATTTGGAGATACTCCAATGGGCTAGGTTCAGATGAAATTTCGAAAGTTGCATTGGTCTAAGGGTTTGGAGGCCATGGTTTTCAAGAATTGATGTTAAATTACACATCCCCAAAATTATATGGAAAATACAATGAAGAGGTAAAATAGGTTTATCATGCGTGTCGTGTCAAACGGGTGTATACTTAATGCTCTATAACAGTGCCAATAATTATAATTTGCATGAAATAGGTTTATTGTTTGCTTAATTAAAATTAAATGCAAGAGGTGTATTACAATTAAATAGAAGTACGAAGTTTGGATTTACGTAGGACACAAGCATTAATGAATGGTCTGGCGTATCTATGACAAGGGTACGAATCGGATGGAAGACAAGGCTAGCGTAGCGTTCTAGTTATTGAATAATGATTAAGTGCAACAATCAATTAGAAATCATAATTATTTAGATAAATAAATTATCATGCAATCATTTACTCATTAATTATGGAAAGACTAAAATACCCTTAATCCAAAAAGTGGGGGTGACAGAAAGGGAATATAACTCGTATCGAGGTGGGGGTATAATTACGTAATTTTGAACTAAAGGATAATCATCAGGTCACAATCTACAAGAACAACTCAAACTTATCAAGCTCTAACTACCCAGCACAAAATTTCAAAATTTAACATTAACAACTATAATCCTAGCAACTATATGTCCTTAACACAGATTAAAATCACTCGGTCTATAATCAGAAGTGTCAGGTCGCACGAGTTGAAAGATGAAGAAAAGAAGAACATAATTAGTCGTCGTACAATAGCGAATGCTAAGGGTTCAGAGGAACAAGTCATGAAATTAAAATAGAGAGGCTATTGATAATGTCATGGTTTCTTAAGAAATGGTGGTAAGCTAATCTCTGTGCTCGAGGTATAATCAAGAAAAATATTATATTTATTCCTCTTGGCTTCCTAAGGTATTGTCTGCTTAATAATAAGACAATGAGCTAGATTTATAGTCTATAATACTATCTTACTATAAAGGTTAGGTTTTAGTCCTAAGGTTTAACCTTGGATTTCTATTGGTTCCTCAATACTAGGGTCAAACACTATGATCAAATTTCTAACTGACTCTAGTAGTGTTTGTACTATCTCAAGTCATCCCTAATTATCAAGGGATAATGGTCAATCCATCTACAGGTAAGGGTGCTATGGTTCATGAAGTATTCTAACTCAGTGATGTGTCAACACTCTAGTTATACTCTTAATAGGAAGGTTACCATACTTATCATCTAACAATAGGGACTTATATATTCTAGGAGAAGGCTATACTCAAAGAACTATTAGGAAAGCACATGAATCAAGCAGGATGCGTTTATTCAAAATAGAATAGATTGAAAGGAAGGTGAATCATAGTCAAATGTGGATGAGATTCTATAGTCTAATCCTATTTGCAGGCTTGTTCGGCACAGTAACATAACCGAGACAATATGTTCTCGACCTGCATGGGCCACCACCAAAAATATGTCATGCCCCAGTCCCAAAATACGTAGGACTAGGAACACGTAAGTATGTCAGCCGTATGTATATGGCAACTCCAATATATGGATACCATAACACACGTATGCTGTAATATGAATAAAAATTCACAAGTAGTATAAATCTTATCACAAGTCACAGGGTATAATCTAAATCTCATCCACTAAAATCAAACTTAAAAAATAACCAATATCTATGAAACTAGATCTCAATACAAGGTATCTAAAGATGTTAGTTGGATGGAAACAAATCCACTACCAACTCGAATATCTAAGTACAACACAATAAACACAATATAAGAATACCAGCTCACAATCACGGTCTCGAAGAGAAGACCTCCTCAAAATATATGTAACCATCCGAATCTGCACTCTTGTGAATACTCAAGAACAACGACACCTGGAAGGGCCAGGTCCTCAGAGGGACATAACAAGATACATAAAAGCATGCCAATAAAGTACTAAAATAAATATCCAATGGGGTTACCTAACTATCTATGTGAATGCAGTTTGAGAACAACTTTCTAACAAGTGGGCTATCTGGCCATAAAATGTGATTGGTATAATTCTCTTGGAGATCCAGGGGCCTACAAAGCATGTCGTCTTTTGAACAACAGAGGCCGCCAAGTAGTATAGGGGTCATCACGACCGCGTATCTCCGACGGAGCATACGGGTTACTTAAAAGGAAAGTGCAAAGGAGCCCAAATGCGGTACTTGTTGTTCTTCCTACCCCATGCTCTAAGCATGTCACATCCATGACACAATTTGGTTCATAGCCTATCTTTAGTACCCTAGCCCAATCCTGGAACCAAACAAGGACAAGGATTGGACCACCGTACTATAATAGACTATGTCCATGGACCTCTAATAACTGCTAAGTCTTCTAGCATACATAGTTTCTATCAGCAGTCATCCCTAATACACGGCCCATACGTACAGGAGGCCAGACCTGTCACGCAGTCCGTGATCTATATGAGACTCACACTCGTGTAACAACTGTGTCACGGTCAATGTACCTAATGATGCTACATAATAATAGGGTAGTCTCATACACAAGGTCAATGCATAAAAATATATCACGACGATACCGTCGTTGCATCCAAGTTTCCTTGGACGCGCATTTTATATAGCAGTTAAAATATATGAACTAAAGACAGAAAATAAAGATGCATGCAATATATGGAATATGAATAACAGTACAATGGCAAGGTATACTTGTCTGGTAAGAAGCTGCAAAATATAACGTCCATATGTCAAACACACAGGATCAGAAGCTATGGCCTCAGAACAAACGTCTCCGGATACTGAAATAGACATCACCAATGTTCCCAGAATAAACAAAATAGCTAGAAAATACTACCCTTTTGTCCAATTTGGACACAGGAACAAAACGGTAATTTTGGGTCAATGTGGGGTCCACCGGTGGCACACTTTGCACCGAAAAATGTGCCAGGGATAACAGTCTCTAAATGGGACAAATTATAGGTCAAAAAAACTCTAAATATCAGTACGAACTCAACGGTAAGTCCAAATATGAATTCCGATGAGCCGAACACAATTTTGGCCAAAAAGTCAACCGTGGAGCCCGCCAATTGGTGACTTGGTCAATTGTCTCAGAATTGAGTAAAAATTGGGTCACAGGACCGGCGCGATACCACGAGTCTAGTGGCACAAGTTTTGTCGTATTCTAACGAGCCTACACAAAATACGCACGGCTTTTACAAAAGTCACGACATAGGGATTTGTTGCGGATACGGGCTGATTCCGACGAGCACACGCGTCCAAATCAGTTTTCGCAAAATCTCACACGTTCGGGTATACTGCGCTCATCTTTTGGTACACTTGGTACACTTGGTACACAGCGGGGCAGTCCCGTTTGGCGGGGCGCGCTCCGTTTCACAATTTTTGAAATTTAGAAAAAGTTAGTTTTCGGGTTTTTCTACCTAATTTATTTTAACATACAGCAACAAATAAAATATTATATTTGACAAAAAATAAACTAAGTTAGGTGGTCTTCGTATACAACAAGAAAAACCAAATTTGGATCTCTGTGGTGGGAGATACGAGTCCGGGAATATAGGTAGTTTATCGCAGTTTTTTGCGTTCCCAAAAGTTGTCATTTTTCGTCAACTTGGGTGCTATTTTTGCCTAGGTTTACGCATTGAACAAGGTAAATTAATACACAGGATTTAGAGAGGGATAGGTGAGAATTATACCAGTGAAGACGGGGTCGAGTTTGATCGAGCGAGAAGACGGGAAATGCGTCATGAACAGGGGTACTCTGCTAAAATTTTCTGCGCGGCGACGCTCGCGAGCGCGCGGTGTAAGGAAGCTGCGGCGATCTCCGGCACGGCTAGGTCGGAGGCTGGGCGGTGCGGTGGTGCGGCTATCTTGAGGAAAATGAGGAGAGGTGTTAGGGTTGGGAAGATGATGTAGAGAGAAGAGGCGGTGGGGGAAAAAATCACGCGCGGGGGGGGGGGGGGGGGGGGAATCCGCGGTTTCTAAAACCGCGGATGCTGCTGCTGTTTCCTATTTCTTTCCTAATGGGTTTGGGTATGCGGGTTTGGCGGGTTTGGATCCATTAAGGATCCAACCCATTATCTTTTCTTTTTTTTTTTCTTTTTTTTTTCTTTCTTTTTCTTTCTAATTAAACAATATATATATATATATATATATATATATATATATATATATATATATATATATATATATATATATATATACCTAAAAAATTCTAAAAATTATATTTGTGCATACCATTAAGCTAGCAACTGTCCAAAGGGTCTCCTACATGGAATAAATTAGAAAAAATTTATAATGGCTCCGTAAATCCCCTAAATGCACAAACACCTTAAATAAAAATTAAATAAAATCTTTTTCCTCTATTTAGCTCATAATTACTATAAAATTAATTAAATAATTAATAAAAATTATTAATACAATTTTTTCAGAATTAGGGGTCTTACAAACACCCACGCACCTATGTGCTCGATCCTTCCTGGCCCACAAAAAGGGTACAAAGGTGGAACAACCCTTGCTTGATTTGCGTAATGTGATCAATCACAAGTACAAGGCGAGGGAAACAACTATGGCCGATGAAATGTCCTCTCTAGGGCATCACTGTGCCAAAATCATTATCAATTGCTGCTGCAACTGTCACGCCCCAATTCCGTGGAACCGATAGTCGTCCCCCGGTCGTGACACCGTGCGGGCCTAGATTGCACCACACACAAGGCTAAGGTATTTTGTATAGCGAGCACATATTCAGAGTAGCAGATAAATTGAAACACAAGTTAATACATGGAAAAGTTCTCTTTATTGATAATGAACATCTATTACAAACTCTTGAACGAGTCATAAGGGTTGCCGTACGGGCTTACAAAATATTGACACAAAATGAGATAGTTGTCATGTACATTACATCCTTTACTAAACTTCAAAATATAAGACCTTCTGACGGGACAATGGCTTTCCCTCGGAGCTGCATTGAGTTAAGTTTGCTAGCTTCTGTCTTCAAATGCTTCAAAAGGTGGCATGGTTAGGATGCGCCTACAGCTGGACTGGATTGGGGAATGACTTCGGCTCCTCGCTCGGATCTCCTTAGTGCGAAAAACCTGTTTCAATGAGGGTCAGTACATCGAAACATACTGGTGAAGGCAAGCTAACCCAACTATACCAATCAACACGTTGTTTAGATGAAGCATGCATATTTATTTGTGGTCTTTCTATCTTGACTTAGTTCATTTTACAAGCAAGCAGTATATATAAAAACTATTGAAATGAACTTGCCACCGTTCGGTGACTTTTATCTGCCCGTCTGAACCACCTGCACAATACTTACCTTATCATTCCTTGCCACGAAGACACAAGTTAGCTTTGCACAGGTTTACATATACAAGGGGATCACTGGCACGTTTCCATAATAGACGATATAGTCTCGGGACAAAGATGGCGGAGGCACGGGGATCGCTACACGCCATCCAGCCCTGGACAGGAATGGTGTACAACACAAGGGACAATAGGATGATGCACCCATTCCTGCCTGAAGCAGGCGACTAAATATGTTGTTCCGTCCAGATCGAATCGGTGCCAGTGCCCCAGCGACCGTCCGCAGGAACTAAGACCTTGTGCACAAGTTGTCCGTGATCAAACATAGTACACTAAGTTAGCAGTTGAGGCATTTCAAGGCAATATCAGGCACAAGATAGTAACAGGGCAAGATCTACTTTTGCATAGTCTTCCTGTTCAGTTTATCGCATAGCAGGATGAGTTCTATACATAGCACAATTTAAGAAGAGTATACATTCTAACTTGTATTTATGCATATGATGAACATTCCAAACGAACAAGCATGCAAATAAATAACCGTTCCGAAGTTGAATGACAAGCATAATAATCTAAGTCTATTCCTTTTTGCCTTGATATCTTTTAGTTATTACTTGGTATCGTTTGATCGGGGCAAGCAAGAATACAAGATTTTAGATGTGAAGACTGGAGGAAGGACCAACTGAATTGAATATAAGCCACTCACAATTTGGTTGGGGAAGGTAGGAAAGTGGTGCTTCAGGACTCCGCTCGAGCGTCGCCTACTGTCCGTTCACCTGCATTACCACGAACAACTGATCAATACATCTTTCACTCTTTCCTATATCGAAATTGAAGTGCAGTTCAACGAACGAAAATAATAAAATCTATCAAAACCGTTCAAGAAAATACAAGCAAATTCGAAAACCAACTAAAGGCACGAAAGCAACAAGCGACAGCAAAAACTAGGCAATAAAAGATGCAGCGGAGAGGTCCCTCCTGACTCTGTCGCTAAGTCGATCTTGGGGGCACGGTCTACTGAATATGGAAATCGATTCCGAAGAAGCAAATCCATAACGAGGATGAGATCTTATTTCAATCTATCCCGATCGAACGATACCGTCTTGTATTTCTTAGTCGCGCTCCCTGAATAGGGAAAACGGGACATCACATCCTACCCAACTAATTGGAAGTTTTATCTCGAAACTTAGGAATAGAACCTACCACTAGAAAACAATAAATGGAACCTATCCCTCATCACAGATTCAAGCTCCCAAGTGGATTCTTCGACCGAGTAATTTTGCCAAAGCACGTGTACGAGAGGAACCGAGCGACTTCGAAGCAGCTTTTTCTTACGATCCAAAATTTGCATAGGTTGTTCGACATATGTCAATTCTGCCTTACCAGTTGATCAAGATATACCACGTGACTCGGGTCGTACACGTACTTCCTAAGTTGAGAAATATGGAAGACATCGTGCACTTCGGACAGTGACGGTGGTAAGGCAATCTGATATGCAACTGAGGTGACTCGTTTCAGTATTTCGAATGGACCGACAAATCTTGGACTTAGCTTTCCCTTTGCTCCGAATCTGGTAACTCCTCGCATAGGCAAAACTTTGAGACATACCCGATCGCCTTCTAGAAACTCAAGTGGTCGTCGATGCGTATCAGCGTAGCTCTTTTGGCGACTCTGAGCGACCTTTATCCGTTCCCGAATCAAACGAATCTTTTGGACAGTCTGCTCCACAAGTTCGGGGCCAAGGATTTGGCGTTCTCCAACTTCGTCCCAACAGATCGGGGATCTGCACTTTCGCCCATACAATGCCTCATACGGCGCCATCTGAATGCTGGATTGAAAGCTATTATTGTATGCAAATTCAGCTAACGGTAGATGCAAGTCCCAACTCGTCTTCAAGTCCAAGATGCAGAGTCGTAGCATGTCTTCGAGGATTTGGTTGACACATTTTGTTTGGCCGTATGTCTGTGGATGGTAGGCAGAGCTAAACTTTAACTTCATCCATATTGCTGACTGCAGGCTTTCCCAGAAATGCGATATGAATCGACCATCTCTATTGGAGACTATGGATACGGGCACGCAGTGGAGCCGAATGATTTCGTTGAGGTAGATCTGATCCAAGCGGTCGACACTCCAAGTAGACTTGATAGGCAGAAAGTGAGCCGACTTAGTGAGGCAATCAACAATGACCCAGACGACATCATTTCTCCATTGCGTCTTTGGCAAGCCAACAATGAAATCCACTGTTATATGTTCCCATTTTCACTCCGGTATAGCGAGTGTAAACCCCCAGATTTTTTAGAATTTAAAAATTAATTTTTGGGATTTTTTATGATTTTTAACTAATTAAAATAAATAATTTCTGGTATTAAATTAATTTTGTGATTTTATTAAATATTAAAATAATATAAAAATAATATTTTTGAGTTTAAAATAAATAATTAGACTTACTATAATTTTCCTGAAATTTATTGGACCCTAGAACTATTTTTAAAGACCTAAAAATATAGTTTATAAATAAACCAAATTGAACCGGATTAAACCGGAATAAACCAACTTGAACCAAACCGGTTTAAGCTTAATTAAATTGAACCAAATTGAACCCTTATTGGGTCGGATTTGAACCCGACCCGTAAACTAAGACCCGACCTGACCCGCTATAACCTATGCACAGTAACCCAAACCCAACCGACGCCTCTCCGTTTCCTCTCCCCGGCCGTTTCCCGGCGGCCGATCCGCCTCCCCTCCGCCAACGGTTACGCCTCCCCCGCTCCCGCGGCCGATCCGCCTCCCCGCGCCGCTCTACCTCCCTGCAACCGCCACCGCCCACCCTATAAATCCCTCGACCCCAGCCACCCCTTCACAAACCATCCACCACCAATTACCTCCATCACCGCCCCTTCGACCATTCTCCGGCCGCCACCCGAGCTCCGGCGACGAGTTTCCCCCGACGAAGCCAAGCTCCAGCATCCTCTGCCGCCGTCAGCAGCCGCCGACCCCAGCAGCCGCAGCTCTGCCGACGACGAACAATAATCCGCCGCCGTGCTTCACCGCGTCAACCTGTCGCCAACGACAGGATCGAGGTACCTACTTTCCCGCACACATAATTCCATGTACGTTGATCCGATTTCTGTTCTGTTGAATCGTGCGCATACCCTGTGTGACCCTCTTGAACCCCGTGCAATTTGTTCGGGGTATCGCGTCCTGTGTCGGTCGTAAATCGTGACGCAAAAATCAGGAAAATAAACCCCCAATTTCTGAAAATCAAAAATTATCCCGAACCCCCCAGTTCACAACCGTTTTGCCACCAACCTGATAAATGTTTTCAAAATTGGCTTAAACAGTTTTTTAGACCATATAATCGAGTTTTAAATCCTATTTTTAGTTTATTTTATTGAGCTGTAGATTGTAATTTTTTCGAGGGTAAAAATGACCAAAATATTGGTTATTTAAAACTATGATCTTTCCGAAACTGGGTGCGCCCCGCTAAACGAGGCAACTTGGTCATGTGAGAACTTCATCGAAAGGTGCGCAATGTTAATACGGATATGTGAGATTTTGCGAAAGTTAATTTGGATGTGTGTGCACACCGGAATCATTACGTATCCGTCGACAATGGCCCATATCGGCCATGTTCTGAAATTCATTATAACTTTATGTGTGCTCATCGTTTCGAAATAAAACTTATGCCATCAGACTCGTATCAATACGCTGGTCCTATGACCCAAGTTTCGTTCGATTCTGAGAACGTTGAAAAAATCCCATATCGTGGGCCCCACGGCTCCACTTGGCGGACAATTTTATGATCGACTCATCGGAATCCAGTTTTGGATATTTCGTTGGGTTCGTATAGTCGTTCTGGACTTGTAGACACTAAGTTTGACGAATTTGGAGAATATTGTCTCTGGTACGTTTTTCGGTGCGAAGTAGGCCACATGTGGACCCCGTTTTGACCAGAAACTGTCACTTTTGCCCTTGTGTTCAAATTGGACTTATGGACTAAAAATTCTAGCTATTTGATATCTTCTGATCATGATGGTAACATTTATTTCAGCAACCGGAGGAGTACCTGCAGATCCCGCTGATACCAGAGCAGCAGTTGGAAACCAAACCCCAGGCAAGTGTACCTTGCCATACTTGCAGCACTTGTTTTTTATTATCTAACTACCAATAACATTCGGGTGTCGACGCCGTACGCGGAGTTGTGTAACGTCACCTAGAGATTGATATCACGACCCTATATATCTTCGTTCTTGCATTATCAAGTACGTCATACCATATGACACTTGACACTGTTCAAGAGACAGCATATTCTAGAGATATTCATGATGATTCTGTATAGGTTACATGATTCATGACATAGATATTACATATGCTTACCTATCATTATGACTCACTGTATCAGTTAGAGGTCACGATCTTGCGTGTCATGGACATGAGACATGTGATTACATTGGGTGGGGAGAATATTACCATATTAAAGGCTGATTATATTATATATATGTAGTTTTATGGAGGTGCCTTAGACTCTGACACATAGCTTTGGCACAAGTTCTGGCCCTTCGAGATAAATGCTGCTATGGGTTTCTCCGACATAGAGCCTATGGTAGTTTCAGCCTGAGTATGATTAATGTTGTCATTTGCATATCACTTAGTTGGTTACTTAGTTTGCCCTATTGATACATTTTATTTATAAACTTTATTTATTTGGCTTGAGTTATTATTGTACCTTGCTATGTCCCCTGAGGACCTGGAATCCGGATTATGTCCCCAGGTTTAGCACAGGAGATCTACCCCGAGATTTACGGGACATGAGCAGACATTGGAGAAGTACCAGAACTAGAGGATGAGGTAATCGTCGAGGATTTCTCCTGGGTATCTAGTTATTATACTTAGTTATTTCTATTGTTAGACTCTTATTTCCTATCTATTGAACTGCTGTATCAAACTCATTATCGGGTTGCTCCCCGAGAGTTTTATTGAGATTTGTTGGATATATTTGATCTTGATTATTATGCCATTTATTTTGTGATTATCTGATATGAATGAGATTTGTATCATAGACCTTTATAGTTGTTTTATAGCTTAAGTACACCCTGATGGGTCCACTAAATTGGATTTGCCCATCGGTGTGTGCTGCTGACCATTGCCACGTGTCTAGTCCCCTCGATATTTTGGGACTGGGGCGTGACAGCGAGGTTCTGCATCTCTCCGCCCGGCTTCTGGTGCTCGGCCTTTACCCTATGACAAGCCATACAATGCGACACAAACAATACCACATCTCGTTTCAAGCCGTGCCACCAAAATGTCGTACTGAGATCTCGATACATCTTTGTGATACCCTGATGAGAAGTATAATTAGCATAATGAGCTTTCATGAGTATCTCCTTTCAGAGGGCCGCATCGTCTAGAACGCACAGTCTTCCCTTCACTCGGATCATTCCGTCCGTGCCTACCGCAAAGTCGGTTGCCTTTCCTGCTGAGATAAGAGCTTGCATCTTTTGCAGGAACAAGTCATCCTTCTGAACGATCTTGACTTTTTGTAACAAGTCAGGCTCGAGGGTCAGTTGAGCCACTTGTGCCCCCTTTTTGTATCTGATTAGTAATATAATACCCAAAGATTCAAGATCTCGGTGCATCCTGTCATCAATAGCCAAACTCCCAACGAACACTCGACTCAGTGCATTAGCTACAATGTTTTTCTTACCAGGCGTGTATCTGATCATGAGGTCAAAGTTGCTAAGAAGTTCAAGCCAATGCCGTTGTCGAAGATTCAAATCTTTTTGTGTATATAGATATTTTAGGCTCTTATGGTCCGTATAGATCTCGCACGGTATGCCGTAAAGGTAGTGGCGTCACAGCTTCAGTGCGAACACTACTACGACAAGTTCAAGATCATGTGTTGGGTAATTCTTCTCGTGAGGCTTTAATTGCCTCGATGTGAAGACTATCACTTTGTCCCTTTGCATAAGGACACATCTAAATCCCTTACCTGAGGCGTCACTATATATTTTGAAGTCATCAGGTCCGTCTGGAAGGGTAAGAATTGGGGCTGAGATGAGGCGCTGCTTTAACTCCATAAATGAAGCTTCACAGTCGTCCGTCCACACAAACGTTACTCCCTTCGAAGTGAGATGAGTCAGGGGCAACGCATTTTTTGCAAAATCTTGTATAAATCTCCGGTAGTAGCCCGCCAGACCAAGAAAACTCCGTATATCGCTAGCTGACTCAGGTTGTTTCTACTGCATAATGGCTTCCACTTTCCTTGGGTCCACTGAGATGCCTTGTGCAGAAATAATATGCCCTAGAAAGGATACGTTGTCCAACCAGAACTCGCATTTACTAAGCTTGGCATACAACTTGTTGTCTCGAAGGGTTTGAAGCACGATCTGCATGTGTCCTGCGTGTTCATCCCTATTCTTCGAGTACACCAAGATATCGTCTATAAAAATGACTACAAATTTATCGAGAAAGGGTCGGAATACTTAATTCATTAAATCCATAAAGGCAACAGGGGTATTCATCAGACCAAATGGCATAACTAAAAACTCGTAGTGCCCATAACGGGTTTGAAAAGCAGTCTTTGGCATGTCTTCCGGCTTAATCTTCAACTGGTGGTAGCCCGAGCAAAGATTAACTTTCGAGAATACCGTTGCTCCTTGCAACTGATCAAACAGATCATCTATCCTTGGCAGAGGATACTTGTTTCTGATGGTGACCATATTCAGGTCCCGATAATCGATGCAGAGGCATAGCGTTCCGTCCTTCTTCTTCACGAAGAGCACAGGCGCACCCCAAGGAGACACGCTCGGACGGATAAACCCACGATCCAGTAACTCTTGCAGTTGGCACTTTAACTTCTTCAGTTCAACAGGGGCCATTCTATACGGAGGCTTAAGAATCGGTTGAGTATGTGGAAATGTGTCAATGCTGAACTCGATCTCTCAGTCTGGTGGCATGCCGGGTAGTTCTCTCGGAAACACATCAGGGAACTCTGCCTCAACGGAAGAAGACTCGACGTTTGCGTAGTCCTGCTGTGTGTCCCAAACCAAGGCTAGGTATCCCGTACAGCCTGAGTGTAGCATTCCCTGAGCAGATATTGCAGAAATCACCATGCAGGCCCTGGTCGCATCAGTTGCTGGGCTACTCATGTAGCAGAATTCGGCTTCGCCAGGCAGGCGAAAGATAACTCGTTTATCTACACATTCGATAGTTGCCAAGCAGGCGCCGAGCCAATCCATTCCCAAAATGATATCTCACGGTTGATAAGCTGCCCAGATGCTTTGGTGCCCTGGTCTCTAGATGAGAGGATCAAACCATTCCTCGAAGACGTCAATTTCAATCTCAACAAAGAAAGAACGAAAATGAAAGCAACCTTGCACCGGTCCATGGGCATCACGTTCCTAGGGACAGAGACCTTCAAGCTCTAAGGATAGTCCTGAACATCTAGAACTAAAACATCTAGTGATAGCTTCCTTCCTCCAATATAGACGTAACCACCTTGGCATACTAAACAGACATGTATTTTCGTGCCGGAGTGGGTGCTAACACTTAAGTCTAGATACAACGGAGTCATTTCTATATTGCTCTCCATGACAAAATTTATGGATATGAAACTATGCGTTGCACCAGAATTAAATAGAACGCGTGCATATATGTTATTAAAAGCAAAGTACCTGATACAACGGTGTCTGAGGCCAGATCTTCCTCTCGTGTCATTGTATAGAACCGACCTTGAGCTTGGCGACCCTCTTGCTGAGGCGCAGCTCGATTGGCCTGAGGTGCATTAGCCTGATTTGCATGTTGAGGGCGGCGATCAGGAAGCGGACAGGCATCAATCTGATGGGTTAGATCACCACAATGGAGGCATGTCCCAAGCTTACAGCGATAGTCTTTTTCAGTGTGCCCTATCCTCCTACAAAAAGTACAACGTGCCCCTGGATTTCCTCTTTGATTCCGTTGTTTGGATGCTTTAGAGAGTTGTTTCCTTTTTTGTTGCTTTGGCGTTTGTGATTGGAGGTATGCACAACGCCGGTAGGAACATGAGGATACTGCGGTTCAAGAGAAAGGGCGTGGTTCAGGACTTCCCGTATCGTCTGGTACTGGGGAACGACTACGTGCGCATGGATAGCAGGACGCAGACCTCCTTTGAATCTTCTAGCATGACTCGTTGCATCAGGTAAATAGGAACTAGCAAACTTGGCGAGCCAGTTAAATTTGGCGGAATACTGCTTTACCGTCATGCTCCCTTGGCGTAGTTGCACAAACTCGTTCTCCTTCTGACGACGTACATGAGGGGGTTTAAACTCCTCTTTGAATGCGCCACGGAAAGTAGCCCATGCAATCGTCTCCTCATCATCGTCTGTTGGAAGAGATCATCGATGCACGTCCCACCAGTCATGCGCGTTCAAACAGAGCTGGAATTGGGCACACGCAACGCGCTTTTGCTCGGGTACCTCCAGGAGTTTGAAGCAATCCTCCAGTTTGGCCAACCAATCTAGAGCCGCTATTGGATCCGCATTCCCCTTGAATGGTGTGTTGTAGACTTTCTTGAGGTCGCCAAAGTCGAAGGCAGTCACATCCTTCTTTCTTGGAGTCTGAGGCATCTCAACTTCAAGTGCTGGTTGCTCCACCGGGGTCGCTGCTGTTGCCGCTGACTGGTTGGAGGCCAAGGTCTGAACAATCTGCGACAGGGTATCTACCTGCTTTTGTTGGATTGAGAATCGGGCTTCTATTTGGTCTTGAAAATGGGTTTGTCTCTCTTCTGCTCGCTTCTCAGCCCGTTCATAATGAGCCTCCTCCCTCTGTTGGTTTGCCTCCAACATCCGCATCATTTATTGAATGGGGTCAACACGAGACATGGCTCTCTGGCTCTGAGAACTTCCCGATGTGCCAGAACTACTCTCTTGGGCTTGTGTCCCGTCCGGTGCTAGCCCAGAGGATTTTTCTTGTGCAATTCCTTCAAAAGAAGGTAAATTACATCAGGATCATAATTTATTTGGACCCATTGTATGAACGTGTCTCATTTTGGCCTAACGATTTTAAGAGTTCGCACCGGAATTTGATCGTTAAAGGAATTTTTCCAGTACGAGGGTCAAAGGAACATGAAGTTGTGCTCTGTTACCAATATGTCATGCCCCAATTTTGTGGAATCGATAGTCGTATAGTTGTCCTGTATATTACATCCTTTAATAAACTTCAAAATATAAGACCTCACGGCGGGACAATGTCTTTCCCTCGGAGCTGCATTGAGTTAAATTTGCTAGCTCCTGTTTTTAAATGCTTCAAAATGTGGCATGATTAGGACGCGCCTGCAACTGGACTGGATTAGGGAATGACTTCGGCTCCTCGCTCGGATCTCCTTAGTGCGGGGAACCTGTTTCAACAAGGGTCAGTACATCGAAACGTACTGGTGAAGGCAAGCTAACCCAATTATACCAATCAACACGTTGTTTAGATGAAGCATGCATATTTATTTGTGGTCTTTCTATCTTGACTTAGTTTATTTTACAAGCAACCAGTATATATAGAAACTACTAAAATGAACTTTCCACCGTTCGGCGACTTTTAACTGTCCGTCTGAACCACCTGCACAATACTTACCTTGTCCTTACCTGCCACGAAGACACAAGTTAGCTTTGAACAGGTTTAAATATATAAGGGGATCACTGGTACGTTGCCATAATGGACGATATAGTCTCGGGACGAAGATGGTGGAGGTTCGGGGATCGCTACACGCCATCCAGCCCTGGACAGGAATGGTGTACAACACAAGGGACAATAGGATGATGCACCCATTCCTGCCCGAAGCAGGTGACTAAACATGTTGTTCCTTCCAGATCGGATCGGTGCCAGTATCCCAGCAACCGTCCGCAGGAACTAAGACCTTGTGCACAAGTTGTCTGTGATCAAACATATTATACTAAGTTAGCAGTTGAGGCATTTCAAGGCAATATCAGGCACAGGACAGTAACATGGCAAGATCTACTTTTGCATAGTCTTCCTGTTCAGTTTATCGCATAGCAGGATGAGTTCTATACATAGCACAATTTAAGAAGAGTATACATTCTAACTTGTATTTATGCATATGATGAACATTCCAAACGAACAAGCATGCAAATAAATAACCGTTCCGAAGTTGAATGACATGCATAATAATCCAAGTCTATTCCTTTTTATCTTGACATCTTTTAGTTATTACTTGATATCGTTTGATCATGGCAAGCAAGAATACAAGATTTTAGATGTGAAGGCTGGAAGAAGGGCAACTGAATCGAATATAAGTTACTCACAATTTGGTGGGGAAAGTAAGAAAAGAGGTGCTTTAGGACTCCGTTCGAGCGTCGCCTACTGTCCGTTCACCTGCATTGCCACGGACAGTTGATCAATACCTCTTCCACTCTTTCTATTATCGGAATTGAAGTGCAGTTCAACAAACGAAAATAATAAAATCTATCAAAATTGTTCAAGAAAACACAAGCAAATCTAAAAACCAACTCAAGGCACGAAAGCAACAAGCGACAGCGAAAACTAGGCAACAAAAGATGCAGCGGAGAGGTCCCTCCTAACTCTGCCGCTAAGTTAATCCTGGGGGCACGATCCACTGAATATGGAAATCAATTCCGAAGAAGCAAATCCATAACGAGGATGAGTTCTTGTTTCAATCTATCCCGATCGAACGATACCGTCTTGTATTTCTTAGCCGCGCTCCCCGAATAGGAGGAACGGGGCACCACGGCAACAAAGTGGCAACACCCACAAATAGGCAGTCGGCCTTCCAGCGACTGCACCAGAAAGTACCTATCCGGCAATAACCCGGAGATCAGGTACAAATACCAGAGGAGGAGGAGCTGCCCTCCACCTTATTCTACTCAACTCGGAAGCTTCCCGCTACCAAGGGAGGAAAAAAGTCGAGTACCTCCAGTCCGTCACTCTTTGTCAGTGCATTGCGAAGGCAACTACCAGGAGGGTTAACAATGGGACCTGCGGAAGGCATTTTTCAAGGTACCCGCTCAAGGAAAAAACTGTCAGCTACTAGGGGTAGTTTTTCCTCAGAACCCCTAGGGATGGCCCATGCTGAGGGTAGTATTCCCCTCGACTTATGTAACAATCCAGCATTCCGAGGAGACATCGATTCCCTAAGAACGAACTCCGAGATCCCTAGGGGTAGCTGTCACGATCCGCACCCGGGTGTTTGGGTACGAGTGCGTGGGTACGTCCAGCCTATGCCGCAGTGTCGGCGGTAGAATGTTGTCTGGAACTAGTACTGTATAACCAACACCACATAGTATAAAGGAAACAAATATTATACTGAATCACAAAACTAAGGTAGGTGAAAACATGCTGTAGTATATAAAGGTTACAGTACAAAATCTTGTATTTCATAAATCATACAACTATAGTAAGTTTGCAACTTTAACTATTATTATAACTAGGTCTCCCGCTTGCGGCCTTCCTCGATCATTCAGGAGGTAAAATCAGGCTAGAAGATATTTTCCAAAAATCCATAATAGATGAGACACAAGTCCTTCTAAGTGCTATATAAAATATTATCCAATCAGGATTGAACGAGTACAATTCTAATAGCAGTTTCAATACATGATAAGGACTATAAAACATTAATAGAAAAGTAGTATATGATGGATAAATAAACTGACATCAAGGCATAGTAAGAAATGAACATAAAAAATAAATAAACAGAGAATATGTCATATATCAACAAGGAATTCTATAGTCACTAAGTGTTTTAAAATACTAGTTTGATTATGTGATCGGCTTAGGATTGCACAATGGAAGCCGGTTAATCATACGTGAAGTGTATGGTTAGCCTTTGCACAGGAATTATATTTGCACAGTAGGGTATGATCAAATATAAACTAGCATTTTCCCGCCCCGACTAGCATACAAGAATCACACGAATATCAGGTATTATACAAGATCAAAGTCTAAAAACACAAGATATGCTAGTCCGTGTTTCTTTGTGTCAGGAATCAAATACAACAATACTACATGTGTTATAGAAATTATCAGTAAGAAAACCATCAGAGATTGTACTCGCCTGGGGTCAAAAGCGGGTAAAACAAATCAGAGTGTGACGGGGTCCAAATAACCTATATCATAAATAATTCACATTAATTGATGAAATATAATTAAATAGACTTAACCCACTAGATTTCTAGGTTAATTTTATGATATTTCTGGTTTATAGATGGGACAAATATTTATATAAAACTTAAATATAAAATAATGTATATGTAAGATATATTTATAGTGTATGGATACATACATATATAGTATATATATTGATAGATACACATATATATAGATACATATATATAATATATATAGATACGTATATATATATATATATATATATATATATATATATATATATATATATATATATATATATATAGATACATATATATAGATACATATATATATATATATATATATATATATATAATATGTACATAGATACATATATATGTATATGATATATATACATATATATAGATACATATGTAATATATATATATATATATATATATATATATATATATATATATATATATATATATATATATATATATATATATATATATATATATATATAGTATGCATATATAGATAATATATAGTATACATATATACATAGATATATAGATATGTATATATATATATATATATATATATATATATATATATATATATATAGTATACATATATGTATATGATATATATAGATACATATATATGTATATGATATATATATATATATATACAATATAGTAATACATATATATATATATATATATATATATATATATATATATATATATATATATATATATATATATATATATATATATATATATATATATATATATATATATATATATATATATATATATATATATATATATGATATATATATATACATATATATAGATACAATATAGTAATACATAGATATATATATAATATACATAGATAGATAGTATATAGTATACATAGATACATATATATATATATATATATATATATATATATATATATATATATATATATATATATATATATATATATATATATATATATATATAGTATACATAGATATAGATATATAGTATAATACATATATATATATATATATATATATATATATATATATATATATATATATATATATATATATATATATATATATATATATATATATATATGTATTATACTATATATCTATATCTATGTATACTATATATATATATATATATATATATATATATATATATATATATATATATATATATATATATATATATATATATATATATATAGTATACATAGATATAATATACATAGATAATATATAGTTTACATATATACATGTATACATAGATATATAGATATATATATAAATACATATATACATATACATAATATATATAGCTGCTGCGGTGCTCCTGCGTGCTGCTGCTGCCCCTACAGCTGTTCCTGCTGCTACTGCGCACTGCAGCTGCCATTGCTGCTACTGCTTGCTGCAGCTACTGCTGCATGCTGGCTGCTGCTGCAGCGATTGTGCTGCGATTGCGCTGCGACTGTAGCTGCTGCTTGCTTCTTCCCTTGACACTAGTTAGAGTTATAAAATAAAATTGAAGAGGAACAAGGGTTACCTTGCTAGTATAGAGTTGAGAGGAGATGTGGGATGGTGAATGAAAGAGGGTGGGGTGGTATTTATATAGGAAAATGAGGGGTTAGATATTTTTTATGTGCATTGACCAATGTGTCCTTGACTAATTCAATTTGGATTTTTTTTCTTATGAAGAAGAATCCAAATTGGATTTGATTTCCTATTTTAATATTTAATGAAGGTTACAAATCTACCTCCCTTAGAAAAATTTCGTCCTCGAAATTTAAAGTAGATCATATAGAAAGAAAGGAGAAATACCTCAAAATTCAAAGAGGTATGGATATCGTTCACGCATCTCGTCCTCTCTCTCCCAAGTAGATTCACCCGGGGAGTGATTACTCCAAGCGACACAAACAAATAAAATCGTCCGGTTATGCAGCACATTTTCTCTGTAATATAGTATCTCCACGGGCTGCTCTTGGTAGCTGAGGCTCGATCCTACTTCAATCTCTGAGTGATCTAAGACGTGGTTAGGATCAGCCACGTATTGTCTCAGCTGGGATAAATGAAACACGTTATGTACTCCCTCTAATGTAGATGGCAAAGCTAGCCGGTAGGCTACGGCACCGACCCTTTTGGTAATACTGAAGGGCCCAATAAACCTTGGACTGAGCTTCCTGCTTCTCCCGAAATGAATCGTGCCACGTGTTGGAGAAATTCGCAAGAACACCAATTTGCCATCCTCGAACTCTAACGGTCTCCGGCGACTATGGACCAGTGCTTTTGTCTGTTCTGAGCCACACGAAGTCTTTCTCTAATCTTCTTTACCTTCTTCGCAGCATCTACTAGCATTTCTGGTCCCAACAATGCTCGCTCGCCTATGTCGTCCCAAGATAATGGGGTACGACATCTTTGGCCGTACAGAGCCTCGAAAGGAGATATCTCGATGCTTGCCTGGTAACTATTGTTGTATGCAAATTCCACCAGATGAAGATGATCCTCCCAAGATCCTCCAAAATCTAGTACACAAGTGCGTAGCATATCATCGAGAGTCTGAATAGTCCTTTCTGATTGCCCATCTGTCTGGGGTGATATTGTCACGCCCCAGTCCCAAAATATTATGGAACCAGGCCACGTGGCATTGGCCAGCTGACACATCTCCGAGGACATCCCAATTTAATGGATCTTGGCGAAGCGTGCTACGCTGTCCTAAATCTAACAAGTCTAATCAACAACAGTCAATGTCTAATCTCATCCACAAAAAACAAGTAAAATACTGAAAGAAAGACTGGAATATAAGGACATAGTCGAATGACATAATACAACTGAAATATGTCTGGTGGGAATAAACCCACTACAAAATGTGTTGATAGTCTGAAATAAAGTGCTGATACAGAGAGTAACTGGAACAACGGCTAACTAGGTAAGGAGCTCCAGTCATAGGCGGAAGGCCTACCAATCTGATCAGGGGTACTCTGATGGAAGTACCTCCAGCTCCTCGTCAAGAGCAAACCTCACCTCCACACCTGGCCCGTAAACTGTGGGATAAAAGGCCTCGTACAGATCTAGAAGATAACCAGGTCCTCAGAGGGACGTAACAAGATACAATATGCATGCCAGATATAGTACTGAAATAAAAGTAAAGAGGGGGTGTGCTAACTATCTAAGTGAATGCAATATAAGGACAACCTAGGAACGTATAAATAGGTGTAGGCATAATGTCTAACATCCTCTAGAGTGTGGTATCTGCAACGTCCATCATTCCGAGGAATGAGGTATCTGTGTATAAGTATAACGTCCACACTCTAAGGGCGTGGTGTCTGCAATGTATATATACGTCCGCAATACTCCGTAGAGCGCGGTGTCTGAAATATAGGGAGTCACCGAGTCTGTGGTTCCTCTGGATACCACGGAGTCCGGTGGGGGTATCCCATACGTTTATCAGTTGTCCTTCCCGCCCAATGTAGATACGCAAGTCGAATATACGACATGAGTGTACCGTATCTAGATGCCAAGTCTCAACTAACTATGTTACTCTAGAATACATACTAGTCCGTGATGCACGTCATACGTACCGATAGCGAATCGGGTACGCGAACCCGCATCCCAATATGAATGTACCATCGTGGTACGTGTATAGTGTCATGGTCTAGGAGGATATCAGAATATCCTCGCAGTAGTGGGTGAGTCAACTAGCAACTAGGTCAAGTACACTACTCATCGACGCAATGTCGACTGCACCCGAGTCAATCTCGGATGCACACAGTTCATGTATATTTAAAATATGTAACATTTAAATTTAAAGCAGTAATCCAGCAAGGTATACTTGTCTGCCCCAGGTAGCTGCGAAATCCAAAGCCCTGCTCCTGATGCCTCGGCAGTAGTATCTAGCAATCCTATATAGGATATAATAATGACCCAAATTAGTCGCTACAATAGCACGACTAAGACACACGGTTTGTATCTACAGCTGACGTAGGGTCGGGACTATATATATATAAATAGCTAATACAAGTACATACACTAAATCATACTTAACTATATTAAAATAATATATATGTTTAGTAGTACAAAAATAGTATTTATGTATTATTTAACAATAATACAGGTATTAAATATATGTACCTAGTTGGCAATACCATAAATTTATATACTGATACATATATCTATATTTAGATAATTAATTTGTACATAAGTAAAAATACACATATTTCTATATATTTGAACCTAATTCTTCCATATATATTAATTAATTACCTTGACATTAGATTTATTTATATAAGCAAATAATACCATATACGTAACAGGTCTATACATATTTATTTATTTGTACAAAAATGGAAAGTGAAATCACATATAACTAACATACGTTAATACACAAGTATATGTATATACATATCTATTTATATATTTATATAATACTCTAAATACCAAAATATACAATATATATATATATATATGGATATATATTTATAGTTATTATATGTGAATACATATACATAATAGCTATTTAATGCGTACAAGGTATTTAAATACAAATATTATACATATTCTACATATACATAATAGCTCTTATATATATTAAATGCACAAAATACAGTGTATTATATATAGAATACTATATTTATACGGGAAAGTACATATATAAATACTATACAGAATACTATATATATATATGTATACATATACACATTAGTTATTAATACATATAAAGTATTTTAAATACAAAATTATTGTATATAATAGGCATATACATATACCAGTATATACCACATATACAAAATACCACATATTAATTTAAAATACTGTATTTATACTAAACTATAGGTATATATATACTAATTTGAATTCTGATATATATATATATATAACGTATATACTTAATGCATTACTAAAATACTCGTATAAATACTGAAAATTGTGCATAAAATATTGTACCTAGGCGACGCTCGGGTCGAGGGGAGTCAGGTGGTGGATCGTCGCCGGCGGGGGTGGCCGGACGGCGCTCCGGCGTCGCGCGGGGAGGGGTCGGCAGCAGCAGCGGTTCAGCACAGCTCCAGCGCTGTGGGGGCGAGAACTCTCCGGTGTGGTGGCGGCGTCGGCTGAAACTTTACGGGGTGGAGATGGACTGGCTGGGGGAGGGCTCGGCGAAGTTTGGTGGCCGGAGGTACGGTGGTGGCGGAGTTATAGGAGGAAGGGTGGTCGGTTGACAGTGTAGGGAGGTGTGACCCGAGTTGGTGTGGTCGGCTGGGGAGGTGGCTGCCGGCGGCGTAGTGGTGGTTGGCGGTGGTGGCAGGTGGGGGGACGGTCCGGCGAAGGTGTCGGGTCGGTGTGGTGGCGTCTGGTGGTGGCACTTGGCCGGCGTCGGGCTCGGGGAGGTGGAGTTGGGGTCGGGCTGAAGGATGGGTTTGGTTGGAGGAATTAGGGTTTTGGGTATTTTTAGGGTTTTGTTTTTCTTTTAATGAGTACTAATGCATGTATATGTAGGAGAGAGAGTGAGGGGGGCTGCCTAGGGATTAGGGCCGGCTGTAGGAGGGTTTTGGGGAGTTGGGATAATTTCTACATGATGAGGGGAGGGCTAGGATTTAGTTATTCAAAATGTAGGGCCATGATGTGCCCTACATAAAGTGATGTAAATACATAGAAAAGGGGGGAAATCAAATGCATATGATTGGTCATGACCATTTCTTTTCTCCATGATGGTTTGGGCCAATGAGAGGGGGACACCTCATTGCAATTTTGCAATTAGGCCCCTAACAATTTGGTATTTGCACAATTAATTAGAATTAGGGATTTAATGTGATAAAATACCATATTTGGTGTTCCTCATTGGACTATGATGGTGTTTGGTGTTTTGTATAAGGCTTGTGGGTGTGGATGTGGGTTTGGGTTGGAGTTGGGTCCAATTTAATTTAGGTTAGGTCACCACATTAATTAATTCTTAATTAATGTAACGGTGTTTCTAATTTAATTTAATTAAAAACTGGGAGTCTAAATTTGGTTGGACAAGGGTCATTGGTGTGGTAGGCTCAGTGTACAATAATATCGTGATCTGGGTTGGTCAAAACTGGTTGAGGTTGGGCCTTAATTTAAATTGGAACGGGCAGCGAACGTAATTACGCAATTTAATTAATTTGCGCACGGACGTTTGTAACGACTTTTGTGCGACTAAAATTAGGCACGAAAATCGGTATCCAGGGTTTGTTCTAGGTTCAATATGATAGGTTAGCATGTCTAGGCCAAATATGTGGAATTTGTTTTAGGGCAACAGCTAAGGTAGTATCCTAAAACAATCAATCATTGCACAAGTATTATAATACTATATATTAAATCTTAATTAATTTAGGTTAACCCTAATTAGGCTAATTAAATTAGTTAACCCTAATTTCTGGTCGAGGGGATTTACAACATACCCTCCTTAGAGCATTTCGTCCTCAAAATTAAAACAGACATATAGAATAACTGTTGAATGAAATAAGTACTATCACATACCTAGGCCTTCGAAGAGATGGGGAAAACATTGTCGAATATCGTCCTCTCGTTCCCAGGTTGATTCACCTGGTGCATGATGCCTCCATGAGACACAAACTAGAGGGATAGTCTAGCCTCGCAGTACCTTCTCGCTTTGGTCTAGGATCTCTACCGGCTCCTCCTGGTATGATAAGCTTGGACCAACGGTGATCTCCGAGTGGTCAAGCACATGACTCGGATCCGGTATGTATCTCCTCAACTGAGATACATGGAAGATGTCGTGAACTCCTTCCAGTGTCTGTAGCAAGGCCAATCTGTAAGCAACTTCTCCGACGCGCTCTAGCACATCGAAGGGTCCGATGTACCTCGGACTCAGCTTTCCTCTGCCTCCAAATCTGATGGTTCCTCTGGTAGGTGAAATCTTCAGGAACACATGTTCTCCCACCTGGAACTCTAGGGGTCGTCGATGCGCATTAGCCCAATGGTTCTGCCTGTCCTGTGCTGCTCGTAGATGTCCCTGGATCTTCTTCACCTTCTCCATTGTATGGACGATCAACTCTGGTCCTAGAATCTGCCTCTCGCCTACGTCGCTCCAGCATACTGGGGAACGACACTTCCTACCATACAATGCCTCATAGGGAGCCATCTGAATGCTCGCCTGATAGCTATTGTTGTAGGAAAATTCGACCAAGTGCAAGTGGTCCTCCTATGAACCGCTGAAGTCAAGCATGCAAGCCCTTAACATATCCTCCAGCGTCTGAATGGTGCGCTCGGATTGTCCATCTGTCTGCGGGTGGTACGAAGTACTGAACTTAAGGCGGGTACCAAGACTCTCTTGCATACTCCTCCAAAAGTACGATGTAAACCTCGTATCCCGGTCAGACACGATACTGACTGGCACTCCATGCAATCGTACAATCTCCCTCATGTACATGTCGGCCAAGACTTCCGTAGATTGCCCTACTCTGAAGGATAAAAAGTGGGCAGACTTGGTGAGTCTATCTACGATTACCCATACAGCATTGCGACCACTAGGACTCCTCGGGAAACCCGTGACGAAGTCCATGGTGATGTGCTCCCATTTCCACTCCGGTATCGGGAGCGGTTGAAGTAATCCGGCAGACCTCTGATGCTCAGCCTTGACTTGCTGACATACCAGGCACTTAGCCACGAAGCGGGCTATCTCTCTCTTCATCCCGTGCCACCAGTAGTACTGCCTCAGGTCTCGATACATCTTCGTGCCTCCTGGATGAATAGAGTAGGTCAAACTGTGCGCCTCCGTCATCAGCTCCTGGCGTAGCTCTCCATTCGGAACATAGAGACGATCTCCACATCTCAAAGTCCCGTCCTCGTGTATACGCAGTCCCGTCTGTATTCCAGCCTCTGTCCTCTGTCGAAGCCTCTGAAATCTGGCGTCTGTCGGCAAAGCAGCCTTGATTCTCTCCACCAATGTTGATTGCACCTGGAAACTCGACATATGGCCGTCTACTCCGGGCATAATGACTTCGATACCCAACTGTTCTAGATCTCTCAACAGATGCTGTTGGGTAGTTAGGAAAAATGCTATAGGCTTCCTGCTTAAAGCATCGGCTACCACATTAGCCTTTCCCAGATGGTACTGTAGCTCAATCTCGAAGTCGGCCATCACTTCGAGCCAACGTCTCTGCCTCTGGTTCAGGTCCTTCTGTGTGTAGACGTATTTCAGGCTCTTGTGATCGGTGAATATCTCCACGCGCTCTCCGTACAGGTAGTGCCTCCAAAGCTTCAAAGCAAAGATCACTGCGGCAAGCTCCAAGTCGTGGGTGGGATAGTTCTTCTCATGGGTCCTCAGCTGCCTAGAGGCATAGGCCACAACCTTCCCATGCTGCATCAAGATGCATCCTAATCCTTTTCCGGACGCATCGCTATAGATCACGAATCCTCCGGGTCCAGAAGGTATGGTCAAGATGGGTGCTGTAGTCAGACGCTTCTTCAGCTCGTCGAACGCCGTCTGACACTCCTCTGTCCAGGTGAACTCCTGTTCCTTGCGGGTCAAATGGGTCATCGGCTCTGCGATCCTTGCGAAGTTCTCTACGAACCTCCGGTAATATCCGGCAAGTCCTAGGAAACTCCTCACCTCCGTGACGTTGGTAGGGGTCGGCCACGTCTCTACTGATGAAATCTTCGCGGGATCTACTGAAATGCCATCTTCCGAGATAACGTGTCCAAGAAATGCGACACGATCTAGAAGAAACTCGCACTTGCTCAGCTTGGCATAAAGCCTCTCTCGTCTCAGCGTCTCTAGCACTAATCTCAAGTGCTCCCCGTGCTCCTCGTGGCTCTGCGAATACACCAAAATGTCGTCGATGAAGACTACCACGAACTGGTCCAGATACTCATGGAAGACTCGGTTCATCAGGTTCATAAACACAGCAGGCATATTTGTCAATCCGAAAGGCATCACTAGGAACTCGTAATGACCATAACGAGTCCTAAATGCTGTCTTTGGAATGTCCTCCCTTCGCACCTTTACCTGATGGTAGCCCGATCTCAAGTCGATCTTCGTGAACACCACTGCTCCTGTCAGCTGGTCGAACAGATCGTCGATTCGTGGTAGAGGGTACTTGTTCTTGATAGTCAGAGCATTAAGGGCTTTGTAATCAATGCACATCCGGAACGTCCCGTCTTTCTTTGGTACAAACAGCACTGGTGCTCCCCAGGGTGATGCACTAGGACGAACGAATCCCTTGATCTGCAACTCCTCTAGCTGTAGCTTCAGCTCGTCAAGCTCCTTCTTTGCCAACCGGTACACATTTGATGATACCGGTGCTGCTCCAGGTATTAGCTCAATGGTGAACTCCACCTCTCTATCAGGCGGTAGGCCTGGCAACTCCTCTGGGAAAACATCCTCGAATTCTGCAACAATTTCTGGGGGTGTCGTCTCCATCGCCATGTAAGCTCCAGCTGCATGTCCTACTCCTCGCTCGATGGTGCCTCGCATGAATTCGAACTCCGGTTGTCCTGGCAGTCTAAAAGTAACGCTACCCTTTTGGCAATCTAGTACGGCATTGTACTGGCTTAACCAGTCCATGCCCAGAACTACGTCAAAAGCTGGCATTGGGAGTACCAACAATCGCGCTCTCATCTCCCTACCACAAACTACTACTGAGCACGTTCTAATGGTGCTGGTAACCGGTACGATGCCTCCTCCAGTAAGTATCTTCTAACTCTTAGGTAAGGGGGAGGTTGCTACTCTATGCATTGCTACGAAGCTACTAGATATAAATGACAGTGTAGCTCCAGAATCAAACAGTGCAGTTGCAGGTAATGATGCAACTAGAATTGTACCTGCGATAGTCTCCCCTTCTGGTTCCTCCTCGATAGATGCTAAGGCAAAGGCTTGTCCGCGCCTCTGCCCTCCTGCCTGCTGGCGGGCCTGGTTGAAGTGTGCCTCATGTGGAACCAAGGGTGGTCCTCTCTGCTGTCCTCCGGTAGCTGGTGGACGCTGTCCTCCTGCTGGGGGTGGTATCCTCAGTGGTGCTGCTGGTGGCCTCTGTCCAGTCTGGGGTGCTGCATCTCTGCGCTGGGGGCTATCTCTAGCAAGGTGCTAGCTGGCTCCACAGACCATGCAGAGCCCAAGCTTCTTCCTGCAGTCTCGGATGACGTGTCCCCTCTTGCCGCAGAAGTGACAGGTCGGAAGCTTCTTCTGCTGGTATGGCGCTGTCCTCTGCTGCGCTTGCGCTCCTGGACGGCGGATCGGTCCTCCTGCTCCTTGCTGGGTCCTGGCTGGAACGTTCGCGCTGGAACGTCTCGCTCCTCCTCCTCCTATAGCCTCTTGGATCCTCGCCTCTGACAGGACCTCTTCATAAGAGATCCTCGCCTGGGTGGTAGTGTACCTCTGCAGCTCGTTAGAGAGCCCATGATGGAATCTCCTGGCTTTCTCCAGGTCATTGGGGATCAGGGCTGTACCAAATCGGCTGAGTCTGCTGAACTCTCCGTCGTAGGCATCCACAGTCAGGTTCCCCTGCTCCAGGTATAGGAACTGGGAGTACAGGGCGTTCCTCACCGTAGCTGGGAAATACTTCGTGTTGAAGTGCTCTAGAAATTCCTCCCAAGTCTGCTGTCGGCCAATGCTGCGCTCCATAGAGTCCCACCAGTGATAGGCGTTGCCTGTGAGTTGGGCCCTCACCGCGGTCATCCAGAGATCGGGGTGTAGCTACGAACCCTCTATCAGCATCTCGGTGTTGGAGACCCAGTCTGCGATCTCCTCTGCCGTCTCCTTGCCCGAGAAGGTTCCCGGGCCCATCGTTCTGAAGCCTCGTACAGTGCCTGCTCGTTGGGCAGGTGCAAGTGCTGGTGCTGGTGCTTGGGCCGGTGCCCTCTCTAGTGCTGCCATCAGGTCCTGTCTCAGGGTCTCTGTCTACTGCCACTGGGCCTGCAACATTATCTGGAAGAACTGCATCATCTGGGGCTGTCCTTCCGCTGGTGGCATCTGAGGTAGAAACGGTGGAGGTGGTGGAAGAGGTACCCCCTGCTGTCTCCTTTGTGTCTCCTCGGGTACCGGCCTCTCGTACTGCTGCATCAGTGTCGCCCTCGAGGTCTGCCCCTCGAAGTACTGCCTCGGAATTGTCTGTGATGCCTGGCCCTCTGGCTGCTGCGTCTCCTCGCCGGGAGAGACATGATGCCAGTGCATCATCGGGGCCTGAGGGATCACCACTGCCTCTGGCTGAGGCTGCTCTCTGGGTGGTCCCTGAGTCGTATCCTCCCTCGGTGCTGCAGGTGGTGCTATGGCACCGAGTATCTCACATTTGCTCTGAAGGTTTATCTCGCTGTAAGAGATAAAACTTTATTAGAGAGAGTACGGAATAAATCAAACAGGATGCAAATATGTTACAATTCGGAAGAGGTTCAAAGGCGTAATCAAGTGGATGAGACCTAGTAATTTCTATCCTACTGCAGGCTCGCTGGGCACGTTTCCATACCACAAGCGATAGATGTTTGGTATTTCAGACCTGCATGGGCCACCACTAAAACTATGTCACGCTCCAGTCCCAAAATATTATGGAACCAGGCCACGTGGCATTGGCCAGCTGACACATCTCCGAGGATATCCCAATTTAATAGATCCTGGCGAAGCGTGCTACGCTGTCCTAAATCTAACAAGTCTAATCAACAACAGTCAATGTCTAATCTCATCCACAAACAACAAGTAAAATACTGAAAGAAAGACTGGAATATAAGCACATAGTCGAATGACATAATACAACTAAAATATGTCTGGTGGAAACAAACCCACTACAAAATGTGCTGATAGTCTGAAATAAAGTGCTGATACAGAGAGTGACTGGAACAACGGCAAACTAGGTAAGGAGCTCCAGTCATAGGCGGAAGGCCTACCAATCTGATCAGGGGTACTCTGATGGAAGTACCTCCAGCTCCTCGTCAAGAGCAAACCTCACCTCCACACCTGGCCCGTAAACTGTGGGATAAAAGGCCTCATCCAGATCTAGAAGATAACCAGGTCCTCAAAGGGACGTAACAAGATACAATATGCATGCCAGATATAGTACTGAAATAAAAGTAAAGAGGGGGTGTGCTAACTATCTAAGTGAATGCAATATAAGGACAACCTAGGAACGTATAAGTAGGTGTAGGCATAATGTCTAACGTCCTCTAGAGTGTGGTATCTGCAACGTCCATCATTCCGAGGAATGAGGTATCTGTGTATAAGTATAACGTCCACACTCTAAGGGCGTGGTGTCTGCAATGTATATATACGTCCACAACACTCCGTAGAGCGCGGTGTCTGAAATATAGGGAGTCACCGAGTTTGTGGTTCCTCTGGATACCACGGAGTCCGGTGGGGGTATCCCATACGTTTATCAGTTGTCCTTCCCGCCCAATATAGATACACAAGTCGAATATACGACATGAGTGTACCGTATCTAGATGCCAAGTCTCAACTAACTATGTTACTCTAGAATACATGCTAGTCCGTGATGTACGTCATATGTACCGATAACGAATCGGGTACGCGGACCCGCATCCCAATATGAATATACCATCATGGTACATGTATAGTGTCATGGTCTAGGAGGATATCAGAATATCCTCGCAGTAGTGGGTGAGTCAACTAGCAACTAGGTCAAGTACACTACTCATCGACGCAATGTCGACTGCACCCGAGTCAATCTCGGATGCACACAGTTCATGTATATTTAAAATATGTAACATTTAAATTTAAAGCAGTAATCCAGCAAGGTATACTTGCCTGCCCCGGGTAGCTGCGAAATCCAAAGCCCTGCTCCTGATGCCTCGGCAGTAGTGTCCAGCAATCCTATATAGGATATAGTAATGACCCAAATTAGTCGCTACAATAGCACGACTAAGACACACGGTTTGTATCTACAGCTGACGTAGGGTCGGGACTGTATATATATAAATAGCTAATACAAGTACATACACTAAATCATACTTAATTATATTAAAATAATATATATGTTTAGTAGTACAAAAATAGTATTTATTTATTATTTAACAATAATACAGGTATTAAATATATGTATCTAGTTGGCAATACCATAAATTTATATACTGATACATATATCTATATTTAGATAATTAATTTGTACATAAGTAAAAATACACATATTTCTATATATTTGAATCTAATTCTTCCATATATATTAATTAATTACCTTGACATTAGATTTATTTATATAAGCAAATAATACCATATACGTAACAGGTCTATACATATTTATTTATTTGTACAAAAATCTAAAGTGAAATCACATATAACTAACATACGTTAATACACAAGTATATGTATATACATATCTATTTATATATTTATATAATACTCTAAATACCAAAATACACAATATATATATATGGATATATATTTATAGTTATTATATGTGAATACATATACATAATAGCTATTTAATGCGTACAAGGTATTTAAATACAAATATTGTACATATTCTACATATACATAATAGCTCTTATATATATTAAATGCACAAAATATAGTGTATTATATATAGAATACTATATTTATACGGGAAAGTACATATATAAATACTATACAGAATACTATATATATATATATGTATACATATACACATTAGTTATTAATACATATAAAGTATTTTAAATACAAAATTATTGTATATAATAGGCATATACATATACCAGTATATACCACATATACAAAATACCACATATTAATTTAAAATACTGTATTTATACTAAACTATAGGTATATATATACTAATTTGAATTCTGATATATATATATATATATAACGTATATACTTAATGCATTACTAAAATACTCGTATAAATACTGAAAATTGTGCATAAAATATTGTACCTAGGCGACGCTCGGGTCGAGGGGAGTCAGGTGGTGGATCATCGCCAGCGGGGGTGGCCGGACGGCGCTCCGGCGTCGCGCGGGGAGGGGTCGGCAGCAGCAGCGGTTCAGCACAGCTCCAGCGTTGCGGGGGCGAGAACTCTCCGGTGTGGTGGCGGCGTCGGCTGAAACTTTACGGGGTGGAGGGGGACTGGCTGGGGGAGGGCTCGACGAAGTTTGGTGGCCGGAGGTGCGGTGGTGGCAGAGTCATAGGAGGAAGGGTGGTTGGCTGACAGTGTAGGGAGGTGTGGCCCGATTTGGTGTGGTCGGCTGGGGAGGTGGCTGCCGGCGGCGTAGTGGTGGTTGGCGGTGGTGGCAGGTGGGGGGACGGTCCGGCGAAGGTGTCGGGTCGGTGTGGTGGCGTCTGGTGGTGGCACTTGGCCGGCGTCGGGCTCGGGGAGGTGGAGTTGGGGTCGGGCTGAAGGATGGGTTTGGTTGGGGGAATTAGGGTTTTGGGTATTTTTAGGGTTTTGTTTTTCTTTTAATGAGTACTAATGCATATATATGTACGAAAGAGAGTGAAGGGGGGCTGCCTAGGGATTAGGGCCGGCTGTAGAAGGGTTTTGGGGAGTTAGGGTAATTTCTACATGATGAGGGGAGGGCTAGGATTTAGTTATTCAAAATGTAGGGCCATGATGTGCCCTACATAAAGTGATGTAAGTACATAGGAAAGGGGGGAAAATCAATGCATATGATTGGTCATGACCATTTCTTTTCTCCATGATGGTTTGGGCCAATGAGAGGGGGACACCTCATTGTAATTTTGCAATTAGGCCCCTAACAATTTGGTATTTGTATAATTAATTAGAATTAGGGATTTAATGTGAACAAACACCATGTTTGGTGTTCCTCATTGGACTATGATGGTGTTTGGTGTTTTGTATGAGGCTTGTGGGTGTGGATGTGGGTTTGGGTTGGAGTTGGGTCCAATTTAATTTAGGTTAGGTCACCACATTAATTAATTCTTAATTAATGTAACGGTGTTTCTAATTTAATTTAATTAAAAACCTGGAGTCTAAATTTGGTTGGACAAGGTCATTGGTGTGGTAGGCTCAGTGTACAATAATATCGTGATCTGGGTTGGTCAAAACTGGTTGAGGTTGGGCCTTAATTTAAATTGGAACGGGCAGCGAACGTAATTACGCAATTTAATTAATTTGCGCACGGACGTTTGTAACGACTTTTGTGCGACTAAAATTAGGCACGAAAATCGGTATCCGGGGTTTGTTCTAGGTTCAATACGATAGGTTAGCATGTCTAGGCCAAATATGTGGAATTTGTTTTAGGGCAACAGCTAAGGTAGTATCCTAAAACAATCAATCATTGCACAAGTATTATAATACTATATATTAAATCTTAATTAATTTAGGTTAACCCTAATTAGGCTAATTAAATTAGTTAATCCTAATTTCTGGTCTAGGGGGTTTACAGATATGCAGTACTGAACTTGAGCTGAGTGCCCAAACTCACCTGCAAACTCCTCCAGAAATGAGAAGTTAACCGACTATCCCGATCCGAGACTATGCTGACAGGAACCCCATGTATCCTGACGATCTGCCTCACATACATCTCTGCCAGCTTCTCCGTAGACAAACCCACCTTGAAGGGCAAAAAGTGGGCCGACTTGGTCAACCTGTCAATGATGACCCAAATCGCGTCTTTCCCTCCTGGAGATCATGAAAGTCCGGACACAAAATCCATAGTAATGTGCTTCCACTTCCACTCTGGAATATGTAATGGCTAAAGTAAACCTCCTGGCCTCTTCCTCTCGGCTTTCACTTGCTGGCACACTAAGCATCTGGAAACAAACTGTGCCACTTCCTTCTTCATGCCAGACCACCACACACTCTCTCGCATATCCCGATACATCTTGTTGGCACCTGGATGTATGGAATACTAAGAGCGATGCGCTTCCTGTAATACCTCATCATGCAGCTACCCACTAGGCACACACAATCTAACACCATGCCGCAAAGAACCATCCTCAGCAATGATGAAATCATCTTTCAATCCTGCTCTCACCTGAGCTCTGATGCTCCTCAGAGATACATCTTCATACTGGGCTGTCTTGATCCTGTCCATCAACTCTGAGTGTATCTGCAACCCCCACATCTGCATAGCAAAACCAGGAACTATCACCTCCATGCCCAAGATCTCCAAGTCCTCCAATAAATACCGATCATGTGTCAATAACATAGCTACCGGATTCCTGCTCAAGGCATCGGCAACTTCATTGGCTTTTCCAGGATGATACTGCAAAGATATATCAAAACCTTTTATCAGTTCTAACCACCGACGTTGCCTCATGTTCAACTCCTTCTGAGTGAAAATGTACTTCAAGCTTTTGTGGTCTGTGAAGATCTCCACACGCTCTCCGTACAAATAGTGTTTCCACAACTTCAGGGCAAAGATGACTACTGCTAACTCCAAATTATGGGTAGGATAGTTCTTCTCATAAGGACGTAATTGCCTGGATGCATAGGCAATCACTTTCCCATTCTGCTGAAGAACACAACCCAAACATTTTTCCGATGCATCACTATAAATAGTGAAACCTCCAGACCCTGATGGCAACGTCAAAATAGGAGCAGATGTCAACCTCTTCTTCAATTCCTCAAAAGCAACCTGGCACTTCTCTGTCCAAACAAACTCTACATCTTTCCGAGTGAGTTTAGTCAAAGGCTCTGCAACTCGAGAGAAATCTTTCACGAACTTCCTGTAATATCCAGCCAATCTTAAGAAGCTTCTAATTTTTGCAACAGAGCTTGGAGTTGCCCAAGATTCTTGGCAACAATCTTCTTTGGATCAACTGATATTCCATCTCCAGTCACTACATGTCCGAGGAACTCTACTTTGTTTAAGAAAAACTCACATTTAGAAAGTTTTTCATAGAGCTTCTCCTTTCTGAGAGTTTCAAGCACTATCCTTAAATGCTTCTCGTGTTCTTCTAGCATTCTTGAGTATATAAGGATATCATCTATAAATACTACCATGAACTTGTCCAGGTACTGATGGAATACCGTGTTCATCAAGTTCATGAAGACTGTCGGGGCATTAGTTAACCCAAACGGCATCACCAAGAACTCGTACTGGCCATATCGAGTCCTGAATGCAGTCTTCGGAATATCTTCCTTTTTCACCTTTATCTGATGATATCCGGATCTCAAGTCAATCTTTGAAAATATCTTTGCGCCACTCAACTGATCGAAGAGAACATCTATTCTTGGCAATGGATATTTGTTCTTGATTGTTAGGTTGTTCAAGGCCCTGTAATCGATACACATCCGTACCGATCCATCCTTCTTTGGCACAAAAAGTACCGGAGCTCCCCAGGGCGATGAACTTGATCTGATGAATCCCTTGTCGTCTAATTCATCGATCTGTTTCTTTAGCTCCGCCAGCTCATTGTTGTTGATCCGGTATACATACTGCGATATTGGTTCTGCTCCCGGTATTAGATCAATAGAGAATTTAACATCTCTATCTAGCGGTAATCCTAGTAACTCCTCGAAAAATACATCTAAGAACTCAGCAATAATAGGATGTAGTACCTCTTTCTCCTCCATTATAGCTTCGTAAAGAATTCTATGATCTGGCTTCTCTGTCTTTCTAGCAAACTCGAACTCCGGCTCTCCTGGAGGTCGAAACAGCACACGACCTCTGCGGCAGTCAATGCTAGCGAAATGCATACCCAACCAATCTATTCCAAGGACAATGTCAAAACTTGGAAGTGTCATTACGAGTAAGCTAGCAGACAAAACATGGTCTTCCAATGTAACATGATACCCCTTGCAAACATCAGACACAAATCTCTATCCTAGTCAGTGATGCTTGCAACTCCTACCCAAGGGTTCTATTAATAAGCTATGCTTAAGCACAAAGGATATAAATATGAAACTATGTCATGTCCTAATCTAGTGTGCCATGCTGAAATATGATGAAAATAATAAGGAGACATCATTAAGGCACAAGATTGGGTATTATTCGAGAAGGACAAGAATTATGGAAGATGTCAAATCAGTTAGAGTAATCAAGATCAGTAAATTTACTTTAGGAATGGAATTCCTAGTTGTGATTGAGTATTTTCTATTCCTAATATCATATATCTTGTTGCAGGCTCATAATAGTACTCTAATCCTAAGTACTACTACGACATCACACTAATTGTGAAATAGGACCTGCATGGACCACCATAAAAATGTGTCACGATCCACACCCGGGTGTTTGGGTACGAGTGCGTGGGTACGTCCAGCCTACGCCGCAGTGTCGGCGGTAGAACGTTGTCTGGAACTAGTACTATATAACCAACACCCCACAGTATAAAGGAAACAAATATTATACTCAATCACAAAACTAAGGTAGGTGAAAACATGCTGTAGTATATAAAGGTTACAGTACAAAATCTTGTATTTCATAAATCATACAACTATAGTAAGTTTGCAACTTTAACTATTATTATAACTAGGTCTCCCGCTTGCGGCCTTCCTCGATCATTCAGGAGGTAAAATCAGGCTAGAAGATATTTTCCAAAACTCCATAATAGATGAGACACAAGTCCT
Source organism: Iris macrosiphon (assembly GCA_036927795.1). NCBI lineage: Eukaryota > Viridiplantae > Streptophyta > Magnoliopsida > Asparagales > Iridaceae > Iris > Iris macrosiphon. Next base: position 174,641,352 of record JAYESA010000013.1, on the reverse strand, counting down.
TCTAAGTGCTATATAAAATATTATCCAATCAGGATTGAACGAGTACAATTATAATAGCAGTTTCAATACATGATAAGGACTATAAAACATTAATAGAAAAGTAGTACATGATGGATAAATAAACTGACATCAAGGCATAGTAAGAAATGAACATAAAAAATGAATAAACAGAGAATATGTCATATATCAACAAGGAATTCTATAGTCACTAAGTGTTTTGAAATACTAGTTTGATTATGTGATCGGCTTAGGATTGCACAATGGGAGCCGGTTAATCATACATGAAGTGTATGGTTAGCCTTTGTACAGGAATTATATTTGCACAGTAGGGTATGATCACATATAAACTAGCATTTTCTCACCCCGACTAGCATACAAGAATCACACGAATATCAGGTATTATACATGATCAAAGTCTAAAAACACAAGATATGCTAGTCCGTGTTTCTTTGTGTCAGAAATCAAATACAACAATACTACATATGTTATAGAAATTATCAGTAAGAAAATTATCAGAGATTGTACTCGCCTGGGGTCAAAAGCGGGTGAAACAAGTCAGAGTGTGACGGGGTCCAAATAACCTATATCATGAATAATTCACATTAATTAATGAAATATAATTAAATAGACTTAACCCACTAGATTTCTAGGTTAATTTTATGATATTTCTGGTTTATAGATGGGACAAATATTTATATAAAACTTAAATATAAAATAATGTATATATAAGATATATTTATAGATACTTATGTATGGATACATACATATATAGTATATATATATTGATAGATACACATATATGTAGATACATATATGTACATATAGATACGTATATATATATATATATATATATATATATATATATATATATATATATATATATATATATACATATATAGATACATATATATATAATATGTATATAGATACATATATATGTATATGATATATATACATATATATATATATATATATATACATATGTAATACGTAGATATAAGATAGATATATATATATTTATATATAGATATATAGTATGCATATATATATAATATATAGTATACATATATATATATATATATATATATATATATATATATATATATATATATATATATATATATATATATATATATATATATATATATAGATATATAGTATACATCCATAGATAGATATATAGATACATAGATAGTATACATATATGTATATGATATATATAGATACATATATATGTATATAATATATATACATATATATATATATATATAGATACAATATAGTAATATATATATATATATATATATATATATATATATATATATATATATATATATATATATATATATATATACATATATATATATATATATATATATATATATATATATATATATATATATATATATATATATACATATATATATATATATATATATATATATATATATATATATATATATAATATAGTAATATATATATATATATACAATATAGTAATACATAGATATATATATATATATAATATACATAGATAGATAGTATATATATATATATATATATATATATATATATATATATATATATATATATATATATATATAATATAGTATAGTATAGTATACATATATATAGATATATAGTATAATACATACATATATATATATATATATATACAGATATATAGATATACAGTAAACATATATATAGATATATAGTATACATAGATATAATATACATAGATAATATATAGTTTACATATATATATATATATATATATATATATATATATATATATATATATATATATATATATATAAATACATATATACATATACATAATATATATAGCTGCTGCGGTGCTCCTACGTGCTGCTGCTGCCCCTGCAGCTGCTACTGCGTGCTGCTGCTGCCCCTGTAGCTGCTCCTGCTGCTACTGCACGCTGCAGCTGCCATTGCTGCTGCTGTTTGCTGCAGCTACTGCTGCATGCTGGCTGTTGTTGCTCTTGTAGCTACTGCTGCAGCGATTGCGCTGCGACTGCAGCTGCTGCTTGCTTCTTCCCTTGACACACACACACATCTATCCTAGTTAGATTTATAAAATATAATTGAAGAGGAACAAGGATTACCTTGACTAATTCAATTTGGATTTCTCTTCTTATGAAGAGGAATCCAAATTGGATTTGATTTCCTATTTTAATATTTAATGAAGGTTACAGTATCTCCCCTTGCCAGGTTAATGTAAGCTCCTACGCTGGGGTAGTATTCCTTCCGAGTTTGAGGAGGAGATGGCACTGCCAGCTTTCCCTGATGACTACTCTCGCCAGGGTTCTGAGATGGGAAGTGCGACAGGTATACCAAAGCTAAACTTCAGCTATATTTTTTTGTTTATGACAAAATGTTAAGTATTTGCAAAGCTTTCAGGGCGGGATATTACTTCGTCAAAATTTTCTTTTCGCAAAATCCAAACAATGAGACTAAATCTTGACCCCCTACAATATCTTCGGGTCTCTTAATAAGGTTCAAATGAGCTAAAATTTGGTTATGGTTTTCTTTGGACAAATTGCTAGTTATAGAGTTAGGTTCCGCGAGACTATGCCTTAGTGTCGAGTTTGCTCCAGACAAACTGCTAACAACGATGTTAGGCTCCACCAAACTAGATAATTTGTAAGACTAGGCTCTACGTAGCTATGTTCCAATAGACTGCTCTATTCTATGGAGCTAAGTATTGAGAGGCTACTCCATTAATATTCATGGAGCTAAGTTCTGCATGGCTTCTCCATTCTGATAGATAAAAAGATATTAAATAAAAGTCATTTCTAGATGGTAGATGAGAAGACCTTAAATAAAAGTCATTTGGACTGATAGACCAAAAGATTTTTTTTCTTTAAGTGGAAATTTTTGTTCATTCATCTTTTAAGAAGAAGAAGAACAAAATAGAAAAGATTAGATCATAAAATTTATAGATAATACATACTCATATCATTCGAGGATGATCGTGCGATCATGAGATAATTCACATGATATAACTACATGCTGATAACATGTAGTCTAATTTACTAGACAAAGTGATGCGAGAGATGAATTATCATGTGGCTGAACTGTTCAAGGATTCTATTGGAGATAATGTTAGTTATTATTATTGGAGATATTGCTATTGTTAGGATAGGTAGTGGGTATATCTTTTCTATTGTTACTCTTTCTTATCTTTAGTTTTTGCCATTCTGTATAAAGATCAGCCATTTGAGGCAGAAGGAATACAAGAATAATTCCAATCTTCATGGTATCAGAGCAGGTTTCCAAACCCTAAATTTTTTTTCTTCGATCTTCCTACGCCTAGTTCATTCTCTGCTTCTCCTACGTAATGAGTGAATCGGACACAGACACTCTCAATCTTACCTCACCATTGAACGATGCTCGTTAGGCCACATCCATGCATTCCCTCGATCATACATCTCCGTTCTACCTTCATCCTTCGGATCATCCGGGCTTGCAAATATGCCCCGTGGTCTTGAAGGACGATAATTATCAGGAGTGGACAACTTCCATGAGGAACGCTTTCAAGGCTAAACGGAAGCTCGGCTTCATTGACTGCCGACTACTTCAACCGGACGTCAACTCCGAAGCTATCTACGATTGGTGGAGTGTCAACTAGATGCTTATTGGGTGGATCGTTCAATCCATTTATCCGATCCTGCGTACTTAGATCTCCTATCCCGAGACTGTTCTTGAATTATGGAATAATTTGCGTCAACGATTCTCGGTCGGTAACGGACCCAGAATCTTACAAATTCGATCTGACATTGCCAATTGTCGCTAGGGAGGACAATCAGTTGCATCCTACTATGGCTTCTTGAAGAAATTATGGGATGAGTTATTGACTTATGTCCCTCCTAAGGTCTGTCATTGTGGACTCTGCTCTTGCGATCTTACTACTCAGGTTCGTATTGAGCAAGATAAGGAGCGTATCCACCAGTTTTTATTAGGCCTCAATGACACCTTTGGCACTTTTTGCTCTAGCCTCATGGCTCAAGAACCCCTCCCACCTCTCAATCGGGTTTATGCGCGTGCAATTCAAGAAGATAGTCACGGAATGGTAATGAAGGATCGTGAATCCAAGACGGACGTTGTGGCCTTTGCTGCTCAGTCCAAACCAGTTGAGTCTCATTTTTCTGACAAGTCCTGCCCACAGTGCACCCATTGTGGTCGTCTCGGTCACGACATGACCAAGTGCTATCGTCTTCACAGATTTCTCGAAGGCTGTGTTCCTCATCCCTCCAGTCGTGGCTCCTTCTACAGGTCGATACCTCATTCATTCGGTGCTGGCCGAGGCTGTGGGCATGGCTTTACTGGGTCTACTGGCATCGCTAACGCTGCCCAACAACAGTCCAATAGTCGTTCAGTCGGCTAGTTGACAGACCAAGACAAGGCTGCATTTGGTCCGGTGCTCAATCATGAACAGTGGAAAATGGTTATGCATATGTATCAATCCTTGAACACTCCTTCTGGCAACTCCTACGACACGTCTTGTCACGCCCCAAACTCCCGCAAGCCCAATAGTCCCCGCTGAACGTGAAATCACCACGTTGCAGCTCTCCCGCGGGACGATCATTCTCTTCGGGACGTGATGCCGTACGAGCCTGGAGTTGCGCTCGTACAAGGCGATGTTGTTAAACACGAAAGTTATCATCGAAACAACCAAGTTACAGCGGAAGCCAATTGTGTACCAAGCACACATCAGAGTATACGCAGCGAAGCTCACGATAGGGTCCAAATGAGATGCCCCGAGTCAATGCCACAAAGGCGATGCTACAGAGACGATGAAATAACTCTTGCTCTTTCTCTAGCCCACAAAGGTACTTACAGTTCATACATCTTGTCCCGTATATCCAAGCAGCGCCACTACGCCTGTGTACCTGAAATATTGCCCATAAACGTGGGTCAGTACATGTCACGACCCGCACCCAGAAAATCGGGCATGAGTCATGGGTATGTCCAGCCTACGCCGCAGCATCGGCGGTAGAACGCTGTCTAGGTCAACTATCTAGATAATAATCTCACACAAAAATCGGGCATGACCTCTCCAAAAGGAGGGCAACCACACAAATAATATATAAACCTGTCAAGATCTCAACTCCAAACGGAGGAGCAAATATCAAATGATAATCACAATATACTCAATCACGAATCTAAGCACGATAAGATAACACAGAGATCTAACAACTATAAAGTCTAACTAACAACAACTACTACAACAACCACAACATCAAATAATAATACAACAATATCCAAAATAATATACAAATAAGGTCTCAATCCAAAACCGGAGACAAATCCGGTACTAAGGCTAATAAAACAACAACAAGATCCTAGTGATCCCGGCTACCAACCCGAAAATCACCCCTAAACTAGAGGGTCCCTGTCTGCACCGTCGACAGGCTCAGGTCCATAAAACGTCGGACACCACTCCTCCGGATACTCTGGAAAAAATATGTCCAGTCAGGACTGGAGCAAGTACATCTCTAACAGCAGTTTCATTTAAATGATAAAAACTATAAAACAGTTATAGCAAGTAGCAAGAAGAATGAAATAAAGTATGGAGCAAGAAATATACATATGTCACTGGTGCATAAAGGTAAAGATACAGGAATATCAGAAACAAGATAGTAGTAACTGTAAGATACAAGAATCTAAGCTAAGATCAAGTCCGTGCACATGAACGTGTAGTGAGTCCAGCATGAAAAACATGTAGTGAGTCAAGTTCAGAAACATGTAAGTGAGACAAGTCAAGAAATGCATGAGAGTCCAGACTATAAAGAATGAACTCGGTGTCTTTGAAATACTTATTTCGACATGTAAACAGCTAGGGGTAAGTACGGCTCACCGCGCACTGGGTGCGCGGCTGCTATCATTCCAGATTAGACCAGAGGGAGTGATTCCTGATGATGCCAGATAGGAATGTTTACATGTCTACTCGAGTATTTCCCCGCCCCGACTAATACAAGTGGATCCAAGACCCGACACGCAAATCAAGATGAGTCCAGCCTGAACATGAATGATGCCTGTAGTGATGCCTGTAGGTGATGCCTGTAGTGATTCCAGAATAGAGGCCAGAAACATGAAATGTACGTGTCGCAAGTAAATGAATCCAAAAATACCAGTCAGTGTCCCGTGTTGTGCCAGAATAATCATATGATACTATACTAGAAGCTGAATCATAATAATCATCAGATAATGAAAAGTATCAGAGAATGTACTCGCCTGACGTCCTGAGCAACTGGCGATCCGAACCGGTGTCGCAAGGACCTAATGCGAAAAGCAAGGTTAAACAGGGTTCTAATGAGTTAAACAGATATAAAATAACTAAAAATAGGTTTCTAGGGTCGTTCTAGGTCAAACGGGTCAAACCGGTAAAATCTGGGTCAAAAAGTCAACTCTGGGTCCAAAAAGTCAACTCTAGGTCAAAACTAGGTCAAAAGTTGACTTTGGCGGTCAACCGAGTCAACTACGGTCAAGTCTGGGTCAAACTAGGGTGCTCCTGAAATTCTAGGTCAAACCGAGGTCATTAAGCTAGAAAACTCACAAACTCGCCTCCTTGAGATACCGGGATACCCTCGGTATCCGATACCTCAACCTACGCCATATACCCCGCCTATACCCTCTAAAACCTATGCTAGCACGCGTAAATATATACACATAAGCATATAAAAATCACTTCAATACTATTCCTAGGCCATTGCTCAAAAACCCCGCTCGAAACCCAATACCTTGGTTATCTTAAGGTATTGAGATACCTCGGTATCTCAAGGTATTGAGATACCGCTCTAAACTCAGCCCGACTACCCCTCTAGCTAACTTACTATGCATAAACCTATATATCTAGCTATAATCTAGGCTAAAATATAGATATCTAATACATATAGGCATATACCTCTATATCTATACCCAATACCTTACCTTACCTTACCTTACCCTCAAATATATATATCTATACCTAGATATCTAACTATCTATCTAGCTATGTATATATCTATATATATAGATCTATATATCTAGCTATCCCTCTACCTATCCATCTACCTATCTAGTATCAACCTATCTAGTTATCTATCTAACTATCTAACTAGCTATTTATTTATGTATCTAACTATTAAACTATTTATCTATCCATCTAATATCTATATAGCATCTATCTATTTATCTCTAACTACCTAGGTATCTAGTTACCTATGTATCTATCTAACCATCTATGTGTTAATCTATCTATTTTTATATCTATCTATCAACCTAGCTATTCATATATCTACCTATCCATATATCTATCTATCTATCTATTTATCTATGCATCTATCTATGTGTCTATCTATCTAACAATCTATATACCCATCTAACTATAGATCTAGTTATCTATCCATCAAACTATTTACCTATCTATTTAACCATCTATCTATCTAATAATCTAACTACCTATATATATCTATGTATATATCTCTCCCTCTCCCTCGCATTTGCTGCTGCCCTTGCCTTAACTTGCTGCTGCTGCTACCTTAAACTGCTGTTGCTGCTGCATTTTCTACTTGCTACAGCTGCTGCTCATGCTCTTGCTGCTGCCGCGGCGCTGCCTCGCTCGAGCGAGCTGCTGCCGCGGCGCTGGAACTGCTGCTGCTGCTGCTGCAGGCCGCGCTGCAGCGAGCTGCTGCCGCGGCGCGCTGCCGCTGCTGCCGCGGCGCTGCCTCGCTCGAGCGAGCTGCTGCTACTGCTGAATACTGCTGCTGCTGCGCCTATTTCTGCTGCTGCAGCTGCTGGTTCCAGTCCCAGGCACCCCCCCTCTCTCAAACACACACACACACTCCTATATACATATACATATATACATATACATATATATACATCTATATATATATAACTAGATATCTATATATATATTCACACTCATCTACACACTCTAACACACACACTAGCACACTAATACACACACACACTCACAACACAAGCACACACACACACACATATAATTATATACACATATCTATATATACATACACACACACATATAAACATATATATATCTATATATATATATCTATCCTCACTCACACACACTCACTCTCACACACCCTCACACACACACTCTCACACACACTAGCACACTCTCTCACAAACACACAACCTCACACACAAACCCTCATACATATATATACAAATATATACATATATACACACAACTCAAACTCATATATATATATATATATATATATATAGGCACTCACTCACATTCACACACACTCACCTACGCACTAGCACACACTCACACAAGCACTCACTAACACACTCACAAACACACAACCACACATATATATATATATAAATAAAAACACACACACATATATATATACACATATATATAAACAAACACAACACAACGCACACCACGCCCACAACGCCCACCAACGCACGCCCAACGACCCCGACACGCCCAAACACCTAAAAATATATAAAATATAGTCCGAGAATTCTATCACACACTCCCCGATACTAACCCAACGCGCGCACAAGCCCGAAACGAGGAAACCAAGTCGAAATGGCCGTTCGGTCATTTCGACGAACACGTGGTGCGCGGCTCGGAAAACCTCCTGAAACGCACACCAAACGAACTCGAAATCGGCCCAAAATTTACTCACGCACTCTAAACGATGTCTAGATCCTAGAAAATATGCTCCAGCATCGATTCTAGGCCCGTGGCAGAAACGCACACGCACTTAGAATCGGCGACGACGAAAAGCCCTAATTTCGCCCGAAACGCCCGTTTCTCCGCGACACGACTTTCCGTGTCCGAACGGAGACACGCACTCACCCTCAAGACACCCGACAACATCTACCTAGGTCCATCTAACCTAGGGCATCACCCAAAATTGGGCCAAATTCGGATTCCACCCGAAATTGACACAAAACCTAATGTTAAAGTCTCTAAACCCAACCAAACTAGTTCCAACTTCCTCCCACGGGTAGCCTAAGGGTCTAGGAAGGTTCTAAAATATTAACTACACTATATAAAAATAATTACAAGGGGGAAAATCAGGGTTTACCTCTTGGGAGTTGGAATCCCAAGCCAAAATCTCCAAAATGCTCCAAATCCTCCAATCCAAGCTTCCAAGCTCCCAATCCAAGCTCCAACACAAAATCTAGGCTCTACCCACCTAGGTTAGGGAAAATGCAAGGTTAGGGTTAGCAACCATGGAGAATAGAAGAAGAAAGAAGAGAAATAGGAGGAAGGAACTTACTTGGAGAAGGAAGGAAGAAGAAAAAGAAGTGGAGAAGAAGAAGAAGTGAAGAAGAAGATGAAGAAGAAGAGAAAGGGGAGTGGGGGCTGCTGTTCCACGGTCTGGAAGGGGCTGAAATGGTCGGCCAAGGAATAATAAAGGGGGTTTACAAGTTGGGAAATTACCAAAATGCCCCTACACACTTGGTTTCGGGTTCCGGGTTCCAAATGCGCTCAAACTAGTTCCAAATCTCTCCAACTAACTTCCTAAAAATAAAATAAATATTCTAAGCCCCCAAAATAATTCTCACAAGGGTGTGGGCTGGGTCGGACATGGGTCCACTAGGGTCTGACATGGGTCCAGGCTAGCCAAAACCCTAAAACATACAATAAAAAAAATATAATACAATCAATAATTAATTATAAATACAATTAATTATAAATAATACACAATTAACTAAATTAAAAATAAAAAAAAATATCCGACTCTGGAAATGGGGTGGTGACAGTACACAACCGTACTGGTGAGCGGGGTAACCCACTCGTCTAAGCCGACACTAAGTAAAATAGTGAATGCAGCAGTTATATGGTGATCTTTCTAGTTGAATCCTAGATTCTTTTCATGGCATAGGGATGACATGTTAAGGAAAGCAGCAAAGCAGTTTAAGCATGCTAGCATTCAACTCAAACCAAACGACAAGCAGTTTATATATAGCCGACCCGTCTAACTCAATGCCATCGCTTGCGCGATAACATATCGAACCATCAGTCTCGCCTCAAAATCCATTCTCAACCAAAGTTTATATCCCACTCTCGAGTGCATACTCTTGCCGAGGCAAGGTGGCCGCGCCTACACGATGCACAAACCAACCAAAGTAAAGCAAACCAACTCTTATCTATATGAAGTCACTGGCAGAGCCATACAGGACAAAATCCAAGCATTAACGGCGCTCCCTATCAGCCCGGGTAGCGAGCCCCGCTGGAGGTCCCGCAATGCATCGTGACTAGCACAAATCAATATCTCCCTCCGGATCGATACGGTCCCAGTGCCCCGGGAAGCCGTTTCGAGGAAATGTTAAACCCTGTGTACACAGGTTGTCCGTGACATACAGAAAGTAGGTATGACGAGAGGATCGAACATTCTCGCCCCACCAAGCGATCCTAGACTCGTTCAACCGATATCCAACCGAAGTATCCATAACCATTCTTTCAATATATCCCCAAGGATTTCAAATCTTGACCTCAATATATATATCCCAAGGCACCAAAATACTCATAAGCACAATCTCTCAAGTTGTGCCCAAGTTATGCCCACGCTTCACATTGCCGCTTACCAACACAGTATTTCACATTGGGTGCAACACCCCACACTCCGAATAATTCCATGGCACAATGCCCCAACAGTGGCACAATACCCTCGCCGATGCAGTTGTTCGGTTTCGAACCACAACTGCTCGCTTTGCAAGACAAAGCGACCCAGTGATACTCGTGCACGGATGCACGCTCGCTCGCCCGAATTCCCGATATATCCATTGTGTCATTCCAACTTGTATAATTCCAACCATCCAAGTATAATCCCAATTATCCATCCGACTGCCTCAAATGTATAATCCAGCTATCGCATCCAACTATCCAACGCATAATCGTTTTAAGCCATATTCCTACCAAGCCAACGACGTACACTCTATGCACGCCTCAGTGTAGTGTTTCCCGATGTTTCCAGCCCAAGTGTTCAAACCTTTATAGTGTTTCCATATTATTAGGCATGAAGGAGTAGAGGAGAAGGGAAAGAGCCCACTCACAATGTTCGAATCCGTTAGGCATCCTGTCCTGCCGATACGACCAATCCCTTGAACCCGTGGTCCGATGCAAGTGCGATCTACTCAACTGGTATGACCGTACGAGCAGGCCGTGCTCTCCAAATCATCCGACCGATCGGACTAAGGAAGACGGCATTATCGTTTCCATTCAGCTATTCAGTACTGTTCTGAACGAACACCTGATTTCCATTGAACCCGCTAGCCATCTGCACATTAAAACCAACTCGATTAATCCTTCTTCCCAAAATCTGACATTTTAAATGTAACCAGCATTTGATTCATTAAATCCGACTCCGACTCAGCGTAACGCTCCGAGCGGTTGCGGGGCGTTACATAATATACCACTTAGAATCAGGTTCGTCCACGAACCGTGCTGGTACTCATTCCTATCACAAGCCATAATCCAATTCCATGGATCTGCTCTAAGCAACTCACATATTCACGATTTCTGACTCCGTATCTCGTTCTGCTGAACGCTCGAATCAATTTCATGAATTCCCATATCCTCCTTGCAGCTCAATACGAATTCTTCGTATCGCTTAGTTTTGGATCGTACATATATTTAAGGCGTCCCTAAAATACATGCATTTCAGCCGAGCCTTGCGATAGCAAATTTGAACAAGTTACAAGGGTATCTTTATGTTCGAGGCGTCCATTTGCTTTGCTCCCAATTGAACCAAGTCACGATTTCCATTCCAACATATTCGCTCGAGCGCTATTCTCAATTATGCAGATATTCCTACTGACTCAATCAGTTCGCGTTCCAGCTCAATCCATCCCACTATTTCTGAAATCAGTACTAGCAACATCTCCAAATATTATCTTGATCACCGAACGATAATCTCAATTGATCTACCCCAGCTACGCGACTTACCCAAATATCAACTTGCTTAGATCAGTTCAGTCCAATACATTATTCCTCAATCTTAATACCTCGCTGGGTGAACATCTATATTGAGGTTCGTGTGATCCACGAAGATCTCGCCGCCACGCCAAAGGGATTTGTGTCGCCACGATTTCAACGTGGACACACTCGCCACAATTCTTAGGTTGCGCATGAAATAGTTTTTCGCGCTGCTTCCACTGCCTCGAAGCATAGAATATCACCTTTGCCTTCCAAACGAGCACGCTTCCCAGAATAGTTCCGAGATATCTTGTAAATCTGAAGCACGTCTGTCCCTTCCAGTATTCGCAAGGATTTGATCTGAACGAGCCGTCACAGTCGTCCATTCATATAAATGCTATTCCCTTCCAGAGCACGATGAGTCAGAGGCGATGCCATCGAGATAAAAATCTGTGACTCTGAATCTCATCAGTTGACTAGGCTACTTCCACCATTGCTTCGATCTTCTGGCTGCATCTTCAGCTGAAGACTATCCCAAGGGTCTCTCGAATCCAACACTCAGTCGATAGGCCAAATCTCATTGCTCACATCTGCCCTCGACGCATTCCCAAATACGCCGCCTCAAGGGTCGTTCTATGGGTCTACCATATTCATATCCGATTAGCGGGTCAAGGTCGCTTAGGGTCAGCTGTCCCGAAGCTACGCTTGATAATTGTAATTATCACGATGGACAGTTATTATAAACCATGCTATATCTCATCTGCAAAATCCGAATCAAAATCCAACCATCCACCCGAGCGAACTCCCGAATCCGAGATCCGCGCTCGTTGAAACTGTCTTCCATCAATCCGTCTTACTGTCCTGAATCCATCAAATTTCTGAATTGCCATGTTCCACAATGCACGTCCAACTTACTCGAGCAACACAGTAATTTGTTCCGACGTTGCTATCACATTTAGCTATCTTCAAACGTCCGTCCACGTCTTCCGGAGAATCTATTTACTATCGTTGCACCATCTTGCCCAAAATTCCATTTCCGCTAAACCTGAGTCAACTTCACGAGCAGCAACATCCAAAATCTTTCAAGTTTGTGTAAATCCATCTCATTGTCCCTCCAGACAAATATCGTGTTTCTTTGCTCAACCAACAGCTCAAATATGTCGCCCAAAATCGTAGTTCGTGCTCGCTATCATTTGATTCACCCATTGCTCGTTCAAGCGTATCCCAGTTGTTCGTTCCGATCTCGTCCATCACTTAAGCCCAACGATGCTTTCATTTGCATCAGTCCGTTCACGATATGCTCAACTCAATATTCGCTTGCTCCATTTTCATTCTTCCCAACTCAACCGACGTGCACCAACCAACTTGTATTCTCGTTTCACTAGTCCGTTCAGGAAATTTTTATTGATGTCCAACCAAAATATTTCTAATGCCTTGCTCAAAATGTGGTATCCCATATACCACTCCGAATCAAGTCGCTACTCACATTATGATTTCTTGCACTAATCCAAGATCCGTTCGAACCATCCATCGTGCGTGAACATGCCTTTCCCAATTCGAGTATGACACAAAACTCAGGCAATGCTTGAATTATCCAACTATTTCCAACGGGTTCACACTTTTGTTACATGAGCAACTCGTTCCAACTTATCCTGATTCCCGAGCCAAACTCAGACTTGCTGAACCGATGCGCCACAGCCAAAATTCCAACTTATATCCAACACAGTCGCTAGACGAGCAACTCGTGCGACGATCCATTTCTCATCGAATATTTCTACTCAAAATATGCCGCATAACCAACTCTCGTTAGCCAACCAACTGATCCATTGAGGCAATCAGAATCTCCCAAATGATAAGCCAAGCCAACCCAACGAAAGCCCACACTTGTTGCACAAATGCAACAACGCCAACCAACTTGCTGCACGAATGCAACAACGCCTAACGAGACTAAGCGATCCTACAAAAACCAACCAAGGCAACCCAACCAAGAAATATAATGCAGCCAAAACCAGCAATAAATAGACTTATTGCATGAAACATCCGATACGGCACCGAGTAGAGTCAAGAGCTAAACGACACACGGAAGCGATTTTTGAGTTTGTGATGAAGCGAAGGACCAAGTCCGAAGAAATAAACCGGGCGCTCTGATACCAATCTGTCATGCCCCAAACTCCCGCAAGTCCAATAGTCCCCGCTGAACGTAAAATCACCACGTTGCAGCTCTCCCGCGGGACGATCGTTCTCTTCGGGACGTGATGCCGTACGAGCCTGGAGTTGCGCTCGTACAAGGCGATGTTGTTAAACACGAAAGTTATCATCGAAACAACCAAGTTACAGCGGAAGCCAATTGTGTACCAAGCACACATCAGAGTATACGCAGCGAAGCTCACGATAGGGTCCAAATGAGATGCCCCGAGTCAATGCCACAAAGGCGATGCCACAGAGACGATGAAATAACTCTTGCTCTTTCTCTAGCCCACAAAGGTACTTACAGTTCATACATCTTGTTCCGTATATCCAAGCAGCGCCACTACGCCTGTGTACCTGAAATATTGCCCATAAACGTGGGTCAGTACACAACCGTACTGGTGAGCGGGGTAACCCACTCGTCTAAGCCGACACTAAGTAAAATAGTGAATGCAGCAGTTATATGGTGATCTTTCTAGTTGAATCCTAGATTCTTTTCATGGCATAGGGATGACATGTTAAGGAAAGCAGTAAAGCAGTTTAAGCATGCTAGCATTCAACTCAAACCAAACGACAAGCAGTTTATATATAGCTGACCCGTCTAACTCAATGCCATCGCTTGCGCGATAACATATCGAACCATCAGTCTCGCCTCAAAATCCATTCTCAACCAAAGTTTATATCCCACTCTCGAGTGCACACTCTTGCCGAGGTAAGGTGGCCGCGCCTACACGATGCACAAACCAACCAAAGTAAAGCAAACCAACTCTTATCTATATGAAGTCACTGGCAGAGCCATACAGGACAAAATCCAAGCATTAACGGCGCTCCCTATCAGCCCGGGTAGCGAGCCCCGCTGGAGGTCCCGCAATGCATCGTGACTAGCACGAATCAATATCTCCCTCCGGATCGATACGGTCCCAGTGCCCCGGGAAGCCGTTTCGAGGAAATGTCAAACCCTGTGTACACAGGTTGTCCGTGACATACAGAAAGTAGGTATGACGAGAGGATCGAACATTCTCGCCCCACCAAGCGATCCTAGACTCGTTCAACCGATATCCAACCGAAGTATTCATAACCATTCTTTCAACATATCCCCAAGGATTCCAAATCTCGACCTCAATATATATATCCCAAGGCACCAAAATACTCATAAGTACAATCTCTCAAGTGGTGCCCAAGTTATGCCCACGCTTCACATTGCCGCTTACCAACACAGTATTTCACATTGGGTGCAACACCCCACACTCCGAATAATCCCGTGGCACAATGCCCCAACAGTGGCACAATACCCTCGCCGATGCAGTTGTTCGGTTTCGAACCACAACTGCTCGCTTTGCAAGACAAAGCGACCCAGTGATACTCGTGCACGGATGCACGCTCGCTCGCCCGAATTCCCGATATATCCATTGTGTCCTTCCAACTTGTATAATTCCAACCGTCCAATTATAATCCCAATTATCCATCCGACTGCCTCAAATGTATAATCCAGCTATCGCATCCAACTATCCAACGCATAATCGTTTCAAGCCATATTCCTACCAAGCCAACGACGTACACTCTATGCACGCCTCAGTGTAGTGTTTCCCGATGTTTCCAGCCCAAGTGTTCAAACCTTTATCGTGTTTCCATATTATTAGGCATGAAGGAGTAGAGGAGAAGGAAAAGAGCCCACTCACAATGTTCGAATCCGTTAGGCATCCTGTCCTGCCGATACGGCCAATCCCTTGAACCCGTGGTCCGATGCAAGCGCGATCTACTCAACTGGTATGACCGTGCGAGCAGGCCGTGCTCTCCAAATCATCTGACCGATCGGACTAAGGAAGACGGCATTATCGTTTCCATCCAGCTATTCAGTACTGTTCTGAACGAACACCTGATTTTCATCGAACCCGCTAGCCATCTGCACATTAAAACCAACTCGATTAATCCTTCTTCCCGAAATCCGACATTTCAAATGTAACCAGCATTTGATTCATTAAATCCGACTCCGACTCAGCGTAACGCTCCGAGCAGTTGCGGGGCGTTACACGTCTGATACGTATTGTTCATGGATTTTAGACACAAGTGCATCACTACAAATGAACGGGAATCAGGATCTTCTCCAGAATCTTGTTTCGATCAATCTGGTTGCTATCAAATTGCCTGATAATCGTTTAGCTACTACTGTTGTTCAAGAAGGATCCTTTGTTTTTTCGCCAACCGCTAAGATTGATCATGTTCTATATATTCCTTGTCTTGACTGCAATTTGATCTCATTTGCTCAGTTAACTATAAACACTCAATGTGTTGTTACTTTAACGGATAAATTGTGTGTTATTCGGGAACGTATTTCGAGGACGGTAATTGGTGTGGGTGAGCAACGGGGTGGGGTCTACTGGCTACGCAATTTCTCAGCTGCTCGAGCATGTCATGCCTCTACCTCATCTTTTGTTGTTTCTGCTTCTCTCTGGCATCAACGATTGGGTCATCCTTCTTCATTTGCGATATTATCGTTACCTGTTATTCAGCATTCCATTAACTCTAGTGAACCTTGTGATATTTTCTTTAAGGCTAAACAAACCCATGTTTCTTTTCTTATAAGTTATAATAAAGCAGATAATTTATTTCAGCTTATTCATTGTGATGTCTGGGGTCCCTATAGTACTCCCTCCTCTTGTGGAGCGTCCTATTTCTTGACAATTTTGGATGATTAATCTAGAGCTACATGGATTTATTTGATGTCTTCTAAGTCTGACGTTGATGCCTTGATCAAGCAATTTTGTGCAATGGTTCAGACTCAGTTTCATAAGAAGGTTCAGCATTTTCGGTCCGACAACGGAACTAAGTTTCTACGTCTAAAGGATTACCTTGCTGACCACGGTATTCTCTTTGAAATATCATGCATGTATACGCCTCAGCAGAATGGGCGTGTTGAACGCAAGCATCGTCATCTTCTCAATGGTGATAGAGCACTACGTTTTCAGGCTTCTCTTCCTCTTCAGTTTTGGGGAGAATGCGTTCTTACAGCTTGTTACTTGATCAATAGAACGCTCACTCTACTTCTACAAAACAAGACTCCCTACCAACTCATGTTTGGCCATGAACCGACATATTCCTATCTCAGGGTGTTTGGTTGCCTATGCTTTGCTTTGCGTCTACCCCAGTCCAAGGACAAGTTTGCTGCTCGTAGTCAAAAATATTTTTTTTGGGGTATCCAATTGGTAAGCGTGGTTGGCGCTTGTTTGATCTCGAGACCAAAAAGGTCTTCTACTCCAGAGATGTCATCTTTTTTGAGGATGTGTTACCTTTTCAGACACCATCCTGCACCGCCTCCTCATCCGGCGGTATTTGATGTCCTGGACCCGGCTTCCATCATTAGAGGGAGCAGCAGCCCATCTCGATCGGCCTCGCCAACGCACGACTCCGACCACTTGTCTTCCGTCGACAGGGGGAGCAGCAGCTCGTCTAGGTTGGCCTCGCCAGAGCACGGCCCCGACCACTTGTCTCCAGTCGACAAGGGGAGCGATCCCTTGGTTGAAGTCCGATGGGGCACCAGGTCTCGACAGCCTTCTGTCTTGCTCCGTGATTATGTCTGCAATATAGTTCTTCACGACCCCCACCCTCCTTCAGGCTCTCCACTCACACCATCATCAGCCTCAGGTAAACCCTATCACATAGATGCATATGTTTCTTGTTCTCGGTTCTCTAACCATCACACCAAGTTTTTAGCCGTTGTAACCGCAGGGCACGAACTATCGCATTTTTGGAGGCCGTTAGGCATGCTCACTGGCGTACTGCAATGTAGAGTGAGTTAGATGCCCTTGACAGAAATCAGACATGGGAGCTGACATCCTTGCCTGCATGCAAGAAAGCTATTGGCTGTAAGTGGGTCTATCGTACCTAATGGAGATATTGAACGCTACAAAGCTTGTCTCGTCATTTTGGGCAACCAGCAGGTTGAAGGCATTGATTTCAATGAGACCTTTGCTCCAGTTGCGAAGATAGTCAATGTCAGGGTATTTCTCTCTGTAGCTGTCATACGTGGATGGGAGATACATCAGATGGATGTTCATAATATCTTCCTCCATAGGGACTTGGATGAAGTTGTTTACATGACCCCCCCCCCCGAGTTACTCGCAGGCTTCTCCAGGGCAAGTATGTCGTCTGCAAAAATTATTCTATGGCCTACAACAAGCTCCTAGGAATTGGTTCTCGAAGCTTGCTGCTGCGCTTTGTCAATTCGGCTATCAACATAGCTATGTTGATTATTTTTTATTCATACTGCAGCGGCACAGTAATGTTCTTCATGTACTCATATATGTGGATGATTTGATTATTACGGGCAACCATCCTTCAGCTATATCAGCTTTTAAGAATTACTTGAGCACTTGTTTCCATATGAAGGATCTTCGTCTTCTCAAGTACTTTCTTGGTCTAGAAATTGCTCGTAACTCATCAGGCATTTTCGTGTCTCAACGAAAATATGCCCTCGAGATTATTGCTGAAGCTGGTCTACTCGATTCCAAGCCCATTAATTCGCCTATGGACCCCAATCACCAGCTTACAGCCGCCTCTGGTCCAAATTTTTTGCGCCCTGATAGCTATCATCATCTTGTTGGACGACTCATCTAACTCACAATCACGAGACCGGAGTTGAGTTTCGTTGTTCATACCTTGTCTCAGTTTATGAATCAGCCTTAGGAGGAACACTAGACAGCAGCTCTACGTGTTCTTTGGTATTTGAAGGGGCATCCGGGTCAGGGTTTGCATCGCTCAAGTGCAAGCAATCTCACACTTACGACCTACTATGATTCGGACTGAGTTGCCTGCCCTCGCACTCGTCGATCTATGACCGGTTATTTTATTACTCTCGGGCTCTCACTTGTCTCTTGGAAGACCAAGAAGCAACCCACTATATCTCGGTCCTCTGTAGAAGCCGAATACAGGTCTATGGCCAGCGCGTGTTGTGAGATCTTATGGCTTCGATCGCTCCTACGGTCGCTTGGTGTTTCGCATTCTACTCTGGTTAGACCCTTTTGTGATAGTCAGGCTGCTCTTCACATCGCTGTGAAATATTGTGTTTCATGAGCGCACTGTCATGCCCCGGTCCCGCAGGGTCATTCGTCCTCGCTTTGGTCCCTATGGAACCGAACGTTCTCGCACGGGCGTGATGTCGTGCAAGCCTAAAGTGCACTTGTACAAGGCCAAAGCTTTGATACAAGGGCAAGTAAGCTATTCAATACTGAAGCAGCGGCACATAACATTTGCAGAACACAATGGCATATGAAAACAGGCTCTTTTATTGATATCGAAAGTGTTACAAGCGACGCATGGCCGAGGTTACAATTCGCTCAAGAACTCTTCTCTCGATTACAATGACACCATTCCATACATTATGTCCCTCTATACAAAAGCAGCTCAAAGCAGGCACAACTCGATGCGGCTCAAGGCATCGACTCCAGATTTTTGGTTCCTTGGGATGAAGCACGGCTATCGCTTCCTCGGACGGGCAAGCACCTGAGAATAAGCAAACTGTTGGTGGGTCAGCACTTTATACAAGTACTTGTGAGATAAAACAACTGAACAGAAGCTACACCCCTTGAAACCCACACTAAGTAAACTTGTGGCAAAATGTTGCATTACTAGTGATCTTGCTAGTTTTACCTAAGTTCTTTTCATGCAGCTCAGGATTATAGTCAGATTACATCTTTTGAAAATGCAAGTTGGAAACCAGTTTTACATATTCAAACTATAAGCATACGATCGGAACAGTGCTCTATCGTGCAGTGCACAGCATGTATTGTGCATCATAATCTAACTCTTTGGGACAAAATAGCATATAGGGACTATCATTCTATCAAGCACACAAGTTGAACTATCAATCAGAGGTCGGTCCCCGAGAAACTCATGATTGGTAGCGATAATCCGGCTAACCAATGACTCTTTATTTGATGCTATTATCAGCTGTGACCCATGGTTGCACATTACTGCCATTATAGCAGCCGTAACCAGGGTTCAGCTCTTCACCAATAGTCATTGTCTGACCGATGCAAATGCATGCAACACTATCAGATAAACTCTATGATGCACATCTTAATGAGCAAGCAGGCTTATGTATAAACTCATATTCTTACCCCATAGCCGAACGGTTATCCCTGCAGCAGACACACAAGTTAGCCACCAATTGCATATATGCATAAACTTATGTATCAATCTTCTGGTGTCAAAATGATAGGTATGCAAGAAGGTAAACCTAACATGCGCCCTATCTATATGACGGCCCATGAGTTTCCCCATTATTGGACAACAACACCCCCCAAGATCCCGAAGGACCGGACGTCAGGGTGCTCTCATAATCCCTTCCGGACCGACCGATTCTCAGTGCCCCAGAAATCGATCGAGAGACTATTACCTTGTGCACAAGTTGTCCGAGACCAATGCAAGACAAGAAACATTCACATTCACAAGCATTTAACAATCTAATAGCCACACCCCCCTAGAACCCGAAGGAACGGAATATCAGGGCGGACTATTAGACTCTCACTTTGCAAACACATCTTTTCAACAATCTAATAGTACACCCCCCAAGATCTCGAAGGACCGGACATCAGGGCGGACTATTAGACTCTCTTTTTTACACATGTAATATATAGCAGATCGGTAGCAAAACAGACAAGCAAAGCATATAGTGCCAAGCACGATTAATTCCATAACTAACATGCAAAAGTCTATCTCTTCTTAGCATATTCACAGGGACATATTCAAACGATTCATTTACTGATCTTCTTAGCATGACAAGGGTTCGTTTGAGCTGTGTCGGTGTAACTAAGCATACAACATTCCTTATGTCTCTTTAGCATATCAATGGTTCTATTTCATTTCTGACAAGCATTCATATCCTCTTAGTTAGGCAGTAGATTCGTTTCAATGACAAGCTATGTGCGTTCTCTTATTAGCATGCTGAGTCGGTTCTATCATTCTCTTATGAAAACATTCTTCTTAAGCAAACAAGCATTCAAAAACTCATATTTATCATTAAGTCGTGCAAGAATCAGATAATACAGTTCTGCCCACTCACTTTGATCAATCGGTCGGGAACTCTCCGAGAAGACTTCCTTTCGAGCAAGAAAGGCGATCTCACTTGTACATAGCGCCTGCGCGGAGCGGGGCTCTACATACTTACCCACCAACAAAGAGTTTCGTCCTCGAAACTCAAGGAGAAACTCACGAAAACACAGAGCAGCGATAGTCCTCATCCCTCACCATCCCAAATCAAAACTCTAGCAGTCATAACTCAATATAACTCTAGCCAACACAAATCACAAATCATATCTCAAGCAACAAAAACAAATCCAGAAAACTTTTGTCGGCAACTTTGAGAATATTTATGGACTTATTGTATGGAACGTTCATTGCATCTCACATCAGGCACATATCAGAGTTGGAGGCAACAAAATGGACAAAGAATCGAGTCGCTCTGATACCATTATGTCATGTCCCGGTCTCGCAGGGCCGTTCGTCCTCGCTTTGGTCCCTACGGAACCGACCATCCTCGTACGGGCGTGATGCCGTGCAAGCCTAAAGTGCGCTTGTACAAGGCCAAAGCTTTGATACAAGGACAAGTATGCTAATCAATACTGAAGCAGCGGCACATAACATTTGCAGAACACAATGGCATATGAAAACAGGCTCTTTTATTGATATCGAAAGTGTTACAAGCGGCGTATGGCCGAGGTTACAATTCGCTCAAGCACTCTTCTCTCGATTATAATGACACCGTTCCATATATTATGTCCCTCTATACAAAAGTAGCTCAAAGCAGGCACAACTCGATGCGGCTCAAGGCATCGACTCCAGATTTCTGGTTCCTTGGGATGAGGCACGACTATCGCTTCCTCGGACAGACAAGCACCTGAGAACAAGCAAACTGTTGGTGGGTCAGCACTTTATACAAGTACTGGTGAGATAAAACAGACAAGCAAAGCATATAGTGCCAAGCACGATTTATTCCATAACTAACATGCAAAAGTCTATCTCTTCTTAGCATATTCACAGGGACATATTCAAATGATTCATTTACTGATCTTCTTAGCATGACAAGGGTTCGTTTGAGCTGTGTCGGTATAACTAAGCATGCAACATTCCTTATGTCTCTTTAGCATATCAATGGTTCTATTTCATTTCTGACAAGCATTCATATCCTCTTAGTTAGGCAGTAGATTCGTTTCAATGACAAGCTATGTGCATTCTCTTATTAGCATGCTGAGTCGGTTCTATCATTCTCTTATGAAAATATTCTTCTTAAGCAAACAAGCATTCAAAAACTCAGATTCATTATTAAGTCGTGCAAGAATCAGAGAATGCAGTTCTGCCCACTCACTTTGATCAATCTGTTGGGAACTCTCCGAGAAGACTTCCGTTCGAGCAAGCAAGGCGATCTCACTTGTACATAGCGCCTGCGCGGAGCGGGGCACTACACGCACCAAGCATATTGAGATCGATTGTCACTTAGTTCGTGACTTGGTCCTTGCAGGCACAGTTGCGACTTCTCATCTTCCTTCTGCGGAGCAACCGACAGACATGTTCACCAAGGCGTTAGGTCGTCAGCCGTTTAATAATCTCCTTCCCAAGTTGGGCATTCTTGATCTCCATGCTCCAACTTGAGGGGGGAGTATTGGAGATAATGTTAGTTATTGGAGATATTGCTATTTTTAGGATAGGTAGTGTGTATATCTTTTCCATTGTTACTCTTTCTTATCTTTAGTTTTTGTCATTATGTATAAAGCTCGGCAGAAGGAATACAAGAATAATTCCAATCTTTATCCCATTATTTCAGATTCTCCATAGACTTATATTTATAATCGTCTCTCTTTACAACATTGCAAAGATAGGTAATATCTCTATTATTAGTTGGCACAGTCTATCTTAATAGTTAGTTCCAGTAATTGCTACAAGAAATTGAGAAAATGAAATAAAAAAGAAAAAGAAAAAAATTGAAAATTGAAAATTACAAATGAATGCATCTCCCATGTATTAGCCCATGATTTCCTTCTCCAAATGGGTTATTAATTAATTATCATAGTGAATTTGGTTCATCCCCTTAGCCAAATGCCACCCCTCGCAGCTCTCCCACTCTACGTATACATGTAGCGAAAAAATGCTATGATCTCTCTTAGAATTTGAGCCTAAGGAGAAGTAGAGATGGGCAAATACTCCTTGGGCCGCCTGGGCGGCGCATGGTCCCGCGCCGAGGCCAAGCTGAACCGGTCGGTCGCGGCCAGCGCGGTAGGCAAGTACTTCAAGGTGGAGTCCCGCAAGAGCTCCTTCACCAAGGAGCTCCGCGCCGGCACCGCCACCTTCCTGACCATGGTCTACATCATCTCCGTCAACTCCGCCATCCTCGTCGACTCCGGCGGCCCATGCGAGAAGCCGATCCCCAGCGGCGACGGCGACGGCGGCAGGTACGAGAAGTGCCTCGCGGACGTCCGCAGCGACTACGTCATCGCCACCGCGACCACCGCGATGGTCGGGTGCCTGGGGATGGGCCTCCTGGCCAACCTGCCCCTAGCCCTGGCCCCCGCCATGGGCACCAACGCCTACTTCACCTACAGCATGGTGGGGTTCCGCGGCTCCGGGGGCCTGGACTACGAAACCGCCCTCGCCGTCGTGATGCTCGAGGGCTGCCTCTTCCTCCTCATCTGCGCGGCGGGCCTGCGGGCCCGCCTGGCCCGCCTGATCCCCCGCTGCATCCGGCTCTCCTCCGGCGCGGGCATCGGCATGTTCCTCGCCTTCACGGGCCTGCAGGCCCACGAGGGCCTCGGGCTCGTGGGCCCCGACGCCTCGTCCCTCGTCACCCTGACCGCGTGCCGCGACACCGACCCGGCCACGGGGGCCTGCCTCGGGGGCGGCGGGGGGACCATGCGGAGCCCGACCTTCTGGCTCGGGGCGGCCGGGTTCGTCGTCACCGCGACCTGCCTGAAGAGAGGAGTAAAGGGCAGCATGATATACGGGATTGTGCTGGTAACCCTCGCCTCGTGGATACGGCACACCAGCGTCACAATCTTTCCCGACACGAGCGCCGGGAACTCGAGCTACATGTACTTCAAGAAGGTGGTCGACTTCCACCTCATCCGCGCCACCGCGGGGAAGATCAGCTTCAAGCGCTTCCTCGCCCGGCCGGTGTGGGTCCCGCTCGCGACGCTCCTCTACGTGGACATTCTCAACAGCACCGGGGCAATGTACTCCATGGCGGAGTACGGGGGGTTCACCGACGACAGGGGCGGGTTCGAGGGGGAGTACCCGGCGTTCCTCGTCGACGCGGCGACGACTGTGGTCTCCTCGGCGCTGGGGACGACGATGGCGTCCCCGTTCCTCGAGTCGACGGCGGGGATGAGGGAGGGGGGGCGGACGGGGATGACGGCGGTGGCGGTGGCGGCCTACTTCGCGGCCTCGCTCTTCTTCGCGCCGCTGCTGACGAACGTGCCGCCGTGGGCGGTGGGGCCGTCGCTGGTGATGATCGGGGTGATGATGATGGCGATGGTGAGGGACGTCGAGTGGTCGGAGATGAGGGAGGCCGTGCCGGCGTTCGTCACGATGATGCTCATGCCGCTGTCCTACTCCATCGCGAACGGGATCGTCGCCGGCGTCGGGGTCTATGTGGCCATGAACATGGACGACCTCGTGGTGGGGGGGTGGGAGTGGATGAGGAAGAAGAGGGAGATCAATGGAGGGGCGCCGGCTGCTGCTGCTGCTGCTGCTGCTCAAGTTCCAGCAGCAGCTGTTTGATCACTAGTGTGATGGTGGGTGGGCTTCATTTCAGTTATTAATTACTTTGTTTAAATTTGCTTCTTCTTTTTCCCCTTCCTTTTTTAAATTAATATCAATATTTTGGCGCATTTTTTTTTTTGTTTAAATGGTGGTAAGCTATTTTATGCTCAAGTGAGTGTATGGTACATGCATGTTGATTACATCCAAGAGGTCGTATGGAGAGTTCTTTATGGATAGATTTTAAAAAAAAAAAATTTATTCAATATCAGTATTTTGGGGGGTACGTATTTTTTGTTTAAATGATGGTAAGCTATTTTATGCTCGTAAGGGTATGGTATAAGTTTGTCGAACTGTGAGACCGACATGTCGAATCAATGTTCTAAATTTTGCTAGGCGGAGCCGGTGGACCGGAGGGCCGCTTAGACATTGCCTAGGCGTCGAACTGATTTATTTTTATCTGTTATAGACATGAGTACTTTATATGTATTCTATGGTAACAAATTCTTCATGTGACCTTGTGGCTAGAGGGGGCTGTATTAAAATCATGAGCGTGCTCAATAGACAGGTCTTGAGTTTGAATCCCATATTAGTTTAATTTTTTTCTCTCTTTTTTGACATGGGTCCGGTCCGAGTGCTTTCGAACCCGTTAAGCTTTAATCCTAACCCGTTAAGATTTAACTCTTTTTTGACATGGGATCTTCTTATCCGGCTTCCCACTACTTGGATATTCGGGCCGCATGGGGCTCTATGTGGCTCCATTAGACCTGCTTCCCTTTTGAAGGGGCATGAGCTGTCATGACCCGCACCTGAATATTCGAACACGAGTACGTGGTTACGTCCAGCCTACGCCGCAGCATCGACGGTAGAACGATGTCTGGGTCATTTTTAACTATCTAGTATCTGATCCTGACCCTGCTGTACTGCCTTCTGCACATAGGGACGCTTAGCCGGTCCCGCACTGCCACTCGCACTGCCTGAATCATCCCTGCCTCTCTTGGACTTGAGCTCCAAGTCATCCTCTGCTCTCTGAGCATCTCCTACTATCTGCTCAAAAGTTGCCTCGCGGTCGCTACTGGTCAAAGACTTGACCGCCATAACCAAGCTCTTGCGAAACTTCCTCGCCTTAGCTGCCTCACTCAAGCCATCTACAAATCTGCCCAAACGACATAACTCCGCTGCGTACTCGTCCACCGTCATGCTCCCCTGGACGAGTGCCTCGAACTGGCTCTCCAAAGTACTGAGCGCCACATCAGGGAAAAACTTCTCCTTAAAAAGCCTCTTGAAAGCCTCCCAAGTAAGCCCTGGCGCTGCGATCCTCGTATCTGTGCGATACCACGTCAAAGCGAGGTCGAACATCTGACTGTCCGCCGCCTCTATCTGCATGCTGTCTGGAATCTGCGCTAGCCTGAAGATCCCCTCAATCTGCTCTATCTAGTCATCCGCGTACAGGATCCCTTCTGTACCACGGAACTCCTTGGGCCGCATCCTCTAAAAATTAATGATACTACCTGGCCTCGGATGCTGAATCTGATCTGCCTGTGGCTGAATCTGTGCCACCCTATCCACTGCTGTCATGGCCACCTGGTGGGCGTTCTCAATGCCCAGCCTCATCACATCCACCTGACGGTGCTGCGCGTCCATCATCTCCCTGAAGAACGCAAACAACTGCGCGGCATCTACTGGAGCAGGAAGTGGTAGAGGAACCACCGGAACGACTGGGGTAGTCCTCGGATCGACAGGTGAAGGAGGATCCCCGAAAGAAGCAGATACTCCCTCAACCGCAGGAGTGGTGAGTGGAGCGGTAGCAGCTGCCTGAATACGAGCTGGACGAGAGGTAGCAGACCTCTCAGTGGCAACTGCTGGAACGGTACGATGGGATCGTGTCTTCGGAGGCATCCTGAACACAGATCAAAAGAAGTCAATACGGTGCAAGATACGATATCATCAAAGAAGGACAGTAATATTTCAAAAGAAAGCAATTTCAGAATAATTAGATTGGAATTGTTCCTAGTCGTGATTGAGTACACTCTCATCCTATATCCTAGATCCTATAGCAGGCTCGCAGCAGTACAACTAAGTTATTGTACCACCACGATATCGCACTAATTGCGAATCGAGACCTGCATGGGGCCGCCACCAAAAACGTGTCACGACCCGCACCCGGAAAATCGAGTATGAGTCGTGGGTACGTCCAGCCTACGCCGCAGCATCGACGGTAGAACGCTGTCTAGGTCAACTATCTAGATAATAAATCTCACACAAAAAAAAATCGGCCATGACCTCTCCAAAAGGAGGGCAACCACACAAACAATATATATATAAACCTGTCAAGATCTCAACTCCAAACGGAGGAGCAATATCACAAAGATAATCACAATATACTCAATCACGAATCTAAGCACGATAAGATAACACAGAGATCTAACAACTATAAAGTCTAACCAACAACAACTACTACAACAACCACAACATCAATAATAATAATACAACATCCAAAATAATATACAAACAAGGTCTCAATCCAAAACCGGAGACAAATCCGGTGCTAAAAGCTAATAAAAACAACTACAAGGTCCCAGTGATCCCGGCTACCAACTCGGAAATCACCCCTAAACTAGAGGGTCCCTGTCTGCACCATCGACAGGCTCAGGTCCATAAAACGTCGGACACCAATCCTCCGGATACTCTGAAAAATATGTCCAGTCAGGACTGGAGCAAGTACATCTCTAACAGCAGTTCCATTTAAATGATAAAAACTATAAAACAGTTATAGCAAGTAGCAAGAAGAATGAAGCAAGTATGAAACAAGAAAATATGTATAACTGGTGCATAAAGGTAAAGATGCATGGATATCAGAGCAAGATAGTAATAACTGCAAGATACAAGAAATCTACACTAAGAGTAAGTCTGTGCACATGAACGTGTAGTGAGTCCAGCATGAAAAATATGTAGTGAGTCAAGTCCAGGAACATGTAAGTGAGACAAGTCAAGAAATGCATGAGAGTCCAGACTATAAAGAATGAACTCGGTGTCTTTGAAATACTTGTTTCGACATGTAAACGGCTAGGGGTAAGTACGGCTCACCGCGCACTGGGTGCGCGGCTGCTATCATTCCAGATTAGACCAGAGAGAGTGATTCCTGATAATGCCAGATAGGAATATTTACATGTCTAATCGAGTATTTCCCCGTCCCGACTAATACAAGTGGATCCAAGACCCGACACGCAAATCAAGATGAGTCCAGCCTGAACATGAATGATGCCTGTAGTGATGCCTGTAGGTGATGCCAGTAGTGATTCCAGAATAGAGGCCAGAAATATAAAATGTACGTGTCGCAAGTAAATGAATCCAGAAATATCAATCAGTGTCCCGTGTTGTGCCAGAATAATCAGATGATACTATACTAGAAGCTGAATCATAATAATCATCAGATAATGAAAACTATCAGAGAATGTACTCGCCTAACGTCCTGAGCAACTGGCGATCCGAACCGGTGTCGCAAGGACCTAATACGAAAAGCAAGGTTAAACAGGGTTCTAATGAGTTAAACAGATATAAAATAATTAAAAATAGGCTTCTAGGGTCGTTCTAGGTCAAATGGGTCAAACCGGTGAAATCTGGGTCAAAAAGTCAACTCTAGGTCCAAAAAGTCAACTCTGGGTCAAAACTAGGTCAAAAGTTGACTTTGGCGGTCGACCGAGTCAACTACGGTCAAGTCTGGGTCAAACTAGGGTGCTCCTGAAATTCTAGGTCAAACCAAGCTCATTAAGCTAGAAAACTCACAAATTCGCCTCCTTGAGATACCGGGATACCCTCGGTATCCGATACCTCAACCTAGGCCACGCACCCCGCCTAAACCCGCTAAAACCTATGCTAGCACGCGTAAATATATACACATAAGCATATAAAAATCACTCCAATACTATTCCTAGGCTATTGCTCAAAAACCTCGCTCGAAACCCAATACCTTGGTTATCTTAAGGTATTGAAATACCTCGGTAGCTCAAGGTATTGAGGTTTCGCTCTAAAACCCCTCTAACTAGCTATCTAGCTACTAATTATGCACCTAGTTATTAATCTAGGCTAGGTAGTAGAGATATCTATCATATATTTATATATCTAAGTATCTATACACCTATATACATAGATATCCACACTCACATATACACTAATACCCATTACCTTACCCTACGCATAAATATATGACTATACTATCTAGATATCTCTAGGTATTGATATAACTATATGTATATAGATATATATATACCTTAGATAGATAACTACCTATCTACCTATGTATCTATCCATAGATAGATCTATCTATAATACTATCTATCTATCTATTCTAGTAACTTATCTACTACCTACCTATTTATCTTATTTACCTAACTATCTAACTATCTAATAACTTACCTATCCATCTAATTATCTGTCTTACCTATATACCTATCTAAGTGACTATCTAACATACTATCTATTTATCTAGCTATCTACATATATATCTATCCATTTACCTATCTATCTATCTATTGATATATCTATCTATCTAACTTATTATCTATCTATTGATATATCTATCTATCTATCAACATATATACATATATATATCAATCTCTCTTTCTCCCTCACTAGCCCTCGCTACCATGGAGCTTGCTGCTGCTGCTGCTGGCGCTTCGCATTGCTGCTGCTACTGCTCTTGGCTGCTGCTGCTGCAGCTCTTCCTGCTGCTGCTGTGCTGCTGCTGCAGTGCAGCAGCAGCTGCTGTTGCAGTTGGTCTCAGTCCCCCCCCCCCTCATCTCACACACACACACACACGACCACATACCCATATACATATATATATATATCTATATATATATACATACATATATATACATATATATAACCCTATAGATATATATACACTAACTTATATACATTCTAACATACACACACACTCAAACACAAATCAACACACACACACATAATTATATACAAACACATAT
The DNA here is from genome assembly GCA_036927795.1 of Iris macrosiphon. Taxonomy (NCBI): domain Eukaryota; kingdom Viridiplantae; phylum Streptophyta; class Magnoliopsida; order Asparagales; family Iridaceae; genus Iris; species Iris macrosiphon. The sequence goes on along the minus strand of JAYESA010000013.1, from coordinate 174,611,508 downwards.
CTATATATACATACACACATATATCTATATATCTATATATATATACACTAATATATATATATATATATATACACACACACACACTTAAATATATATATATATATATATATATATATATATATATATATATATATATATATATATATATATATATATATCCTCACTCACACACACTCAACCTCACACACCCTCACACACTCTCACAAATACACAACCTCACACACAAACTCTCATACATATATATATATAAATATATATACATATATACATAAACTCATATATATATACCTATAAACACTCACTCACACTCACACACACTCACCTACACACTCACATAAGCACTCACTCACACACACTCACCTACACACATACACTAGCACATAGATATAAATACACACACACACACATATATATATATATATATATATATATATATATATATATACAACACACATACATATAAATATATACATATATATATATATAGACACATATACACTAACACAACACAACACACAACAACACACAAACCACACGTCCCACTCACGCCCAACGACCCCGACACTCACCAACACCCTAAAATATATAAAATATAACTCGAAAACTCTAGCACACACTCTCCGATACTAACCCAACGTGCGCAAAAGCCCGAAAAGAGGAAACCAAGTCGAAATGGCCGTTCGGTCATTTCGACGAACACGTGGTGCGCGGCTCGGAAAATCTCCTGAAACGCACATCAAACGAACTCGGAATCGGCCCAAAATTTTCCCACGCGCTCTAAACGATGTCTAGATCCTAGAAAATGTGCTCCCACATCGATTCTAGGTCCGTGACGGAAACGCGCACGCACTTAGAATCGGCGACGACGAAAAGTCCCAATTTCGCCCGAAACGTCCGTTTCTCCGTGACACGACTTCCCGTGTCCGAACGGAGACACGCACTCACCCTCTAGACATCCGACAACGTCTACCTAGGTCCTTCTAACCTAGGGCATCACCCAAAATTGGGCCAAATTCGGATTTCACCCGAAATTGACACAAAACCTAGTGTTAAAGTCTCCAAACACTACCCAACTAGTTCCAACTTTCTCCCACGGATAGCCTAAGGGTATAGAAAGGTTCTAAACTATTAATTACACTATATAAGAGTAATTACAAGGGGAAATTTAGGGTTTACCTCTTGGAAGTTGGAATCTCAAGCCAAAGTCTCAAAAATGCTCCAAATTCTCCAATCCAAGCTTCCAAGCTCCCAAATCTAGCTCTAACTCCAAATCTAGGCTCTACCCACCTAGGTTGGGGAAAATGCAACGTTAGGGTTCAAGTAAGAAAGAAGAAATGGAAGAAAGAAGGAAGAAAAGTGAAGAAGAACTTACTTTGGAGAAGAAAGAAGAAGTGGAGAAGAAGAGGAATGAAGAAGAAGAGTGGAATGGGATGGGGGGGCTGCTGTGCTTGCTGGTTCCACGGGTGGGGGCTGGAAATAATCGGCCAAGGCAATAATAAAGGGGTTGCCAAGTTGGAAAATTACCAAAATGCCCTCCCGAAACTCGGTTTTGGGTTCCGGGTTCCAAAAACACTCAAACTAACTCCAAATCTCTCCCACTAACCTTCTAAAAATATAATAAATATTCTAAAACCCAAAATAGGTCTCACAGGGGTGTGGGCTGGGTCGGACATGGGTCCACTAGGGCCTGACATGGGTCCAGGCTAGCCAAAATCCTAAAACAAACAATAAAAATATAATACAATCAATAATTAATTATAAATATAATTAAATAAAAATAATGCACAATTAACTAAATTAAAAATAAAAAAAATACCCGGCTCTGGAAATGGGGTGGTGACAAGCCTATCCTCCTTAGAAAATTTCGTCCTCGAAATTTAAAGTCAATCACACTCCTCTAGGTCAAACCCCCAACAATCACAGTCAAGAAATTCTACCCAAACAATATGCAAGATCAGGGTCCTATTGGTCGTGTTATCACAGTCTCAATCAGGGTCACTATACTATCTACCACAGCACAAAAAAATCTAATAGGTACTAATGAAGCACACCACAGGAATGGAAAAGGACAGGAAGAAGAAACAAGAGACAGACCTGCTAACCCGACATCCGTAGCATCGGCCTCCTCGACCGTCAACGCATAAGCCCTGCCCTGCTGGGGTGTATCCCTCTGCTGGTGCGGGGCATGATGCTGTACCACAGATGGCCTAGCTCCAACTCTCTGATCCTGTGCTCCACCCAATGGAGGTGCAGTAGGGCAATCTCGCATCTGGTGAGCAGCGGATCCACAGAACAAACACACCTTCAGCCTCCTCCTACAAAAATCCCAAGTGTGTCCTGCCTTCCTGCAGTAGGCACAAGTGGGCACCCTCTGATCCTGACCCTGCTGTACTGCCTTCTGCACATAGGGACGCTTAGCCGGTCCCGCACTGCCACTCGCACTGCCTGAATCATCCCTGCCTCTCTTGGACTTGAGCTCCAAGTCATCCTCTGCTCTCTGAGCATCTCCTACTATCTGCTCAAAAGTCGCCTCGCGGTCGCTCCTGGTCAAAGACTTGACCGCCATAACCAAGCCCTTGCGAAACTTCCTCGCCTTAGCTGCCTCACTCAAGCCATCTACAAATCTGCCCAAACGACATAACTCCGCTGCGTACTCGTCCACCGTCATGCTCCCCTGGACGAGTGCCTCGAACTGGCTCTCCAAAGTACTGAGCGCCACATCAGGAAAAAACTTCTCCTTAAAAAGCCTCTTGAAAGCCTCCCAAGTAAGCCCTGGCGCTGCGATCCTCGTATCTGTGCGATACCACGTCAAAGTGAGGTCGAACATCTGACTGCCCGCCGCCTCTATCTGCATGTTGTCTGGAATCTGCGCTAGCCTGAAGATCCCCTCAATCTGCTCTATCCAGTCATCCGCGTACAGGATTCCTTCTGTACCACGGAACTCCTTAGGCCGCATCCTCTGAAAATCAATGATACTACCTGGCCTCGGATGCTGAATCTGATCTGCCTGTGGCTGAATCTGTGCCACCCTATCCACTGCTGTCATGGCCACCTGGTGGGCGTTCTCAATGCCCAGCCTCATCACATCCACCTGACGGTGCTGCGCATCCATCATCTCCCTGAAGAACGCAAACAACTGTGCGGCATCTACTGGAGCAGGAAGTGGTAGAGGAACCACCGGAACGACTGGGGTAGTCCTCGGATCGACAGGTGAAGGAGGATCTCCGAAAGAAGCAGATGCTCCCTCAACCGCAGGAGTGGTGAGTGGAGCGGTAGCAGCTGCCTGAATACGAGCTGGACGAGAGGTAGCAGACCTCTCAGTGGCAACTGTTGGAACGGTACGATGGGATCGTGTCTTCGGAGGCATCCTGAACACAGATCAAAAGAAGTCAATACGGTGCAAGATACGATATCATCAAAGAAGGACAGTAATATTTCAAAAGAAAGCAATTTCAGAATAATTAGATTGGAATTATTCCTAGTCGTGATTGAGTACACTCTCATCCTAGATCCTAGATCCTATAGCAGGCTCGCAGCAGTACAACTAAGTTGTTGTACCACCACGATATCGCACTAATTGCGAATCGAGACCTGCATGGGGCCTCCACCAAAAATGTGTCACGACCCGCACCCAAAAAATCGAGTATGAGTCGTGGGTACGTCCAGACTACGCCGCAGCATCGGCGGTAGAACGCTGTCTAGGTCAACTATCTAGATAATAAATCTCACACAAAAAAAAATCGACCATGACCTCTCCAAAAGGAGGGCAACCACACAAACAATATATATATAAACCTGTCAAGATCTCAACTCCAAACGGAGGAGCAATATCACAAAGATAATCACAATATACTCAATCACGAATCTAAGCACGATAAGATAACACAGAGATCTAACAACTATAAAGTCTAACCAACAACAACTACTACAACAACCACAACATCAATAATAATAATACAACATCCAAAATAATATACAAACAAGGTCTCAATCCAAAACCGGAGACAAATCCGGTGCTAAAAGCTAATAAAAATAACTACAAGGTCCCAATGATCCCGGCTACCAACCCGAAAAACACCCATAAACTAGAGGGTCCCTGTCTGCACCAACGACAGGCTCAGGTCCATAAAACGTCGTACACCAATCCTCCGGATACTCTGAAAAATATGTCCAGTCAGGACTGGAGCAAGTACATCTCTAACAGCAGTTCCATTTAAATGATAAAAACTATAAAACAGTTATAGCAAGTAGCAAGAAGAATGAAGCAAGTATGAAACAAGAAAATATGTATAACTGGTGCATAAAGGTAAAGATGCATGGATATCAGAGCAAGATAGTAATAACTGCAAGATACAAAAAATCTACACTAAGAGTAAGTCTGTGCACATGAACGTGTAGTGAGTCCAGCATGAAAAATATGTAGTGAGTGAAGTCCAGGAACATGTAAGTGAGACAAGTCAAGAAATGTATGAGAGTCCAGACTATAAAGAATGAACTCAGTGTCTTTGAAATACTTGTTTCGACATGTAAACGGCTAGGGGTAAGTACGGCTCACCGCGCACTGGGTGCGCGACTGCTATCATTCTAGATTAGACCAGAGGGAGTGATTCCTGATGATGCCAGATAGGAATATTTACATATCTACTCGAGTATTTCTCTGCCCCGACTAATACAAGTGGATCCAAGACCCGACACGCAAATCAAGATGAGTCCAGCCTGAACATGAATGATGCCTATAGTGATGCCTGTAGGTGATGCCAGTAGTGATTCCAGAATAGAGGCCAGAAACATGAAATGTATGTGTCGCAAGTAAATAAATCCAGAAATATCAATCAGTATCCCGTGTTGTGCCAGAATAATCAGATGATACTATACTAGAAGCTGAATCATAATAATCATCAGATAATGAAAACTATCAGAGAATGTACTCGCCTGACGTCCTGAGCAACTGGCGATCCGAACCGGTGTCGCAAGGACCTAATGCGAAAAGCAAGGTTAAACAGGGTTCTAATGAGTTAAACAGATATAAAATAATTAAAAATAGGCTTCTAGGGTCGTTCTAGGTCAAATGGGTCAAACCGATGAAATCTGGGTCAAAAAGTCAACTCTGGGTCCAAAAAGTCAACTTTGGGTCAAAACTAGGTCAAAAGTTGACTTTGGCGGTCAACCGAGTCAACTACGGTCAAGTCTGGGTCAAACTAGGGTGCTCCTGAAATTCTAGGTCAAACCGAGCTCATTAAGCTAGAAAACTCACAAACTCGCCTCCTTGAGATACCGGGATACCCTCGGTATCCGATACCTCAACCTAGGTCACGCACCCCGCCTAAACTCGCTAAAACCTATGCTAGCACGCGTAAATATATACACATAAGCATATAAAAATCACTCTAATACTATTCCTAGGCTATTGCTCAAAAACCCCGCTCGAAACCCAATACCTTGGTTATCTTAAGGTATTGAAATACCTCGGTAGCTCAAGGTATTGAGGTTTCGCTCTAAAACCCCTCTAACTAGCTATCTAGCTACTAATTATGCACCTAGTTATTAATCTAGGCTAGGTAGTAGAGATATCTACCATATATTTATATATCTAAGTATCTATACACCTATATACATAGATATCCACACTCACATATACACTAATACCCATTACCTTACCCTACGCATAAATATATGACTATACTATCTAGATATCTCTAGGTATTGATATAACTATATGTATATAGATATATATATACCTTAGATAGATAACTACCTATCTACCTATGTATCTATCCATAGATAGATCTATCTATAATACTATCTATCTATCTATTCTAGTAACTTATCTACTACCTACCTATTTATCTTATTTACCTAACTATCTAACTATCTAATAACTTACCTATCCATCTAATTATCTGTCTTACCTATATACCTATCTAAGTGACTATCTAACATACTATCTATTTATCTAGCTATCTACATATATATCTATCCATTTATCTATCTATCTATCTATTGATATATCTATCTATCTATCTAACTTATTATCTATCTATTGATATATCTATCTATCTATCAACATATATACATATATATATCAATCTCTCTTTCTCCCTCACTAGCCCTCGCTACCCTGGAGCTTGCTGCTGCTGCTTGTGCTGATGCTGCTGCTGGCGCTTCGCATTGCTGCTGCTACTGCTCTTGGCTGCTGCTGCTGCAGCTCTTCCTGCTGCTGCTGTGCTGCTGCTGCAGTGCAGCAGCAGCTGCTGCTGTTGCAGTTGGTCTCAGTCCCCCCCCCCCCCTCATCTCACACATACACACACACGACCACATACCCATATACATATATATATATCTATATATATATACATACATACATATATATACATATATATAACCCTATAGATATATATACACTAACTTATATACATTCTAACATACACACACACTCAAACACAAATTAACACACACACACATAATTATATACAAACACATATCTATATATTTATATATATATATATACACTAATATATATATATATATATATATATATATATATATATATATATACACACACACACACACTCACACACTTAAACATATATATATATATATATATATATATATATATATATATATATATATATATATATATATATATATATATATATCCTCACTCACACACACTCAACCTCACACACCCTCACACACTCTCTCACACACACTAGCACACACTCTCACAAACACACAACCTCACACACAAACCCTCATACATATATATATATAAATATATATACATATATACATAAACTCATATATATATACCTATAAACACTCACTCACACTCACACACACTCACCTACACACATACACTAGCACATAGATATAAATACACACACACACACACACACACACACACACACACATATATATATATATATATATATATATATATATATATATATATATATATATATATATATATATAGACACATATACACTAACACAACACACAACAACACACAAACCACACGCCCCACTCACGCCCAACGACCCCGACACTCACCAACACCCTAAAATATATAAAATATAAATCGAAAACTCTAGCACACACTCTCCGATACTAACCCAACGCGCGCACAAGCCCGAAACGAGGAAACCAAGTCGAAATGACCGTTCGGTCATTTTGACTAACACGTGGTGCGCGGCTCGGAAAACCTCCTGAAACGCACATCAAACGAACTCGGAATCGGTCCAAAATTTACCCACGCGCTCTAAACGATGTCTAGATCCTAGAAAATGTACTCCCACGTCGATTCTAGGTCCGTGGCAGAAACGCGCACGCACTTAGAATCGGCGACGACGAAAAGTCCCAATTTCGCCCGAAACGCCCGTTTCTCCGCGACACGACTTTCCGTGTCCGAACGGAGACACGCACTCACCCTCTAGACATCCGACAACGTCTACCTAGGTCCTTCTAACCTAGGATATCACCCAAAATTGGGCCAAATTCGGATTTCACCCGAAATTGACACAAAACCTAGTGTTAAAGTCTCCAAACACTACCCAACTAGTTCCAACTTCCTCCCACGGGTAGCCTAAGGGTCTAGGAAGGTTCTAAACTATTAATTACACTATATAAGAGTAATTACAAGGGGAAATTTAGGGTTTACCTCTTGGAAGTTGGAATCCCAAGCCAAAGTCTCAAAAATGCTCCAAATTCTCCAATCCAAGCTTCCAAGCTCCCAAATCTAGCTCCAACTCCAAATCTAGGCTCTACCCACCTAGGTTGGGGAAAATGCAAGGTTAGGGTTCAAGTAAGGAAGAAGAAATGGAAGAAAGAAGGAAGAAAAGTGAAGAAGAACTTACTTTGGAGAAGAAAGAAGAAGAAAGAAGATGTGGAGAAGAAGAGGAATGAAGAAGAAGAGTGGAATGGGATGGGGGGGCTGCTGTGCTTGCTGGTTCCACGGGTGGGGGCTGGAAATAATCGGCCAAGGCAATAATAAAGGGGTTGCCAAGTTGGGAAATTACCAAAATGCCCTCCCGAAACTCGATTTTGGGTTCCGGGTTCCAAAAACACTCAAACTAACTCCAAATCTCTTCCACTAACCTTCTAAAAATATAATAAATATTCTAAAACCCAAAATAGGTCTCACAGGGGTGTGGGTCGGACATGGGTCCACTAGGGCCTGACATGGGTCCAGGCTAGCCAAAATCCTAAAACAAACAATAAAAATATAATACAATCAATAATTAATTATAAATACAATTAAATAAAAATAATGCACAATTAACTAAATTAAAAATACAAAAAAATACCCGGCTCTGGAAATGGGGTGGTGACAACTACAGGGAATGAAGTTCTCAGCAGGAACTCAGCCTCGGTAAACACTGAGTAACTATGCTACACCATGCTCAGGAAAAGGGGAGGCTCGGGCATTGTCAATGCACACAGCAGCAGCGGGTAACCCCTATGCAGCTGCTCACAGTTTGGAGCAACAGCAGCCAGCGCCATCTTGCACAGTAACTGCAGAAAACCAATTGATGAGGGGTTCAGCAACTTGGGAAGGTGGCCCAGTCACACAGTAACTGCAGCAAGTGCAGTTCACCACTGTACAACTACGCTCGGGCAGCAACAGAAGGGTGATTCTTCAGCTCGAGGAGAGCACTATTTCAGTACCTGGATTTCACTATACAGGTATCAGTTCCCTCAAGTATCGGTCGTTCCAATGAGGTATCAGTCACTATGTTTCAGTTTAATTGGGTATCAGCAACTTGAACGGGGGGCACACTGTGTATCAGTGCCTTCACAGTGATAAGTCACTGCCCGAGAAGTATCAATGGTTCTCTTTTTCAGTTCAGTTTTGAGTACCAGTAGAATTAGATCCAATCTCTTAGTTTCAGTTTCCAGTTTAGTGTTTAGTTTGTTTTGGATGGATATTTTAGTCAGTGGTTTAGTTAGTACTTGAGTTATAGTTTAAATATTAGAGTATTCAGTCATATATAGGTATATGTTATATACTTGTATTGGTGGTTAGCTTGACTATTAGTTTATATAAGTATATTATAGCGTAGTTGTATTGATAGTATATAGTTAATAAGTTAGTAGCTATTGTAATAAATGGCTAGTAGTAGCATATGAGTTATTTATAATTGGCTTTAGCTATATGAAATAGGAATCGGTTTTTGGTGTCAGTTACTTTTATACAGTGAGATATTGTAGTATGGTTGTATGTTATAGTCGAATAATTTAGTTTTTAGTTATATATATGTAGGTTGAGTTGGGTAAGGGTTGGATCACCTTGTGATACCAATGTATCCCCAAGGTATTGGGCCAATACCCAGGGTATTGAGATTGGGTATAAAGTTAGGTGCGATACGCCTTGGTGTAAGGCCAAGGTATCCAAACTAATTTGTTTTGGTATAGTATTGTAAGGTTTGGCTCGTATACATATTTATAAACCTATTCTTCAAATTAGAAACTTGTGTATCCGGAGATATGACCCTTTTGAGTGTTTTATTTATGCTTAGCTTAGCTTGTATAGCATAGCTTCATAGCGTATTGACTTAGTGACTTAACATTTAACTCTTGCAACCTAGATCTCATCGGTTTGACTTAGAAATGGCATATCGACCTAGAATTTCATCAACTTCAGTTATTTTCATTATCAAACCTTGTATTGATGCAACATACCATATATAAGTTGTGAGACACCGGCTTGGGCATCGAGAGACACACCTTGCTCAGGACGTCAGGCGACTATATTTTTCTGATTGTTTTCAATTCATAATATTGTATATATGCATATTCTAGAATTGTATACATTGATCCCGACACAATGATTTTTACGGACTAGTGCTATATGGATCTCATCATGAGGTGTTATCCCCTACCGTATTCAGCGGGTACTCGTGTACATTGTATCTCATCGTGTATACTGGGTATTGATGTTACTTTGTATTCACACACTGCTCGTGTTCAGTGTGCTTATTCGTGTACACCCACCGCTCGTGTTCGATGGTTATGATATTCGTGTACACCCACTGCTCGTGACAGTGGTTATATTTTCGTGTTCGTAGCGTATCGTGATTGGATCCATCGGTATTAGTTGGGAGTGGGGGAGTAGGAGTTGATTATGTGATCAAAGCCATTATTACAAATCGTGTACATTCTGATTACATACTTCACTTGTAATCCGTCTTACCTGATCATGTTCACCCAACCCGATCACATAATGAACTCGTATTCTAAGGCACAGTAGTTAGTTTTAGATTGCAGTTACTTCATCATTTTGCTGATATCCATATTGTTGATCTATATACCCTCGTACATTACATGTATATTTCTTGTTCATCTTTTATATGTTCAGTGATCTTGTATTTCATTTCTATATCTGTTTATATGCTCGATTATGCTATTGAAACTGCTTTCAGAGGTATGTACTTCGCTCCAATCCTGACTGGATATATTTTTCCAGATGACTGGCTTCTAGAGCAGTGTCCTACCTACTATGGGCCGCAGGACGGCGTACCTATAGAGGACACTCTTATTGACCAGGGAGACTTAGTAGCAGAGCCCGAGGAGGTTTAGACTATTTTGTATCTGAGATTGTATTAGACTATTTCTGTTGTGGATTCACATCTTGTATATTATTCAGATTGTGGATTTGTACTTTTATTCTTCCCTCGTTATTTCCATTCGTGCATATTTCTTCCTTAGCTTGTTTTGTGTTGAGATTAGTTATTCATGTGAGATGCCATATTGCTCCTCCGTTGGGAGTTGAGATGTTTGACAGGTACCATATATATTGTTGAGATGTTAGATAGTTAGAAATAATCCAGACAGTGTTCTATCGCCGATTCTGCAGTGTAGGCTGGGCGTAACCACGTACTCGTGCCTGAATATCAGGGTGCGGGTCGTGACATCTCACAAGAATGACTAATCTCAATCACAAAACAACTAAGGAAGATAAAGTATGAATGGAATAGCGAAGGAAGGAATAAGATACAATCCACAATCTGAAATAATATAGAAACTATGAATCTCCACAAATAAGTCTAATACAAGCCAACACAAATAAACTAGACCTCCTCGGGCTTTACAACTAAGTCCTCCTGGTCTATAGGAGTATCCTCTATAGGTACAACGTCCTGCGGCCCGTAGAATGTGGGACACTGCTCTATAAGCCAATCATCTAAAAAAATATATCCAGTCAGGATTGGAGCAAAGTACATAACCTCTGAAAGCAGTTCCAATAACATAATCGTGCATATAAAACAGATAATAGAAATAAAATACAAGATCACTAAACATATGAATGAATGAACAATAGGTATACAGGTAATATACGAAAATATAGATCAACAATATGAATATCTGCAATATGATGAAATAACTGCAATCTAACTAATGTGCCTCGGAATACAAGTTCATTATGTGATCGGTTTGGGTGAACATGATCAATAAGGTAAGACGATTACAAGTGTGGTATGTAATCAGAATGTACACGATGAACAATGGGGCTTTGATCGCATAATCAACTCCAACTCTCCCATCCCCAACTAATACCAATGGATCCAATCACGACACGATACGAACACGAATATAACCACTGAACACGAGCAGTGTGTGAACACAAAATATAAATCAATACCCAATGTACACAATAAAATATATGTACAGAAGTATCCGCTAAACACGATAGAGGATAACATCTCCTGACGGGATCCATGTAGTACGAGTCCGTAAAATCACTGTGTCAGAATCAAGTATACAATTCTAGAACATGCATATATACACTATTATGAATTAAAAACTATCAAAGAAATGTACTCGCCTGAAGTCCTGAGCAAGGTGTGTCTCTCGATGCCCAAGCTGGTGTCACACAGACCTATATATGGTATGTTGCATCAATACAAGATTCATGAATGAAAATAAGTTAAATTGATGCAATGCTAGGTCATAAAGCCTTTCTAAGTCAAACTGGCTAAAAATATGTTGTAAGAGTCTAACACTAGGATACTAGGTCGACACGCTATGAAACTAAGCTATACTAGCTAATCTAAGATACTATAAAACACACAAAAATGTCGTATCCTAAGATATGCAAGTTTAAATATATGAAAATAGTAATTTTTAGATATACACTAGTATATATATATGGTACTTAACAAATCAATAAAATATAGGATACCTTGGCCTTGCACCTATGCGTATCACAACCTATCTTGATACCCAAACCCAATACCTTAGTATCGACCCCTTACCTTGACTTTACCTTGGTATCTCAAGGTAATGTCAAACCTCATGAGTATAACTAATATATAGCTAAAACCCTATAACCTTAGACTATACTAATACAACTAAATACTAACGTATATACCTACCATTACATATATACCAACCTACATAATAACTTATTGTACCTTACTTACTAATTACATATAGCTACATACAAATAACTTACAACTAACTAGACTATTACCTTGGTGACTGAAACTGATACGGATACTGATACTGATACTGTGGGATGCATGATGTTTGTACAACTGAAACTCCATATTGCTGCTCAGTTTGGTGAGGCTTCTCTCATTATGTGCACTGCACAGTGCTCTTCAACTGACCCGAGCCCTCTTCTTCTTGCTGTGCTTGATGCAGTATTGTTGTGTTGCTATTTGTTGAATGCTTGGTTGCTATTGCGCTTTGCTGGAAGTTATTGAAATCTGCAGGTTGCTGCACAGTGGAGGTTCCATGTTGCTGGATGCACGAGCTCACACTGCTGGTCCTCAGTGCAGTGCACATTTCCCCTTGTTGTGCACGAGCACTGCTACACTAGCTAGTTGCAGTGCTACCTCACTGCTGAAATAATGTTGCACAGTTAAGACTTGTTGTCATTGAACTGCAGTGGTTGAACTAAAACTGCATTGGCTCGACTCTGTCTGATGTACTGCAGTGCAGCTAGCTGCAACTGCTACTGCACATGCACTGACTTATCTTCTCATGTCCTGAGCTGCTCTCCACCCCTTGCTGTGCTTCTGCAGTTGGTTATGCATTGATGCATAGTGGAGGCTACACATTGTCCAGTTGGATGAAACTGCCACTGCCTCAAGCCCTCTCGTCACACACATACTCACAAACACATAACACACACACACATACATATATACCAATCGATGTATAACCATCTCTATACATATATATATACACTCTCTCTACTATATATATATATATATATATATATATATACTCACACATAAACAGATATATATATATATACAACATATAGATATATAGACATATATACACAAACACTCTCCTACATATACATATATACTTATATGCTCATCTATGCATATATAAACACACATATATATAACATATAGCTATATAGACATACACACTTAGATATAGATATAGCTATATACACTTATACATATATCAATACATATATACATATAGATATAATTAGATACATATACATAAACACTTAGGTACATAGCTATATGTATACTCATCTATTCAATAACATATAATTCATACTTATACACACACACACACACACACACACAAGACATAGAATTGAGCAATAAAACAAATACGTGGAGTGCACCGCACCCGTATCACATTCATTCTATGATACACTTGTGATACGGCTCCACCACACAATCAAACACATTCCGAAGGACACGAGCAAGTCTAAAATAATAATTATGACTAATACGAACAATAATAATAACAACTACGTATCTGTGTCAAGAATTGATATGCACAAATCTCCGTGTCGAAGGAAAACCCCTAAAATCAACCCGTATCGTCAAATTGACGAGATACGGCCTACACGTACCCAATTATGGACACGACACTAGTCACAAAAAATCATACATATGTCAATTTGATCTATTAGACCAATTGACAAATACCATATGTGCCAATCTCGAAAGTCTCCTAAAATTAACACAAAAATACACATAACTTCCACCATAGATCTCCTATGAACCTAAAACCAAATCATATGGGTAACCTATGCATGTGGGATAATTTCTCATAGTTAAATGTCATATTTAGAACCTATGACAAGAGAAAAACTGAAATATACCTATTGGGAGATGGATTCCCAATAAAAATTCCCAAATATTGAATGTAGCCTCATCTTTGTAGATCTTGGCCTCCTCCTTGTTGCTCCTTACTTTCTTATTATAGATCCTTGTTGTAGTAGCCTCAATTGAGAAATAGGGAAGGAATTTTTGAATAAATTGGTGAGGAAATGATGAGGGAATGAAGGAAATTGGAAAGGAAAAAAATGTAGATCTAAATGCAATAGAAAAATAAAATGAGAGTCATTCTCTCTCCTCCTCTAATGGCCGGCCATATACCCCTTCCTCAAGTCATGTAAAATATCCAAAATACCCCTTGGGGCCTCTCATGAAGAAATTAATTAAGAGGGAAGGCTCTAGTCTATTGGTTTCACTAATTAATTCATCCTCCTAATCCATGGGCCAAATTCATGGGCTCAATCCAAACTAAACTAAAATGTTAGGTTCATGCATTTAATTAAATGATTAGGTCCACTACACAAGTCCAAAATAATCTAGCATCTAACAATAATTAAATAATACAACAAATAATTAATTATGCATGCACAATATTTAAATACAATAAATCCTAAAAATAAAATACCCGCGTTAATTACCAAACTACCCTTGATTGAAAAATATGAGGGTGACATGAGCTCTATGCGGCTTGTATGATTTTTATGCTTCTACAACCGTGAGCCACCACCACCACCATCGTGAGACCTCTTGCACCATGGTGAGACCGTCGACCTCAACGCCCTCAAGTCCTTCGTCCGCCGCAAGTGCGGCCTCACCCGCACCCCCAAGCTCGTCAAGATGAACGTCGTCGTCCCAAAGGCCGACCGCAAGGCCCTCCTCCCCAGGCTCCGTGTCACGACCCGTACCCGATGTAAGGATACTAGTCGGAAACAACGCCCAGCCTACGCCGCAGAATCGGCGGTAGAACGCTGTCTAGATAGTCTATCTAAAGTAATGAACCACCAATAATGATAGAATACTCAATCACAGAACTAAGATAGAATAAACACGAATCAGATAAGAATATAATAGTCATCAACTCATGAGTTTAAAATAATACATCAATGAGTCTGAAGAGTAACAAAAATAAGCTGGAGACAAATCCAGTACAAAAGAATACTATCAAACTACAAGCTATACTCCAGGGTCAACTGTCTCAGTTGGGATAAGTCCCTCTTGAGCCAGGGTCTCCGAATCTAAACCCACAATATCCTGGGGTCCATAATAGGTAGGGTACTCCTCAGTGTCATTTGGAAAAATATATCCAGTCAGAAAAGGAGCAGAGTACAACCCTAACAACAGTTCTCAATTAATGATAAAAACTATGTAACAGTAAATAGCTGTGGATAAACAAGATGCACAAAATAGATACAAGAGATATATAGACAATAAGGAAATACTGGAAAGAAATACAATAATGAACAATATGCCAATGAAACAATAATACTAATGACTAAGTGTGTGAGTACTAGCTTAACATGTGATCGGCTTGGGCAAGATACAATACGGCCTGGCTAATCATACGTACGGTGCATGATCAACACTATTCGCTTACCAATAATTTATTCAATAGAGATTTGATCACATATATATACTAATACTCCCCACCCCCAACTGGTATAATAGATCCAACCACGGTATGCTATGGCACTAGATTCCCCAAGAAGATAGCTAGTCTCCCCGAGAATCGGTGTCTGTACATGTACAAGATAACCAATGAAATAATACTTGCACCATATACACCATATACCAAGGAATAACATCTCATGACGAGATCCGGATATACCAATCCGTGTAACCATAGTGTCGAGAGAAACATGTAAATCTACACTAGATACAACGAACATAGAGGATATCATAAATGAGAAACTATCAGAGAATGTACTCGCCTGAAATCCAAAGAACAGTCTCACAGATGTCTGACTCGGTGCCTCGAAGACCTAGATATGGAATACCACATTAAAACAAGGTCCCGGAAAGAGAATAAGTCAAACTAGTCAACTCCTAGGTCAATAAATAAATTTTAAGTCAAAAGTCAACTATGGTCAACTCTAAAGTCAACTAAAGTCAAACCAAGGTCAACCTCACAAGAAATCTATATAAATAATATAGAAATAAAATACAACAATTTAGGAATAAAAATTAGATCCCAAATCATACTCACACAAAGTATACTACTAATACAAATAATATATAACCTAAAATAATATATATACAAACCAATATGTATACAAATAACATAATATATTATTACAAATATTATACAAAACACATATATATACACATATATATATATACAATAATAATATATAAAATATAATTTAAAACTGTCAAAGCGTCACTGAAAACAGTGAACAAAACAAGATAAAATAAAAACAGGTTTAATAGTGACAGTCTTGACTGTCACTGAAAATTCGTCGCAGAAACTCCATATACAAAACCGCTGCTGTCACAGTTTGCTGACAGTTTCAAACTGTCACAAAAAAACGTCACTGAAAGGTTGCCGCTCAAAACTGCCGCAGCATTAATGACAGATCTGTCATTAATGCTGACCACTGTACAGCGGCTGCTGTTCAGACCAAATAATGACAGTTTCACTGTCATAGAAACCACTGTCACCAAAACAAATAAAAATATAAAATATATATATATATATAAATATATATATATGCAATAATAATCACAATACATATATATAAATAAATAATTATATACTTATATATATATGTACATATAAACTTATAATTAAATACTAATAGTTACAATACATGCACATATTAATGTTCATATTTTACATAGCTAGAAGCACACCTAAAATATATACATTAATATACAAATAATTATATAATAATTATAAATAATATAATTACACAATTAAACACATAAATATATTTTGTAAAACATTTATGTATAATTTATACTATTAACATAAGTACATATATAATTACATGCAAGAAAGCTACATATTATATTTGTACATCATATTAGCACACACAAAAATATATAGATCTATGCTACAATAATTAATATAATAAATACACAAAATAAATATATAATATCTATATATATTTACTAATTATAATTAAAGAATTTAAACCATACATAATTAGATCTATTCAAAAATCCACACAATTGGAGAGTATCACACCGTATCCCACTAGATCTAGGATACGCATGTGACACGAGTCCAACACACAACCAATTGCACCCCGAAGGATACAAACAAATCACAAATAATATTTATGAATAAATCAAAGTGTCAAAAGTAGATCTATGTGTCCGTGTCAAAATACGACATGTTCAAAGCCCCGTGTCGGAGGAAAAACCCCCAAAATGACACGTATCACCAAATAGTTGGGATACGAACCACATGTACCAAATTATGGACACGACACTAGCCCCAAACACATAAGCTCATGTCCAATTGATCTATAGGATCAATTGATACACACAACAAAATATAAATTCGGAATTCCAACAAAATTAACACAAAAAGTACCATAACTTTCTCCATGGGTCTCCTATGAACACAAAACAAAGTCCTATGGGTAGTACATACATATAGGTTGATTTTACATGATTAAATCTCAGATTTAGAAGCTATTTAAATGGGAAAATCTGAATTATACCTATTGGGAGATGGATTCTCAATGAAACCTCCAATTGAGAAGAACTTGCTTCCAAATTGTAGATCCTTGCTCCTCTTTGTAGATCCTTGCTTCCTTCTTCTAGATCCTTGCTTCCTCCTTCTCTAATGGTGAATTGGGAAGAATTTGGAATAAATTTGGTAGGGAATTGGAATGGGAATGGAGGGAATTTGGGAGTGGGAAATTCTAGATCTAGATTTGGAATGAGAATGAGAAGAGAGAGAAATTTACTCCCTCTTTTAATAGGCCGGCCTTGCCCCTCTCCCAAGCAATTATAAAATATCCAATGTACCCCTTGGGGCCTCTCATGAAGAAATAATTAAGGAAGGAAGCTTCTAGTCTAATCACTTAATTAATTTAATCCATCTCCTTAACTATGGGCTTTCTAAATGGGCCAAATCTAACTATTTAATTCATGTTGGTCCATGGGTCCAAACTACACTAGTTGGGTCCACTAAAATAAGTCCAAAATAATTAAATAACATCCAATAACAATTAAATAATACAACAAAAATTATTTACCATGCACAATATTTATTTAAATAGGAAATTACTAAAATACCCTTTTTCCTAAAATGTGGTAGTGACAAGTCTACCCTCCTTAAAATAATTTCGTTCTCGAAATTCAAAGACGAAAACTACCCCCAGAAAAATACAGAACAGAACTAAAGAATCACAACTAACTAATGAACAGAACATAACAATGAACAGAACATAACTAGAAATAACATACCTCAAGGTACAAACAAATATGGATAACGCTCTCGCATGTCATCCTCTCTCTCCCAGGTAGACTCCCCCGGAGAGTGATGCCTCCATGCGACGCGCACCAAAGGAATAGTCTGGTTCCTCAGCACCTTCTCTCTCCGATCCAGAATCTCAACTGGCTGCTCTGGATAGCTAAGAGTAGGGCCCACCTCTATCTCCGAGTGATCCAATACATGACTAGGATCTGTCACGTATCGTCTCAACTGCGACACATGAAATACGTTGTGCACTCCCTCCAATGCAGGTGGCAAGTCTAGTCTATAAGCAACTGCACCGACCCTCTCTAGAATAGTGAAAGGTCCGATGAATCGCGGACTAAGCTTTTCGCCTCCACCGAAGCGAATCGTGCCTCGTGTCGGAGAAATCCTCAGAAACACCAAACCACCCACCTAGAACAAAACACCATCTTAAGAACTTAATCTATAACAAACAAGAACAAGCACAAACAAAATCTAAACTATACCTCAAACTCCAAAGGTCTCCGATGGCTATCGGCCCAATGCCGCTGTCTGTCCTGCGCCACTCGAAGTCTGTCTCTGATCAACTGAACCTTCTCTGCTGCATCCATAACCATCTCTGGCCCAAGCAAAATTCTCTCTCCAACATCGTCCCAAGACAAAGGAGTACGACACCTCCGACCATATAGAGCTTTAAAATGTGACATCTCTATACTGGCCTGGTAACTGTTGTTGTAAGCAAACTCTACCAAATGGAGATAGTCCTCCCAAGAACCCCCGAAATCTAGTACACAAGTGCGCAACATATCCTCGAGAGTCTGGATAGTCCTCTCTGACTGCCCATATGTCTGGGGATGATATGCAGTACTGAACTTGAGCTGAGTGCCCAAATTCTCCTGCAAACTCCTCCAGAAATGAGAAGTGAAACGACTATCTCGATCTGAGACTATGCTGACAGGAACTCCGTGTATCCTAACGATCTGCCTCACATACATCTCTGCCAGCTTCTCCGTAGACAAACCCACCTTGAAAGGCAAAAAGTGGGCCGACTTGGTCAATCTATCAACAATGACCCAAATCGCGTCTTTCCCTCCTGGAGATCGTGGAAGTCCGGACACAAAATCCATAGTAATGTGTTCCCACTTCCACTTTGGAATGGGTAATGGCTGAAGTAACCCTCCTGGCCTCTGCCTCTCGGCTTTCACCTGCTGGCACACTAAGCATCTGGATACAAACTGTGCCACTTCCCTCTTCATGCCATACCACCACACACTCTCTCGCATATCCCGATACATCTTGTTAGCACCTGGATGTATGGAATACTGAGAGCGATGCGCTTCTTGCAACACCTCCTCGCGCAACTCCCCACTAGGCATATACAATCTAACTCCATGCCTCAAAGATCCATCCTCTGCAATAGTGAAATCATCCTCCAATCCTGCTCTCACCTGAGCTCTGATACTCCTCAAAGATACATCATCATACTGTGCTGCCTTGATCCTGTCCATCAAATCTGAGTGTATTTGTAATCCCCACATCTGCATAGCACACCCAGGAACAATCACCTCAATGCCCAAGCTCTCCAAGTCCTCCAACAGATATCGATCCTGCGTCAAGAACATAGCTACCGGATACCTGCTCAAAGCATCGGCAACTATATTGGCTTTCCCAGGATGATATTGTAAAGAGATATCAAAATTCTTCATCAATTCCAACCACCGACGATGCCTCATGTTCAACTCCTTCTGTGTGAAAACGTACTTCAAGCTTTTGTGGTCTGTGAAGATCTCCACACGCTCTCCGTACAAATAATGTTTCCACAACTTCAGGGCGAATATGACAGCTGCCAACTCCAAATCATGGGTAGGATAGTTCTTTTCATGAGGACGCAATTGCCTGGATGCATAGGCAATCACTTTCCCATGCTGCTGAAGAACACAACCTAAACCCTTCCCCGATGCATCACTATAAATAGTGAAACCTCCGGACCCTGATGGCAACGTCAAAATAGGAGCAGACGTCAACCTCTTCTTCAACTCCTCAAAAGCAACCTGATAATCCTCCGTCCAAACAAACTCTAAATCCTTCCTTGTGAGTCTGGTCATCGGCTCGGCAATCCTCGAAAAATCTTGCACAAACTTCCTGTAATAGCCTGCCAATCCCAAGAAACTCCTGATCTCTGCTACCGAACTCGGAGTCTTCCAAGATTCCACTGCTAAAATCTTCTTCGGATCCACTGAAATACCATCACCAGTCACAACATGCCCCAAAAATTCTACCTTGTCCAAGAAAAACTCACATTTAGACAACTTTCCATACAGCTTCTCCTTCCTCAGCACATCCAACACAATCCTCAAATGCTCCTCATGCTCCTCCGGTGTCCTCAAGTATATGAGTATGTCGTCGATGAACACCACCACGAACTTGTCAAGGTACTGGTGGAACACCTTGTTCATCAAGTTCATAAATACCGTCGGTGCATTAGTCAAACCAAACGGCATCACCATAAACTCGAACTGACCATACCGAGTTCTAAAAGCAGTCTTCGGTATGTCCTCCGGCTTCACTTTTACCTGATGGTAGCCTGATCTCAAATCTATCTTAGAAAATACCTTCGCACCACTCAACTGATCAAACAAATCATCAATCCGTGGCAAAGGATACTTATTCTTGATAGTGAGATTATTCAAAGCCCTGTAATCAATGCACATGCATACCGATCCATCCTTCTTCGGTACAAACAATACCGGGGCTCCCCATGGTGAAGAACTCGATCTGATAAACCCCTTATCCTGCAATTCGTCCACCTGCTTCTTCAACTCGACCAGCTCGCTGTTGTTTACTCTATAGACATGTAGCGAAATTGGTTCTGCACCTGGCACCAAGTCTATAGAAAATTCAATATCTCGATCTGGTGGCAATCCTGGCAATTCCTCAGGAAACACATCCAAGAATTCTGCTATCAACGGATGTGGCAACTCCTTGTCTTCTACCATAGCTCCACAAATAATGCCTTCTTCCTGCTCCGCAGCTCCTCTAGTAAACTCGAACTCTGGCTCTCCTGGCGGACCAAACAAAACTCTACCTCCTCTACAGTCAATGCTAGCACGGTGCCTACTCAACCAATCCATCCCAAGTACAATGTCATAGCTTGGAAGTGGCATTACAAGTAGACACGCACTCAACTCCCGGCCTCCCAGAGTAACTCTCCGATCCTTGCAAATATCATTAACCAGGATAATGCCTCCCCCGGTCATGATCTTGCAAGTCCTAAGCAAAGACTCAGCTACCAAACCATGCTTCAGAGCAAAAGAAACAGATATAAAACTATGGGAAGCACCACTATCAAACAAAGATAAAGCTGGAATGGAATCAAGAAGAATAGAACCTGCGATGACATCTCCTGTGGGTTCCTCCTCTTCGACGGTCATAGCAAACGCTCGTCCCTGTCGAGCACCTCCCTGCTGTTGATGCTGGACAAAATGCTGCTGCTGTGTCGGAAGCGGTCCCCTCGGCTGTGCTGCAGGTGGTCTCGTCTGTGTCCTCGGAGCTGGAGCTGCTCCTTGAACTGCACGACGAGGACACTCCCTCGATTGATGCCCTTCAGTACCACAATACAAACAAACTCCTAGCCTCCTCCTGCAAACTTCCCAGACGTGGCTGGGCTTCTTGCAGAAGTTGCATGGAGCCTGCTGTAACTGCCTCTGCTGCTGAGGTGCCTGGTGAAAAGGCGCTCTAGCTGGAGTCTGGTTCTGCTGTGGCTGCTGGAAAGGTCTGGACTGGAAATGAGGACGTTTGGCAGATACTGCACTGCCGTTGGCCCCCAGAAAAGAATCACGGTCTCTCTTGGTCTTCAAACCCAGATCCCGCTCAACCTTGCATGCCTCCGCAAGTATCTCCGAGTATGTCTCATAAAAAGACGGAATGAGAATCTTTACCTCCCAGTTTAGACCCTCTCGGAAACGAATAGCTCGAACCTCCGGCTCCCTCACCAAGTACTCTGCAAATCGGCTCAACCTATCGAACTCCGCAGCATATTCCTCCACAGACATGCTTCCCTGAATGAGACTCTCAAATTGTCTCCCCAAGTCAAGCCTGTCTATCCGGGCGAAAAACTTCTTCTTGAAAAGGTCCTTGAATACCTCCCAAGATTGTCCTGCGTCAACTAGAACCGGCTCATTCCTGAACCAAGTGCGAGCGACGTCGAACAGTTGAAGTCCTACCGCCTCAACCTTCAGATCTTCAGAAAGACGGAACACCCTCATAAGACGCTCAATGTCCTCGAGCCAATCATCAGTATAGATGATGCCCTCCGTCCCTTTGAAAACCCTAGGCTCCAGTTTCTTGAAGTCCTGAATGTTGCCTGGCCGAAGCTGAGCAACATGAGGAACAACCTGCTGCTGGATCGGAACTCCTCTCTCAACTACAGCACGAGCAAGCTGATGAGCACTCTCGATGCCCTGCCGTAGAACGTCGGTCTGCCTCTGATGTGCCTCTGACTGAGCCCTCTGTGCCTCGAGCATCTCACGAAACAGTGTAAACATCTGTGATGCCTCTGCTGGCACAGGAGGTGGAGGTGGAAGCCCCTCAGATACAGCTGGCACAGTCCTCTGAGTATGTGGTGGACCTCCGAAAGCAGCTGACACTCCAATCACCGGAGAAGTGACTGGTGCAGGCCCTCGGGATGTCGCAGACCTCTCAGAAGCTGCTCTCCCCTGCTGTGATCTAGTCTTAGGCGGCATCCTGAGACAAAGCGAAAGAAAGAATCAATATGGCCCAAGATGTAAGACATCAAGGAAAGGACAGTTTAAGAGATCAAGTATCAATGTCAAAGGAGAATAGTTGAATCAAAAGAATTTTCCTAGATGTGATTGAGTATCTCAGCCTATATCCTATATCCTATTGCAGGCTCGCAGTAGTACAACTAAGTTGTCGCACTACCACGACATCACATACTTGTGAAGCTAGACCTGCATGGGCCACCACCAAAAACGTGTCACGACCCGTACCCGATGTAAGGATACTAGTCGGAAACAACGCCCAGCCTACGCCGCAGAATCGGCGGTAGAACGCTGTCTAGATAGTCTATCTAAAGTAATGAACCACCAATAATGATAGAATACTCAATCACAGAACTAAGATAGAATGAACACGAATCAGATAAGAATAGAATAGTCATCAACTCATGAGTTTAAAATAATACATCAATGAGTCTGAAGAGTAACAAAAATAAGCTGGAGACAAATCCAGTACAAAAGAATACTATCATACTACAAGCTACACTCCAGGGTCAACTGTCTCAGTTGGGTTAAGTCCCTCTTGAGCCAGGGTCTCCGAATCTAAACCCACAATATCCTGGGGTCCATAATAGGTAGGGTACTCCTCAGTGTCATCTGGAAAAATATATCCAGTCAGGAAAGGAGCAGAGTACAACCCTAATAGCAGTTCTCAATTAATGATAAAAACTATGTAACAGTAAATAGCTGTGGATAAACAAAATGCACAAAATAGATACAAGAGATATATAGACAATAAGGAAATACTGGAAAGAAATACAATAATGAACAATATGCCAATGAAACAATAATACTAATGACTAAGTGTGTGAGTACTAGCTTAACATGTGATCGGCTTGGGCAAGATACAATGCGGCCTGGCTAATCATACGTATGGTGAATGATCAACACTATTCGCTTACCAATACTTTATTCAATAGGGATTTGATCACATATCTATACTAATACTCCCCACCCCCAACTGGTATAATAGATCCAACCACGGTATGCTATGGCACTAGATTCCCCAAGAAGATAGCTAGTCTCCCCGAGAATCGGTGTCTGTACATGTACAAGATAACCAATGAAACAATACTTGCACCATATACACCATATACCAAGGAATAACATCTCATGACGAGATCCGGATATACCAATCCGTGTAACCATAGTGTCGAGAGAAACATGTAAATCTACACTAGATACAACGAACATAGAGGATATCATAAATAAGAAACTATCAGAGAATGTACTCGCCTGAAATCCAAAGAACAGTCTCACAGATGTCTGACTCGGTGCCTCGAAGACCTAGATATGGAATACCACATTAAAATAAGGTCCCGGAAAGAGAACAAGTCAAACTAGTCAACTCCTAGGTCAATAAATAAATTCTAAGTCAAAAGTCAACTATGGTCAACTCTAAAGTCAACTAAAGTCAAACCAAGGTCAACCTCACAAGAAATCTATATAAATAATATAGAAATAAAATACAACAATTTAGGAATAAAAATTAGATCCCAAATCATACTCACACAAAGTATACTACTAATACAAATAATATATACCCTAAAATAATATATATACAAACCAATATGTATACAAATAACATAATATATTATTACAAATATTATACAAAACACATATATATACACATATATATATATACAATAATAATATATAAAATATAATTTAAAACTGTCAAAGCGTCACTGAAAACAGTGAACAAAACAAGATAAAATAAAAACAGGTTTAATAGTGACAGTCTTGACTGTCACTGAAAATTCGTCGCAGAAACTCCATATACAAAACCGCTGCTGTCACAGTTTGCTGACAGTTTCAAACTGTCACAAAAAAATGTCACTGAAAGGTTGCCGCTCAAAACTGCCGCAGCATTAATGACAGATCTGTCATTAATGCTGACCACTGTACAGCGGCTGCTGTTCAGACCAAATAATGACAGTTTCACTGTCATAGAAACCACTGTCACCAAAACAAATAAAAATATAAAAATATATATATATATATATATATAAATATATATATATATATATGCAATAATAATCACAATATATATATATAAATAAATAATTATATACTTATATATATATATGCACATATAAACTTATAATTAAATACTAATAGTTACAACACATGCACATATTAATGTTCATATTTTACATGGCTAGAAGCACACCTAAAATATATACATTAATATACAAATAATTACATAATAATTATAAATAATATAATTACACAATTAAACACATAAATATATTTTATAAAACATTTATGTATAATTTATACTATTAACATAAGTACATATATAATTACATGCAAGAAAGCTACATATTATATTTGTACATCATATTAGCACATACAAAAATATATAGATCTATGCTACAATAATTACTATAATAAATACACAAAATAAATATATAATATCTATATATATTTACTAATTATAATTGAAAAATTTAAACCATACATAATTAGATCTATTCAAAAATCCACACAATTGGAGAGTATCACACCGTATCCCACTAGATCTAGGATACGCATGTGACACGAGTCCAACACACAACCAATTGCACCCCGAAGGATACAAACAAATCACAAATAATATTTATGAATAAATCAAAGTATCAAAAGTAGATCTATGTGTCCGTGTCAAAATACGACATGTTCAAAGCCCCGTGTCGGAGGGAAAACCTCCAAAATGACACGTATCACCAAATAGTTGGGATACGAACCACATGTACCAAATTATGGACACGACACTAGCCCCAAACACATAAGCTCATGTCCAATTGATCTATAGGATCAATTGATACACACAACAAAATGTAAATTCGGAATTCCAACAAAATTAACACAAAAAGTACCATAACTTTCTCCATGGGTCTCCTATGAACACAAAACAAAGTCCTATGGGTAGTACATACATATAGGTTGATTTTACATGATTAAATCTCAGATTTAGAAGCTATTTAAATGGGAAAATCTAAATTATACCTATTGGGAGATGGATTCCCAATGAAACCTCCAATTGAGAAGAACTTGCTTCCAAATTGTAGATCCTTGCTCCTCTTTGTAGATCCTTGCTTCCTTCTTCTAGATTCTTGCTTTCTCCTTCTCTAATGGTGAATTGGGAAGAATTTGGAATGAATTTGGTAGGAAATTGGAATGGAAATGGAGGAAATTTGGGAGTGGGAAATTCTAGATCTAGATTTGGAATGAGAATGAGAGGAGAGAGAAATTTCTCCCATCTTTTAATAGGCCGGCCTTGCCCCTCTCCCAAGCAATTGTAAAATGTCCAATGTACCCCTTGGGGCCTCTCATGAAGAAATAATTAAGGAAGGAAGCTTCTAGTCTAATCACTTAATTAATTTAATCCATCTCCTTAACTATGGGCTTTCTAAATGGGCCAAATCTAACTATTTAATTCATGTTGGTCCATGGGTCCAAACTACACTAGTTGGGTCCACTAAAATAAGTCCAAAATAATTAAATAACATCCAATAACAATTAAATAATACAACAAAAATTATTTACCATGCACAATATTTATTTAAATAGAAAATTACTAAAATACCCTTTTTCCTAAAATTTGGTAGTGACACTCCGTCTGTCGCAAGTACGGCCTCGCCCTTCCAACATTTTCAAAACAAAATTAATTTTTTGTTTTGAAAATTTTGAAATTTTTAAATCCACCTAGGTACTTCCTAGACCCGCCTAGGCCCGAACAGCGCCTAAGATCGCCTCTTATGCCCGAACATCGCCTAAGACTACTGCCTAGGTGTTTTTCAATGCAGCCCGTGACCGCCTAGCTCCTAGGCCTAAAATTTAGAACATTGGGTCTAACAGATACGAAAGTCAGTTGTATATAGTGTTGCATGTCCCGTTTATAAGGGCTTCACTCAAGAGATCAAAGATACGTCAGGGATAACAGGTTGATGACTCCCAAGAGATCTTATCGAGAGTTATTTCTAGGTGAATTTGGTTTTCTTGGACACATAACTCTTAGCGATGACATTGTGGTTGATCTGAAGAAGATAGAGGCAGGACCGAATAGCAGAGGTGAGAAGTTTTTTGGATCTAGCTAGTGTTGAACAATATTTATGTATAAAACATAATCACAAATAGATAATCACTAAGATTTATGTTTAGTTTGAGAAAGGGATAAGAAGCAGACTTAAACAGTCGAATTATACAAAATAATTCATTATTCTATAAAGTAATACAAAATCAAAGTAAATTAAAACTTACTTGGAAATTAGACTGAGGCTTGCTAGGCAATTTCCTTAAGATAATATTTTTGTCGCTGTTATGGTGCTCACAGTGTTTCGACAGTAGTCTCCCAAGATACAACAGTCTTTCACCTTAGTAATGTTGGTACTAAAATGCTAAGGTTCTGGCGAACTGAGTTTGAATAACACTTCGAGACTTCGTTGTAAATTAGTATCCCTTACTGGCCAGATCAGAACACTATTTATACACAAAAACGTGTATGTTCTTGAACAGACACTTCACTTGGAAAGGTATCTGCGCACAGCAGATGCCACGAATCTTGTGAACAGACACTACACGAACAGATGCATTGAACCATTTCCAATTCACACAAATAGATGCATTAAACCATTTCCAATTCACACAGAATTAGTCTTCACCCAAAGTTTGGTTCTCCTTAATTAACATACATAGTACATTAATTTTCAATTTGTCCCTAATCAAATTAATGTGTGGGTTCCATTAATTTTGTGGCTTAAAGATAGGTTAAAACCACTTGGGTGGAAACTAATTTCCAACAATCCCCCACATGAAATAGTCGACATCAACTCTCAATACATTATCTCAAAGAGTACTTTGAATCGGTGCTGCATCGGGATAGGTAGTTTTCACTTTGAACATTCCCTAGTAAAAGTTTATCGGATTTACTTAGCCAATCAGTGAAATATTTCATCTTGAACTGTTAGTTGTTTGTGTAAACCAAGACAACAAACCTTACACAACATTGTCTCTTTCAATTCAGTTCTTGGTTGTGTTCATTATGGTATAAGCATGTGAGACTGTGAGATCGACTGGTCGAACAGAGTCGAAAGTCAACAAGGCATATGTAGTAATCTAGAGTAACATGTTGATGGCATCGAAGAGGTCTTATCGAGAGTTCTTTCTGGATAGATTTAATTTTTTTATTCAATATTAGTATTTTGGGGGTATTTTTTGTTTAAATGATGGTAAGCTATTTTATGCTCGTAAGGGTATGGTATAAGTTTGTCGAACTGTGAGACCGACTAGTTGAACAGATATGAAAGTCAGTTATATATAGTGTTGGATGTCCCGTTTAGAAGGGCTTCTCTCAACAGATCAAAGATATGTCGGGGATAGCAGATTGGTGACTCCCGGGAGATCTTATCAAGAGTTCTTCCTGGGTGGATTTGGTTTTCTTGGACACATATGTCACGCCCCGATCTCCCGCAGGCAAATCGGCCGTTCCCGCTAGGCGGGAATCACCCTCGCCAGCGCTCCCGCGGAACGATCGCTTGACCCATCCGGGCGTGATGCCGCACGAGCGTGAACCGCGCCCGTGCAAGACCGTGATTCGTTGGCTGGCGGTAAGAGTTCTAAGCCACAGAGTCGTACAGATTGTTCGAGTGCAGCGGAGTCATGAACGCATAGCGATTTGGTAACATGTTCACTGAGTTGACAATATAGCGGAAGCATTGAAACACAAGTTTGAAGTAAAGCAACTCTTTTCTTGATATAAACATGTGTTACAGGCGGCGTATAGCCAAGATTACAAGTCACTCAAGCCTCTCTCTCAGAAACAGTAAAAGCGTGCCAAGTGGCTACAACTGTGGAATGATTGTACAGGCGAGTTCGGGCTATGTTCCAACATTATGTCTTGTATATGTGCTTCTGTTTCCGGACGCACCGTTGCAAGGCTTCAGAGGGAACTCCTCGCCT
The DNA here is from genome assembly GCA_036927795.1 of Iris macrosiphon. Taxonomy (NCBI): domain Eukaryota; kingdom Viridiplantae; phylum Streptophyta; class Magnoliopsida; order Asparagales; family Iridaceae; genus Iris; species Iris macrosiphon. The sequence continues at coordinate 174,582,321 of JAYESA010000013.1, read as the reverse complement.
TAGCACGCACGAAGGAGGCATCCGCACCGAACGAGGTTCTCCCGTACCCTGCACACAAACTGGTGGATTATCAGTACATTGAATGCACTGGTGGGGAAGCTACTCGCCCGCTCGACAAAACCAAACACGTAATATAAGTTTTGTGCACAACTATTAAGTTGTCTTTCTAGTTGCCTTAGGATCAGTTTCATGCAATATTTGAATAGCCTATCGTATCGGGCAGTGCGCCGTGCGATGTTAGAGAAAACACGGCGAGACTTACCAACTTACCATTTCCTTCCCTGTCTAAGGCAAACATTGTTAATTTAAGCAGGGGCAAGTATAAGCATTCAAGAGGCATAGCATATGCAAACATGAAGGGTCGTTTTAACATGATCGTTCAGGTGTTCAGTTATTTGTTTATCTTTCATTTACAAGCAAACATGCAATAAGTTTATTACAAGGCGATCACTGGCGTACGCCATAATGGACGGTATAGTCTTGACGAGATGGTTTGCAACAAAGAACAAGAGGCGCTGCAAGCCATTCCGCCGAACAAAAGACTAATGGACGGTATAGTCTTGACGAGATGGTTTGTAACGAAGTACAAGAGGCGCTGCAAGCCATTCCGCCGAACAAGAGACTAAGAACAATATGTCTCGCCCGGACCGGGTCGATGCCAGTGCCCCAGCATCGCCCGCGAGACCGTTACCCAGTGCACTGGTTGTCCATGATCGAACGGGGCCTTGGTTAAGTTATCCTTTCTTATAGTTGGGGCAACAAGAGTACAAGACAAGAGTACAAGAGGCATGTTGTTGAGGCAACAGTAGTACAAGACAAGAGGCATGCCTGGTTCTTTTCTTATAATCTTTCTTGAACAATATTTTGTATAACAGGGCGTTGGCAATGTACAAGCAGACAAGCATGCGTTTCTAAGGGACATAAGCAGGCACGTTGCTCGGACCCGAAGGTAAGCCGAGAGATGAAACCGTGAAGGGACTTAGCATGCGAGGGTCTGAATATAAGTAGTATTTTAATTTCCATGTTCTAGCAAGCAATAAAAGTTGGGATTATTCCCTTAGCTAGGTGCGTTGGATTTATTAGCATGCAGGGGGTGATTCACCTAGCGACTAGCATGAACATTCCAGATTTTTGTGTGCTGGCTAAGCAAAGACAAGTTCACCGTATCCAGCCACCTTAGCGATGATTCGCCTCGGTAGAGCGATACACCTGAGCGAGCCTCTGAAAGCCAAGCTGAATTCCTGTAGGAACAAGTCTGGATATTATTTGTATTCTCTTTGAGGCAAAGCGGGTCGGGACAGCTGCACTATTGCCGTTTGAAACGGCAGTCCGCTTGAGCGGAATGGGATGTTACATCCTACCCAACTTAGAAAAAGTCTCGTCCTCGAGACTTACTAAGGACAAGCAGTGATCTAGGGTTTAAGGCAATTCTAGACAAGTCGTTGTACTTGTTTCATTTGGATATTCACTTGCACAAGCGTCGAAATCAGCATATCGCTTAGACTGGATCGTGCGCACTTTCGAAGTGCACTTCTAGCGTGAACACGTCAACCAGCTTAGTGATAGCGAAGTCTTAGCACTCGAGTTTCACCTTTTCTTAAGTCTTGGATGGTGCACTAGTTCAAGGCGTCCCTCGAATAGATGCATTCAACCAAACTTAGGGTTAGTGAAAATCAGACAAGCTACTGCGATACACTCAAGGGTTCGCACAGGTTGGCACAAAGGCCACTCGCAGCACAACAGCATACAAGTAATCATAACAATCAAAATGCATTTTGAAAGTATTTAGACTTATTGTTGGAACATCCCATCGAGGCATTGAGAGAGAGCGTGCACATAACCCACGAACGAGCTTTCGAAACAAAGATATCGAATCGAAGTCCAAAGGCGTAGAAGCCAGGCTCTGATACCACTATGTCACGCCCCGATCTCCCGCAGGCAAATCGGCCATTCCCGCTAGGCGGGAATCACCCTCGCCAGCGCTCCCGCGGAACGATCGCTTGACCCATCCGGGTGTAATGCCGCACGAGCGTGAACCGCGCCCGTGCAAGGCCGTGATTCATTGGCTGGCGGTAAGAGTTCTAAGCCACAGAGTCGCACAGATTGTCCGAGTGCAGTGGAGTCATGAACGCATAGCGATTTGGTAACAGGTTCACTGAGTCGACAATATAGTGGAAGCATTGAAACACAAGTTTGAAGCAAAGCAACTCTTTTATTGATATAAACATGTATTACAGGCGGCATATAGCCGAGATTACAAGTCACTCAAGCCTCTCTCTCAGAAACAGTAAAAGCGTGCCAAGTGGCTACAACTGTGGAATGATTGTACAGGCGAGTTCGGGCTATGTTCCAACATTATGTCTTGTATATGTGCTTCTGTTTCTGGATGCACCGTTGCAAGGCTTTAGAGGGAACTCCTCGCCTTAGCACGCACGAAGGAGGCATCCGCACCGAACGAGGTTCTCCTGCACCCTGCACACAAACTGGTGGATTATCAGTACATTGAATGCACTGGTGGGGAAGCTACTCGCCCGCTCGACAAAACCAAACACGTAATATAAGTTCCGTGTACAACTATTAAGTTGTCTTTCTAGTTGCCTTAGGATCAGTTTCATGCAATATTTGAATAGCCTATCGTGTCGGGCAGTGCGCCGTACGATGTTAGAGGAAACACGGCGAGACTTACCAACTTACCATTTCCTTCCATGTCCAAGGCAAACATTGTTAATTTAATCAGGGGCAAGTATAAGCATTCAGGAGGCATAGCATATGCAAACACGAAGGGTCATTTTAATATGATCGTTCAGGTGTTCAGTTGTTTGTTTATCTTTCATTTACAAGCAAACATGTAACAAGTTTATTATAAGGCGATCACTGGCGTATGCCATAATGGACGGTATAGTCTTGACGAGATGGTTTGCAACAAAGAACAAGAGGCGCTGCAAGCCATTCCGCCGAACAAGAGACTAATGGACGGTATAGTCTTGATGAGATGGTTTGCAACGAAGTACAAGAGGCGCTGCAAGCCATTCCGCCGAACAAGAGACTAAGAACAATATGTCTCGTCCGGACCGGGTCGATGCCAGTGCCCCAGCATCGCCCGCGAGACCGTTACCCAGTGCACTGGCTGTCCATGATCGAACGGGGCCTTGGTTAAGTTATCCTTTCTTATAGTTGGGGCAACAAGAGTACAAGACAAGAGTACAAGAGGCATGCTGTTGAGGCAACAGTAGTACAAGACAAGAGGCATGCCTGGTTCTTTTCTTATAATCTTTCTTGAACAATGTTTTGTATAACAGGGCATTGGCAATGTACAAGCAGACAAGCATACGTTTCTAAGGGACATAAGCAGGCACGTTGCTCGGACCCGAAGGTAAGCCGAGAGATGAAACCGTTAAGGGACTTAGCATGCGAGGGTCTGAATATAAGCAGTATTTCAATTTCCATGTTCTAGCAAGCAATACAAGTTGGGATTATTCCCTTAGCTAGGTGCGTTGGATTTATTAGCATGCAGGGGGTGATTCACCTAGCGACTAGCATGAACATTCCAGATTTTTGTGTGCTGGCTAAGCAAAGACAAGTTCACCGTAGCCACCCACCTTAGCGATGATTCGCCTCGGTAGAGCGATACACCTGAGCGAGCCTCTGAAAGCCAAGCTGAATTCCTGTAGGGACAAGTCTGGATATCCTTTGCATTCTCTTTGAGGCAAAGCGGGTCGGGACAGCTGCACTATTTCCGTTTGAAACGGCAGTCCGCTTGAGCGGAACGGGGTGTTACAACATAGCTCCTGGCAATCACATCGTGGTTGATAATATAGAGGCATGACTAAGTAGCAGAAGTGAGAAGTTTTTTGAGTTTAGCTAGATACTACAACAAGTTCGTGAAAGATTCTGCCAGGATTGCATAGTCGATAATGAAGTTGACTAAGAATGGTGAAGATTTCAGTTGGCACCTCGATATCGACTCATCACACCCTAGGATTGAAGAAGGTCCCAAAGATTCGGTTGTCCGACGATGAAAGTTATGAAAGTGATAAATGAGTTGGGTTTAGAACGTAGAAAGTTTATATATTGTTTTAGTATGGATTTGGGATTAGAAGATGCTTATGTTTTTTTTTTGAAACAAGTTCAAGATTGTTTGATAATAATTTCTAAAAACAATCTTAAAAGTCAATTAAATTTTAAAAATGTTATTTGTCGTCCAAAATTTTTGGACAATGCCATCTTTTATTATGTGACATATGATATGATAAATTTTAACATTAAAATTAAAATTTATAATATCAAATGTCCAAATTTGGTTCAATTTTAGGACAACTTCTCTTTCTCCCACCTGAAAATTTTTGATACCTGCATGGGCCACTATATGGAGTTCTATAATAAATATGGACAAATGCGCATATTGGAAAGGTTTATGCTTTGGCATGATTGTCTGAGCTACCCGGGTCGAGACTTGACGTGTCGTATCCTCATTTCTATACACTAGCATCACCTTACACGTAGTAAGGATCTCGTATATTCTAGCACACTTTGCCAAGCAAATAGAGTGGAGTTCTATAATAAATATGGATAGAAGCATATATTGGAAAGGTTTATGTTCTGGCATGACTGTCTGAGTTACCTGGGTCAAGACTTTACGTGTCGTATCTTCATTTCTATATACCAGCATCATCTTACACATAGTAAGAATCTCATACATTCTAGCACACTTTGCCAAGCATGTTCCTCCCTTTCTCTATAACAGATTTTACGGTGTAAACCTATCCAACCAACATACAGACCATTTAAATATTTAATGGTATTGGTTGATGAATCAATACGTTGGTTGATGAATCAATACGTTGGTCACATGTATGCTTGTTGTCTACTTGAAAAGGTGCAACTCCTGGCTCAACTGATTAAATTATGAGCTCATCATCCAGATTATCACATAAATCTAATAACTTGATAATACCAAACAGTTTACCTCAAAGATGTTTGATGATTAATAGTGCATGTCGTTAAAGACTAAAGATGAAACTTGTCCCCCATATTCACACCCAGAACGACCTCTAAAGAAATGTTTATTTTATGTTCCAATCAATCACAAGGACTTTGGTGATGCACATCAAACAACCCATTTCTATGTGGGGTATGCAATATTGCATGCAACAATATTGGTCTTCTTGAGGCATGTCGCCACCCAACCATATTTGGTGTTACAGTTAGTTACTGGATACGAACTTTTAGTTTCTTATTTACGCTTTTTGGGTGTGCATACTACATGCCAGTTGTCTCGCCGCAACGTAAATGTTCCCTAGAGAAAAAAAAACTATGTCGGTTATAGTTTGCCATCGATTATGCGCTATTTAGAGCCATTGATAGGCGATCTATTTATTGCAAGATTTGTGAATTGTCACCTTGATAAGAATGTTCGTGTTCCTGAAGAATGACGCAAAATTCCACCATTATGGTCAGACAAGAATGTTCGTGTTCCTGAAGAATGACGCAAATTGACATGGTATGTGCCTACTCTGTCTCATCCCAGTCCCCGTACAATGTAATAATGAAGTATAAAGGATTCTACTTCTTTATTAATATAGTAATGTAAAATATGCCAAATGTATTCTCTGATCTAGCAAATGTGATGAGATCACATATACATGCTACAATTATATATCTGCAATGATAGACGTCCTGTGCGGATGCAAAACTTTTCCTGAAGGAAAATGTCGCCCGTGAAGGATGGCACAGTTTATCCCTGAAAGATGGTGTGACGCACCCGAAGTGCGACATGGTACACCAGTAGATAGCCAATCATCTGCTCTCCGTCTAAAGCGCAACTGACCTCTCAGTTCAAAGGGTTCCCTCTCCCGTAAAAGGAGAAGTTTTGCACCCTGAATCATGTCGCTATCTCAAACTACCCAACTTATTATATTATTCCGGATTATGGAAGCATCATGCATGAAACGAGTGAAAAAAATCTCATATCCAATAATCAATAAAACTATGTCTAGTATGCTAGCTTAGACCATTTGTGAAATATATGATTGAAATAATCATCGATGATATTTTTGTATATTAAGTTTCCAGTAAAATTATAACGTGCGACAGTATTGAATTGTACGTCATTTTGAAGAATATCAAACATAAAACTGATTGGTCAAAACGAAAAGAAGCAACTCATGTTGAATTAGATTCCTTAGCAAAGAAATAAGTGTCCGAGCTCGTAGTTCCAACACCACCCGTTGTAAAACATGTCAGATACTTGAGGGTCTTCGTAAGGAAGCGTAGTGATATGAATGAAATAGTGCGATGTGAAACACACCTCTTATTCCAGGAATAACCAATCTTTACTATACTTGGGGTTATTATCTTTCTTCCCTTTTACTTGTAGCTGGATGGTTCACATCCTCTCTTCTAGGTCTCCACACCCTTGGTCTTCAAAAGTCCAAAAAGTTAGATTGGTGTCTTGATGCAAATTAGAGTGGTTATGGAAAGGAATTTGAGAAATAAGGAAATTTTGGGACAAATGGCAATTAGATAAAAATTGATAAGATATGGTTATAGATAGGGCGAGTGTTTGGTTTATTCGGTTTCAATCGAGTGAAAATAGTCAAAATCGAATAAATCAAAATTCAAAAACAAAATCGAACCAAAATTAGCCATAACCAAAACCGAACCGAAAAATCGATTCAGTTGGGTCATTTCAATTATTTAATGGATCGGTCCAAAAGTTGGGAAAGTTATTAAACTATATTAGAAATTATAATTTTTATACACACATTTGTTGTATTCAAAGTTGTGTCCAAAGTTGAACTAGTTGTTAAATAACAAAGTTTGACTTCAACACACATAGATAGAATTGTTATTTTCAAAATATACCCAATTTTATTAATAAAATATGCATAATTATGGATATTTATATAATTGCATAAATCTTATTCAGTTTTAGATTTTGAAAACCGAAACAGAATAAAAAAAATTTGTATTTTCAAAACTGAAACAGAATTGAATTTTTTTTTTTTTCAAATCGAACTGAATTGCATATTCAGTTCGATTCAGTTTATAGAAAGGAGTTTGAAAATAAAAGGAGTGAATTTTTTTGTTGTACAATAGAAGAAAATTGAAGATAAATAAGTAATTTTGTGTTTTGTGTAGATCCCACGTAACTTCTTTTAAAATAAATGATCTCTACTAATATAAGATTGCTTGTAAACGGATCAAAATTGAACCGTATAAACCGTTTATAAATACTTCATTAATTTTTTAAATAATCTAATTATTTAACTACCTAATATGATTTAAATAACAAAAAATATTTTTAACTCAAGTAGTTAAGGTTGGAGGCAATTTTTCTGGTTGTTTGAGTTCAAATCTTAGAGACGTTAGTATTTCATATTTAATTTTTTATTTCAACAATATTTTTCCGCAACGTGCACATTACTAGTTTCTTTAGGAGGAAAACAAATGGTCACAATATTCTTTTTGTATGTTGTGTATGCATGTGTATTGTCTTTTTCTTTTCTTTTCTTTTTTCTACTTTTTCTAAAACATGACGAAAGGACTGTACAATAGAGACTTCTCAACAAGAAATTTTATCATGTTTTCTTCAGAAAGGTAGAGGTCGACTACAAAAATTCCCTAAGAAAAAACACATGAGATGAAAGTGTGAAAGATAAACTCAAGATTTCAGGATTGTTTTTTTTTTTTTTTTTAAGGTTTAGTATACTATTTTATTTTCGACGATGAAACGATTTGAAAGACTAGATATTTATCCAATTCAGTATCATCGGGATAATATTGATCCGATTCAGTATCAACAAGATAACAATTCATCACATTGAATTTACATGAATCAAATTTATATCTTTATGGAATTAGATTTCGAGTTATTGTGAATCAAAAAAAAATATTATGGAAATTAATATTCTCGCACGTATTGCTATTGTACTGTTTATGCTCTCTTTTTTTGTGAAAATTGTCATCTATTATTGTATAATTTATGGGTAGAGCCAAAGATTGTGAACTTCTTGACTCTGATTTTGGAAAAGGCCATGGATTTCTTCTTCAAGGATATGGAGAGAGAGAGAGAGAGAGAGGAGATTATGTAGAGAAACTTGTGCATGGATAAATAAGTTATTTGTGATCAGCAATTACACAGCCTAATTTAATAGAAAGTCTAGAAACCCCTTGCATTCATCATTGTAAAGTCTTGACCATTATCAAAAAGTTGCCCCTACAATATTTCCTGTGTAAATAAACTTTAACAACCTAAATGATATTAAATATTTAGTTTTAGAATCTGTATAATATTAAAATTGTGTTTAGATCTCCATATTGTTCATAAGAAGATTTGGATCTCTTTATAACGGTTGACGAGTTGGATGACTATCCAAAATGGAGACATAAGCCCAAATTTTGAATATTATGAAATATGATAGAATTGTGTGACTTTGGTTATTTAGTTTTGCATGGTAAAAATTATATAACTTAAATTATTTAATTGCATTATATCGAGAATGAAACTTGTGACATTTTTTATCCTACTCTCAGCAACCAAACAACCCTCCAGAGCTCTTGAGTTGCAAACATTCAACAATATAATCGGAATAAAAAAATATCTGACGATACACGATGTCCATGAAATCGTCCCTATTGAAATTAATGCCAGGAGAGTTTTGTGATTGTTGAAATCAAAATAGAAGCAAACATAATATCACAAATCTCATTATCGATTGGTCAACAAACCTAAATAACCCAAAATCACATAACCCCCACCTCGCAAAACTAAACCACCAAATCACATAACCCTCACATTTTTTTCGTTAAATTTTTTTAATGTTCAAATTTTACATTTAGATCTCCATTATAGATGGTCAATCAAGTCAGCTGTTAGGACGAAACTCAGACTCTATTCTAGACAATATAAGAACTTAAACGTAAAATTTTAATAATATACTAGATCCTAAAACTATATAACCCTTAAATAAACTAGAACTTGTTCGAGTTAGCTCACTCAATAGCTTGAACGAGCCAAGCTTGAACATAAGCCCATTTTCAGTTTACCAAAAAGGCCCATTTTCAAAGCCGAGCTCGAGCTTCATAGTCAAACTGCGCCCGAGCGAAGCCAAGCGAAGCGAATCGAATTAAATTATACATGCAATAATACTGTAGAAAGTTCACCAACAACCCCATTTCCAGTTTACCAAACAGGCCCAGATATATTGATGGACGTAATGCAAACCATAATATGAAATACATCAGATACAACTCTTGCATGCCTCGTCATAAAAAAATATTTCAGGCTAGGAAAAAGGACAGATTGTTACTTAAATCAGATAGTGTATTTTTTTTTCCTTGGAAAAAAAATAAAATAATTACACTAATTGCACAACTCTCATTTGACATTGACCAACCATCGCATGATTTTGTTTATTCATGCCTACTAATACAATGGGGGAGAAAAATAGAGAACAATGCAATGAGAACAAACATAAGGCCTGCATATTGTACAAAATCAAGCAGCTGCTGCTTCTTGCCGCCTTCTGCTCCCTCTTTCTTCTCTATCAACATATTAATTCACAGATGCAGCAGCCTTAGGCCCTCCAGGTTGTTGCACCCTCTAAAGTTCAGCAGATCATGAAGGAAACCGTGTCGCTACCTGTTTAATCTCAGCATATTACTATCGCCTGTTGCAAGATAAATTATTGTCAAACCAGAAGTGGCAGCAGCAGCTGACTGGCATCTTTTTCAAAAAGTCGCACTTTTTTTTTCTAAAAGAAAAAGTAAAACTATAAGAACATAATTCTCTCTAAATCATGAGCCTGTAATGAACATGTCGTATCAAATTTAGGATAATTAATAATGATCTTTCAGTTTTATCAATTCATCTATATCAGTGTTAAAAAATCAAAAACAATTATAGACTATTCTGTACAGTATCTTTCAAATAATTTAATATAAAACCATACAAAATCAAAAACTCAACTGAAGCCTGATTGAAGGAATAGAATTTGATCAAACCTGCATTTGAACCTGAAGAACTTTATTGGAATTGGATAGCATATGACTAAGAACCCAAAAGCCCAACCCATTTACACAAGGTTCTAAATTTCGCTAGGCGGGTTCGATGCACCAAAGAGGCGCCATGCGCCTAGGCGGCCGAACTGTTTTTTTTTTTACGTGTAATATACACTAGAAGTCGTGCACGTGTGTTGCACGTGTCTTTTATCTGTGTTTTTTTTCCTATCTTTTAAAATATATACTTGCATGACAAATCTATTTTGAAATAATATAAAATATTTTGAAGTAATTTTATTTTTAATATGGTGAACATTTATTGTAGGTGAAAGTGTGTAATCATTTAGTTGTAAGTAATTAAGTTAGTGTGGAGGTGTAATTACATGTTTATCTCTAGTTAATTTGAACATATTTTGATATAAAGAAAAAAAATTGGAACATGAAAGTTGCACAGTAAAACTTAGTAAGTTTTTATATTATATATAAGATAAGTATTTTGTATGTATATTATTGACACAAATTTATGCATCCTTGTGGCTAGTGGAGATGTGTATAACACCTGTTTGGGTGGAAGAGAGGTCTTGAGTTCGAATCCTTGAATGGTTTTTTCATTCTTGCTTTTTTAACATTTGCAGGTTTGGGTGCATATTCGACCCATCCAATATAAGCAGCAAGGTAGCAGAGCAAACCCTTAAAAAAAAAAGGGGGGGGGGGGGGGGGGGGGGGCTCTCCTCTCCACTCCACTCCTCTCCTCTCCTCTCCTCTCCACGCCACTCCACACCGCAGCAACAACAACAACAACAGCATCAGCATCAAGAACAGCGGCAGCAACATGAGGTAAGTCAAAATTTATTTATTTTAATTCTTTTGAATTGTTTTCTTTTTTTCTTTTTTATTTTTTAATTTCATATTTGAAATTTCGAATATGAATTTATTTTTATTTTTTGAAAATTTTCAAAAAAAATCGGCCGAACATTCCGATTTGGACCGTCTAGGCCGAAACCCGCCTAGGTCCGCCGCCTAGGGGGTTCCGGTGCGGCCGCCTAGGCCGAAATTTAGAACCTTGCATTTACAGCTCCAGAGAGACTTCTTTGTTGTTACTGTTGTCGTACATAAGTTGTGTTGTTGCTGTCGTAAAGAGAGTACATGCACACACACACAGAAACTTCCAATTTCATGCAACCAAATGGCCTTAAAGCCATTTTAAAAGGCTGACCAGATAATTACCAGGACGATGGAAACTCTCAATACCAAAATTGCTTCCTCAACCGACTTAAGACTAGTCCACTGTCCTTAGAGATGAAGACTTCTTGTTGCAATTGACGCCCTGTACAAACAAAGAGAGTTAAAAAAAATTACCAGATTGCTAAGGAGAAGGCATGAAGATGATGATAGGCATTAGTAAACACTAAAATATTCCGAACCATGCTTGATGACATCTAACAGCCTCTTGACGAACAACCCTTTTCGGGTCATCAAGAGATTTCGATAAAGCTCGTAGAACCTAGAAGAGATTGCAAGCAGTGAATCTTCTGACAAAAAAATGAAGTGAACAAGCAACAAATCTAAAGCTATGAGAAAAGGGAAAAGATGAATAATTTCACTGCAATAGCTAATCCAACCTGTGGTCTCATTGGATAAATTTGTGAATGAGGAAGTGCTGACATGGCCACAAGGCATTGAATTGCAGTTTCCCGGACAAGCTGACATATCAAGAGTGAAGCGCAATAATGAAAAAGAGCACACAAAACAGAACACAAACAAAAACATTGGTATTTATTTTAACAAGATTTACTACTTGCTCCCTATTTGATCTGTCAAAAGCATAGACATATAAGAACATGCAGAATACCAGCAAAAATAATAACCTAAATTACAAGTTATATATTGAGACATGAACTTTACAATAATATGAGAGTATAACAATTATTATAACCTTAATTGGCCATGAACAGTCCCACCTGTTGTCAGTCTTTACAAAGATATCTGGTCAGGTCAAAATGGAGATATTGAAGTACAATTTCTATGAACAGGTTTATGGTGACATCTATATCGCAAAATTTTGGGATGGAGCCTTTGTGCTTTGTAGGTTATGCGCAATAAAAAGGGGTTAATAAACAACATAATTTAGTAAAACAGAATGTATGGTAAGATCAAGCTCAAGCTTTCAGACAGCTTCCTTTTATCAGTTTCCAAAAACTTTGTAAGTTTGTTTATCGTAAACAAAACAGTTAAGAGAAATTGTTTCCTAGTCCCTACCAAAAGAATCAAGAACCCTTATCCAAGTTCTCTTGATGCACAAAGAAAAAGACTTTTAAGTCAATTGCAGCCTTGCGAAAGAAGATGTTTAATGCCATAGTGCTACAAGTTAAATTGCATTTTTAAAGTATCATGCAGGCAGTTGATCACGAACATACCTTATGTTCATTCTTGCCAGATTAAATGACAAATTTAATCAGAAAAGGATTAGAGAACCAACATCAGGTTAAGTGCATGTGTGACGACGACTTGGTAACTCATTTTACAAAATAGCAATACATTGATGAGTGCTAAGAAAAGATTTTACCATCGAATGTGGGTAAGAAATCAGCCTAATAAGGTGACTGATGATAATATGAACATTCTCCATGACGGTTTCCTTCCCTGCATGCATAGGAAATATTAATTACCGTAAGAAATATTGAATGTGGTAGCAAGCAAGCAACTTTATTTCACTAAATGCCTTTATTTTCTCAAACTTGGGTCATTCTTTGTGTGTATAAATCATACAAATGTCGTTCCTTCTGCAGATGGAAAATTGACTCCATGACCAAAAATGAAACCTTAATTTTCCTCTCCAATTTAGAAAAAAATGGCAAATTGGATGACCGAAAAGATCAGAACTTTTACCAAATCAAATCAAGGACGTTATGGCCATTATTAAAAATTGAAAAAAATAAAAAATTACAATGTCGTCTAAGTCATTTCAATCAGAATAAGGTCTGATAAGGAGAACAACTTTGTACTAAATATTGATAAAAGTTAATGACCAGCAGTAAACCTAATGTCAACATTCTCAATCAGCACCATAATAGTGGACAAGAAAACTATTGTTATTGGAGGATGTTTTGTCGTAAGCCTAGCAGGGTTACGAAGCCTACTTAACAGTCATGCAGTTCAAGTTCGTGCACCCAATGAATCTACAGGAAGGTGAAAGACGAAAAGGTCTGCCCTATAGAAATGCAACCATCTCTATGCCACAATATTCGGCAAGGCAAAAAGCAAGATCACTCAAATTAATAAAATATCAAGACTAACGTACTCACAAATCAGCGGCAAGGACTTATATTTTGTTTCTAGGATAGCAGATTCAGCAAAAGCAAACATTTCATACTAAGAGAACAAGTAAAAAGTACTACAATGATGGCAACAACAAAGTCCTTGTGAATCCAATTATGATTAAGAGGTTAAGAAAGCATGAACATCTCTGAAGGAGAAAGGCTGCAACCAATGATATTCAGGAAATTTACAGTAAAATTGCAATCCTAGAGTCTTCCACTTTCTCTTAACAGACATTTCTATACTACTCACATGTATGAAGAAGCTTGGTTTTTTTAATTCTCCAAGTACTAGAACCAAATCCAAAACATAATAGCTTTTGAGAAATTCAGCAATTGTTATGTATCGTATATGTAGACAGGCAATGCTGCGTAGGTAACTATAAGGTTCAGACTGAAGCAGTGCATGGTCAAGATGTGGTCATCAAGGTTGTTTGATTCCAGATCATCATTCATGATATGTGGAATCTAACCTGCAAGTAAACCAAAATTTTATTATCTTGGGGCCTTGGAAGGATACTCTCCCTATGCACGTGTATAAGAAATATGACCACTCAAAGCCACACAAAGACTTGATTAAACATTTCCATCCCAAGGAACTGCATTTTGGATCCTGTGACCCCAAACGTTGCTATACAGACGTCCAGATCTTACAAGATGAAGTTCAACAAAGATATCAAATGGCAATGAAAAAATAATAAAATCAATAGATTACAAAATGAAGCATATAATAGTAGGTTGACCGGGTACAAATTCTTCCCTAGTAGACACACAGAACCACAACATTCTCGCAAAGCCCACCCCCTCTAATTGCTTACTTGGGAAAGTAGTGTGCCCCGTACCTTATTGAAATAAAACACAACCAAAGGTAACTATGGTCCAGCCAGGTAAAAATATTGGGCTACAAATAGGTAATGTCGAGTTCGATGGGTTATTTTGCTCTATATTATAAATTCATCATCTATGCAAATAGCTGGATTCTGCATCAAGTTTGTGGTTAAATCGATGAAGATTCTCTTCTAATTCCAGATGTCTCTGGTTAAATATTCACAGTCCAAACTTTAATCCAGTAACCAATTTAAGAAATTGGATACCCTCCTGAGGTCTCTTAGATAAGTTAGATGTTAATTTTTCTTGTTATGTGTCAGCCACTGTCGGAAGGGGGTCTTGGAATTCGTTCACCTACTCGGGTGATGCAATCTCTCCAAGCAAAAAGATGTTTCCATTTATCAAAGGAGAGACTTTATGGTCCCATTTTATGTTACCCGGACTCTCCACTTTAAGGAAAAATATCAGTGTTGACCCGATAGAACATGGGTATGGATATGGGATCCGTATCCGATCCTCCATGGTGACAATCGGATCATTCATGGTGACAATCGGAAAACTGGAAGTGAAGTTGATAGTTTATTTTAATATGGTAGACTGGTAGTAAAGTAGTAGGGGAGCTGAAGGGACGGTCCCTTAGGGACTTATTTAACTAGTTCAGTAAAGTATACTACTACTTTATAATTACAGGTCTTCTTTTTATGTAATCTTAGTCATATCTCCGTACCCGTATCCAAAATTTGGATCATTTTTAGCCGAGTCTGTGTGTCCTTCAATTATGAGTTTGAAGGATCCGACTATTGGATATGTACTTGTATCCGAGTCCACGTAACATAGGTCCCATTATATCTATAGAAATTCAGGGATCCGCTTCTCCTCGAGTACAAGTTGCCAAAATCCCCCTCTCCTTGCAGAGGTAATGTATCAGTGTGGGGTACTAATTGGAGTGGTCAGGTTTTACCTCTACCCCAAGGTATGCACATTAACCAGACAGTCCGCCAAGTGATCGCATCTCCTACTATCACTAATTGGTGTAAGGAATTCTCGATAGCTAAAAGGAGGAATTCTCGATATTGTGAGAACATGGTACTTCAGTTTGATGTACATTAATTTCCTTTGTTTTCATTGATATAGAAAATTTGGGATCTTGTCCATGCTTAGGCTCAAAGAAAAACATCAAGTCCTCTGCTTGTCACTTAAGTCATGTCCAAAACATAAATAAGTACCAGTTAGGTAAATATTGATTGTGAATATGGATACGGTAATTTCTTTTGCAACAAACAAATGCATATAATACTAACAGAAACATGCATGTCATCGTACTACAACGGATTCTAACATATTATAAAAAATTGTAGTTCAGACCAAGAATGATAATCACTGATAACCCCACAAGTAGTTCATATAATTATTCCTGTAAAACAAATCTTACCATTCTCATCCATCAGGATACCAGATAAGACTAACAATAGACTGTACGTCATTTCCTTATTGAGTAATTCTGAACCCAACACAGATAGGGCATCCAACAAGGGAAGTACTATCTGCAAAACCAAAAAAAAAAAGCCTTCTTTAAGTTTGTAGATTGTGCAAACTTGACTGGAATGAACATCAACACCGTTATGAGGAATGAATTACAAATATTGTTTGCAAGCAAAAACCTTTTTGGAGTCAGCAACAACTGCAGCCAGTGGAGTTCCAGAAATAACATGTCCAAAAGCTCGATATAGTACAAATCTGAAACTAACACAAGATTATGTCAATGAAACCAATGTAATTAAGACTACAAAGAATGAAAGCAATTTACTTTGATTATAATACATGGTGGGGAATTTCCAAATAAGCCTAGAACAAATCTAGAGCAGGCAAGATTTGGATCGAAGAACTTTACTAATGAGGTGATAAAAGGGGCAAATAGCAAGTATAAGTCTCAACTTCACAAATGAAAGGAAGTGTTTATTCAAGGAAGAAAGAATCAAGAAAGAGGAAATTGTATGAAAGGGCGAATAATTAGGTAATTTTTATCCTTGAAATATTCTTGTATAAACATGGAGATTGCATACATTCTTTTTTATTTCAGCAGTAAGGTGACAAATTCTAGTATTTCTAGGAACAACAATAAAGGATTGGCACTAGCATTATGAAGGATGCTGGTTTAAGTTGAGGAAACAACCTGCCCATAAAATGCAGTAAGTCTATTTACAAGTTGACGCTCCCCAGGCCAGGCTCTGCACTTGAGGGGGACTTGTGGCAATTGGCAACAAGGAGTCTTTTTCAGAGGTGACAAATATCTTCCATAATATAATGAGACTTCAAAACGGCTCAAAAGTGAGCCGTCTAAGCCGTATGTATATCATCAATTAATTATTTTAAAAAAATTAATATTAGGTAAAAAAATTATTGAAAATTTTTAATTTGTTATAAATAACACTACAAGGATTTGAACTTAGCCAACCAGAAAGAATACCTCCCACCTTAACCACATGAGTTAGAAGAGATGTTTGTTTATAATTAGATATTATTACATAGCTAACCGTTTTCAAGATTCTTTATGAAAAGTAGAAATATATCCATAATTAATTATAATTAAAATATAATCAAATATATAACAAATTCTAATTAAAATATAAAAATATATATAATAAATTTTAATTTAAATATTTAAATAATTTTATATTAATATCAGAAGAAAAATTTTATTTTAAATGCAACGCACGTGAATTTACTAGTAAGTTACTTGGGGAGATGATATGAGGAACTGGTTTTTTTATTTTAAGAAGAAATAAACCTGTGCTTATTCTGACATTTCTGATCATTTTGCCTTCATAAAACCAACAAAATTTTCTTGTTGAAAAGTATTCACAGTTTTCAGGATGGTTGCACTAAAATGATCATGCGTGTAAGTCATCCTTCGAGAAGGCATGATCTGATGAAAGATGTAGCTGGAGACATGTCAGATTAGTCCAGGTAGAGCTGAACCAGGTCACAAGGAAGATTCCACAAAATACAGCTATTACATGACCAAGAGCCACTTTGTAAAGTGTGATTAGGTTGTAAAATGTCTAGCTTAGTTTTTTTTTAAAACAGGTCAGATTTAAATCACCGAATTTATATATATAAGAGAAAGTAACAACATTTGCCTATGCAAAGTTTTACAAGGATTTGCTAACAGACAGTTAAACTGGAACAATCTGATTCATTTCTAGAACTGCAAAATTATAATCTAGACAAAATAGCCAAATATTATAATAATAAAAAACTCACAAGTACCTTGTACTTGAATTACAATTCCTCATTGAAGAGAGCAAGACAGGCAGCATACTCGAGAAGAATCGTTGTTTATAAAGTGGCCTTATCTTTGAATGGAACTTTTTAGTCAAGCAAACCTCTGAATCACTCAGAAGTATGTAGAATGCATCTGCTGCAGATTTTGCCACAAGCAAAAGTCTATCCTGACTGTGGCCATTTTCAGATTCATTGGGATGTTCTGAAGTGATAATATTATTTTGGCTTGGAAGTATGCATTTCATTAGAATCATTGCTATTTCTTTCAACCTTTCATGCCCACGCAAAATCAAACCTTTGCCAACCCATGCTAAACCACCAATAGCATGCATTTGGAGTGAATTATAATGTATGTAACTCAGATCCTTCTCAAAGTTGCACTGTTTCAAAGGATTAGAGAAAAGTACAGCATACAAGCTCTCAAGGATCACACCAATTACTTCATCCAACTTGCAAGTACCTGGAACTTCTATTTTACCATCTGCAGGCCATTTATTAATAATGGATGCCAAGGCTTGAGCTGCCGGAATATGTCCTCTAAGAAGGTTAGCCATGAACAACTTAATTAGTGTATGAACATCCGGTAGAGGAGTTACCGGTCGAAGCGCTATCACTACCGATGCAAAAAGAGAGACAAGCCATTTGTCTTTACAAGAGAAACTGGCCCTAAGGACCTGGGACAGAGGCCTTGTTACTGGTATTACTGTATCTAAACATGATAACCCTGACACATCTGGAATGAATTGCAATGTCTCCAACTTCAACGAGGGGCCGAACAATGACTCCAAAGGAGACGAACTTGTGGACAGCAATATATCATAAGCTTTTTGTACAATATGACCTTGACCTTCTTCCGTACAATGGGCAACAGCACACTTCATTGCCATCATAGATGAATCAAGAAGACCCTGAAAATAAGGAATGCCAAAACTATTGTACAATTGTGAAGGGACTTTCAGATACGTTACAGAAGGTATATTCATAAAAGTGCAGGTAAATTAGAAAACAAAGATAAGTAATGCTAGAATGTAGAGCTGCATCTAGCAGAGCTGATAACACAGTTAGTACGAACCAACAGAAACTAGCTCATGTGTGCTAGATACTACACATTTGAGATCAAAACCAAGGTGCACAAATGCAGCTATCCAAAGTATTGATCGACTGCTGTTTACCTTCCTCTCGAGGTCTAAGCTAAAAGCACTGCTGGTTTCCATCAGATTCCAAATATTTACAGCAAACTGCATTGCAACTTGTCCAATCCTATCAGACTTGTGACACCTGATCACAGACAGATAGACCTATATAAATACACAAACAACTGCAAGTAGGAGCCAAAAGCTGTAAGCACACAAGAGGCATATAAAAAAGGAGTTTCTAAAGGACTGTTATATTAAGCGAAGCAAATAATGGTTTTATTATTCTACAAATACTTTTATAATATGAATCAATCTTCAAAAATAAACAAGTTTCATAACAAATCACAGTTAATTTGAATGTCCTCACCTCAATTGTGTATCACAACGAATTCAACACTAGTATTTTACTATTTTTCCAAAAATCATCATCTCCTATATCTAGACCCATATGCCTCAAGCACATCTGAACATGCTAGGATCAGAAGAAGTAAAAAAAGGAATAAGATCAGATAAGTAAGAAGGTATAGTCATTGTTGAAACCTCTTTACATCAAGAAGACAGGAAAAAGAAAGATCGCTCATCTCTTATTGATATGGATAGACTGCCAATGTGTGGGAGCTCTTCAAGAAATTAACTTGATAACAAGTAAGATATGTCTAGCATTTTGTGCTTACATTAGAATATTTCCTAGAAACCGCAGTTTTAGCTTAATGGATTAACTTTGGTTTACTGTCTAGCTGACATCCAAACTGGCATTTATGCAACCTTTTTCTAAAGTTCCCTGAATGCTAATACATTATACCTTCTAGTCAAGAGTTCTTATACATACTATAATTTCTCTCTTTCCACTTTTTTGTACCATCTTCGTTAACAGTGTACCTTAACTTTTCTGGCATTCAGCATTTCTGAAGTCACTAGTTTCAGTTCCCTCTACAAGAGAGATGGGTAGATGGACCAAGTATAGGAAAGACAGGATTGTACTTGAATGAGTTGCTATCAGTAGGCTAGACCAGAAAAACATGGATTGACCCAAGAAAAGGGATGTGATAGCTGATAATGTTACAGAGAAGACGACCCCCGGAGATTAACAAAAAATAATGGAATGTAACCAGCCCAAACATTATTTGGATTAAGGATTTGTTTTTATCACAAGTACATGATCAGGAGAGTAAAACATAAATGATAGCTATGTTGTCAAACGCGACGCCTAGGCGGCCTAGGCGTGCGGGTTGGAGAGGAGGCGCCTCGACCTGGGGAAAGTTTCTCCCGGTGTGGCGATGCCTAGGCAACCGCCTAGGCTCGCCAGGGGAAAAAGGCGATATTTAGGCCGGTTATTAGAACTAATTAGTTATTAACTTCTTGTGTTGCTTCATGAATGCTTGTTTAATGCTTATTAAAACTTATTATTAGTGTTACTTGTATGCTTATTGCTTAATGCTTACTAGATGTTGAATATTGGTTATTTGTTGCTTCTTCCATTACATATAGTATATGTATAGTTGTATACAAAATTGGAGAATATCAAGAACATGCAAAAATCCTGGGCGGACGCCTAGACAAGGCGGGTGACTTGTCGCCTCACCTCGCCTAGCATCCAGTACAACATGAATGATAGTACCTAATATGGATGGAGCGTAAAACATAACCAGTTATAAATTGAATCCCTTACCTTATCAGGAAAGATTTCAGAGAAAGTCCTTTTTTTTATATTAGAAGAAAGCTTCGATTTCACAGAATATCTAATAACTGACCAAGTGATATATATATATATATATATATATATATATATATATAAACAACCATTGATCGTTTATCATAATAAATACGAAAGAGTTATGTACAAATTGTGAAAGGTAAGTTTTTTTATTTTTTGAGTGGCAGGACGGGGATGTAGGGGAATAGGGGAGCGAACAAAACAAAGGTAGCTATATTGCTTACCATGGAAGCACTCGATTTGAATAGCACTCAAGTAAAGGTACTAGAACCTCAGCAGATCTCAGATTTCCATCGACCTAAATGAGAAAAGAAAATGTAAAGTTATTGTAGACTTGGTTATAAAGACAAATGTCACATCCTTAAAAATAGCACTTGTACGTTCAAAGAAATTGCAGAAAAAACATACACAAGCCTTTGAGAAATTGGAGATTATTGCTTCTTCGATCCCTTGAATCACCATTGACATATATTCCGGATCAGTAACACCAAGTTCAGAAAGCACCTCCAATTTTTGTGCAAGAGATATAGTAGAATCATCAAGTGAAAGCAAAGAAACAATCCTTTCCACCACAATTTTCTTGTAACTTATTCCTTTTTTAGAATCACGGACCTTTTTAATATATAGACCTATTTGAGCCAATGCCTTCAAGGACAAGTTCCACAAGAATGTGTCATCATGATTACCAATGATAATGGACACAAGGACTGCTAGAATATCCTCATATATAACCTCAGATATAGGTGAGCAATCTCCTGGGAAGGTTGCAAGTACTTGCAAGCCCTTTACTGCAAATAAATAATACTATTTTAAGCATCAGGGGTAAATGAAGAATGCACATTCTGTACAAATACCACTTGGTTAAGAACAATAACGACGACATGAAAGACACATGAGAAATCAAATTTTCTCAGTAATCTAAGCTGGTCAAGGCCATAAGATCTAAAAAAACAACATTGAAGCCACCTACAAGGAAATAAAGGTTTAGAAATGATATATTGTTACTACTATGGATATTCATGTTTGACATAGACTTAGGTTTCTTAACCTGGTATAGAGTTTATTGGAGCCTCCTCATCCATCTGCATCCTATTCCTGAAGGCACTGATTTAAGAATCTTCAGATACCCAATACGAATTTAAGTATGTTTCCTAAGGAGCTAAAAAAAATAGGCTTCTAGTTCCCAAGTTCAATAATTGGGTAAGCGTATAAGCAGCACTGTTAAATCACTTCAACCTGTAAACATGCCTAATTACCAAAAGTCACAAACCGCCTCAAATTTCCACCATCGTTACCAAAAACTACCCTCCAACTGAAAATTTTCAAAATCATTTCAACCCTAGAATGGAAACAAAGGCAAATTCCCAATGTTTCCCTAAAAGTTGCACTACATCCGATCTCATAAAAGACAGTAGCGTCTGTCTATGCAGGTTTGGGTGGGGGGGGGGGGGGGGGGGGTGGGGGGGGTGAGGGGGAAGGGGGGTGTTGGTGTTCACCAATAAGTGTCTTCCAAAATTCGAATAAAAAAGAAAATTAAAGAACGTATAATATGCTCAGAATTTTCAAAACAGAGTCTAAAACTAAAACAAATATACAAGACGACTAAATTTAAAAACATGATGTATGAAGCATATAAGCAGCTGAAACAACAATAACATGCAAGCAGTGGTCAGGCCCGAGCAGTTAGTCAAGTACTAACAAAATAAATGAAGTTAAAAAAACCAAAGCAGTAAACATAAACAAGTGAACTGACTATTATTCATTAACCAACTGCTTACTTATCTGAAGAAAATGGAAACAAGACAATGAAAAAATCAGTATTCGTTGATACTGCCTAGGCAAGCTTAAGTGGGAGCAATGGTAGGGGCCAGGTACCCAAAACGGGTATAGCTGTCTTGAATAGACAACATAGTGTATCATTATCTGCACACCCCATTTATGAACGAAAATCATATAGTATATTCCAAAAATTCAATAATTCCAAAATGAATGTCTTTTTAGCAGAATAAACAAGCGAGTTTCAATTGATGCAAGGTACAGGAACCAAATGATTTTATCCAAAAAAAGTGTTAAAATCCAACACTCCAATATAGCTATGTTTTAATTAGGGTTATTTACACTGACACCCCCTATGTTTTATGTTTACTAAGCGGACCTCCCCTAGTTTGAAAATAAATACACGGACCTCCCCTGCCCTTTATATTTTTTTTTAAGTAGGGGTGGTCAGTGTAATAACGTTACATAAATCATAAAAGTTAGGGGAGGTCCGTGTATTTAACACAAAACATAGGGGGTGTCAGTGTATTTATTTTCAAACCAGGGGAGGTCCGCTTAGTAAACACAAAACATAGGGGGTGTCAGTGTAATTAACCCTTTTAATTATTAGTATCATTTGGGGCTTTTCCACATGAGAGGGAGCCTAGATGTCGCTACTTGATGGTAAGTTATTGTTCCTAAAGATAAATCTTCTATAAAGTTAAGTATATCCAAACTTATAAGTTTTAAACCAGTTTGTGCTGATTTCCCTCTAGGAAGAGAGAAAACATCAAAAAAGGAAACTGAGTTTAAATTGCTTTGGTCAGTACATCAGTGAAGCACTTCCATGCCGCTCTAATATTTGTCGTGTAAGGATCCGATCTAGGGTTTCCAGCCATCCGGAGATTAAAAAAATGAATTCAGCTTTACTTACATATTGGATTTACAATTTTACCGAAGTTCACCATTGTTTTGGTTATATCCCCCTGTTTTCGCGTGATCTTCTTTGGATCTGGCGTTGCATTAGTTAGCTTACGGACAGTGTAAAACTTAAATCAAATCTTATATAAAATGAATCCACAAGAACATTAGTTGGGGGTGTTGATGACCTTGAATAGATCTTGGGATAAAAGCTTTCTCGCCATGTGTATAAATGTGAGGGCACATGGATCATTGCATATAAAAATGTAAATATTGTCTTCTTCCACTTTCTGAATGGGAGTAGTGAGTGCAGAAGTGGTACACATGGAAAGGGAATGAGAGAGCACAGAGAATCTAATGTGAACAACTTGTCATTAGACCCTAGCATCAGAGATGGTCAACCATGCTTAACAAAAGAATGTATTAAGCAAAAGCATTGTGTCAAGAGCGTACATGAAACAAAAAGTGCTGAGCTGGAAAAGTTTTACCAGCATAAGAGGCATGTTCTCGTACGGTGCTTCCAATGCTACCAAGATTCACCAAAGTGGATTTAAGAACGTAAGTTAATGAACCAGAGGAATTGTTGAGCAGAGACCACCAACTGTCTTGAACTTGCTGAGAGAGGTCTTGAACAGTGCTAGTCAATTCTTGACAAGAAGCAAGGAGTTCGATACACAAGTAAAGAGCTCCAAAATTCAAAACGTTAGACATCTTCTCCATAAAGCAAGCATTAGAACTGCTGATAGGAACACCCAAGAGATTCATCAAACGTGGAAAAAAATATTGAAACACTCTACTGCAGCAATCAGTGGAGACCTTTGAAGCAATAGATAGAATAGCTCCAAGTGCACTAAGATGGTTCAGGTTTTCTTTGGAAGTTTCTGGGTAACTTCTTTCAGAGCTCAAACATTCAAATTTTGCCGAAATATCATGATCATCAAGGATCAAATTTATAAATGAATCACCCCCAGGGAAATTTAACTGTGAAATTGCCGTCTGCAAGCATATAAGGGCTTCTTTTACAATTTGACCTTCCTGTGACACCATATCTCCAGTTGATTCTGAGATCATTGAGATTACAGTCCCTTTAGGTGAAAAGTTAAAAATCACATCTTTTAGGGCAAACCATATAGCTTTAGCATGCTTGACCATCTTCCCAGCCCCATATTGTATGATGCAGTTGTTAAGGTACTTCAGAGAATCAAGCTGAAAGGACTTTGAACAATAAGTCTCTTAAAACATTCCAAAAGTAACAATAATATTAATATAATATGAGTTATAAGTCTTGAGCACAGATAAACATAACGGTGACTGTACAGATATTACCACAAACCTTTGCTAAAGGAACAGAAGAGGAAAGTTTCTCAAGCAGCAGCGGAATGACAAATGGCTCAAAAAGTGGACTTGAACAATACGCATTCTGTGAAACATACAACTAGATGATATGAGGAACATAATGAAGCTATAGATGAGTTTATTCTAACTTACTAAAGAAGGAAGTCCTACAAATCATGCAACATAAAGGAAACAGTTAATTCAATAAAGGCAATAAAGGATGCAACTACAGAACCCAAGCACAATGCAAATTAGCTCCATAACATATCGTAAAAAAGATTCTTAAGTTATGGCATTACGGAGGGCCAGAAGCTATAAAAGTTCAAGGGCAAATTTAATATAAGTCCGTAGTTTTCAAAAAAATAGTGGGGATCCTAGTCACTTTCTAATTAACATTCAGCCCTCAAACTATATATGCGGGTAATAAGTTGGGAATATCTATGGTATGTATGTATAGTTGGACTCCAGCCAACAAGAGCTGAATTTATGGACGGTTTTGCCCCTCCATATAAAGACAAAGCTAATTCACACACACACACACAGATACACGCATTACTCCAATATGTGTGCTTTTTCTATAAAATAATTCTATTTTTCAGGTTTTAA
Source organism: Iris macrosiphon (assembly GCA_036927795.1). Taxonomy (NCBI): domain Eukaryota; kingdom Viridiplantae; phylum Streptophyta; class Magnoliopsida; order Asparagales; family Iridaceae; genus Iris; species Iris macrosiphon. The sequence goes on along the minus strand of JAYESA010000013.1, from coordinate 174,557,422 downwards.
TTTTTAAGAAACATAGTTTAGCTTTGTTAAGAAATAAGCACCACTATAATTTGAACCAAGGAAATAATGTCCTTGTTATAGTTAGATTTACTAATGATTAAGATTATTAGGCATAACATGTTTTTACAGTAGAAGAGTTGCTTTTGGTGACTGTATGGTATACTTAGACCTAACAAGTTACATCATAGTACTAATAGACCTAACAAGGTTGTAGATGCCAGATGTCAGGTTCAAGTAGGTTACTAGGTTTGGGTTTTGAAATGTCGGATGTCAAATGTCAGAGACATGTTAAAATGTCAAATATCTATAAATATATAGTATATTACATATTATATATACTATGTTCTATCTAATTGTAATTTCTAAATATTTAAATGTCCTAAATTAAGTAAGAACATAACTCGATAACAATTTAAGTACAAATAAAATACTAACATTGAAATATAAAATCAAGTAATTTAAGTCCCTAATTAAGATAAGTACAAATATAAAACTACTAAATTGTGTAAGTTTTAGTCTTGTTAGGTCAAAACTCAAATCGAGAGAGAGGAAGAGAGAGAATAACATATAGATAAAGGGAATAAAGACAGGAGAGAACTTTACCTGAGGGGAGGGCCGCCAGCTAGGGCTAAAGAGGACCATAAAGGGGGTGGGGGTGTTATTTGATTAGGGCACAACACAAAGGGAGAGCCGGGGGAAAGGATGTTGTTCGCGTGCAAGGGGGGCTTTCAGGGGTTAACAGGTTGGAATCAGTTAACCATTTAGAGTTTTAAAAAAAAATCCTAGTTTTAAATATACCGACCAATATTGGATTATTTTGTGTCGACCGACATATCGGGTTTAGGTCTACACCCGACATATCGGTCGATATTCTCTCAAACGACGACATAAACGACATATGGCACAGACGTGTCAATTGACTCATTTTTCTGGTGAAAATGATACGTCGGACATGTCGACGACATGTATAACATTGATAAATGTGTTAAATATAATTAATTTTTCTATGTTTTAAAAACATAATTAACTTTTGTTTTAAATAAACACTACTAGGATTCGAATCCAGGAATTGCATTGTTCTACCCTCCCCTTGCCACAGGCTTTAATCACTTGGTAATGCGGTTGTTATTTTTATATTTATTATTGATTAAGTTTATTAGCCCTAACGTTTTGCTTTTATAGTATAAATGTTATTACAAATTGATTATACAATTGTTGTTGTGGGAAGTGACTGCAAAGAAATTAGGAGTATCACATGCAAGTATGTAACATGTTTAGTGTACTATGTTAAATATACATATAACATGTTAGGTGTAATAATAGTATAAAACCACATAGGCATTAAAACCAACATTTTTACTATAAAAGTAATATGTTATGTCCATAAACATTATGTAATAACAAATGTAACAATAAAAATATACATGGAGATAACAATAACACAATACCAAGTAAAAAATAACATATCCAACTTTTTTGGTTTGCTATTTTAAGAAAATAAATAGATATATAATTCAAACATTTTTGTCACCAAAAATTTACAAATAAGGCATTCTACATAAGTACCAGAGGTCCTAGGTTTAGATCTTAGTAGGCTAAAAAATAATTATGTAAAATTCTTACTACTTTCAGAGATAAAATGAGTAGTATATTATTAGAGAAAAAAAATAGGAGAGGGGGAGAAATGGGAGAGAGTTCCAAATCTTTGTGGGCTACAAAAATTGTAAAATAATTTGCTACTATATTTGTAAAAGAGAAAATTAGTGAATACTATATCTTTAGAGAGAGAAGACAATAAGCGAGAAAAGGGGAGATATACAATAGGAGAGAGACTGAAAGTATATTTTTAGAGAGAAAATGAGAGAGAAGAAGAAGAATGTAGGAGAGAGGGAGAGAAAATATGAGAGAGACGGAGAAAAATATAGAGAGAGTGCAAGAGAAAGAATAGTCAGAGAAATAAATAGTAGAGAGAAGGATAAAAATAACTGCTAATATGAAAGCAAATACCCTAAACTTTCCCCGAGTTGCCAGGTGTTACCCTATACTATTATAGTTAGTAACTAAATACCATGAACTTTCTTCAATTTGCAATTTTCTACTCTATGCCGCCAAGGATATAGTATTAATATGAAAATAAGAAGGGAATCATGCTAACGGCATAAGGTAGCAAGTTGTGAATCAGAAAATTCAGAATGGTAGCTGCTAATTATATTAGATCAAAGTAGCAACTTGCTAATTCTAATTGTAATAGTTTAGTGTAGCAACTTGCATGATAGGAAAATTTTAGGGTATTTAGTTGCAAATTAGCCACACACAAAAAGGTGAGAAAGAAAACGGGAGAAAAATAGGAGGGAGAGAGTTGTAGAGAAAAGATAAGATGATAAAGAGGGAAAAGAGGAAATCTTTTCAAGTTTTTTGTCCTTATTAGTGGCAAACTGGACTTTTTGGGCTGCTCACAAGGGCTGTACAGCCATATAATAAGTGTATAAATGTTTGAATTCCTTCGGTGTGTACAAGGGGCTGGAACCAAATGGAGAATTGACTAGGGATCCCTACCATTATTTTTTTTCTTTGAAAAGTAGGACGTCCAAATTTCTATAAAGTTCAAGATATACTACATATAGGCAAGGAAACGTTTGCATAAATGAATCCACATATCACATCATTGGTTATAAAAATAAAATCTAGAATAGCTCCATTCAATTAGGATAGCCATAAAGAAAGAAATGCAGCCTCTTGTAGCAGGACTTGTAGTATTTCATACAAGTTTGAACAGTAACTAACATAACTACATATTTGTATATAGTCCCAGGCTGCATGAAAAGTAACACAAATATCAGACTACAACATACCATTAGTGCCCTGGAAAGGTCATCTCTTTTTATCTCAAAATCATCACTTCTTGGCTGCATTAATGAAAAACCACGAATTAAATTAACAAACATGAAAATATAGCACAAGTAGGAATTTATGCATGCAGCCATGGAGAGATACAAAGGCTTCATATAGAAACAAAGATGTACATCAGCTTATCGAGTCAAGCAGATAAAGCAGAAAAAAGAACATTATATGTGCAATAAGTGAAGCCATCAGTCAGTCACTTGGTGAGTATACCATATACAAATAAAAAGGTGACAATAGAATATCCAGGATGTTTAAGGCTGCTAAGGAGATACAAAACAATCTTAAAACAATGAACATTTCCTTGAGCACTGGTGAAGACTTTTTCTAGATTATATATGAAGAGTGGCTTTATCAGCAACATAGTATCAACAAAACGTGGTAGATAAATAAAAAACAACAGAGATATATACTTAAGTGTACATAAGACAACTAATGAGTTAAGCATAAGACTATGAATCATTAATGTTGTAAAAGGAATATCACGTCACTAAGAAGACAAACTATTAGAAGTTGCCTATTCATAAATTATATTTTGATAACAAAAAGGTGTTGAGATAAAGCATTCAATAAGTACCTAGTTTTGCTCAATGATACCACCTCTTAACAATAATGAATGTTTCTTCTTGTATGTGAATCAAGGAAAACTATTGTGCGCTCTAAGATTATTCCTCAACGCACTTCTTCGCAGTACGAGTAGTTTTTTAGGTCAAAACACAAACACTTTTAGACATTACACCATCACTAATATTACTGACCACACGTAAACACTTAAGGAGTGTTCTTTTAGGGGGGAAACATCTGCAGGGAAACACTTGAGGGGCATTCTTTTAGAAACAAATACCTTCTTATAACATGGTTCTTCCTGATATGACAGCTGCTGAAAAACTGATTACGTGCAAAAACTAAGACAACAGCGCACTTCCAAACTAGCCCTAGCCAAAACTAGGCAAGGAAAAAAATTCAGAAAGTTCTAGCACTAGTCCGTGAAGATCTTTGAGAATGAAGAATGCACAGTGAATACACTACTGAAATGTTTACATGTAAATCAGGTACAATAGTGCACTTTTTGCACTTATGCAAGTTTTGCATAGTAGCAAAGAGGACATGAGATGAAATTGTGCCGACCTCAAAAATTTGCCACAAAGGCTTGGTTGTTGTACATTAGAAGGAATTGCAATGTATGCTCCAGTGACACTTACATGAGAGAGGAACTACTGACTCTGTCTTTTTAATGCCCTTACAAGAATGAGCGAGGGTTTGCATGAATAGATGACTTCAGCAGATAATGGAGCTCGGCTTCAACGTCTACACAAGCCCAGACAGGTCCAGCTGGATCACCCCACCTCTATGTATTGGTAACTAATCCCGATCAGAAAGTAAAGCTGGCTCCAACTAATATGAAGCTCAAGAAGCACCAGAAGTGACATATGCCAAATAATGTGGTCCTGAACGGGCTATCGATCAGATCTCGGGTTTTAAGTCTTAAAATATTCAGACAAGATTGTAGATGTTGTATGTCGGGTTCATATTCGATTGGGTTTTTTAATGTCGGATGTCGGGGACATGTAGGGGACATTTTCAAATGTGGGATATCAACAAATGAAATATTTGATATGTTATATAACCTAAATATCCTATCTAAATTCAATTTCTAATACAAATTGCGAATAATTTAAAAGTAATTCTAATATGGTAATATGGTGTATGCCTAGTCGGTTGGAGCTTGGAGTGACTAGAGTAGAGTTTGGCCGGCTAGTGTTGGAGGAACAACAACAAATCAAGAGAGGAAAGAGAGGCGACAATAACAAATCGAGAGAGGAGAGAGAGAGAGGCGGCAACAAATGAGATCAAGAGAGGAGAGAAACAGAAGTTAGGATTTAGTTGGGGTAAGTTATAGATACGGGTTTAATGCATTTTTATATAAACCCGACCCAAAATTAGAACAACGATTCTTCGAATAACTATTGCAAATAACTATTGCAAATAACGTTATCGGCCGACATGTCGAAAAAATATAGAAAAATCGATCGATTTTTTACACGCCATAGACAACATTTTGGACAAATGTGGCCTTTTCCCCTCAAACCCGACATGTCGGCCGACATCTACAACACCGATTGAGACAACATCACTTGTAATAATATAATGTAATCCTAAAAATGTACTCCAAGTGGGAGATGAGCTGCATTTCAAAGTAAACTATACTCACATGTTATTATGATTATAACTTTACTTGCATTGCCAAAAAAAGAGGGGGAAAACTCTGGCCATACAAACTTAAGGTGCAAACTAGTATAAACTTAGAGGAACAATACAATGTGGCTCAATGTGAGATATCACATGCTACAAGGTGATTATAGGTATAATAAAGGTAACAATATGAATACAACTCTCACGGTATAATAAGTGAAAGTTATACACTTGATGTTGTCAGTATTGATATCAAATGTCTATGATTATATGATACACAAACATCCAGTATTGCTAAAACTAAACCATCACAACTCACAAGTGAATGTGGTGACTTTTGACTCCCTTAACCAATATAATGTGTTTCTATACCCATTTTATATATTTTCCCGAAATTTCATGGTATAAACTAACAAGCTCCGAATGTTCAATCCTTCGGAGAGGCTTATAACATGAGAAACAATCATTAAAGTTTAACCAAAAAACAAAGGTCTCTTCATATCCTAGAGAAGTTGACTGAATGTATCATGCAGGACAGTACAGAGCATTCATGTAGCATCTAATCGAACTGACAGTTTTTACTGTTTACTACCTAGTACCTCCTCAGTAAAGGGTGACTAGTACACTTGAATCTTCTACAGAAACTATATTTGTGACTAGCCCTACATTTTCTTTCGTTTCCCCAAATTGTTACCTCAAATTAAGAGGTCAAACGGAATCACAACGCTAACAGCTTCTTCAAATTTTACGTAAGTGTTGTGTTTCCACGTGTTTTTCCTACACTAATTATCACTTGTCATTTATCCACCATGGGAACCTCCTAAGCTCATATATCAGCATGTGGAAAATGTCCAACAGAAGATAAAAGAATTATTGATTGTTCAAAAAAAAGAAAATATCTTTATTTGCAACTTGAGTTGGCTTCCTCCTAATGACCCTAAATGAAATCAACAAGCCGAAAATTTCTTACAATTTAGTTAACAAAATGTTTCCACATGTTTTTCCTGCATATACTATCAGTTGTCTTTCATCCTTGTGGGAACCTCCTAAGCTCATAATATCAGCATTTGGAAACCTGTCTCCTCTGACCGAAGGTAAAAGAATTGCCTGTTGTTCTCACATAGAAAATGCCCTCTTATTTGGTCAAAAGCTTTTGATAAAACTTATTTGATGAAAACCCTCGATGAAAAATAGTCCCCGGAAATAAAATTGTTAATTGTGACTGTAGTTAACTATTCAAATGGTGAATACCAAAGAATGCCTACATTAAAGAATAACTTTGTCAAAACTCACCTACATATAGAAAGGACAGAAATCAAAGCAGTAAAAAGAGTGGAAGTGTCAAATTACAGTCATTATTTCAACCATATAATGGCCACTATGTAAATCTGTGTAAATGGAATAAAGTAAACCCAGTTGTTATGACAATGGAACTCTATATACGGGTACTATTTGACACGATGGTTTCTATTAATATAATGCATAGCTACAAAATGAACAGTGTTCTTCCTCAGATTCACCTTCCTAGACTGTCAACAAAAATCTGGCCACAAATATGTGACTGGATGGAAATCCAATAACCAAGCCAGACACACTGAATCAAGCCAATGGACTTACTAGGAGATAAGGGATAAAAAAGGAACCTCCTAGGAGGTATAAACTATAAAGCACCCCAGTAAGATGACCAAATATCAGAACCTCAAGATGCAGACGAAGGGAACTAGACCCAGCAAGTCAAATACTCTTTACATCAGAATGCATGAAAATAGCATGCTTATGAATCTTCATGGAGAGTCAGTTCAAAGTGTCAAAAGTACAAATTAATTGGGAAAATTGCAGAACAAGAGCCTAGGAAAGAATGGACAAACAAGCTTCAGAGGTAACAGGGAAAAAAGAAGAAGAAAAGCTTAGTTAACTGAGCAAGAAGGTAGCAATGCTACGAGGCAATATCCCTACAAACAAATTGGTAAAAAGATGCAGTCAATTACCAACATCATCATCAAAGCCATGTCCCGTCAGAATGGGTCAGCATGAGAGGTCCTATTGATAAAACTGAGTCTTTCCCAATTAGCCGGTAAACCTACATTTTAGCTATAGAGTTTAAGCTCATGCAATCAAGGACCATCCAAAGAAGGGTGTAGGGCAGCATTGTACCCTAAATATATTTTTTTACTAATTCTCCCTATAGACTCGTTAATGCTACGGATATTTTAGTAAATACACTTAATTGTTTTGAATTTTAAAATAAATAGGCATTAACTTTTGGTGGAAAATCATAAAGTTGTCTCATTAAATGTATTTGAACATTTAATTTTCCACGAAAAAATAATGCATATGTATTTTAATATTTTAAAAAACAAAGTATATTTACTAAAATGTCAGATATCTTTAGCGAGTCTACTATCCGACTTAAGCACGGGTTTTATTACATCAATCTCATGATTCCTCGATCCACCGCTCAAGAAGATCAATCTCGCACACTCCCCTTACGCTGACCCTCCGACTTACGATCCTCTATCAGGTAGATCGCTCCTCCAGATATTGCTCTTGATTAGTCACTACCTGAATATCCTATTTCATCCCCTTTTAAATTTACGCGCATATCACGCTCGGAGAATTTGGACAACCGAGCTGATTTCTTGGGTCTTTATATATATACACCAGAAATGTTAATGTTTTATTTCTGAGTTTCTCTAGATTAACATTTTCTCAAATTTGTTATCAAACTACCAAGGTAGATTACAACTTGAGTGAAAAATATTAAATCTAGATAAAATATAAATAAAACAAAGAACAGCATTTGAATATATATATATATATATATATGTGTGTGTGTGTGTGTGTGTGTGTCATAGAGATGATGCATTTCACTATAGCAAATTGTAGCATCTTACCTCTTCATCTAGACAGTCTGGGGAACTTGGAGGATGCTCCTTGGTTACATGAGCTTAAACTGCAACCTAAAAGATAAGCCACCTGCCTACCAACTGGCTACCTATATTTCATGGTATGACCCTCTTATGCTCATATCTAGCCACCTTGGCTAGAAATTTGGCACCAACATAGAGAATTGACGTCATGTCGATAGACAGTCATAAAACTGTCAAATCTTTTATGGAGCTTTTTTATGCTCCATAACCAACCACATTCTGATAGGAGAAGGCTTGGATGATATATATATATATATATATATATATATATCCAATGACCATTTAGCCTAGTGGTTAGTGGAGAAGCATGCGGCCCGGGTGGTCGGGTGCTCGAGTCTCAGTGGGAGAGTGGGAGAGTGGAAGGGATTAATTACCAAGGGTCTGTGTGCCCCCCACAAGGCCACATCATATAATTGCCTTGGTCAGCCTCTGCCTAGTGTGTAAGCATGCCACCTAGGCACATACGTACACAAAGTTGAATGGTTGGTCAACCTAGGCCCTTGACAGGGTACCTACGAGGTGGCCGCCCTGGGCTGTTAGAAGGCACGTTTTGAACAGTGATTTAATGTCTTACAGGTAATCCACCATATAAGTGTTAAGCAAGATGAGCCAATGGCAAATCTAATAGTTATCTTTGGAGTGCTTTGATTATTCAATTTCAAAAACATAGCAAACCTAAACACAAGGAAATATATCTCGAAGATAAAACCAAATCTCAAGTTCGCACTTCATATTTGAACACAGTTTCCATCCCAGTCATGGAACCTCTAGAGAGTTTCAGGTTCGGCAATTAGGCCCACTTCGGTCTCTTTTTGGGTTTCGACATTTAGAAGAAACAAATTATATGATATAATGCAGTTTAAACAGGAAATACGTTAGCTATTCTACTTGATTTTCTACTCTCCTCGTATCCAACATCATCTACTGTGGTTTTACTAGTGCATCATGACTCACAAGCCTGCATCTTTATAATGGGTTTGTGCATGTCCACTCGCATCTCTCCAGACAAGTAGGTTGACTAAGATCCCGAGCCCTATGAATCCCCTTACAATTTTGGACCAGAATTTGAAGCTAATAGTGGTCTTATGTATAAATTAGGAAAAGTATGAAACCATTTTTTAGGTAACTTTAACCATACACCTTGCAAAACCTATAAAAGCACTAGTTTAGAGTTCAGTATCAAACTAAAATCTCAGATTTGTCCATATGAGAAATAAAAGAGGAGAGATGGGAAAGGGAGTCAAGCAGGGTAGAATACAACAACAACAAAGCCTTTATCCCAACATTTTGGGGTCGGCCCAACCGGGGAAGAATCAACAAAAAAGTAAAAAGTTAGTAAACCAGCAACGCAAGAGAATCTGAGGGGCTAGCTGTAAACACTCATTTTTCCTCCTTTAAGATTACACTTAGGTTAGAACAGTTATATTGGACATCTTTTCAAGTTCCAGGTTTTTCCAGTAATACTCCAAAACCGATAGTCAAGTTCCGTAGAGATTGGCTTTGGTCAAGAACAAAAATGAAACTGCCAATACTTGCACGCATCGATCAAGACTACATCCATGGTTTAATTGAGATTTGGCAAACATACTGACTGTTACTAATGATCAATGACAGGAAACCAAACAATAGTTGTCAGGATAAAATCATAAAACATAAGAATTGCTAGTAAAGTACCGAATCAGCATCCCTCAAGGGAAATACCAGAGCAAAATAATGGCTGGGAAAATTAACTTAACCAAATATGTACTTGAACAATTGAATGGTAACATATGTACAGAATATGATGTTTGATTTCAAGACAACCAAAGAAAATTTATAATTAGTGCTTCTTCGTCCTACCACACCCCCTAACAAAGGGACAATCAACTATACAATGATATCCTGTTATAGTACCAGTACAAGTCTTCAAAGCCATTGCAACGAATGCAGTAAGTATCCGAATGCAGTAAGTATCCCATGGAAATGCTAAATATGCATACAGCAACATGCAAACAGTTTATAAGTGGTAAGTCCTTTCTAAACTTACATGAGTGAAATATATAGGAAAATAGCGGCCCAAAATATCAAATATATCCCCAGCAAAGCTTGCTACTGAACAAGATGGATCTTGAAACGTCCGCATCAAAGTTTCCACCAAACAAAATGTGAGCATTAAGCAAGGAGGATCTGTTTCTTCCTCGATGGCATCACAAATTCCATAGATAAAGTCATCACCCTACACCATAATATATAGGGTAACATTGTTAAGTAACATGAGAGAACAAATCTCATTTTATAACAAAAATACACGTGGAGATAGAATGAGAAACAGTAAATAAACAAAACCAAAAAAAAAACCTCCCAAGCAGAGATTAAAATTGGTGGTAAAAGGTAAATAGATGTGTCAGTTACAAGTAACCATAATAGACAATCATGACATGTCATTATATAGCCAATAGTTCAAATTTTTCTTCCTTCCCCAGCGTTTATGCCAATATGCCACGATCTAGCTTATTCAGGCTTGAACTATTATGGCATAAGCTATCCTTCAAGCTAATTTGACCTAGAACTAATAATTCTAAAATGCAGTACAAAATCAAGCTATGGGGACAACACAATATGCAACAATAGTTGCACTTGAAGGCCACCTAAATAAGAATATACCAATCAGGGTGTGTTTGGTTGCAAACAAGTGAAGTCAAACTGGTGAAAGTGTCACTCTTTTGTAGAACTTTCATCACTTTTGTTATTGGTTACAAGCTAGTGGAGCATGATTTCCAGTTTCATCTTTTGACATGAAATGGGTTGGATCTTGTCCCCTTAAAATTGTGGATGTAACACCCTCTCTTTCAAGCCCACTGTGCGATGAAAGTGAAATTGAATAATTTTGTATTCACTACTCACGTTTCACTAGGTGACAGGTGGACAAATCCACACTTTAATCCATTCCACTTGATTGCTACCAACAGGTAAAGTGATGGAAGTTACACTTCCAAGAGAACAAAAACTTTGTAAGCAAACAAGATATCTGAAAACTCACTTAAAAAAGTAACTTTTATGAAGTCACTTTTTTCACTTCACTCCACTTGCTTTCAACCAAACACACCCTTAAACAATAGAAGGAGCTATATATATATATATATATATATATATATATATATATATATAATTCAGATGATTAGTTATGAGAGACTACTGTTAGATATTTTAATGAATCTATCAGATCATTTATCTATCGTAGTCACCTAAAATGCCATATGAATAAATAACCTATAAGCATGTCAAAAATTAAAAAAAGTGCATGAGCACATAACCAACTAAAATACATACTACTGCACATTTTTACTAAAATTAAAAAAGATGTGATGACAGATTTCAGATTTTGGTAGAGTCATCAAGTTTATTGTCTTTGGTTCTCAATTGTCAATTGGTTCTTTCATTCCGTTCTGGGAATTTGTAACCGAACCGACCAAAATAACTGATTGGAGCTGAACCCAGTGGGACTGGAACATTCCAACTCAATGTAGTGGAGGCACTAACAGCCTAGAACAATTCAGATCATTTCATAAAAGTGGGGAAAAGGCACAAGGGATCTTGACTACAAGACCCACCAGTTGAACAGGGACGAAAGTCAGCCTTGGTGATCCGACGATGCCGAGTGGAACAGTCGTCGCTCGAAGGATAAAAGTTACCCTAGAGATATTCCCCAGGAGTTCACGTCGAAGGGAAGGTTTGACACCTCGATGTCGGCTCTTCGCCACCTGGAGCTGTAGTATGTTCCAAGGGTTGGATGAAAGTAAGAAAAATGTGGTTAATTCGGTTTTTTGTATATGCTGGTTAGGTTTTGTTGCAAACTGTCTAGTTCTTGCTTTGGTTTATTTTGGGAAAAAGGGCAAGTCAACCCTAACAAGTACAATTCGGTTCCCTTAAGAGCGGTTCGCACGTGTGTCAACTAGGGAAGAATTAGTACCAGATGCTACAACCTACTCTTGTATGCTTCTTTTGACAATTGATTTTATTGTCTTTTATATAACTATTTGATTGATACCTTTGTTGCAATTCATCTTGTAAGATACGGTTCGTCCGGGTGTCACTTTTGGCTATATGGACCAGAAACGAGTGACATTTGCGACATTTGAGGATGGTAGATCCAAAACAGTTCCTAGGGGATAGATGGATCTCGGTAACTAGGTTCCAAGTACATCAGGGTTAAACTAAAATTGTTATTTAGTCCTGCACAATAACATGAACTGCATGCATATGTCACTCTTAAGCAATGTTTGCAGTATGTGCATCGGTTTTGGAAGCTTGCTATGAGCATCGGTTTGTTCAGCAGATTTCGGTGGTTTTGAATGGGTCGGTTCCGTTAGTTTCTGGATCAGGTTCGGTATCGATTTCAGTCGATACGTAAAACCCTCCTTTAAGTTGAGGAAAAAGAAAACAGGTGCAAAATACAAGTTTATAAATAAACTGAAACTAGAAGTCTAATCATACCAAAGTCATTACAGTGTCTGGGTAGGCATCCATTAAGCATAAAAGAACTTCAAAACATAACTGCAAATAATGAAAAGATATGTCAGACATAAATATTTGAACTAAAATCATGTGCCAAAACAAAAACTTATGGATGTATGGAAGTTGGACCTTCCGATCATGCACCGCTAGTGATCGTGCTTGGACATTGATTAAATATGATTCCGCCAGTGTTTTCACATCACTATTGACAACCATACCAACAGTACTCTTCCTCCTCAGAAGAGCCAAGCAGCCAACAAGTGCCCCACGCAGGGCTTGCCAATCTGCCTAATGTTCAAAAAAAGGATCAACTTACATGGAGTTAGAATAAATGAAAACTACGGCAGAAAATAAATTTCTCCCACATTCAGAATCCATGGGGCACAGTTATTTAGAGATCGATCACATAAGTTTGAAGTAAAAGGTTCTTCATAAGCAATCAATGCACTACAGGCATGTTAGATTATCATGGTATTGTTCCAGTCATAACCGTGCAACATAGCAAATAAAAAGTTAGTATTTCATAATTTATAGCTACATGTAGAATAGAAATAGAGATGCAGATAAACAGTTGGAAAACAGTACATTATTATAACAACTACAAAAGTAATAATATAGGATGGACCGTAAGCAATAGAAAAGACAGGAAGGCATAAAAAGTTTATTAACAATGGGAGCGGGAAAAGGCCATATATTAAGTTCAATAAGTAAATGCAACAAGAGAAAGTAAGAAAGTTGCAACATGTAGTTAAAGTAATTCAAATCAAAAAGAGGAGACAGGTTAAAGGCAGTATATATAGTTCATAAGTGAAACTAAAAACTCATAACATGCTAATAGGTTATTTCAAATTTGAGAAGTACAAGCTCACCAGCCTTGATGTGAAGAATCCTGCCAAGCTGCTTATAGTGGAAATACCTAATGGCTTCAATGTCAAACGACTAAGAATTTCTGCTAGTAGAAGAATTCCTGAAAATTCAGTAACAATAATACGTGTTCAAAACAACAATATAGAGAACAATAAAAATGATAAGTTAACAGTGAACTTTGAATACATACAGGTTTCACAAGTGTGTGAGGAAGAGTTAGTATCACCTGTGTGGATAAATGCTTTACTATAACCTGCCCATATGTGGCTTGGTCAGACCCACCATGAGGAGGCCCTAGTACTTAGTAGGCTAGACGGGTGGGTACCAACCACACGTAAACGGTTATTGGGATTAGAGTAGGGTTACCTAGTCCTATATACAAACCAGAGATCCTTATGTAGAAGCATGCTCTCTCTACAGGTGAATCTCCTTTCACCCGGCTAGTAAACATTGTGGAAGAATCGGAGTACCAATGTAGCTTCTCTCCAACTATTGACAATGATAGGTACATAAGGGATCAAAGGGTGACATCATTCATCACTTCTGCATACTTTACCACTATGGTACAATATACAGAAATAAGCACATCCACAGTTCTACCCACATCCATAGGTAAATGTGTATCTTATTTGCATTATATAGGAGGAATCTTATATTACATTGACTTATGTTCAATAGCCCTTATCATGTACAACCGAGTGGGATAAGTGAAATTAAGAGAGTTCAACATTTTACTCCGTAAACATTCACCAATAGTTGGTGCTGAAAAACTATTAACAATCAATTTCCTTAAGTGTTACTTAACCTTCCTCAGTTAATAAGCAACTAATTCAAAGAATAAAAATCTCCCATTTAAATTATTCGGCAATTAAACAATGTCATAGATTCAACAATAAATAAGAAAACAACAGTATCCAAGCAAGATAACATACAATGTTACAAATTCAACAAATAATGGATAACAATGTTATACATGTGAACTTACGTTTTCTATCAAATAAGTTTCAACAATTTACATTCAAAATTCAACAAAGAAGCACACACACAAAAGAAAGGTTTTGCGCACTTAAATACCATGAACTTTGCACTATGTTAACTTTGCTACCATGACGTCTTTTTTGCTAATTGATACCTTAAATGTTAATACCATGAACTTCATTAAATTGCCAGCAAAAAATGTAAAGAGACGTTTATACCCCCCGTTAGTTAAGTGCCATGAATACCATAAAGATAGTGATGGGGGCCTGTTCATTGCTGTACTTAGGGGACAAGTACTGGCGAGGCCGGCAGGGAGAGGAAAGAAGGAAGAAGATGGGGGTAGTGGTGGTGTTGGTAAAGGTTAGAGAGGAGAGAGAAAGATGGCGGTAGTGGGTAAAAGATAGGAATGAGGAAGTAGTGGGTAAAAGATAGGAATGAGGAAGAAGGTGGTGGTGGTGGTGGTGGTGGTAGTGGTGGGTTAGGGATGAGAAATAAGAAAATAATTATGGTGGATTATGGTTTAAGGAGAGGAAGAATATTGGCATCGGGATAGGGTTTAGGGATGAAGAAGGTGGTGGTGGTGGTGGTGGTAGGTTAGGATTAGGGTTTGGAGATGTAACCCTTTTTTTATTATCTGTACAGGTATTATTGCCCTAAATTTGTTAACCATGACAGTGTGTAGGTGTAGCAAAGTGAAATTAGTTAAAAGTTAAGGTAGTATGAACAAAAAAAATAGGTCATGACAGCAAGTAAACGGAGGACAAATGTATTTAAGTGCAAATTATTTTCTTAAAGACTATTAACAAAAAGGATATAAATTCAAAAAATAGCAAAAAATGAAGGCAGTAAACTATAGAGCTAACTTCTTCAAAAGCTAGAACAAACCCCTAAAAAGCAATAGAACAAATATGAAAAAAGCAAAAAATGGTTATACAAAGGAATAACAAAACCTAGAAATAGAGGTAGAAAATCATCCAAAAATATCAATAGAACATTAAGGCTCAAGAAATCCGATAGAAAATATGTCAAAATATTACAAAATAAATGTACCTTTTTCAGAAAAAAAACATAGAATATGCTAGATCCAGTCATTGGAGATGTTGGAGTCATTGCTAATGATATTGTAAGTCAATAAACGACTCCCGACATGGAGATGCTTATCCAAAGAGTTTGCTTGTAAGAGCAGGTTATTTCCAATAAATTAGTTGAAAATGATTATATAGATATATGAGTCAGTTTTTAGTTATAGGCACTGTTCTAAAAGACAGCCGCCTAGGCGCTAGGCGGCCGGTGTCCGTCCGATGCCCACCTAGGCGTCCACCTAGTCCCTCTGACGTCCGGCTATGCATGTTATGGCGGTTTTATTAACTTTGTATGCAATTTTCAATAGGTTTTTTGAAAAAAAATTATATTTTTTGAACCGCCTAGACATCCGCCTAGATGGGCTAGGCGGCGGGTGCCCGTCCGCCTAGCGCCTAGCACTTTTCACAACCTTGGTTATAGGATCAGGTTACAAAAGCTTGTATACCACTAATAAATCATGCTAACCAAAAAATAAATTGTAATGACTCATATATTGTACATGACGATATGTATCATATAATCTAATATAAAACTAAAATTGACACCAGCATATATTGTGTCTTAAATACGATATGTACAACAAAATAACAAGAACCCTTTTATCCCAAAAAAATTGGGCCGGCTGTTTGAGTTCTTTCTCCCATCCATTTATGTCAAGGGTCATATCCTCTTTAACATTAGCAATAACCATATTCTTTGTTAAAATCTCGATCATAATTTTCTTAGGCCTACCCCTAGTTCTTGATGCTCTTTCAACTAAAATCTCATCGCTCCTCCTAATTGGCACATTTATTAGTCTACATTGTCCAAAGACTACAGACCACTTGAGACTATTTTCTATCATCTTATCCTCAATTGGCACTACTCCAATTTCCAGAGAATACATTCATTTCATATCCACTTTCTCGATATATCGTCGCTAATTCGTCTTAGGATTCTCATTTCAGCTAAGCTCACTTTCTGAACTTGTGGTTTTTAATTGTCTAATACTATGATACATTGAGCATAAAGTTAATTAATTTCATGCTTAATCCTTCTCCTTTCACATTAATTCACCCTAAACCCTTCCCTAGAATAAAGGGTTAATACAAGGATTCTCCGGGACCAGTGATCCAATAAAAAAAAGGTTTTGTATAATAAATTAGGAGTCGCAATAAGCAGAAAGAGAGCATTAAGAAAAAGAAGATGAAAAATCACCTCTTGCACGAATGACATTGTCCGTTGTGGTTAGATACAGCTCCATCTCTCTCACCTGCAAATAGAAAAAACCAACAATCGCCGGCAAAAGCCAGAATTTTTATCAAAGGAACAGCAGCAAGTAGTTTCTAGAACCAATATAACAGCAACAATTCCGCACCCACCAGTGTCTCAAGAGTCAAGAGGTCCTTCTTCACAAGCGCAGCTATGGCGTCGATGCTCGCGCTCTGTCACGAAGTGAAACGACAAATGAGCTTGTTAAAACCCTAATTTCAGGAACGTAGCGAATCATAACAGAAGAAAGGCACCCAAAAAAATCCAAACTTTGGAAGGATGGAGTCACCTGCTGGCTCGGAGGACGAGAGACGTCGACGAACGCTTCAACGTGACCGATCCATGAGTTTATGGGAGGAGAATTCGCCATTAGAGTGGAGCAAAAATAAAGTAGGGTTTCGTTAGGGTTTTATTATATTACTCTTCGGTTGTGCCTCTGATTTTAGGAAAAAATTAAGGGCTAATTAGAGTCTAGACCTTGGATTTTTTAACAACTCAACGGTCTGCTTGTTAACGATATTTTCATCGGTTTTTTTCATCGATTTTGTGGTATTTTTGAGCCAATCGTTTATGTCTGCTTAATAATTTTTATTAGACACTGATTTTTGTCGGCTCAAAAATCGTCCAAAATTGATGTAATATAATTTTTTATGGCTTTATAAATATCCAAATCGGTGAATTTTGAACAATTTTATTAATTTTATTTAATTTATTCTTGATATAGTACTCAGGATGGATTGGTTGAGTAGGCACCATGCTAGTATTGATTGTCATAGAGGCGGAGTTTTATTTTAAACCCTAGAAATAAACCCGGTTCAATTGAACCAAACCAACCCAGACCCGGTTCAGCTGAACCGAACCCAGCCTTATCGGGTCGGGTCGGATCTAAACCCGACCCGAAACCCGACGACCCGTACCCGCACCTAAGTTAGGTGGATCGGGTCGGATCCGCCGCCCGACCCGCTGACCCGACCCGGACCCGTAACCCAAATCCTAATCGGAACCCTAATCCTAATCCGACTCCTATCCCGACCGCCGGCGGCCCCCTATTTAACCCCCGACCGTTTTACTCTTCCCCTAGATTATTGTGATTGAGTATTCATATATATATTGTGTGGTTGCCCTCCTTTTGGAGAGGATTATTCATATATATATTGCGTGGTTGCCCTCCTTTGGAGAGGTTATTGACAGATTTTTGTGAGTTATATAGATAGATTGTTGACCTAGAACGAACCTTACAGCGTTCTATCGCCGATTCTGCAGCGTAGGCTGGACGTACCCACGGCTTATGCCCGATTTTTCGGGTGTGGGTCGTGACAGCATCAGTGAACATGGCTTCACACATCCCTAGAGGAAGATCCAGTTCAAGACACCATCCATCTGAGGCTGGTGTGTTTCGAAACACCCGTTCGAAGTCACGACAACCGGCTTCATATTCATCCGATTCTGATACTGGGGGTCGCCAATCTCCCGAATCGGACGTTGAAAGTATAGACTCGATCTCTACGGAGACCTATACTAATACGTCAATGACATCCAAAGAAATGGGAGTCTATGCCATTGGGGATGAACATGAAGAAGCTTCCCCATCGGGAAGTACGGAACAACGCATCGCTGTTTTAGAAGCATCACTCAAAGAGATGCACGCCATGATGCAGAACATGCAACAAATATTGGTGATTCAACACGCAGCTGCACCAGTTCCTCCATCTCAGCTGCGGGTGGGGGTAGATGTACCATCAAGTCAGGAACCTGTTCAAACTCTCGTCCAAGTATCCTATGTCCTATATTCTATAGCAGGCACGCAGTAGTACAATTATGACGTTGCTGCCTCGGGATAGTTGCAAATATTCGTTAATGGGTTATTCTAAACCATTAACCATTTGCTCTAGCGCATTAGCTCTTTCAGCGTCATTTAAATTTCTAATCTGCACTATAGTGAGCTTGGAGGACGTCTTCAAAGTATCAAAGCCTAGATTCTTCTCCAGCACCATGGATATCAATTCTTTCAAAGTGAGGTAGAATATGCTAGTGTATTGTTCAACTAGCATAGCAAAGCTCGAATGGACACTGGGAGTGGCCGCAATATCGGTAAATCTCCTTTCTGGAATGACTGTAGAGGATGTCGCCACTGTCGTTGCTTCAACAGATGGCACGACAAAAGAAGAGACACCAACAACAATTGAAGTTGCTAGCATGCTCGACGAAGAAGGCATAGTCGAGATGATGAGTTCATCCACCTTTGATATTATTTGAACTGCTGCTGTCGGGATTATATCCGAGAATATTGCAGATGAAAGATCAATGGTTTCAAGGTATGCTTCTTCGACGGTGGTCACCGCCGTTTCATTAGCTGGATCTGCAACAAAATCAGAGGTTGTTTCAGCTCCGCCCTCCCCAGAAATGTCTTCGCCTGAAAATAAGATAAGAGAAAGTTAATATCAATTTGATGTTAAATTTTCCTGGAAAAAGCGTGAAGACAACATTTACCCATTGCCGATGGTATGTATATTGCGTCTGCAGCCTGTATAGCTAAATCATTTCTTAATTATGCTAAATAAGCTATCATATCTGGCGAGGAGGGTACACCAACTGACGCTTGAGGGTAGTCATCCCAGTCATCACCCAGATCTACTCGAGGTTCATTGGGTGGAATCTCGCTTGAAATACTTACAGATGAAGGAGGGGCTAGCCCCATTATTTGTCTGGGTAAAGGTATACTGATTATTATTGAGCTCGGCCTCGAAGGGGATATAGAAGCATCACCAGTAACGATGGTAGCGGCAGCAGTTCGGGCAAAGAATCTCCAGCACTTTCAGCTGGGACTGTGGAGCCTCCTTCTTTAAAAGGTGAAGGACCCCTAATCAAAGAATCATCCCTAACAGGGGAAACAATAGGCTCACTCCTGGAGGCAAGATCATCCTTCCGGAGTTGAGACGGCCCCAAGAAGTCGGCAGTACTAACGACCCCAAATACTGCATTTTCCACAGATACATACACCACCCGACAAAGGCGTGTTACATACTGAAAAGGAAGATCCAGGGGTTGATCGATGCTAAAGCCATCACTTTGCACAACACCGAGAAGACGGTCACGGCCAACATGATCTCTCTGCGGTTTGGCAATCTGCCTTCCCAAGAAGTCCCGAACGGTGTTACACCTATCTCCCGGACAATGATGAACGTCGTCAATCTCCCTCCGGCTAGGGGCCAAAATCATGACCTGGTGCCCTTAACCATCAGGCAAGGCGAGATTATGTGGGTTCATCCGGACCTGGTGTCAGAAATCGAGGAGCAGACTCTAGCCACTGAAGCTAAGTCTAAAAAGAACTCCAAGTGCAAACCATGCCATATGGTTGCAACTTCTTCATCAGATGAAGACGAGGTATTGGCTGCAACCCGTTCAGGGAAAGCTTACCTCAAGGACTGTGAAGCCAGTCAGGAAGATGCACCGGCGGATGCTTCAGCTGCCAAACCTTCGGAACCCGAGCCTGTTGCACCACAGACCGGTCCTTCAAGACTAACTATGGCGGACAAGGGGAAGCAAAAAGTACGCTTCGATGTGCCTGTGAAGAACACTCCGAACAAAGGTTTAAAGAAGCCGTACAACTTCGACATCCTGGCCCAACTAGCTAATACACCAGCCAGATTGTCCATCTTTGAGCTACTCAGGCTCTCCCAAGACACTCGTCTAGCCCTAAGTGAAGCACTGATGCAGGCGAAGGCGTGCTTGACCCAGCTCAAGTCCCCCGACGAAGAACCAGTGGCGTGTCCCCAATGCCACAGTGTGATGGAGGTGGTCCTGAATATCACCTTCACTCAAGACGACATATTGTTAAAACACAACAGACATGACAGGCCCCTCTATTACACCGGGTACATCGGTTCCATGGAGGCCGACCGGATTCACATAGATCCGAGATCGTCAATCAGCATCATCCCTCATAGTTTGCTCAGACCGCTGAGGATTCCTACCAGCGAATTGGCCTACACCACCACCACAATCGTAGGATTCAACGCTGGAAGAAGTAAGCCGTTGGGGAAAATTTGCCTGAGGATCCAGATTGGCAACCTCAGATCGGTGGCCACATGTTACGTCATCGATTCAGAGGTGTCCTACAATATTTTGCTGGGAAGACCGTGGATCCACGACCACAACATCATTCCTTCAACCCTACATCAATGCCTTAAATATGTAGACACACAAGGAACAGTACAGACGGAGGTTGCTGACCTAAACCCGTTTAAAGGAGTAGAATCCTACTATTCCAATGCCGTGTTGTACTCTCAAGGCCACACAGAAGAAGTGTCAGACGAGGCAGAGAAGGAATCCCACCGGGAGCCAAAAGAACCCTCTACCACACTACCACTGTCAATCAGAGTGAAGGGACGAACCACTCGTCCAAGAGCCATGGAACCCACGGCTACCCACCTGAACAGGACCAGGTCAGGAAAAGAGGGTGATCCTCTCGTGATCACTTTGAACCAGAAACCTCCACCCTTGGTCATCAACCTTCGGCACAACAAGCGGCCGACTGATGTAAGTGCAACCAGGAACGGAGTTCCAGATGGTAATAAACATCCTCTTTTCCAGTATATTGATGCTCAAAAATCCACTACCCGTGACGAGGTAGAACCCATAGCACAAAAATTTTTGGAAGCTATAGATTCCTACCGTCCGTATGTCTAGAAAGTAGTGTCATCATCCAACGTCGTCACGACATATGGACCACATGAGGATTCTATCTTCATTGTCCCGCCGACCTACAATAGTCAGCATTCGATAGTCTTCGGCCGCATGCGCAATCAACCGACTGTCCAGGAAGATTCCTTCGACGACGATGCTAGAAAAATGCAAGTTCATCGATACAGCCCGCAAGCGTTGAAGATCATGCAAAACATGGACTACGACTTGAAGCGGAAGCCAGGCCTCAACTACGGAAGAGGTAGACGAACGCCGCTGCACGGCAACCCCTACTATCAACGAACTCATTTCGGGTTAGGATATGCCACCTCCTCTAAGTCAGACGAGGATATCTTTTCCTCTTCCCAGAAGAGCTCGTCACTCTCTGACTTACCTGATGCTCTCGAACAAACACTATCGGTGAATATGGTAGTGACAGATCCCTCAGAAACAGATGAACATGATTCTGAACCGTTTGAGAATGACTCTTGGGCTCAACAAATGGATACGCAGTGAGAATTCCGCTTCGAGCAAAGAGAACCTCCCACCAAAGATGAAGTTATCCAGGTTGATGTTGGGGGTGAACCTTCGCCAAAGCCGATATTTATCAGTAACAACCTTTCCCCAGCTGAAAGGGAAGAAGTTATCCAGCTGATAAAAGAATATATTGACGTCTTTGCATGGGACTATGAGGACATGCCAGGCCTTGACCCGAAGGTGGCTACTCACAAACTCAATATATTGACCGATTCGAAGCCTGTGAAGCAGCACCAACGCCGGTTCCGCCCGGATATGATGGACGCCATCGAAGTTGAAGTCAAGAAGTTGATCGCCTGCGGTTTCATCCGGAAAGAACAACATCCCGACTGGGTTGCCAACGTTGTCCCAGTTATGAAGAAAAATAGGAAAATACGCATCTGTATCGATTACTGAGATCTGAATGCGGCCTGCCCCAAGGATGAGTTCCCTCTTCCCATCACAGACATCATGATCGACAACACCTGAGGTTTTGAATGCATGTCTTTCATGGACGGGTTCTCAGGATACAATCAGATCAAGATGCATCCTGAAGACGAGAAGCACACGGCCTTCTGGACACCGCTGGGGGTATATTGCTACACGGTCATGCCCTTCGGATTGAAGAACGCCGGAGCAACATACCAACGAGCTATGAGTAACATATTCTATGAGCATTTACGCAAAACAGTAGAGTGTTACGTAGATGACATAGCCGTCAAGAGCCGCCTCAAAGATGATCACATCCAAGACTTGAGGACGGTATTCGAGTTAATGCGCCGACATCAACTCAAGATGAATCCTACAAAGTCCTTTTTGGGTGTATCTAGTGGCAAATTCCTAGGATTTGTCATTACCGCCAAAGGCATCCAAGTGGATCCTGACAAAGTCTAGGCCATCATAGAAATGCGACCGTCCCGTAATCTGAGGGAACTCCGAGGATTTCAAGGCCGTCTAGCTTATATCCGGAGATTCATATCCAACCTCTCGGGGAGATGTCAGCCTTTTTCTCATCTCATGAAGAAAGGTGTATCCTTCATATGGGACGAAACCTGTCAGCAAGCGTTCGGAGATATCAAGCGCTACCTCACCAGTCCGCCAGTTCTGGTGCCTCCCGTCATGGGAAGACCATTCTTGCTGTACGTTCGAGCGATGGATCATTCGCTAGGAGCTCTTCTCGCACAGAAGAATGATGTGGGTCATGAACAGGCTATCTACTACCTTAGCAGGATGATGGTCGGAGCCGAACACCGGTACAACCCAGTGGAGAAAGAATGCTTGGCTCTGATGTTCGCTATCCAGAAGACGCGGCACTATATCACCGGCCAGACTATTCATATCATCTCCAGGATCAACCCTCTTAGGGTACTGATGAGCAAGCCGAGTGTTCTTAATTCCCGACTCGCGACTTGGGCGATGTTGTTAACACCATATGACATGGTGTACGTCCCGCAGAAGTCCATCAAAGGCCAAGCATTGGCCGACTTCCTAGCTGTCCATCCAATCCCGGAGACCTCCAAATTATACGAGGACATCCCTGATGAAGTTACAGAATGTAATTCCGCAATGGAAAGTGACGCATGGCAACTATTCTTCGATGGTGCCTTCAGAACTGGTCCTAGGGGAAACGTTGTTTCAGGGGTAGGAATCGTCCTGGTCACTCCTGATAAGCTCGTTATCTACCGAGCATATTCTCTCAGCGAGCCATGCTCCAACAATGTGGCAGAGTACAACTCTCTGCTAATCGACCTCCAAGTCGCCAAAGAACTGGGTGTCGAATTTCTGGAAGCTTTTGGTGATTCTCTGCTTATCGTCAATCAAGTCAGGAGAATATATGAAGTCCGGAATCCAGACCTCATCCCCTATCACCAAGCAACAGTCGAGATAGCCATGACATTCAAAGGATTCTTCCTAGAGCATGTGCCTCGATCTCAGAATCTCGAAGCTGACGCCCTAGCCAGTCTAGCTGCAGATTTAGCTACTCCCATAAGAAGGCAGGATTCAGTGATCCTTCTTAACAGAGATTTGTTCTGTGTGAAAAATAACTTTCACATAGAACACAGCTACACGGTGGAGACCGATCCTCCTACGAGAGATTGGAAGAGTCCCTTTATAGATTTCGTGGCATACGGAATCTTGCCAGAGGACCCTAAAGAAGCAGTATCCATCAAAAGACGATCTTTACGCTTCTACTTCGATGCATCTTCACAATGCCTATATCGCCGATCATATGACGGACTATTGTTACGATGTCTCTCTGGTGATGAAGCACAACGGATTATCCGTGAGGCCCATGACGGCGTGTGCAGAGCGCATCAACCTGGTCCTAAGCTACAGGATCGTATCAGGAGAATGGGCTATTACTAGCCTACTATGATCGCAGATGCAATACAGTATGCAAGACGATGCAGAGCCTGTCAATTTCATGCAGACTTTATACATCAACCGTCTGAACATCTACATCCTACGGTCGCATCTTGGCCTTTCGAAGCGTGGGGCATGGATATCATCGGTCCTATTCACCCGTCTTCTTCCAGAGGTCACCTGTTCATACTGGCCATCACAGATTACTTCTCCAAATGGGCGGAAGCAATCCCTCTTGCTGAGGTGAAGGCGTCTAATGTGATCAGCTTCATCAAGCATCACGTTATTTATCGCTTCGGGGTACCCCGAAGGATAATTCATGACAATGGGCCTCAGTTCATCAGCCAAGCGTTTTATCGATTTTGCGATAAAAAATGGATACATAATATTGCTTCTACGGCATATTATCCAGCTGCTAATGGTTTGGCGGAAGCTTTCAACAAAACCATTATCAAACTCCTAAAGAAGTTCGTCTCCTCAAACAAGAGGGATTGGAACGAGAAGCTGGGAGAATGTCTCTGGGCATACCGCACAACGGTTCGAGCACCGACAGGTTGCACCCCCTTCTCATTGGTCTACGGGAGCGAAGTAGTCCTTTCCATCGAGATCCAGATTCCGTCACTCAGGATAGCCGTGGCTAATGAGCTGACTCAAGAGAAGAATGACCTGTTAAGGCTTCAAGAGCTAGAAGGATTAGACGAGAAACGCCTCCAAGCTCAATAGCGCATCGCGCTCTACCAAGCACGCATTTCCCGAGCTTTTAACCAAAAAGTAAAGGAAAGAGTGTTCAAAGTTGGCGAGCTAGTCTTAGCCGTAAGAAGACCGATGATTCTTACTCACAGAAATAAAGGCAAATTCCAGCCCAATTGGGAAGGCCCTTACGTAATCGAGATGACGTTCTCAAACGGCGCTTACAGGTTATCCCAGCCTAATGGAGACCTGCTTATGGCCCCTATCAACGGCAAATTCCTGAAAAGGTACTATACTTAACACTCCTCTGCTCAAGTGGGATAAAGGCAAAAATCTTATTCTGACAAAACTACTTCCAAAACAAGGCCAGTTGGATCATATTCTATCAGGTTAATATGACCTCTGAATAGGTGTCTTTAAGCTAATTTGTATACCAATCATGTTCATATTACCTCTGATAGTGTTTTATACAAATCTAGTTAGACCATATTCTGTTAGGTTCATCTTACCCCTGAATAGGTTTACATTCAGCAAAACCTTACCGAGAGTATATCATGTTCATATTACCTCTGATATCACTTTCACCCAAACCTGTCATTTATATTCCAAAATGATAGGTCTACAAAGTCAGATAAGAGTCTTTATTTGTTCCCAAAAGAGCAAAAGTATACTGAAAAGTAAGAAGGGTACATCATTGTGGGGGAGCAGTCATATCGCGAATCTGCTGCACTAGTACAGCTGTCCTCTCATTCCTGATAGCCAAAGCATCAGCACGGGCCCGCTCCAGCAGTGCCTCGTTGTCGCTCGAAAGGGACAGTTCGGCCCTCGCCCGACGAATACCCGCACAAGTAGCTTCTGCACGATCCAGATCCCGTTGCGCTGTGCTTAGTCGACCGGTCACTACATCTAGGTCGGTCAACGACTGAGAAGCCCACTCATCTGTCTGAGCGAGTTTCTCTCTCAACCTGCGAGCCCTCGCTACATTTCCTTCGTGCTCGGATTCGCACTTCGTTTGAAGGGCAAGGACTTCCTCCACGACGGCTTTTCTTTCATCCATCTCCTGCTGACGCGTTCGAAGGATTTCATTTAGGCTTTCCATCCTTTGGGTGAGCCGCGCGACCATGGAGTCGTATCTGGTCTGGACCTCAGCTTCAATGTTGCCCCGAGTCAGCTCCAGGTATTCGTTAATGGGTTACTCCAAACCATTAACCATCGCCTCCAGGGTATCAGCTAGCCCAGTATCGTCGAAGTCCCGGACCGCCTCTATCGAGAACCGAGAAGACCTCTTCAGACGCCCGAAGTCTAAATTTCCCTTCAACACCATTGATATAAGCATCTTCAAGGTGGCATAGAAGGTACTGGTATGCTGCTCGGTCAGCGCAGCTATATCCGATTGGGCGCCAGGAGTGGCCGCAACATTTGTACGTTCCCCTCCAAGAACAATCGCAGACGGGGTGGTCACGGCAGTCGCTTCAACGGGAGGTGCGACAAAAGAAGAAGCGCCAACACCCGACGAAGTAATCGGCGCACACAAAAGAGGCCTTGTCGCAATGACAGGTTCGTCCTCCTCTAGGGATATCGGAGTCTCTCCAACAGGCGAGCCGGCACCCAAGGATGTTTCATCGTCAAAGTCAGGCACCTCCGTGTCGCCACCAGGACTTGAAACAGTGCCAAAGGATGCATATACATCGCCCTCCCCGAAGAGGTCTTCCCCTGAAAAGAAAACAAAGGGAAGCTGGTATCAACACAATATTAGTCTTCTTAAAAAGAAAAGAAGCGTGAAGACGACGTTTACCCGTGACCGACGGCGTATATATCGCATCAGCAGCCTGTACAGCTAAATTATTTCTTAATGATGAAAGGCGAGCTGTCATACTTGGAGAAAGGGGTCTGCTAACCGACACTGGCAAGTTGTCTTCCAAATCCTCCTCAAATTCCAGCTGAGGCTCATCGGCTGGAATCTCGCCAGGTACGCCCACAGGCACGAAAGGGGTCTCTCCCGACGCTGATCCGGATAAAGGTACATGGAACCTTATACTCAGCCTCGGAGGTGACTTCGTTCCACTACCGGAGGCAGTGGTGACAATGACAGCATCAAGCGGGAGTTCTTCGACACCGCCAGCCGAAACTGAGGGTGCCTCTCTAAAAGGCGAGGAACCTCCAATACCAGGGGAGACAGCAGGTTCCTCTCTAGGAGCCTCGATACCAGGGATCCGGAGAGGACGATTAACCATCTTCTTCTGCCTCTTGCGAGGGGAAGTCTGCTTCGGAATAGGAGCCCTTCGCTTCCCAGAGACTACCAAAGCCCCCGCGGCTGGGGGTACTTCGCACCTCGGCACCGACACCAGAGGCTCGTCCGGAGTAGCAGACTCCTCACCCTCATCCGAAGAAACCGAGGGGACGTCAACTCTTCCCCCAGGCCCAGGAGAAGGCACCCTAAAACTTCCACGCATGTCAAAATCACGGTGGAAGGTATTGATTGCCACATAGAACTGGGCATAAGAGTGAAGGATGCGCAGCTCCGTGGAGGTTGTGACGAACGGCACAATAAAGGTTGCTCCGGTGCAGCCCATGATAAAATATCGCCATCCTCTGGTTCCATCGATGAGTCCGCCCTGGGACCTGAAGCTGGTGACGGCATTGCCCACGTGCAACTGATCGTACCCAAATTGCCTGGCGAACTGACTGGGCAAGTAGGGCTCGAAGAAGCAATGATCTTCGCTTCTGTACAGCAAATGGGAGGGTCTGATGCAGACCAACCAATTAAAAGCTTCCGGAGAAAGATTGGTTTTCTCTCCACCTGAATCCTCAAGCCATATCCCCGATTGATTGCGATGAACAGAGGGGACAATGCAGAGGAGCTTCCAGCCGGGACTGAGGTTCAGCACCAACCGACAGTCCAAAACTGTGTTCACATTCTAGGGAGAGTCCTGTAGTTCAGCAAGAAATTACCTCCCGAACTACTACCAGAGCCGGGAGACATCACCCGGGGGTTGTGAAGAATTAACCATCCCATCAAGTACATGTATGGTAATTCTATCCTGGGAAAGCTCTCACGCCGAGTTTCATCGGCAAGCAGCCCATCAGTCATGGCTCTCAGGCCAGCCTGTATATGGCACACCATGGCAGGGAGCAAGCCCAGTCTTGCCCCAAACCCAAACACCAGACGTACTGCAGGCCACAGCATGTTACGGTGAATGCGGTCCGCGGATGAAGTGCCGGGCACCACTACTCGACGCAGCCATATGGAGAGAAAGCCAGCCAGCTGGGCTTCCTTAGACAGAGGCTTGCGGCAATGCCTCAAGTAACTGAAGACCTTAGTGCCTTCAGGATACTTTTCTACCCCGTCGTTGAGAATTTGATCGGGAGCCTTAGCACCCTCCATAAGATCCAGGACGACCTGGGCACTGAGCACGCCCAAACAGTTCACGGGCTCACTCTTGCCCACTGAGACTTTCTCCGGCTTGGCAACCCTGGCCCGGTGGAAGAAGAGGTACGACATCCACTTATTGGTATGGGCCAAATCAGAAGGCTCGTTATAAAAGGCGGTACACGCGAAGTACTGGCACATCAACTCCTGGTACACTTCCACCGTCCGAGGGTCCGCATCCCCCAGCTCCCGGTTGGTGGGAATATACTCTTCGTATGGAGTATCCCCCATCGGCAGTCTCGAGATCGCTGCCATCTCATGAAGGGCCAATCCCAACTCCCCCAGTGGAGTGGCGAAAGTCCCGGTGAGCGAAATATATCGCTCCATCAGTGCCAGAAACAGGTTAGGGTTGGGAGGCAACCCGACACTGGTCACACTCATGGCTACATACAGTCCAATCCTCTCCAGCTCTCTCCGAAAATGCTTCAAGGCCCAGTCAACTAGGCAAGCCCATCGGAGGTTTGTTGGGGCGATCCACCCATTGCACCGAGGATTATCCTTGGGGTATACCCCCTCTCGTCCCATGAAGTCGTTGCAGAAGGTCAGCAATTGGACCAGCTGGATCACTGAGCTGTCTTCACTCGGGACGCTGCCCGGGCGCAGTCCCCTGAACAACGTCACAAGGCCGGAAGGGCGGCTGACAAACGACCCCTGGTCAGTTCCTTTCAAATAAAAGATCTTTCCCGGCTTGCCGTGAAGGTCAGGAGTCAGCGTCCACGACATCCTCCTGGTGTGTGTTGCATGGAAGAAAGTCGAGATGGGATAGTCTCTCGGCATCGTCGGCAGATACAAGACCAAACTCTCAGCAGGGAAGACCCAGGGTTCTCTCTTGGGCTTCGTTTGGGACTGTTTGTCAATCATGTCCCCAAAAAGAAAAGCCGGCTTGATGTACTGCTCCCCATCTACGTACGTCAAGGACTCTCCATTAATCATGCTCAACAGCGTCCGCTCGCCCTGAGCTGATAGCAAAAACCCCCTTCCTTTGGGATACTGGGGCCCGGAGATAGGAAATGTCACGTGCGACAGATCCTCCAGATAGTTCGAGTGCAACATCCCGGCAACGGAGCCCATCACCTCGGCCAGAGAAGATGCATGCAAGTTAACTGCAGGTGCAAGAAAAACACGTCAGTTTCCACACAGGACAATACAAATCTTGCAGCATACGCCGGAAGTCAACGGTCCGTGCTTTACGCCAAGACCATTAAGACTTGATCTTTTTTTACGCGGCAAATCTTATTCCAAAGCATAAAAATTGAAGATCGGTAGTATGCATAAATTTAACAGCTTGTGCTCTATGCCAAGGCTGCCAAAATTTCGATCATTACGCCAAAATTCCAACAGTCAGAGCTTTTACGCTCGATTGTGGAAATATGGAGTTTTTACGCTGACATATTAGAAATGTGGGCGTAAAAGATGAAAACATCTCCGTGCATCATCTTTCTCGAAGAGGCTATCAGCACAGAAGACGACCTAGTGCAGTCACGTACAACATGTTCAAGGATTTTCCAGTCATTTTTATTTCATCCCAAAAGCTCTACCTTCAAGGCCAGGGGCACTGCTCGTCGGCGGGATACTCCGCTCAGGATAGGTCTCACCTTGCCCGACAGGGGTCGCCCTCGCTTCGGCTGAAGATCGAGAAGAAGAAGCAACCTTCTTTCCCTTAGTGGAGGGGGTTTGTTTCGAAGCCATTTCTAGAAACTTTGAAAACTCGGAGAGGAAACGAAGGAGAAAACTCGAAGGCTCGAAAACTCTCTTTCGCAGAAGACGGATGAAAAGTTTTTCCTCTCGAAAAACTTGGGGTATATATAGAGTGCGGATGGACTCCTCGAATCCTCGGGCGGACTCCTCGAATCCTCGGACGGGCTCCTCAAAACCCTAAACAAATCCGATATTTAATATTCGGTCATGATTGGGTACCACGTCAGCCCACTACCCTCGAAAGGCGGACGGTCAGCAAATTCGAAAAGTTTTTCGTGCAAAACAGATTTGTGGTTCTACGTCAAATAGCTTTCTACGCTCGACAGCTACAGATCTACGGTTTTACGCTCGCAAGCTACAAGTCTATGGTTGTACGCCCGGATGCCTTTTGTGCTCGGTAGTTTTACGCTCGAGAGGCTACAAACCTATGACTTCACGCTCAGCAGATACCAAACCTTCGATTTCACACTCGGTGGCGTTTAGTTTACGCTCGGAGGCAACAGATCCACGAACCTTACGCTCGGAAGATTTCTTTTTCACAGGCTGCAAACCTACAGGTCTACACTAAGGAGCTTTCTACGCTCGACAACTACAAATCTACGGTTTTACGCTCGCAAGCTACAAGTCTATGGTTGTACGCCCGGATGCCTTTTGTGCTCGGTAGCTTTACGCTCGAGAGGCTACAAACCTACGAATTCACGCTCAGCAGATACCAAACCTATGATCTCACGCTCGGTGGCTTTCTACGCTCAGTAGGCTACGAACTCAGGATTTTCAGGTCATCTACACTACGGATCTCTAACTTTCCGCATATCCGAACAGTTCTCAAAGTTGGCCAATTGCAGGAGTTCACACAGAAGATACTCCCCCTTGGCCCCCAAATATCCCAAGTACCCGAAGCATACAAGAGTTCAACATTGAAAAACACTCTTCTTCTCGGGTCGATTGGAAGTTCATCCAGAATCCATTTTGAATATTTCGTCTACAGTTCAAGATGGCGACTTAGTTCTTGACAACCATTTCTCGCCCTGTTCCAAGGGACTTCCGGGAAATCATTCTTGAAGACGATGTCTGAACCAAAATTCTGTTTATCAGAAGCAAACAGTTCAGGGCTCTACGCGGTTCCTCAGTCCTAGCAGCCGGACAGTTCTAATGTTCAAGATGCTAAAAAAATGTTCTGTGCACTATTCGCTATGCGTAAAGGGCAGGACAGGATCCAGCACTCTTTCTCTACATAGTCGCATAAAGTATCAGACGTGTCGAAGCTACACATATTCAGACTTCACAGCAACATATGGCAAAACGATCATATGCGGAGAAGAAGACGACTTTATTAAAAGCTTAAAATCACAATTACATATGAGGGAAATCCTGTCTACAAGGGATTTTTCTTTCATGATTACATATGAGGGAAATCTCATCTACAAAGGATTTCCTCATCGTCGTCTGAAGACCGCCCCAGAATCTGTTCTACCGGGTTCTCGCATCGGTGCAGGTCTTCCACTCCTTCCATGGCAGTTCATGACCACCACAGTCATGAATAAGAAGATCCTCCATACGCCATGGATGATCCAGTTGAGGCTTCTTTAACCCAACTCGATCGAGGACGACAGATTACAGTCTGTCTAATCTCGTCCGCGGGGGTCTCAGGAGAAAATATACAGCTTGCAAGCTGTGTGGTCAAATACGACCCTTCTCCTCTCGCCGGAAGCACCGCCATATGAAGTTGCTGATTATCCCGAGCAAGGGAGGCTAAGATATCCTTCCATGATCCATCGTTGCAGTAGACACTTGCTCGAAGACACCATCTTTTTTGGCTCCTTACACGCTGGAAGAACATGATCTCCTTCTTCCTCAGGTCGGCCCGACGAACTCCGGCGATCATCTCTGCGTGGTGATGGAGGTGTGGAGAAAAACAGGTTAACCCCTCAGCCTTTTTATAGGCGAAAGAGATCACACCGATCCCCAATAAACTCCGCCATAAAGTCAGCCTTGAAAGAACGTGTCAAACTTGACCGTTTCAGGCTCCATTCAGAAGCGTTTCGAGTTTCAAGGAACGGTTCATGCTTCATTCAAAGCGTTTCGAATTCCGAGGAATTAGAAAGCTTTGAAGGGGGTCTTGTAGAAGCATGAAAAATACGCTAGCTTATTGGTGTGGGGCAGCATAAAGAGATGACCTCAGAGCCATCAAACATACAAATCAAGAGCTTCTCTCAGGACCATCCGCGTAAGTGCAGTATGTCCAGGCTGCTTCAGCGTAAAACAGAGGGCTTCATCGCCTATATGGCGTAAAATACCTCCGCTTTCAATGCAGCACTTAAAGCATACGAGGAACGCTTCGTCTTCCCCGAGATAAACCTGTCAGACCCTGCAAATGAACCTGACGTCTGGGCTTCTGACAAAGGAATACTGCTCGACTACCCAGGCGACGGCTATAATGATGGCGCGACACTGCAACCCAGGCTGTCATTTACTGCCATTTTCTTTGCGTAAACCACTTTTATGCGTACAGAGGACTACGCCGCCTAGTTTTACACAGGCAAATGAGAAGCTGTTTATGCTCCGTAGAAGACAAACCGCCTGCCACAACAAAAGCTGCACTTCACACAGGGCTCGAGGCACGTCTCGGCACTTGGTATACAAAGCGGTGGCAGTTTCTCGAGGCACGTCTCTGCGGTTGGTGCACAGAAGGGCGACAGACCTTCAAAAATATGCCTCTGCATTTAATGCACAGGGTGATGGCGGATCTCGGCATTTAATGCAAGAGATTTGATTAGATGTCACCGAACCGTCGTTTAGTGACATCCCCTTCGCGTACACTACTCCTACGCATGCAAGGGAATACGCTGCCTAGTTTTACACAGGCAGACGTGAGCTTCTTACACTCCGCGGAAGACAGATAGCCTGCCACGTCAGCAGCTACTCTGCGTGCAGGACTCGAGGCGCGTATCTGCATTTAA
The DNA here is from genome assembly GCA_036927795.1 of Iris macrosiphon. Classification (NCBI taxonomy): domain Eukaryota; kingdom Viridiplantae; phylum Streptophyta; class Magnoliopsida; order Asparagales; family Iridaceae; genus Iris; species Iris macrosiphon. The sequence goes on along the minus strand of JAYESA010000013.1, from coordinate 174,524,384 downwards.
TGCACAGAATGATGGCAAATCTGATGCACAGGATGGTGGCAGATCTCTGCATTTAATGCAAGAGATTTGGTTATATCTTCAAAAGACGTAATTCCGGCTAAAGACGTCCACGTCAGCACTCAGCACATCACGCAACCGGCTTCTACGCCTCTTCAGCTTCTATGCTCTAACGGCTTCTACGCCTCTTCAGCTTCTATGCTCCAATGGCTTTTACGCCTCTTCAGCTTCTATGCTTCAACGACTTCTACGCCTCTTCAGCTTCTATGCTCTCTCGACTTCTATGCCTCCTCAACTTTTATGCTCATTTGGCTTCTATGCCATCAGGCTTCTATGCCTACTTGGCTTCTATGCCATGGTGACAGACATTGGCTTCTACGTCAACCTTTTCTACACGAGGGATACCTACCCGCGTGGCTTTTACGCCGTGATCTTCGTAGCAGTTATACGCATTTTGTCCCATTAGTTGGACCCGCGTCCCATGCTTAGTCAAAAGATCATCTATACGCAGGCATTGGTTATTTTAACCGTCGTGTAAAAAAGGTGCTGTACTGTCCACTCCTCGGTTTTTACACCAATTGAGTGGTCACTGTCACTAAAACTCTATAAATAGATACCTCTATCAACAGAGGAAAAGGTCGACAAAAATTAAAGGAGAAGGAGAGATAGATCCAAGGTCGAACTTCCCAGAAAGATCGAACCAGAGGTCAAGAGAGAGAGAGAGAGAGAGAGAAGAACCCGGAGCTCAGGCAAAGAGTGGTGATCGACGACATTAGCATCATATATCCGTCCTCTTCTGCAACCTTCGAAGCTGTTCCCTGTCTTCTACGGCACTTCTTTAACTATCGTGTGGTCCAAGGGCTAAAGTGGTCGACCGTAGACCAGACACCTATAGCAATCATCTACCCAGATTAAATAAATTGTACTCCCACATCCTCGTATAGGATTAAATTATACAAGTTTGTTTGTAAACAAAAGAACACGGGCTTCGTACAAGCCCCGTCTTGAATACATTTCATTCTTTCGTTTTCCACCACAAACACCCGTAAACCAGTAGGAATGGAGTACAACCCGTCGGTGCTCGTACCGTTGTGCGGTATGCCCATAGACATTCTCCTAGCTTCCCATTCCAATCTCTTTTGTTCGAAGAAACGAACTTCTTCAAGAGTTTGATAATGGTTTTGTTGAAAGCTTCCGCCAAACCATTAGCAGCTGGATAATATGCCGTAGAGGCCATATTTTGTATTCGATTTTTATCGCAAAATCGATGAAACGCTTGGCTAATAAATTGAGGCCCGTTGTCATGAATTATCCTTCGGGGTATCCCGAAACGATAAATGATATGATGCTTGATAAAGCTGATCACGTTGGATGTCTTTACTACTGCAAGGGGGATCGCCTCTGCCCATTTGGAGAAATAATCCGTGATGGCTAGTATGAACCGATGACCTCTGGAAGAAGACGGGTGAATAGGACCAATGATATCCATACCCCATGCTTCAAAAGGCCAGGATGCCACCGTAGGATGTAAATGTTCAGAAGGTTGATGTATAAAATTTGCATGAACCTGGCAGGCTCTGCATTGTCTTGCATATTTTATTGCATCCGTGATCATAGTAGGCCAGTAATAGCCCATCCTCCTGATACGATCCTATAATTTAGGACCGGGTTGATGTGCTCCGCATACGCCGTCGTGAGCTTCACAGATAATTCGATGTGCTTCATCATCGGAGAGACATCGTAATAGCAGTCCGTCGTAAGTCCGACGATATAGACATTGTGAAGACGCATCAAAATAGAAGCGCAATGATCATCTTTTGATGGATACTGCTTCTTTATGATCCTCTGGTAAGATTTCGTATGCTACGAAATCTATAAAGGGACTTCTCCAGTCTCTCTTGGGAAGATCTGTGTTCACAGCGTAGCTGCGTTCTATGTAGAAGTTGTTTTTCAAACAGAATAAATCCCTGTTAAGAAGGATCACCGAGTTCTGCCTTCTTATAGGAATAGCTAAATCTGCAGCTAAACCGGCCAGGACGTCAGCTTCCAGATTCTAAGATCGAGGTACATATTCTAGGTAGAACCCTTTGAAGGACATGGCCATTTCAATCGTTGCTTGGTGATAAGGGATGAGGTCTGGATTCCGGACTTCATATATTCCTCTGACTTGATTGACGATCAACAAAGAATCACCAGATGCTTCCAGATATTCGACTTCCAATTCTTTAGCGACTTGGAGTCCGATTAGTAGGGCATTATATTCTGCCACATCATTAGAGCAGGGTTCGTTAAGAGAATATGCTCGATAGATGACGAGTTTATCAGGAGTGACTAAGACAATTCCTACTCCTGAAACCACGTCTCCCCTGGGACCAGTCCGGGAGGCACCATCGAAGAATAATTACCATGTATCACTTTCCATTACGGAATTACATTCTGCAACTTCGTCGAAAATGTCCTCGTATAATCTGGAGGTCTCCGAAATCGGATGAGCAGTTAGGAAATTAGCCAATGCTTGGCCTTTGATGGACTTCTGAGGGACGTATACCATGTCATATGGTGTTAATAACATCGCCCAAGTCGCGAGTTGGGAGTTGAGAATGCTTGGCTTGTTCATCAATACCTGAAGAGGATTGATCCTGGAGATGATATGAATAGTCTGGCCCGTGACATAGTGTCGCATTTTCTGAATGGCGAACATTAAGGCCAAACATTCTTTTTCCACTGGATTGTACCGGTGTTCAGCTCCGACCATCATCCTGCTTAAATAGTAGATAGCCTGTTCATGACCCTCATTGTTCTTCTGTGCAAGGAGAGCTCCCAGAGAATGATCCATTGCTCGAACATACAGCAAAAATGGTCTTCCTATAACGAGAGGCACCAGAACTGGAGGATTAGTGAGGTAGCGTTGGATATCATTAAACGCTTGCTAACAGGCTTCGTCCCATACGAAGGATACACCTTTCTTCATGATACGAGAAAAAGGCTGACACCTTCCAGAGAGATTGGATATGAATCTCCTGATATAAGCCAGACGACCTTGAAACCCCCTGAGTTCTCTCAGATTGTGGGGTGGTCGCATTTCTAATATGGCCTTGACTTTTTCAGGGTCCACTTGAATGCCTTTGGCGGTTATGACAAATCCTAGAAATTTGCCACTTGATACACCAAGAAAGGACTTTGTCGGATTCATTTTGAGTTGGTGTTGGCGCATCAACTTAAATACTGTCTTCAAATCTTGGATGTGATTATCCTTGAGACGGCTTTTGACGGCTATATCATCCACGTAACATTCCACTATTTTGCGTAGGTGTTCATGGAATATGTTACTCATAGCTCGTTGGTATGTAGCCCCGGCATTCTTCAGTCCGAAGGGCATAACCGTATAGCAATATACCCCCAATGGTATCCGGAAGGCAGTATGCTTCTCGTTTTCAGGATGCATCTTGATTTGGTTGTATCCTGAAAATCCGTCGATGAAAGACATACATTTAAAACCGCATGTGTTGTCGATCATGATATCTGTGATGGGAAGAGGAAACTCATCTTTGGGGCAGGCTGCATTCAAATCTCGGAAATCGATGCAAACACGCACTTTCTCCGTTTTCTTTATGACCGGGACAACATTGGCGACCCAGTCTGGATGTTGTTCTTCCCGGATGAAGCCGCAGGCTATCAACTTCTTGATTTCAGCTTCGATGGCGTCCATCATGTCTGGACGGAATCGACGTTGATGTTGCTTCACAGGCTTCGAATTGGGTAATATATTGAGTTTATGAGTAGCTACTTTTGGATCAAGACCTGGCAAATCCTCATAATTCCACGCAAAGACGTCGATCTATTCTCTTACCAGCTAAATTATTTCTTTCCTTTCTTCTTCGGAAAGATTGTCACTGATAAATATCGGCTTTGGCAAAAGTTCATCCCCAATGTCGATTTGAATAACTTTATCTTCAGTAGGAGGTTCTCTCTGCTCGAACCGGAGTTCCCATTGTGTATCCATTTGTTGAGCCCAAGAGTCGTTCTCAAATGGTTCAGATTCTTGTTTTGAGGGAATATGTCAATACCATATTTACTGATAATGCTTGTTCGAGATCATCAGATGAGCCGGAGGATGTCGAGCTATCTTGAGGAGAGGCAAAGATATCCTCATTTGATTCAAAAGTTGCAAAGAAGGTCGTGTACCCTAACCCAAAACGAGTTCGTTGACAGTAGGGATCACCGTGCAATGGTATTCGCCTGCCCTTTCCGTAGTTGAGGCCTAGTTCCAGCTCCAAATCATAACCCATACTTTGCATAATCTTCAAAGCTTGTGTGCTGTATCTGTGAACCTGCATTTTACCAGTATCGTCATTGGGAGGATCTTCTGGTATATTCGGTTCATTGCGCATGCGACCGAAGACTATTGGATGCTGACTGCTACGAGTGGGTGAGACAATAAAGATAGAATCCTCTTGTGGCCCATATGTCGTGATGACATTAGATGATGATGTCACTTCCCACACATACGGATGATAGGAATCTATAGCTTCCAAGAATCTTTGTGCTATGGGTTCTATATCGTTATGGGAGAGGATTCCTGATTCGAAATCTGAGCGTCAATGTACTGCAAAAGAGGATCTTTATTGTCATCAGAAACAACGTTCCTGGTTGTATTTACATCAATTGGCTGCTTATCGCGCCGAAGGTTGATGACCAAAGGTGGAGGCTTCTGGTTCAGTGTAATCACTAGAGGATCACCTCCTTTTCCTGACTTGGTTTTGTTCAGGTGGATAGCCAGGGGTTCCCTGACTTTTGGACGAGTAGTTCGCCCTTTCACCTTGATTGACAAAGGTTGCTTGGCAGAGAGTTCTTCTAGCTCCTGATGAGATTCCTCTTCTATTTTGCCTGACACCTCCTCCATGTAGTATTGGGTGTACAACATGGCATCGGAGTAATAGGATTCTACTCCTTTGAAAGGGTTAAGATCAGCAAACTATGTTTGTACTATTCCTTGGGCATCTACATACTTGAAGCATTGATGTAGAGTCGAAGGAACAATGTTGTGGTCGTGGATCCATGGTCTGCCCAGCAGAATGTTGTAGGACACCTCTGAATCAATGACTTAGCAGCTTGAGTCTCTTCCTCGATCTCTGACACCAGATCTGGATGAACCCACATAATCTTGCCGCGCTGGGTAGTCAGGGGTACCAGGTCATGATCTTAACCTCTGGCTGGAGGAAGATTAACGATGTTCATCGTGGTCCAGGAAATAGGCACAACACCATCCGGAACCTCTTGAGGAGGCAGATTGCCAAATTGAAGAGAGATCATGTTGGCTGTGACTGTCTTCTCGCTGTTGCGCAGAGTGATGGCCTTAGCATCGATCAACTCCTGGATTTTCCTCTTTAGTACATAACATGCCTTTGTGGGGTGGTATATGCATCTATGGAAAATGTAGTACTTGGGATTATTGGTACTGCCGACTTTATTAGGCTGCTTCATCTCGGGGAGGGTAATCTTGCCGCTTTTGAAGAGACACTCGAATATGCTCGGAATATCGTCATCGTCAAAAGAATATACTTTAATGGGCCTGAAAGTCCCAGGTTTTATCTGTGTGGTAGCCGCAGTCTTTTGTCTGGATGTATTGATCGCCAGAGCTTCTTTTCTTTTGGAACCACGAGGATGGTCGCTGTTGGAGGATGACCTCTTACCTCTATCAGAGGTGGATATCATGATTCCATTATCACGCGCCTTTCGACTATTGTCTTCAGCGGCAACCGCTGATATGATGAACGAGGGCCAACCATGGAACTGATATGGTCCTGTGAACACCGAGATTAGGGGAAGAAGATTCTTCCTGCAAATATCCACCAATGCCGAGTCTGGAACTCCTGGAGGCATTTGCAAAGTGGCTTGACGAAAACGTTCGATGAAAGTACGAACGTTCTTTTTCTCCTTCTGCTTTACTTCGATAAGAGAGGACATAGACATGTCCATCCCTCCTTCGTATAATCGCGCGAAGAACAAAGTCTTGAAATCTTCAAAGGAATTAATGCAGTTGTCCGCCAGACTACGGTACCACTGATAAGCCACTCCCGAGAGACAGCCTTTGAACACTCGAGTGAGAAGGGCATCATTCCCTTGCAATATCACCGTCATCATACTGAAGTAGTTCATGTATTGGCTCGGTAATGTCTTTTCCTCAAACAAGCCATATATTGTGGCTTGTATTTTGGGGGAAAAGGAACCTCATCCCAGATAGCTGGGTAGGGTTGGTTAATGCCCAACTTCTTGAGCTGATCCTTGTGTTTCAAGGTATCAAATTGGGCTTTTAATTCCCGAACTACTTGCATCGGATCTTCGGCTGGGAAAGGGACCGCCGAGTGATGAGAGGTCGGTTGTATTACAACTCCAACAGGAGGTAATACGTTCTCCGGGTTGAGAGGTTGAGCTCCGCCGCTACACAGCGCCTCAACCACGACACCATCAGCCTTGCCACACCCTGAGCTCCTTCTTCTCTTCCCTGTCAGCACCGACAGACCCATCATCATCACCACCAGTACCACCATTGCCATCATCATCATCCTCACCTCTTCATCTTCACCATTATCAACATTCTAACCATCATCACCCCCTCACTATCATCTTCACCATGGTCGTCACCAACGCCATTATCATCGTCATCATCAACACTCATCATCATCATTATCACATAATTATTATCACTATCACCTTAACCTAAATCCACACATTCACCATTGACCATATCATTGTCATTGTCATCATCCATATCATCATCGTCATCTCCGTTATCATCATCGTCACCATCATCCACATTATCATCCTTGTCATCACCATCCTTCATATTATCATCTATGTCATCACCATCACCCCTATCATCATCCTCGTCATCACCATCACCCTATCATCATCCACATCACCACCATTATCATCATTTCCATCATCATTACCATCGTCATCACCATTGTAATTACCTTAACCCTAATTAATATATATCATTGTTGTCATCCTCATCATCATGGACCGTCACCCTTGCCAGACGACCTATAGCAGTCACCCCCGATTCCCGTGTCTATACACGCTGACCCCGAGGACATATTGGATTGATCTGCACGACTTCTGGAACAGGTTATTGGCACTCGCAGCTTGAGGACCCAGGCAAGTATACCTTGCCTTGTGTACTATTTAAATTTTGTATTATTAGTTGTATATTTATATTATATAATTATGCGCATCCAAGAGAGACTCGGGTGCAGTCAACGAAGGCGTTGACGATAGGACTTGTGTCTGTCCTAGTGTCTAGTAGACCCACCTAAAGTTGTGGAGTTATTGGTATGACTCCTCAGGCCTTGACACATTTCTTACACGTATTGTGAGTCTCATGTAGGACACGGACTTGCGTATGCGGTTGGCCACCTGTACGTGTAGGTCATGCGACGGATAGGGTATAATTGCTAATAGTGATGCATGTTAGAGACTTAGCAGTTATTAGTAGTCGGAGCATAGACTATTATAGTACGAAGGTCCAATCCTTGTCCTTGTTTGGTTGTGAGGTTGGACTATCGTTCTAACGATAGACTACAACCTGAACACACAACCCAGGCCCGTTAACAATAGCACGATCCACTAAAGAGCTATTGTTGCACTACCTTCCTAATACCAAATTATGTTTAAGGACTCCTTCTTATTATATGCATGTTCGTCTTCCCATGTTAAGATATCAAATGTTCATCGATTAAATTAAGTTAAAAACAACTATATTGATCAACATCTTATATCTTTAAGTAGTACCACTCAACTTTATTTGTCATGTCGGATATAATCTACCTGTAGGGTTTACATAAAAATCCTTATGAATTTCATAAGGGGATATCATCAACCCGATATATCAGGACATGGATTTTTTTTATAAACAACAGTCCATCATACACTCAATGCCATTACCCAATTCATAGATGTTATTGACCCATAATGAATATTCCTCTCTTATGAGTCAAAGTAATACACACTATATATACATGTCTATTATTATATCCGAATTAAGGGCACAAGCATCCATAATAATATAGCTTTTTGTTCTCTTATCTATTCAGTACAAAAAGAACAACCACAAGTGGTCATGTTCAATACATACAAAGTGTACTAGTGTAAACCTATAGTCAAGATAGACTAATACCAGATTACACTACAACATTACCAATGGTTTGTCCAAATCTATCTAGGTTATGAACTATTTATATATTCTACATGAAACTAATAATATGATCTTCTTTGTGACACCACGCACTATATTATCTATATTATAGAATATCAAACACTTGTATTAATATTATAACAAATACAACATACAAATATTTGTCCATATGATTCTCATTTAAAAATAAGGAAATATAGTTAATACAAAGTGATACTTTTAGTATATAACCCTAACAGTTCCTGGACTCAGAGCGATGATATAGTCGAGATTGTTCTTGCACTATGGACTATGAGGTGACCTCTGTAGAGATCTAGGCTAGTACTTTTTTATTTTTGTACCATACTCTATTTTTACTTCTATTAGTTAGTTGTTTGGAATACTTTCCTTCTTCAAATATTCTTTAGTATATTGTGATTGAGTTATGATGATACTAATTGTTTTTGTAATTGTTAAGATAATTTTCATTAAGGTCAAGACAGCGTTCTACCATCAATACTGCGACGTAGGTTAGACGTATCACGTACTCGTGTCCGAATATCCGGGTATGTGTCATGACATTGGGCCCCCACTTGACCTCCTTGAGGCAAGTTTTGGTAGGATCCAAATTATAACGGTTTCGAGTTAGGAGTTGAATGATGTCCATAACTCTGGTCTACGTTAAATCTAGGACCTGCATATGTTAAATGTTATCCCAGGGGTATGGATTCACTTACAAATGAGGGAGGATTCTTAAGATTTAGCCTAAATTGGGACACATTAGGGTTTGGGGTAGAGGTGATAACATGACTAGGGTGTATTATTGTTGTGTGGGAACTCTGGTAGCTATGTTGTATGTAAATGGTGGTACCGTGTTTGGAAGAACGAAACTATCTCCATTTATATTCCCAGATCGAGAGAACTCTTTCATAAACTTATTAAATCGATTACTGAGGTCTTGGACCATACCTTCGAGTGATGAAAATCGATCTTCCCTAATCTGTTGTCGAAGATCCTCTGGCAAACCTTGTCAAGAGCCCTGGCTACTCAATTCTCTCTCCCGACTAGTCTCCATGATTGGTTCGAGAGGCTCTGATACCAAATTGTTAGAGCTTCTCCCAGATTTGGCCAGATTCCCAACATTATGAGCTAGATTCACCATGGAATTGCACACAATTTATAGAATTGGTAGAGAAGAAAGAAAAAATTAGGAAATTTTTATTCAAATTTATAATTGGAAAAAAAGTTATTATAAATCGAATGAAGAAGAAAACTATCAATTGAATATATTGTTCATTCTTCCCTACATTCTTCTTCTCTCTTCATTTATTTATACTAGATCTAGTTACAATTCAAATAACATTCTTATCCCTACTGGGTTAACACTGAGATAATAATAATACTTTAAGATACCATTAATATATTGTTACTAATGCTTACTTCTACATTGCACTCTTCTAAAGATGCAACTATCTGCTAGTACTGATATACTGCAAGTTCCTGGTCTACTGGATAATTCATTGTTACTAATTCTTACTACTAGCGGTGCACTATATAAGGTTTATGGATCGATTAACTCAGTCAAAATTGAGTATGGAAAAACTTTATGGCTAAATCGATCACGGACAATGCAATGAACCTTCCCAATTGATAGATCGGTATCTGTTGGAATGAGTCCAATAGTTTTGGTAAGATTTTTGGTTGGCTTTCTTGAATTTTTGCAGCTTAGTTTTGATGAATGCATTTTTGTGATTGATTTTTGATGATTGATTGTTTACCCAATTTTTATCGATTGATGGCATTCATTTCAGAGAACTCTGAGAAAAATAAAGACGATAGTCTAACCAAATGTTGGTGCCAATGCAGATAGATGTGTGACCGAAGCCTAAGGAAGCATCCTTTTCTCTCTGTATTCTCTATTTGGTGAGTGGTTCTGTCCCTTCTTCTCTACTCCTTCATGCAAATAAGAATTAATGTTCTCTTGTAACCTTGCTAAGTCTAATGATCGATAAAGCTACTAATAAAACAAGTTTTATACCACTATTATAAATTAATATAATTGTATTGATCAGAGAGAAGTTCAATTATATAACATAGGGTAGGATATAATCATTGTGTCATGGTTTGGTGCCATGACTTAGCGGTAAATTGGAGTTTATGGACTACCAATCAAATCAAATAAATAAGTATGCTAAAATGAGAATGGGGAAATGTGCATTGCTGCTCTAAATATTTCAATACCTTACACTGTTATTTATGCTTATCATATAGTCAGAGATGCATTATATGGTCATGGACAACTTGTGCAAAAGGTAGTAAATTTTCTTGAACGAAACCTGGGGCACTGAAGACCGTTCGGCCCGGGAGAAATAGTAGCGCTTTGGTAGCGCCGGGGATAAGCGAGATATTCATTGAGGCTTGCTACCTGCTTTGAATGGAGCATCGCATGCCCAACAAAGTCCTATACGGCATGTCCATCGTGGTGTTATACCACAAATGACCCTTGGGGGATAAGTTGCATACAAATGATGTCTTATGCAGGGGCGGTAAGAATAATCATGTAAATTATACAGGAACAACTATTGGCCAGGGTAAGGATTCCATATGTGAAAATCTTATATATATCTTACTGCATGAACTGTTGCTTATGAACTGTTGGCTATTAAACTGTTGCCTTAATTAAGAAGTATTGATTTAGGTGAGTAGACTAGTTTTGCTCACCAGTACAAGTTAATTACTGACCCACGTCTCTGTGGGCAAACCAGGTGACCGAGATACCGAGAGCACTCAAGGGTGATAAAGCTTTCGTTGCAGTCTTTTCAAGCTTCTTCCTATTTCAAAGTATTTTAAGGATTTCTAGTTGCTGCTTTTAAGTTTTCAAAAAGTAATAAAGAGGCATAATCTATGGGATAAGAATATTATTTCTTGTCATCCTATCAGTCTTTTTTTATGCAAAGCTATGTAAGCCGTCCAGGCATTTTTATTTCGGTGCTAAAAAAATTGTACTTCATTGCAATGAATCAATAAAAGAATTATTTTCTTAAGGTACAAATATGTGCTTTATAATCTACTGTTGTGTTGTGGAACTATTTACAAAAGATATTTGACACATATGCACATTTTTGCCTTATACAAGTATAATCCCAAACTTGTACGGCATCACATCCAGCAAGGATGAAAAGTTCTGCGAAACCGAAAGCGAAGACGAATTGATTCAGCGGAACCGAGGTGAGACAAGTTGGTATCGAAGCACGATTTAAAGTTCCTCGAATTTCAAAATTGGTTTTCAAGTAAAAGTTTTCAAACAATAACGATTTTATCAGATGATTTGCTTTTCGATAGTGCTGCATGAAATAATGTTCCATACAATAAGCCCATAAATATTTGATAAGTGCTAATAGAAGTTATTTCTTTTGCAGATGACTAAGGGTGATAGCGCCAAGGCGACATCGTCGTCTGACCAATGGAGAAAGTAATAAAAATGTTAAGAGGCACAAAGGAAGAAGAGCGATGCACATCACAAGATGATTGAGGCACAGTATCGTAAGCTTTAAGCGCAACTAATAAACCAGTTTCAAGCGTGATTTGATGCGCAACAGCAACAAGTTGATAACTTGTCTCAACTAGTGGCTACATTAACTGAGAATAACAACGAGACTGAAGTGGCTTCCGCAAAAGAGACAGTGGTAGTAGAAGCAGATGAGACAGAACAGCCTCCAAGAAGGCGACCGATATTCAAGTTTTCTAAATTCAAAAGCTATAATTCGCTTGAGTTTAATGGCAAGGTGGAACCTGAAGAAGTAATAGGATTCCTAAAGACTTTGAAGGGCATCTTCCATATGTTTGATATACAAGGCACAAAAAGAGTAGATTGTGCGGCTGTGCAGCTGTGTCTCAAAGAAGAAGATTGGTGGGATTTGAAGAGACAAGCACTGTGTGGTGCCAACCAAGAAGCCAAAGTCTTTTAGGAGACATTTAAGCAGGTGTTCATCGCACAGTTTATTCCACCAGTTGTCCGTCACTGGAAAAAAGTGTTCATAACGCTTTAGCAGGAAAATATGTCCTTCAGCGACTATGAAGCAGAGTTCTTAAAGCGATCCAAGTTCGGCGGCTACATGATACCGAACGATGGGGAAAAACGACTATGATTCATTGAGGGTATGAATGAGGGCTTACAGCATGATGTTCTCAACCAAAAGTGTGCAATGTACCGAGAAGCCTATGAATTGGCTCTCGAGATAGAGAAATTTTATCCTCGAGGGGCGACACAACACAACCATGGGAACAACTACAAACGACCCATGGCAGCAAGCAGGTCTGATGCTTCCACGCATCAAAATACAAAAGACAATAGGGGACCTTATCAGCGACCATGCTGTAATAGGTGCAAGCGGGTTGGGCATCAGTAAGACTAATGTCGGGCTGGATATTTTAAGTATGGCAGTTTGGGTCACAAGGATGTGTGGTGCAATAGTGGAGGAAAAAATCAGAATTACGATCAATATCACAATCAGAATAATGATGAACAGTACAATCAGAATCATGGACTAGCATCATGAGCTCCGCAGATGGCAGTTGTGAATGCTTAGAACCCATGACTAGGAGGATAGAGTAGAGTGTTTGCACTGACTCAAGAAGAAGTGCTTGCCTCAAACACTATCATAACAGGTATATTGCTTTACAAAAAATTACCTACTCGTGTATTATTTGACTCTGGTGCTACACATAACATCATATCATCTTCATTTGCTAATAAACACAAATTTTGTAAGACACCATTAGATATGAATCTTAGTGTCAACAATCCTTCCGGAATAGATTTTCCTACTAGTTCAATTTTCAGGGATGGTTTCCTTTGCATTGGGGGAAAGTATGTCCTTGGATTCAATAGTCCTGGACATTGCCTATTATGACATCATCTTAGACATGGATTGGCTCGGAGTGTGCAATACAATAATTGACAATGTGGAAAAAAGAGTTGTGTTTCGTATTCCTAGCGAGGCAGAATTCTCTTATTCGTATAGTCTGGCGACTAAAACAGTGATGGTAGTATCGGCAATGACGACAAGACATATGCTATATTTAGAGTATAACGGGTACATTGCTTCTATATGGGACACTCGGATGAAGGGTGTAGACTAGGGTGAAACTAAAGTCATAGCAGAATTCCCTAAAGTATTTCCAGAGGAGATACCTGGAATGCCTCCAGACCAAAAAATTGAGTTCAGTATTGATATCTTTTCTAATACTCGGCCGATATCAAAAGATTAGTATTATATGGCTTCTACCGAATTGAAAAAAATAAAGTCACAACTATAAGAGTTACTAGATCGTGGTTACATTCATCCTAGTATTTCACCTTGGAAATCTCCAGTGCTGTTTGTGAAGAAAAAGATGACACAATGCATCTTTATGTAGATTATCGGGAATTAAACAAAGTGACAGTCCGTAACAAGTATTCGTTGCCAAGAGTTGATGATCTGTTTGACCAACTTCAGGGGGCTACAATATTTTCAAAGATTGATCTTCGTTCAGGGTATCACCAGTTAAAGATCAAACAAGAGGATATTCCAAAGTCAGATTTTCGTACAAGATATGGACACTACGAGTTTTTGGTTATGCCTTTTGGTTTGACCAATACTCCAGCAGCTTTTATGGATATGATGAATCGAGTATTCCGACCCTTCTTAGACAAGTTTATCATCGTGTTCATTAATGATATCTTATTCTACTCGACAGATAAAGAAACTCATATTGAACATATAAGGACCGTATTGCAAATACTTCGTGAACATCAGTTATATGTGAAGTTAAGCAAGTACAAGTTCTAGATGAGTAATGTAGCTTTTCTTGGGCATGTTATTTTAGCAGATGGTATATCAGGTGACCTGAAGATAATATAGGCAGTAGTCGATTGGAAATAACCTACATCGGCTAGTGAGATCAAAATTTTACTCTGCTTGGCTGGCTACTATCGGAGATTCGTAAAGAACTTCGCGAAGATTGCGTCGCCTCTGACTCGCCTCACCCAAAAGAGAGTAGTATTCCAATGGACAAACGACTGTGAGAGCAGTTTTCAGGAACTGAAGCAGTGGCTCATCTTGGCTCAAATTCTTACCCTTCTAGATGGACCTGAAGGATTTTAGATATACGTCGATGCATCTTGGCTCAGATTGGGATGTATTCTTACGCAGCATGGGAAAGTAATTGTGGATGCCTCAAGATAGCTGAAATAACATGAAAATAATTACCCGACGCATGATTTAGAACTTACAACAATTGTATTTGCATTGAAATTATGGCAACACTATCTCTATGGAGTATCCCGCGAGATCTTCAAGGATCATAAAAGCCTTAAGTATATATTTATGCAAAATGAATTAAACTTGAGGCAACGACGATGGCTGGAATTGATAAAGGATTATGACTTAACGATTGCTTATACGCAGTGAAAAGCAAACTTTATGGCAGAAGCATTGAGTCAAAAATTCGTCGGATCGTTATCTGTGTCAAGCAGGTTACTTCAAGAGTTGGAAGAAATTGGCATCGAATACAAAGTTCGTACAAAGGGAGTATAGCTGGCTCAATTACAGTTAGAACCAAACTTGCTCGAAAAGATCAAATTTGCGCAAGAGGATAACTAATTCCTGTAGAAGATACGTGAGTTAATTTTAGCATAAAAGGCAACCAATTTCGTGGAATGCGACAATGGAACATTGTGGCTTAAGGGAAGATTATGTGTACCTAAGGATGATAAACTCAGGAAGGAGATACTGACTGAGGTTCCTTATGCTAAGTACCCCTTGCATCTTGGAAGCACCAAAATATACAAGGATCTGCGCACAATATTTTGGTGGCATGGCATAAAGAAAGATATGGCATTGTTCGTGTCACAATATCTGGATTGTTAATGTGTGAGGGCAGAACATCAGTGACTTGACGGAGAGTTGCAGAACCTTGCCATTTTGGAATGGAAATGGGATAACATCTCAATAGATTTTATAATGGACTTACTAAGGACACCAATGGAAAATGATGCGATTTGGGTCATCGTGGATAGACTGACCAGGTCGGTTTATTTTCTAGCAATCAAAAATATATGGAGCCCTGGCCATTTGGCTCAAATTTACTTAGATCAGATTGTTCGATAACAAGGAGTGCCAGTCTTAGTTGTGTCGATAGGGATGGGTGGTTCTTGTCTCAATTCTGGAAAAGCCTTCAGGCGGCAATGGGTACCAATTTGCATTTTAGCTCGGCTTACCATCCGTAGACTGATGGATAGAACGAGAGAGTAACCCAAATCCTAGAAGACATATTATGACTGTGCGTGCTAGATTTGAAGATAAGTTGGGATACCTATCTATCACTGGCAGAGTTCGCTTATAACAACGGTTATAAAGCGAGTATTTAGATAACCCTGTATGAAGCATTATATGGACACAAGTGTCAATCACCGATATGTTAGGAGGAAGTTGGTGAACGACAAGTACTCAAACCGAAACTTATTGAATAAGCCATTAAATTTTTTTGCATGGTTCGAGAAATTTTTTGAGTCACTCAAAGTCGTCAGAAAAGCTACGCAGATGTACATAGGCGAACTTTAGAATTCATGGAGGGTGAATATGTGTTCCTAAAGGTGACACCTATGCGAGGTGTAATACGGTTCAACTTTAAAGGGAAGCTATGTCCACTGTTTGTCGGAACTTTCGAGATTCTAGATAAGCTGGCACCAGTGGCTTATCGACTTGAACTACTTCTTACTTTCATGGAAGTGCACGATGTCTTCCATGTTTCCCAACTAAGAAGATATGTGAATGACCTGATTCAGGTAGTAAACTTCGATCAGCTTGAGCTGAGTGCCGACCTATCTTACTCGAAAGAACCTGTTCAGATCCTAGACAGGAAAGAGAAGACCCTATGGAATCGATCAGTGGCTTTGGTCCATGTGTTACGGTGGAATCATGCGGTTCAGGAATCGACGTGGGAGCTTGAGAAAGATATACGAAAGTAGTACCCTTCCTTATTTGATAACCTAAAGGTAGAACCTTTGTTTTAAGTTTCGAGGACAAAACTTTTCTTAGTGGTATATATGTAGTACCACGCTTCTAGCGGTGCATTATATAAGGCTTATGGCTCGATTGACTCAATAAAATTGAGTATGGGTAAACTTTACG
This sequence comes from Iris macrosiphon, assembly GCA_036927795.1. Taxonomy (NCBI): domain Eukaryota; kingdom Viridiplantae; phylum Streptophyta; class Magnoliopsida; order Asparagales; family Iridaceae; genus Iris; species Iris macrosiphon. Next base: position 174,508,037 of record JAYESA010000013.1, on the reverse strand, counting down.
ACATAATCGATTACGGATAATTCAATAAACCTTTCCAATTTGTGGATCGGCTTCTGTTGGAATGAGTCCAATAGTTTTCGTTGGATTTTAGGTTGCTTTCTTGGATTTTTGCTGCTTGGTTTTGATGAATACGTTTTAGTGATTGATTTTTGATGATTGATTATTTAGCCCATTTTTATCGATTGTATGCATTTATTCTAGAGAACTTTGAGAGAAATAAAAATGATAGTCTAACCAAATATTGGTGCCAATACAGATAGATGCATGACCGAAGCCTGAGCAAGCAAGCATCCTTTTATCTCAGTATTCTCTATTTGTTGAGCGGTTGTCCCTTCTTCTATACTCCTTCATGCTAATAAGCAATAATGTTCTCTTGTAACCTTGCTAAGTCCAATGATCAATAAAGCTACTAATGTCACAAGTTTTATACCACTATTATAAATCAATAGAATCGCATTGATGAGAAAAAAGTTTAATTATGTAATGCAGGAAAGGATATAATCATTGTGTCATGGTTTGGTTCCATGACTTAGCGATAAGTTGGTATTTACGGACTACCAATCGAATCAAATGAATAAGTATGTTGAAATAAGAATGGAGAAATATGCATTGTTGCTCTAAATGTTTCAATACCTTACAATGCTATTTATGATTATCATATAGTCTTAGATGCATTGTATGGTCATGGACAACTTGTACACAAGGTATTAAATTTCCTCGAACAGAACCTGGGGCACTGGGGACCATTCGGCCTGGAGAAAATAGTAGTGCTTTGGTAGCACCGGGTATAAGAGAGACATTTATTGAGGCTTGCTACCTGCTTTGAATGGCGTATCGCACTCCCATCGAAGTCCTATATGGAATATCCATCGTAGTACTATACCACAAATGACCCTTGGGGGATGAGTTCTATACTAATAATGTCTTATGTATGGTAGTAAGAACAATCCTGTAAATTATACAGGAACGACTATTGGCCCGGGTTAGGATTCCATATGTGAAAAGGTTATATATATCTTACTGTATGAACTGTTGCTTATGAACTGTTGCCTATTAAACTACTGTCTTAATTAAGAATTGTTGGTTTAGGTGAGTAGGCCATTTTTGCTCACCAATACAAGTTAAGTACTGACCCACGTCTCTGTAGGCAAACCAGGTGACCAAGATACCGAGAGCACTCAAGGAAGATAAAGCTTTCTTTGCAGTCTTTTCAAGCTTTTTCCTATTTTAAAGTATTTTAAGGATTTTTAGTTGCTGCTTTCAAGTTTTCAAGAAGTAATAAAGGGGTATCATGTATGGAATAAGAAAATTATTTTATGTTATCCTATCAGTCTTTTTTTTATGCAAAGCTATGTAAGCCGTTCAAGCATTTTCATTTCGGTGCTGAGAAAATTATACTTCGTTGTAATTAATCAATAAAAGAATTATTTTCTTCCTATACAAATATGTGCTTTAAAATCTACTGTTGTGTTATGGAACTATTTATAAAAGATATTTGATACGAGTGCATATTCTTGTTTTGTACAAGTGCAACCCCAAACTTGTACGATATCACGTCCAACGAGGACGAATGGTTCTATAGAACCGATAGTGAGGACGAATCTGTTCAGCAAAACCAGGGCGTGACATTGCACTCTACTAAAGCTACAGCTATCTGCTATTACTGATATGCTGCAAGTTCCTGGTCTATTGGCTAATAGGATAGTTGTACAATTGATACTCTAATACTGGAGCATCTGATACTCTGGAGCTTTACTGGGCATTCAAGTGGGACTACATCACTTGATAAAGAATTAAAGGAAGCAACTAGAACAAGGGAAGATCCTATGATAGTTGGATGAATAATCATATGATAAATCAGACATTGATGACTCATATGACGGGTCAGACGATGGACTAGTTTGGAACTTGGAGGATTCAGAAACCACTACAAAATATTGTTAAATGGCGACGAATCTCAGTGACGAAAAGTAATCCGTCATTGAGCCAGCGACAGACTTTTGATAGAATTATGACTAATTTATTCATGTAAACAAATTATATTATTTTTTGTCAATAGTTCGTCGCCAATCCATCGCTGTTATCGTAGTGACTAAATAGTGATGAAAATATTCGTCGCTGCGAAGACTTAAAATTCTAGAGCGTGTTTCATTTCCCCCATTCACAATCTCTCACTCTCTCTCTCTCTCTCTCTCTCTCTCTCTCTCTCTCTCTCTCGATCTCTCTTTCCTCGACCCAGATCCCGGCCTTCGTCTCTCCGACCCCGACCCACTTTCCGGCGACCCCCCTCTCCGGCTTCCCAGGCCACCTCCTCCTCGATCCCCCTCTCCGATAACCCTCAAACCCCCCTCCCCCTCTCATTCTCCCCCTCCTCTAACGTTCAACCACAAAGCCCTCATCCTCCACCCCCTACCCACTCCCCCTCTCTAGCGACCTCCCCCTCTCTGACAGCCCCTCCCCCTCACTAGCACTCTCCTCCTCCTCCACCGACCCCAGACCCCTCTCCTCCTCCTCCTCCTCCGGCGTCCGACCCCTAAGCCCTCCTCCACCCCGAACCCCTCCGCCTCCGTCAGATCGCCTTCTCCTCCGACAAAGGTACCCCCAACCCTTATTTTGATTTGGTTAATTATTTTATTTGGATTGTAGGGGTGTGGACACACGTACAGACATGATATGCTGGACATGGACACGAAGAAAAAATTAATGGTTTGGTAATTTTGATACATTGGACACGGACATAATATGCTGGACACGGACATGTACGGACACGATACGCTGATAAACCTTAACCCTAACGGGTTGGCTTTGAAAACAATTAAAGTAAAATATATTTAGAATGTAGGATTTGAGAATCCGTAGAAGGGAAATTTATTCAGAAATTAAAATAAATTCCAAGTAATAAAAATGCATATAGTCCTATATCAAATTTTTTGGTATCAAAAACAAATAATTATTAGTAAATCATTAATATTTTAGAAAATACTAGGAAGGGGTTCTAGGGGTATCAATATATAGGGTGTAGTTACTTTATCGAACTAGTGTGAATAATAATTAGTTATTACAATTAAATACTAAGTTAGAATATTCTTATTCTTTAAGGTTTTTTATACTTGTAATCATTCTATATTGTTTGAATATATAGGGTACGTACATACATAATTGGTTGAACAATGAGTCGATACTTAGTTAACCGATCATGGATGTACAATCGGCGACATGAGAGTAGGATTGGTTTGACAAATAATTTTATGGCGAGCGTTGAGGAATTTCTCAAATATGCTAGTAGTCAACCTTATTTCATGGATGGGAGGCTTATCAGGTATCCTTTTATCAAATATCATAATATACCATTCAATGAGGTAGATCTCGTGAGGGAGCATCTCTACAAGAAGGATTTCGTACATAACTACAAAGAGTGGACGGCTCAAGGAGAACCTTTTTTTGCAATATCATCATTCCTCTTTCAATACGGAGGTAGAAGAGTCCACTCTCGGAGATAACTTTGAATATCGACCACGAAACCTGGCGCATGAGTTGGTATTTGATGCGACCGGTCCAAGTTTTGATCTAGAGGATCCTAATCCTGATGCGAAAGAATTCTATAATATATTCAAGAATGACGATACTCCGTTATACCCAGATTATGATTCTGATCATGTCATGTCGGTGGTGATACGGTTGTTGAACCTAAAGTCTGATTTTAACTTGTCGCAGGAATGCTACGACCGGATAATTCAGTTTGTTAGAGAGTTGTTGCCAAAAGGATCGAAGGAGTTTCCTGAATACTTCTACAAGTCAAAGATGATGATACAAAAACTTGGATTAGGATACAAAAAGATAGATTATTTTCGAAATGGTTGCATATTGTACTACAAGGAGAATAATGATAAAGATAAATACATTTTCTTTTATGCGAACCAGTATAAGCAAATTGGGGCAAAGAAAAGTCTACTGTCCGATCAAGGTTGCATCCCTACAAGTACATACAGTTTTTGTCGATCACAAAGAGGCTGTAGAGGATGTATATGTATGCAAATATAATACAACACATGACATGGAATAGCAAGGAACGAAAGATGGATGAAGAAGAATTATCCCATCCTTCCGATGGAGTGGCATGGAAGCATTTTAATTTATGTCATCCTAAATTTGCTGCAGGGCCCAGGAATGTTCGGTTGAATTTATGTTCTGATGGATTCACTCCTTTCGGACAGTTGGGATCCCAGTACTCTTGTTGGCCGATGATTTTGATTTCTTATAATCTACCACCATGGATGTGCATGAAGACTCCTTACATGTTCTTGACATTTATCATACCCATTTTAAAAATCCAAAGAAGAGCATCGATATCTACTTACATTGTTGGTGGATGAGTTAAAATAATTATGGCAATTCGGCGTTCGAACATATGATATATCGAAGGAGCAGAACTATCATATGAGAGCATCTCTCATGTGGACCATCAATGATTTTCTAGTATATGGGATATTATCGGGGTGGAGTACTCATGGTACTTTGTCTTGTTCGATATGTATGAAAAAGAGTAACGCATTCTGTCTCTAGAATAGAGAAAAAGTATTTTTTTATTGTCACAGTCAATTCTTTCGTGCATCGCATCCTTGGAGAAGGAACAAACATGCCTTTAAAGCTGGTAAACATAAACTATCTTCTCTCCCGACATGATATGAAGTTTGGAAAAAGGTAGATGAATTATCGACTATAATGGAAGATTCGATATCGGGAGATCACTTTGAAGGGTTTAGACATAGGCATAATTAGATGAAGCGGAGTATCTTTTGGGACTTACCTTATTGGAAGGACAATCTCATAAGGCACAATCTTGATGTCATTTATATCGAAAAGAATGTATTCGACAATATCTTCAATACGGTGATGGATATCAAGGGAAAAACAAAAGATAATGTCAAAGCAAGAAAGAACTTGAAAATTATTTATAGGCATTCAGATTTGAACCTAAAACAAAGTGGCATTGGCAATTTGGTCAAGCCTCCAGCGCCATTTACATTGAGTAGGGAGGATAAATTGATAATTTGCAACTGGATTTCAAAGTTAAGATTTTCTGATGGCTACGTGTCAAATTTGGCAAGATGTGTTGATCTCAATGAACGCAAGCTGACAGGGATGAAGAGTCATGATTTCCATGTATTTTTAGAGAGGTTACTACATATTCTCTGAGAGAGATGTTGCCTCTTCAAGTATAATCTCCGTTGGCCGAATTATCTCTATTCATTGGAGATTTATGTTCAAGCAAGTTGACGGTGCAACATATAATAGAACTTGAGGAGAAGATTGTATTGACATTGTGTAAGTTAGAAATGGTGAGTCATGATTTCCATGTATTTATAGAGAGGTTACTATATATTGCTCTGAGAGAGATATTGCCTCTTCAAGTATGGACTCTATTGGCCAAATTATCTATATTCATTAGAGATTTGAGTTCAAGCAAGTTAACGGTGCAACATATAATAGAACTTGAGGAGAAGATTGTATTGACATTGTGTAAGTTAGAAAGGGTGAACCCCCCCCTCATTTTTGGATAGTATGGAGCATTTGCCGATTCATCTTGTGTACGAAGCAGGCGTCGGTGCTCCCGTCCATTATCGATGGATGTATCCATTTGAGAGGTATAAATTCTGTATACTAATAATTTTTTTATTCAAATAATTCTAAGATTCAATATATTATCTATATGTATATACATCACCTAAAGAAGAAGGTTGGCAATAAGGCTCATTTATAAGCTTCCATATGCGAAGCATATATCATTGTGGAGGTTTCAAATTTTTGCTCCATCTACTTTGATACTTATGTCAGAATAAATTGCAATAGACCCTAAAGAATGATGACGGTGTGGTTAATGCCATGAATAGTGTAATTTGTACTATCTTTAACATTGGAGGGAAGCCTGCAAGTGCTACTAAAGTACGTTGGTTGGAAGACGATGAGTTTGAAGCCACTCAACGGTATATATTGTTAAATAGTAGTATAAAAGAGATGCAAGATATTGAGAAGTAAGCGACATATCTTTGCTAGATATTTTAATTTTGTATATACTTCAAAAATAAATGCTCTAACTGTTTTTATTATACATTACTTTTTAGAGCTAAGGTAAAAATGTAGAGACCTAATATTAATGAAGATGATCTTGCTAGAGAGGTTGATAGAAAATTTCCGTCATGGTTCCATAATTATGTATGGATCCTAAACATTAAACATCCTAAATTTAGCATTCACACCAATCTTTGCCTAATGTCTATATGATACGTGATGTTTTAGGTTTTTCGTCCTGGTACAGACTTACAGAATGGACGACTTTGAGCATTAGCTATCGGACCAAGCAAGAGGGCAAAGTATTGTGATAGATACACCATCAATAGCTTCAAATTTAGAATCACTGATAAATCTATTAATCAATCATTTATCGATGAGGAGGCTAATTATACAAAGAATTTTAGAGTATGTGTGAGGGGTTCAGTCTATCATGTCGATCCAAAATTTGACTATTACGGTGTACTAAGAGATATTGTAGAGCTGGATTACTCTTATGAGACAAAAATTGTGTTGTTTAAATATGATTGGCTCGACACAACACCCAAGTAAGGATAAAAAATTGATAAACTGTTTGGGTTTGTTGATATAGAATATGCAAAAAGATATATAGGTTTTGAATAATTTGTATTAGCTAGTCAAACGATTCAAGTGTATTATACGAGCTATCCTAGTCGATGACGCAATAATAAAGATTGGTGGGGTGTATGCAAAACTAAAGCTAGAAATACATATAATATTGGGAATCTAGTATTCCAAGAAGATGAGATAGTCATGCCTTAACTTGCATATATGAGTTCAGCCGGTGTTGATGGTATGGGGGTTGACGTTACCGTAGAGGATGATAGAGTTGACGAAGAGATTGAGATAGAATATTTACCGCATATAGCGGAGAACTCTGATATGGAGGTATCGAGCAAGGAATAAGAATTGAAAGATGAAGATGATAGTGATATTGATATTGATAGTGATAGTGATAGTGATAGTGGAAGTGAAAATAAAAATAAAAATAAAGAGGTAGAAGATGAATATGATTTAGAAAATAATTCGGAAGACGATGATGATTCGGAAGATGAAGAAGATTAGTACGTACATACATATGCATTAGCTTAGATATTTATTTACTTATTTTATGACACGATTATTATTTATTTCAACATCACACTATTATTTACTTATTTTAGCACACCATTACTTAATGATTATCTATTTGATGACACTATTTTTTTATTTGCTGCAGATTTACCTATAGTATGGCGGGACGAGGACGAGGATGACAATAATTTAGAGAGGATCATCTTCGCAGCATCCTCCATCTTTTACGCCTACTACCCCAGATTCTCACACACGACCTGCGGATGAGTTCATAGATACGGCATATGGTTTATCCCTGCCATATACTCATTTTTTAGTAGGAGGAGCTACTCCATCTCCCGGATTGCCATCAGCTGCTACCCCTTCTTCTACTCCAGCCACTACCGGCACTACTACACCGACTACTCCACCAGTTGTTCCCACAGAAGAAAATCCATTTTCAGGCCTTCTTGTGGACAATGGAGTATATGTCGCTGTCTAGGATTTACAGACCCCCTACTCTATCAGAGCTCCCATCCAATATATGTCGTCCTGAGCTATGGGCCGATGGAGCGACGTAAGCATTTATTTGTCAATTCACATATTTATTTTGTAATTTTTATTCTAATTGTATATTGTCTACTTATTTCAGATTCTATTCATCAAGACTGGGAATGATCTGTGGGAGATCATGTGGGGCTACTTTGATGGACCTTATATCAACTTAGTGACATTCTGCTCGATCGACAATTTACTTGGCTGGAGAAGCTCGGGGTGTGTATATAAATTTTCTTTATAATAATATTTTTTTTATTACAATAATAAAAAATATTTTTCTAATTTGCAGAGGTTGTACTGGTGGCCGGATCAAAGAGATAGTGATATCCGGAAGTTCTACAAGACCATCACCAACAAGAGGTTGAGAGATATGATCAATAACCAGAAGGTGCTGGCGTCACTTAGACCGGATCACCACAAGGAGTGGCTGAAGGCGGAGTACTGGGAGGAGATGAAGAAGAAGAAGATGGATACCCCGTCCTACAAGGCCAAGTACGAGAAGGTGAAGGTTGTTCGTGCTAAGGATGGTCTCCATACTTGTGGATCCATTCCGACCGTCGAGCATTTTCGACGGATGGTTAGTATTCCTCTTGATCGGTTTTTTTGTAATTCTAATATTTTTGCTTATTTATTAATTTCTTCATTTATACAGTACGATGAGGCCGCTAGAGCCGGAGAAGACCCCAAGACCGTCGACTTTTCATCAATATTCTAGCGGACCCACAAAAGAAAGAAGGATAGAAAGCTCGTAGATGATCGGGCCGCCAAAGCATATGTAAGTTGTCTTTATAAAATTTTGTCAATTTAATTATATTATTTTTATAATTTAATTAGATTCTAGATTTCTAGGTCATAGGAATTATTCAATACTGATTTCGATACTTTGAACCTTGGTTAATATCCTATTTTAAGATATCATGAAAATCAAATATAGCAAATATGACTCAAATTAAATACATATACTATAATATCTAGTATCTAATATGATACTCTAACCAGAATCAAATATAGAATATATAACTCTAAACCTATTTATATAAATAAATATAGGAGACATATGAGATGTTAGAGGGAATGCTGAGAGCAGTACGCCAACTGAGATAAACTATCGGTAGGTAAAAGCTGTAGGAAAAGGGAAATGCGACATCATGTACGGTACCAGATTATTGGCATTAATGTCGTCAGTACTTTCCAGAGCTCCTCCGACGTCTACTCCAGCTCCATCAGTGCCCGTCTCCTGTGTTCCTTCTGGTACGATATCTCTAGAGCAGCTCACGATGACTGTACATGAGCTACATGGGCTGGTACGACAATTGATAGACACTCGTGATGCTGCAGTACCTTCTCCTTCGATAGCTACTACGACGGCTCCAGCTCCTCCGACGTTATTGATGGGTCCACCAGCTCATTCGACGGCTCCTGCCACTGCTCCATCTGTTCTTGCTTCTGATGATCTATAGAATATCATCGCTATGGTTGTGGCGCAGTACATTGCTAGCCGATACCGCCTCCACCTCCACCGTCGACTTGATGAACTTTTTGCGTTTGTGGGATTTTTTAGTTGGTTGTATTTTTTTAACTTGATTGTATTTATTTGACTTTGTGGGATTGTATTATCACTACCATATTTTCTAGGAAAGGATATTTTAGTCATTTCCTATTTAATTAAATATTATGCATGATAAATAATTATTTGTTGTATTATTTAATTATTGTTAGATGTTATTTAATTATTTTGGACTTGTATTAGTGGACCCAACTAGTTTAGTTTGGACCCATGGACCAACATGAATTAATTAGTTAGACTTGGCCCATTTAGAAAGCCCATTGTTAAGGAGATGGATTAAATTAATTAAATCATTAGACTAGAAGCTTCCTTCCTTAATTATTTCTTCATGAGAGGCCCCAAGGGCTACATTGGACATTTCATAATTGTTTGGGGAAGGGGTTTGGCCGGCCTATATTAGAGGGGGAAAATTTCTCTCTCCTCTCATTCTCATTTTCAAATCTAAGATCTAGAATTTCCCACTACCAAATTCCTTCTATTTCTATTCCAATTTCCTACCAAATTCATTCCAAATTCTTCCCAATTCACCATTAGAAATTTGAGAAGCAAGGATCTAGAAGAAGGAAGCAAGGATCTACAAAGAGGAGCAAGGATCTACAATTTGGAAGCAAGTTCATCTCAATTGGAGGTTTCATTGGAAATCCATCTCCCAATAGGTATAATTCAGTTTTTCCCATTAAAATAGCTTCTAAATCTGAGATTTAATCATGTAAAATCAACCCATATGTATGTACTACCCATAGGACTTAGTTTTGTGTTCATAGGAGACCCATGGAGAAAGTTATGGTGCTTTTTGTGTCAATTTTGTGGGAATTCCGAATTGACATTTTGTTGTGTGTGTCAATTGATCCTATAGATCAATTGGGCATGTGCTTATGTGTTTGGGGCTAGTGTCGTATCCACAATTGGGTACATATAGTTCGTATCCCAACAATTTGGTAATACGTGTCGTTTTGGAGGGTTTTCCTCCGACACGGGACTTTGTACATGTCGTATTTTGACACGGACACATAGATCTACTTTTGACACTTTGATTTGTTCATAAATATTATTTGTGACTTGTTTGTGTCCTTCGGGGTACAATTGGTTGTGTGTTGGACTCGTGTCGCATGCGTATCCTAGATCTAGTGGGATACGGTGTGATACTCTCCAATTGTGTGTGTTTTTGTATAGATCTAATTATTTATGCTTTAATTCTTGTATTATAATTAGTAAATATATATAGATGTTATATATTTATTTTAGTGTATTTATTATGGTATTTATTGTAGCATAGATCTATATATTTTTATGTGTACTAAAATATAATGTGTAAATATATATGTAGCTTTCTTGACATGCAATTATATATGTTACTACATATTAATAAAATAAATTATACATAAATATTTTATAAAATATATTTATGTGTTTAAATGAGTAATTATATTAATTATAATTATTATATAATTAATTTCATATTAATGAATATATTTTTATGTGTGCTTCTAGCTATGTTAAAATATGTATATTAATACATGCAATGTGTTTTGTAGCTATTAGTAATTAATTGTGTAGGACTATGCATATATATATATATAAGTATATATTTATTTAATTGTTTATATATATATATATATTGATTTATATTTGATTTATATATATTAATATATATATATAGTTATATTTTTTTTTTTTGTGACAGCGACATTTAATGACAGCCACTGTCATTAAAACAGCAGCCGCTGTAACAGTGTTCGGCATTAATGACAGTTCTGTCATTAATGCAGCAGGCGGGTTTGAGCAGCAGTTTTACAGCGACGGTTTTCTGTGACAGTTTGAACTATCATCAAACTATGACAGCAATTGATTTATTTCACAGCATTTTGGCGACGGTATTGCTGTGACAGTTGGGACTGTCACTATAAGTCTGTTTATTGAAAACTAGTGTTTTAGCACACTATTTTTAGTGACAATTGGGCAGATTTAGTTTATATATTATATATTATATTTGTATATATATACGTATATATAAATGTATTTGTGGTGAGATATAATACTAGTATTGTTATTATTTTATTTATATATAATATATTAGTTTATATATAATATATTATGTATTAGAGTATTATACCTCTATGTATCTTGAAACATTACTTTGTGTGGATACCAAGTTGGTTCAAAACCATGGTTCCTATTTGTGTATTTAATATTCTATATTATTATGCTTATTTATATTATATATATATGTTTTGTGGGGTTGACCTTGGTTTGACCATAGTTGACTTTAGTTGACTTTAGAGTTGACCACAGTTGACAGTTGACTTAGAATTGACTTATTGACCTAAAAGTTGACTAGTTTAACTTGTTCTCTTTTTGGAACCTTGTATTGATGTTGTATTCCATATCTAGGTCTTCGAGGCACCGAGTCAGACATCTGTGAGACTGTTCATTGGACTTCAGGCGAGTACATTCTCTGATAGTTTCTCATTTATGATATCTTCTATGTTCGTTGTATCTAGTGTAGATATCCATGTTTCTCTTGACACTATGGTTACACGGATTGGTATATCCGGATCTCGTCATGAGATGTTATTCCTTGGTATATGGTGTATATGGTGCAAGTATTATTCATTGGTTATCATGTACATGTACAGACACCGATTCTCGGGAAGACTAGCTATCTTCTTAGGGAATCTCGTGTCATAGCATACCGTGCTTGGATCTATTATACCAGTCGGGGGTGGAGAGTATTAGTATAGATATGTGATCAAATCCCTATTGAATAAAGTACTGGTAACAGAATAGTGTTGATCATGCACCGCACGTATGATTAGCCATGCCGCATTGCATCTTGCCCAAGCCGATCACATGTTAAGCTAGTACTCACACACTTAGTCATTAGTATTATTGTTTCATTGGCATATTGTTCATTATTGTATTTATTTCCAGTATTTCCTTATTATATATATATCCCTCATATCTATTATGCATATTGTTTACCCATAGCTATTTACTGTTACATAGTTTTTATCATTGATTGAGAACTGCTGTTAGAGTTGTACTCTGCTCCTTTCCTGACTGGATATATTTTTCCAGATGATACTGAGGAGTGGTACCCTACCTTTTATGGACCCCAGGATGTTGTGGGTTTAGATTCTGAGACCCTGGCTCAAGAGGGACTTATCCCAACTGAGACAGTTGACCCTGGAGTTGTAGCTTCATAGTATTCTTTTGTACTAGATTTGTCTCCAGCTTATTTCTGTATTCCTTCAGACTCATTGATGTATTATTTTAGACTCATGAGTTATATTGTGACTATTCTATTCTTTATCTGATTCGTGCTCATTTCTATCTTAGTTCTGTGATTGAGTATACTATCATTATTGGTGGTTCTTTAGATTATCTAGACAATGTTCTACCGCAGATTCTGCGGCGTAGGCTGGGCGTTGTTTCCGACTAGTACCCTTATACCGGGTGCGGATCATGAAACGTTTTTGGTGGTGGCCCATACAGGTCCTAGATTCACAAGTATGTGATGTCGTGGTAGTGCGACAACTTAGTTGTACTACTGCGAGCCTGCGATAGGATATAGGATATAGGCTGAGATACTCAATCACATCTAGGAAAATTCTTTTGATTCAACTATTCTCCTTTGATATTGATACTTGATCCCTTAAACATGTCCTTTCCTTGATGTCTTACATCTTGTGCCATATTGATTCTCATTCCGTCTTTTTATGAGACATACTCGGAGATACTTGCGGAGGCACGCAAGGTTGAGCGGGATCTGGGTTTGAAGACCAAGAGAGACCGTGATTCTTTTCTGGGGGCCAACGACAGTGCAGTATCTGCCAAACATCCTCATTTTCAGTCCAGACCTTTCCATTAGCCACAACAGAACCAGACTCCAGCTAGAGCACCTTTTTACCAGGCACCTCAGCAGTAGAGACAGTTACAGCAAGCTCCATGCAACTTCTGCAAAAAGCCCGGCCACATCTGGGAAGTTTGTAGGAGGAGGTTAGGAATTTGTTTGTATTGTGGTACTGAAGGACATCAATCGAGGGAGTGTCCTCGTCGTGCAGTTCAGGTAGCAGCTCCAGCTCCGAAGGCACAGACGAGACCACCTGCAGCACAGCCGAGGGGACCGCTTCCGACACAGCAGCAGCGTTTTGTCCAGCATCAGCAGCAGGGAGGTGCTCGGCAGGGACGAGCGTTTGCTATGACCGTCGAAGAGGAGGAACCCACCGGAGATGTTATCGCAGGTTCTATTCTTCTTGATTCCATTCCAGCTTTAGCTTTGTTTGATAGTGGTGCTTCCCATAGTTTTGTATCTGTTTCTTTTGCTCTAAAGCATGGTTTGGTAGCTGAGTCTTTGCTTAGGACTTGCAAGATCATGACCGGGGGAGGCATTATCCTGGTTAATGATATTTGCAAGGATCGAAGAGTTACTTTGGGAGGCCGGGAGTTGAGTGCGTGTCTACTTGTAATGCCACTTCCGAGCTACGACATTGTACTCGGGATGGATTGGTTGAGTAGGCACCGTGCTAGCATAGATTGTAGAGGAGGAAGAGTTTTGTTTGGTCCGCCAGGAGAGCCAGAGTTCGAATTTACTAGAGGAGCTGTGGAGCAAGACGAAGGCATTATTTGTGGAGCTATGGTGGAAGACAAGGAGTTGCCACATCCGTTGATAGCAGAATTCTTGGATGTGTTTCCTAAAGAATTGCCAGGATTGCCGCCAGATCGAGATATTGAATTTTCTATAGACTTGGTGCCAGGTGCAGAACCAATTTCGCAGCATGTCTATAGAGTAAACAACAGCGAGCTGGTCGAGTTGAAGAAGCAGGTAGACGAATTGCAGGATAAGGGTTTATCAGATCGAGTTCTTCACCATGGGGAGCCCCGGTATTGTTTGTACCGAAGAAGGATGGATCGGTGCGCATGTGCATTGATTACAGAGCTTTGAATAATCTCACTATCAAGAATAAGTATCCTTTACCACGGATTGATGATCTGTTTGATCAGTTGAGTGGTGCGAAGGTGTTTTCTAAGATAGATTTGAGATCAGGCTACCATCAAGTGAAGGTGAAGCCGGAGGACATACCGAAGACTGCTTTTTAGAACTCGGTATGGTCAGTACGAGTTTATGGTGATGCCGTTTGGTTTGACTAATGCACCGGCGGTATTTATGAACTTGATGAACAAGGTGTTCCACCAGTACCTTGACAAGTTCGTGGTGGTGTTCATCGACGACATACTCATATACTCGAGGACACCGGAGGAGCATGAGGAGCATTTGAGGATTGTGTTGGATGTGCTGAGGAAGGAGAAGCTGTATGGGAAGTTGTCCAAGTGTGAGTTTTTCTTGGACAAGGTAGAATTCTTGGGGCATATTGTGACTGGTGATGGTATTTCAGTGGATCCGAAGAAGATTTCAGCAGTGGAATCTTGGAAGACTCCGAGTTCAGTAGCAGAGATCAGGAATTTCTTGGGATTGGCAGGCTACTACAGGAAGTTTGTGCAAGATTTTTCGTGGATTGCCGAGCCTATGACCAGACTCACAAGGAAGGATGTGGAGTTTGTTTGGACGGAGGATTGCCAGGTTGCTTTTGAGGAGTTGAAGAAGAGGTTGACGTCTGCTCCTATTTTGACGTTGCCATCAGGGTTCGAAGGTTTCACTATTTATAGTGATGCATCGAGGAAGGGTTTGGGTTGTGTTCTTCAGCAGCATGGGAAAGTGATTGCCTATGCATCCAGGCAATTGCGTCCTCATGAAAAGAACTATCCTACCCATGATTTGGAGTTGGCAGCTGTCATATTCACTCTGAAGTTGTGGAAACATTATTTGTACGAAGAGCGTGTGGAGATCTTCACAGACCACAAAAGCTTGAAGTACATTTTCACGCAGAAGGAGTTGAACATGAGGCAGCGTCGGTGGTTGGAACTGATGAAGGATTTTGATATCTCTTTGCAATATCATCCTGGAAAAGCCAATGTAGTTGCCGATGCTTTGAGCAGGTATCCGGTAGCTATGTTCTTGACGCATGATCGATATTTGTGGAGGACTTGGAGAGCTTGGGCATTGAGGTGATTGTTCCTGGGTGTGCTATACAGATGTGGGGATTGCAGATACACTCAGATCTGATGGACAGGATCAAGGCAGCATAGTATGATGATGTATCTCTGAGAAGTATCAGAGCTCAGGTGAGAGCAGGATTGGAGGATGATTTCACTATTACAGAGGATGGATCTTTGAGGCATGGAGTTAGATTGTGTGTGCCTAGTGGGGAGTTACGAGAGGAGGTGTTGCAGGAAGCGTATCGCTCTCAGTATTCCATGCATCCAGGTGCTAACAAGATGTATTAGGATATGCGAGAGAGTGTGTGGTGGTATGGCATGAAGAGGGAAGTGGCACAGTTTGTATCCAGATACTTAGTGTGCCAGCAGGTGAAAGTCGAGAGGCAGAGGCCAGGAGGTTTACTTCAGCCATTACCCATTCCAGAGTGGAAGTGGGAACATATTACTATGGATTTTGTGTCCGGACTTCCACGATCTCCAGGAGGGAAAGACGCGATTTGGGTCATCGTTGATAGGTTGACCAAGTCGGCCCACTTTTTGCCTTTCAAGGTGGGTTTGTCTACGGAGAAGCTGGCAGAGATGTATGTGAGGCATATCGTTAGGATACATGGAGTTTCCGTCAGCATAGTCTCAGATCGAGATAGTCGTTTCACTTCTCATTTCTGGAGGAGTTTGCAGGAGAGTTTGGGCACTCAGCTCAAGTTCAGTACTGCATATCATCCCCAGATAGATGGGCAGTCATAGCGGACTATCCAGACTCTCGAGGATATGTTGCACACTTGTGTACTAGATTTCGGGGGTTCTTGGGAGGACCATCTCCATTTGGTATAGTTTGCTTACAACAACAGTTACCAGGCCAGTATAGAGATGTCACCTTTTGAAGCTCTATATGGTCGGAGGTGTCATACTCCTTTGTCTTGGAACGATGTTGGAGAGAGAGTTTTGCTTGGGCCAGAGATGGTTGTGGATGCAGCAGAGAAGGTTCAGTTGATCAGAGACAGACTTCGAGTGGCGCAGGACAGACAGCGGCATTGGGCCGATAGCCATCGGAGACCTTTAGAGTTTGAGGTATAGTTTAGATTTTTTTTTGTGCTTGTTCTTGTTTTTTATAGATTAAGTTCTTAAGGTGGTGTTTTGTTATAGGTGGGTAGTTTGGTGTTTCTGAGGATTTCCCCGACACGAGGCACGATTCGCTTCGGTGGAGGCGGAAAGCTTAGTCCGCGATTCATCGAACCTTTCACTATTCTAGAGAGGGTCGGTGCAGTTGCTTATAGACTAGACTTGCCACCTGCATTGGAGGGAGTGCACAACGTGTTCCATGTGTCACAGTTGAGACGATACGTGGCAGATCCTAGTCATGTATTGGATCACTCAGAGATAAAGGTGGGCCCTACTCTTAGCTATACAGAGCAGCCAGTTGAGATTCTGGATCGAAAAGAGAAGGTGCTGAGGAACCAGACTATTCCTTTGGTATGCATCGCATGGAGGCATCACTCTCCAGGGGAGTCTACCTGGGAGAGAGAGGATGAAATACGATAGCGTTATCCATATTTGTTTGTACCTTGATGTATGTTATTTTCTAGTTATGTTCTGTTCATTAGTTAATTGTGATTCTTTAGTTCTGTTCTGTGATTTTCTGGGGGTAGTTTTCGTCTTTGAATTTCGAGGACGAAATTATTTTAAGGAGGGTAGACTTGTCACTACCATATTTTCTAGGAAAGGATATTTTAGTCATTTCCTATTTAATTAAATATTATGCATGGTAAATAATTATTTGTTGTATTATTTAATTATTGTTAGATATTATTTAATTATTTTGGACTTGTATTAGTGGACCCAACTAGTTTAGTTTGGACCCATGGACCAACATGAATTAATTAGTTAGACTTGGCCCATTTAGAAAGCCCATTGTTAAGGAGATGGATTAAATTAATTAAATCATTAGACTAGAAGCTTCCTTCCTTAATTATTTCTTCATGAGAGGCCCCAAGGGGTACATTGGACATTTCATAATTGCTTGGGGGAAGGGGTTTGGCCGGCCTATATTATAGGGGGGAAATTTCTCTCTCCTCTCATTCTCATTTTCAAATCTAGATCTAGAATTTCCCACTACCTAATTCCTTCCATTCCCATTCTAATTCCCTACCAAATTCATTCCAAATTCTTCCCAATTCACCATTAGAAAGTTGAGAAGTAAGGATCTAGAATGAGGAAGCAAGGATCTACAAAGAGAAGCAAGGATCTACAATTTGGAAGCAACTTCATCTCAATTGGAGGTTTCATTGGGAATCCATCTCCCAATAGGTATAATTCAGTTTTTCTATTAAAATAGCTTCTAAATCTGAGATTTAATCATGTAAAATCAACCCATATGTATGTACTACCCATAGGACTTGGTTTTGTGTTCATAGGAGACCCATGGAGAAAGTTATGGTGCTTTTTGTGTCAATTTTGTGGGAATTCCGAATTGACATTTTGTTGTGTGTGTCAATTGATCCTATAGATCAATTGGGCATGTGCTTATGTGTTTGGGGCTAGTGTCGTGTCCACAATTGGGTACATGTAGTTCGTATCCCAACAATTTGGTGATACGTGTTATTTTGGGGGTACGAGTATGTGTGTACGTCCAGTGTACGCCGCAACATCGGTGTTAGAACATTGTATCAGGTCATTTATATATAACTAACAGTCTCACACAATAATATTCAACTCCATAAAGAGTATAATGATATAAGTAGTAATGACAATACTCAATCACAATATCTAAAAGCACGATATGATAATAAAACAAACAGATGATGTCCCAGAATGTCATAGAGTCAAGTATGACAGTCACAAGTCCAACCCAAATAAATATATACATGCCAAAAGTAGAGAATTGGAGACAAATCCGATAATAGCAAATCTAACTGGCTAAACTAAACAGCTGCATCTGGAACCTCAGTTGCAAAATCTGTCTAACCCTCCTGAAGGGCAGGACCAAACTCAACTATACCCTCATGTGCCCCATAATAAGTGGGACATCGGTCCTTATGGTCGTCGCCTAATATATTAATATTCTGTCAGGATTGGAGCAAATTACAATCAATGAAATCAATTCCAGATAAATGACAAAGACTATAAAACATGAATGTAGTAAATGTATAAATGATATAAAAGAAAAACTGAGAATAACATGTGACAGGAATAATAGAATAAGTACAACAAGAATTATGGTGGTAAATAGAGAAAATAGGAAATTAAACTAAGCATGATATATGACTACTATCTCTAAGTGTTTTGAAATGCTAATTGATATATAACCGAATTGGGAGCAGTATGGATTATCAGGTCCGGCTAATCATACATGGGGTATATGACTATCTATCCACACGAACTACCACATGATTCTAAAGTTATTGATCACACATTAATTAGTATTTCCCTATCCTGACTAATACAAATGGATCCGAATTACGATATATCACAACACGTAAATCATAATACACGGACTAAACACGAGAACGATAATCACGGTACAACAATAGTATGAAAGACAACATCTCCTGATTAGGAATCCATGCAGTACCAGTCCGTGTAATGTACGTATCAGGAATCAAGTAAACACTTCTAAAAATATATAATATAGAAGCTATCATATACTAAAAATAACCAGAGAATTATACTTGCCTTTTCTCCTTGAATAAAAGTAATAATCAGAGTCCGTATCGATATCCAAGACCTATATATGTAATAATATAATAGCATCCTGCTATCCTAGAGTTTATTAGACTACACAATATCATTTCCATATATACATAAGGTAGACTATGATTCACAAGTAGAAAGGGACTAGTTTGGTCTATCGGTCACCTAACAACTAATATTATAAATCATAATGATATTAATACTAAACATTCTAACACATGAATTGTGACATAAAAAATAAATAGGTGTGGCTAGGTTCATTCCTACAACTTGTTAAGTTGATTACATATATTCTAGTGAGCGATAACGTCTACACATCTCATTTTGGTAGAACCAACCCTACGTGTTTACTCCTATAGGTTAATAAATATTTGTATATTATTAAAACAAGTTAAAACAAGTTACTAAAGGGTCCAAATCAAAATATAAACAAATACATGTCATGACATATGTTCTACGGTAATTTTGAAAGTTTTATGTATCAACCTACATGCTGTATTAAACTATCAAGAACACCTATTAAGGGACACAAAAATCAAGATATAAAATATTCCCAAGCATGGGTTCTGAGTGTTAAATATGTTTCTAAAGTTTCGTGTCATTTCGAGAATTTTTTTACATAAAATGATAGCATTTGTCACGTTCTAGCACTGAATTCCAGTTCTGGAATTTAGTATTTTTTGTGACAAAAATATGGTTCCACCCTATTTTTGCATAAAATTAATACTAAATAAAATATTAACATTCTAGAGGGTGAAGTTAAGGTTCTGTTTTTGAATTTTTCATTAGAAATGATAAACTTTTAAATATAAAATATTGCGCACAAAATTATGTCACTGTTATGAAATTTAATTAAAAAGCGACAAATTACATGGTTATCACCTAGGTAAACGTACTTTTAACATAAAATAATTATAGATTATGCTAGGAGGGTAACATGTGCAATTATTTCAGAAGATTCTGTGTATAAACTATGTGTTTAACATGTGCAAATGGGTGTGCAAACAGAAGTGAACAGAATTGAATTTTTGTACAAAAAATTGTATACTATACAATTTACGTAGGTTTTCCATGTTTTAAATAGGGTTTCTTCCAAGAGAATTAAAGTATCTAGTTTTAACATAATTTAGAATCTTAAAATCAAGAAAAATCATAGGCACTTACCTATTTACGATGTGTGAAAGTTAGTTCGACGCAACGAACACCCCAAAGTCACCGTCTGCGCACTTGTCGGAGAACGTCTGTACGGAAGGGTAAACGAAAGAAAAATATAGAAAATCATATATCAAATATACGGGAACTGACATAGGTACACAATGGAGAAGATTTGGAAGAATTTTACTAAGTGTTTTGGTGTGCACAACCAATTCTTTGCACATAACTCATGTATAGCACCCTATTCTGGAAACTTTGTCGTACGACAGTGATTAGAGGGTGTTAAAAACGTAGGAAAAATATGAAAAAATATATTAATGAAATATAAGAGATAGATGAAGGATTTTTGTGAAGAACTTGAAGCTATTACCAGCTTTTTTGGTGATGCAAAATGCTGTTGAAGTTGATGCAACCCTGTTGAATTTAGGATATAGTTGGCTAAATGTATTCTGAGTTTGGAGGGTTGTTTGTAGTTGAAAAGTGATAGGAATGAAAGAAAAATAAGCTTATGGCTGTAGGAGTGTGTGTAGGGGAGTAGTGGAAAGATTGGTAGAGAAAATAGGAAGGTGGAGAGGTGGTTTCTTCAACCACCAATTGATGGAGGCTGCATATAGGGGGCGGCCAGTAATGACTGAAGTTGTGTGTTGTTCACACACTTGTGTGTTCACCAATTGGACTTAAGTTGGACATGGTTTGGGTCCCTAACATGTCTAATATATGTGGTTCAAGTTTGTGATCATTTGGAATTAATTTTAGTAGGTTTAAGCAGCATACACTACACCCTAGTCCAAATAAACCGAGGCTGAAAGTATACTCATAAAATGCACCAAGACAAGTCCAAAATTTGTATTACACCTTAAATTATCTAAGAATATTCAACCTTAAATTTAGTACCATATATATTTATATATAAATCATGCTAACACGTATTTATATATATAAAAATTCATGAAATACAACTAGGAAAAATAAAAATATTTGGGGTACGAGTGTTACAAATTTACTCCCTTCACACTTAGAACCCATGTTAGGGAATATTTTAGATCTTGATATTTGTGTACCTTAATTAGTGTTCTTGACAGTTTAATTCAGCATGTACGTTGATACATGAAACTATCAAAATATCGTAGAACATATGGTATGACATGTATTAGTTTATATTCTGATTTGGACCCTTTAGTATTATGTTTAAACAAATTTTAATAATGTAAAAATAGTTAGTAACCTATAGGAGTAAACATGTAGGGTTAGTTCTACCAAAATAAGATGTGTAGATGTTGTTGCTCACTAGAACATATGTAATCAACTTGACAAGTTGTAGGAATGAACCTAGCCAAACATATCTATTTTTTATGTCACAATTGATGTGTTAGAATGTTTAGGATTAATATTATTATGATTTATAACATTAGTTGTTAAATGACCGGTAGAACAAACTAGTCCTTTCTACCTGTGAATCATAATCTACCTTAAGTGAATATAAAAATAATATTGGGTAGTGTAACAAACTCTAGGATAACATGATGACATTATATTAATACATATATAGGTCTTGGACATCGATACAAACTCTGATTATTACTTTCATTTCAGGAGAAAAGGTTCAAATCTCTTATTATTTTTAGTATATGATAGCTTATATATTACATGTTTTTAGTAGTATTTACTTGATTCCTGATACGTACATTACATGGACTGGTACTACATGGATTCCTAATCTGGAGATGTTGTCTTTCATGCTATTGTTCTACCTTGATCATCGTGCTCGTGTTTAGTCTGTGCATTATGATTTACATGTTGTGACATGTCATCATTCGGATCCATTTGTATTAGTTAGGGCAGGGAAATACTAATTGATGTTTGATCAATACCTTTAGAACCATGTGGTAGTTCGTACGGATAGCTAGTCATACACCTCATGTGTGATTAGCCGGACTTGATATTTCGTGAAGCTCCCAAGCCGGTCACATATCAATTAGCATTTCAAAATACATAGATATAGAAATCATATACCATGCTTATCTTAATCTTCTGTCTTCTCTATTTACTGTCGTAATTTTAGTTATATTTATTTTTCTTATACTTGTCATATGTGATTCACAGTTTCTTCTTTCACTATTTATTACATTTACTATATTCTTGTTTTATTGTCTTTGTTATTTATCTGGAACTGCTTGCATTATTGTACTTTGCTCCAATCATGACTGGATGTTGATATATTAGGCGATGACCTTGAGGACTGGTGTCCCACTTATTATAGGGCACAGGAGCCGAGTCTGGTCTGGCCCTTCAAGAGGGTAAAATAGAGTTTGCAGCTGAGCTTCTAGATGCAGCTTTTTAGTTTAGCCAGTTAGATTTGCTATTATCGTATTTATCTCCGATTCTCTATTCTTGGCATGTATATATTTATTTGGGTTGGACTTGTGACTGTCATACTTGACTCTATGATATTCTGGGACATCATCTGTTTGTTTCATTATCATATCATGCTTTTAGATATTATGATTGAGTATTGTCATTACTACTTATATCATTGTACTTTTTATAGCGTTAGATTTATTGTGTGAAACTGTTAGTTGTACATAGATGACCTGATACAGCATTCTACCGTCGATATTGTGGTATAGACTGGACGTACCCAAGCAATTATACCCGAATATCCCCTCTTTAAGGGCAGAACTAGACTGAGCTATACCCTCATGTGCCCCGTAATAAGTGGAACACCAGTCCTCAAGGTCGTCGTCTAACATATCAATATCCAATCAAGATTGGAGCAAAGTATAATCAATGAAAGCAGTTCCAGATAAATGACAGAGACTATAGAACACGAATGTAGTAAATGTATACATGATGTAAAAGAAGAACAGCAAATCACAGTTGATAGGAATAATATAATAAGTATAACTAGAATCATGGCAGTAAATAAAGAAAATAAAAAATTAAGATAAGCATGATATATGACTACTATCTCTAAGTATTTTGAAATGTTAATTGATATATGATCGGCTTGGGAGCAGTACGGAGTATCGGACCCGGATAATCACATGTGAGGTATATGACTAGCTATCCACACGAACTTCCACATGGTTCTAAAGGTATTGATCACACATCAATTAGTATTTCCCCGCCCTGACTAATACAAATGGATCTGAATTACAACATATCACAACACGTAAATCATAATGCACGGAGTAAACACGAGCACGATGATCACGGTACAACAATAGCATGAAAGACAACATCTCCTGATTAGGAATCCATGTAGTACCAGTTCGTGTAATATACTTGTCAGGAATCAAGTAAACACTACTAAAAATATATAATATAGAAGCTATTATATACTAAAAATAATGAGAGAATTATACTTTTCTTTGCTCTTGAACTGAAAGTAATAATCAGATTGACGACTTCTATGGGCCACCATAAAAATATGTCCTGACCTGTACCCTGATACTCGGGTACGAGTGCGTGGGTACGTCTAGCCTACGCCACAGCATCAGAGGTAGAATGTTGTATCAGGTTATCTATATATAACTAACAGTCTCACACAATAATATCTAACTCCATAAGGAGTACAATGATATAAGTAGTAATGACAATACTCAATCACAATATCTAAAAGCACGATATGATAATAAAACAAATAGATGATGTCCCAGAATATCATAAAGTCAAGTCTGACAGTCACAAGTCTAACCCAAATAAATATATACATGCCAAAAGTAGAGAATCAGAGACAAATCCGATAATAGAAAATCTAACTGGCTAAACTAAACAGCTGCATCTGAACCTCAACTGCAATTATGTCTGACCCTCCTAAAGGGCAGGACCAGACTCAACTATACCCTCTTGTGCCCCGTGATAAATGGGACACCGGTCCTCAAGGTCGTCGTCTAATATATTAACATCCAGTCAGGATTAGAGCAAAGTACAATCAATGAAAGCAGTTTCAGATAAATAACAGAGACTATAAAACATGAATATAGTAAATGTAATACATAATGAAAGAAGAAAACTGAGAATCACGGATGGCAGGTATGATAAAATAAATACAACTAGAATCAATGTAGTAAATAAAGAAAACAGAAAATCAAGATAAGCATGGTATATGACTTCTATCTTCAGGTATTTTGAAATGCTAATTGAAATATGACCAGCTTGGAAGCAGCATGGAGTATCATGTCCGGCCAATCACACATGAGGTGTATGACTAGCTATCCACACAAACTACCACATGGTTCTAAAGGTATTGATCAAACATCAATTAGTATTTCCCTGCCCTAACTAATATAAATGGATCCGAATCACGACATGTTATAACACGTAAATCATAATGCACGGACTAAACACGAGCATGATGATCATGGTACAATAATAGCATAAAAGACAACATCTCTAGATTACGAATCCATGCAGTATCAGTCCGTATAATGTATGTGTCAGGAATAAAGCAAACACTACTAAAAACATGTAATATATAAGCTATTATATACTAAAAACAATCAGAGAATTATACATGCCTTTGCTCCTAAACTGAAAGTAATAATCTGACTCTGTATCGATGTCCAAGACCTATATATGTATTAATATAATATTAGCCTGCTATCCTAGAGTTTGCTATACTACATAATATCATTTCTATATACACATAAGGTAGACTATGATTCACAGGTAGAAAGGGACTAGTTTGGTCTATCTGTCACCTAACAACTAATGTTATAAATTATAATGATTTTAATCCTAAACATTCTAACACATGAATTATGACATAAAAAATAGATAGGTTTGGCTAGGTTCATTCTTACAACTTGTCAAGTTGATTACATATGTTCTAGTGAGCGATAACGTCTACACGTCAAATTTTGGTAGAACCAACCCTACGCGTTTACTCCTATAGGTTACTAAGTATTTATAAATTATTAAAACATGTTAAAACATGTTACTAAAGGGTCCAAATCAGAATATAAACTAATACATATTATGCCATACGTTCTACAAAATTTTGACAGTTTTATGTATCAACATACATGCTAAATTAAACTGTCAAGAACACCTATTAAGGGCCACAAAAATCAAGATCTAATATATTTCCTAACATGTGTTTTGAGTGTTAAATATGTGCCTAAATTTTTGTGTCATTCCGAGAATATTTGTACATAAAATGATAGCGTTTGTCACATTCTAGCACTGAATATCATTTCTGAAATTTAGTATTTTTTGTGACAAAAACATGGTTCCACCCTATTTTAGCATAAAATTAATATGAAATAAAATATTGAAATGATAGAGGGTGAAGTTAAGGTTCTATTTGTGAGAGTTTCAAAAAGAAATGATAAACTTTTACACATAAAATATCGCGCACAAAATCGTCTCGCTACTCTAGAATTTAATTAAAAGGTGACATATTACATGATTTTCACCTTGGTAAACATACTTCTAACATAAAATAATTATAAATTATGCTAGGACGGTAACATGTGCAATTATTTCAGAAGGTTCCGTGTATAAACTATATGTAAACGGGTGTGTAAACAGAAGTGGATATAACTAAATTTTTGTACAACAAAATCGTATATTACATAAGTTACGTTGGTTTTCCATGTTTTAATTATGGTTTCTACCTAGTGGAGTGAATTATCTAGTTTTACCCTAAGTTAGGAATCTTAAAATCAAAAATAATCGTAGGCACTTACCTATTTATGATGCGTGAATGTTAGTTTGACGCAATAGACACCCCAAAGTAACCGTCTGCCTACTTGTCTTAGAACGTCTATACGGAACGGTGAACGAAAGAAAAATAGAGAAAATCATATATCAAATTGACAGTAATTAACAGAGGTATGAAATGGAAAAATTTTGGAAATATTTTACTAAGTGGTTTGGCGTGTACACCCAATTCTTTGCACATAATTTATGGACAACCCTATTATGGATACTTTGTCGTACAACAACGATTGGAGGATGTTAAACACCGAGAAAAAATATGGAAAAATATAGGAATGAAAAATAAGGGAAGAGATAAATAAAGGATTTTTGTGAAGGACTTGAGGCTATTACCTACAATTTTGGTCGTGCAAAACGCTGTTGAAGTTGATACAACCATGCTGAATTCAGGATATAGTTGGCTAAATGTATTCTGAGTTTGGAGGGTTGTTTGGAGTTGAAAAGTGATAGGAATGAAAGGAAAAGAAGGTTATGGATGTAGGAGAGGGTGTGGGGGAGTAGTGGAAAGAGTAGTAGGGAAAATAGGAAGGTGGAGAGGTGGTTTCTTCAACCACCAAGTGATGGAGGCTACATGTAAGGGGCGGCCAGGAATGTATAAAGTTGTTTGATGTGCACTAATTGGGCTTAAGTTGGATATGGTTTGGGTCCCTAACATGTCTAGTATATGTGGGCCAGGGTTAGGCTTATTTGAAATTGATTTGAGTAGATTTAAGTAGCCTACACTACACCCTAGTCCAAATAAATCGAGGTTGAAAGTATACTCATTAAAATGCACCTAGACAAGTCCAAAACTTGTATTACACCTTGAATTATCTAAGAATATTCAACCTTAAATATAGTACTATATATATTTATATATATATCATGCTAACACGTATATATATATATATATATATATATATATATATATATATATATATATATATATATATATATATATATATATATATAAATTTATACATACAACTAGAAAAAATATAAAAAAATATTTAGGGTACGAAGGTTACAAATCTACCTCCCTTAAAAAAAATTGTCCTCGAAATTTAAAAGTAGATCGGGGAGAAAGAAGAAGAAAGAATACCTCATGGTTTAAAAATATAAGGATATCTCTCGCAGGTCTCATCATCTCTCTCCCAAGTAGATTTACCTGGAGAGTGATGACGCCAAGCGGCACAAACCAGAGAAATCGTCTGATTTTGCACCCTGATATTCGGATATGAGTTGCACGGAGTTCCTGTGAGCATTGTATCAGACCGGGATAGAAGATTTATATCCCATTCTGGAGGAGTTTGCAAGCTAGTTTGGGTACACAGCTCAAATTTATTACCGCTTACTACCCTCAGACGGATGGACAGTCGGAGAGGATTATTCAGACGCTTGAGGATATTCTCCAGACTGGCGTGCTGGACTTTGAGGGCTCATAGGAGGATCATCTGTATTTGGTGGAGTTCTCCTATAATAACAGCTACCAGGATAGTATTGGGATGTCTCCTTTCGAGGTATTGTACGGTCGGAGGTATCATACTCCATTATCTTGGGATGACGTGGGCGAAAGAGCACTTCTGGGACTGGAGATGGTAGTTGATGCTGTTGAGAAGATAAAGCAGATCAGAGATAGACTTCGTGTGGCGCAGGACATGCAGAAGTATTAGGCCGATAGCTACCGGAGGCCGTTGGAGTTTGAGGTAAAGAATTCTTTCGTTAGATTATTAATTCATATAAATTGTGTGTTAAGGTTTTGCTCTGGTTCTAGGTCGAAGAATTAGTGTTCCTGAGGATTTCCTCGACACATGGTATAATTTGATTCAAAAGAGATGAAAAGCTTAGTCCAAGGTTCATTGGACCCTTCTACATTCTCAAGAAGGTTGGTGTTGTAGCTTACTGACTAGACTTACCGTCAACTCTAGAGGGAGTGCACAATATATTTCATATTTCGCAGTTAAGGCAATATGTGGCAGACCCTAGCCATGTGTTGGATCATTCTGAGATTGAGGTTGGACCTAGTCTCCAATATCAGGAGCAGCCCCTAGAGATTTTGGATTATAGGGAGAAGGTGCTACAGAATCAGATGATTTCTCTAGTTTGTGTCGCTTGGCGTCATCACTCTCCGGATGAATCTACTTGGGAGAGAGAGGATGAGTGGCGCGAGCGATATCCTTATATTTTTTAACCATTAGGTATTATTTCTTCTTCTTTCTTTCATGCCTGATCTACTTTCAAATTTTGAGGGTGAATTTTTTTTAAGGGAGGTAAATTTGTAACCTTCGTACCCCAAATATTTTTATTTTTCCTAGTTGTATTGCATGAATATATATATATATATATATATATATATATATATATATATATATATATATATATATATATATATATATATATATACATGTTAGCAAGATGTATATATAAATATATATAGTATTATATTTAAGGTTGAATATTCTTAGATAATTCAAAGGTGTAATACAAGTGTTGGACTTGTCTAGGTGCGTTTTAATGAGTAAACTTTCAGCCTCAATTTTTGGACTAGGGTATAGTGTAGGCTAGTTAAATCTACTCAAATTAATTTCAAATGAGCCTAAACTTGACCCACATATACTAAAAATATTTGGGACCCAAACCATGTCCAACTTAAGCCCAATTGGTGCACACACAAGTGTGAGCACATCACACAACTTTAGCCATTCCTGGTCGCCCCTTACATGCAGTCTCCATTACTTGGTGGTCGAAGAAACCACCTCTCCACCTTCCTATTTCCCCTACCACTCTTTACACTACTCCTCCACATCCTCTCCTCCAGCCATAAGCTTCTTTTCCTTTCATTCCTATCATTTTTCAACTCCAAACAACCCTCCAAACTCAGAATACATTCAGCCAACTACATCCTGAATTCAGCAGGGTTGCATCAACTTCAACAGCATTTTGCACTACCAAACCATAAGTAATAGCCTCAAGTCTTTCACAAAAATCCTTCATTTATCTCTTATATTTCATTCCTATATTTTTCTATATTTTTCCTCGGTGTTTAACACCCTCTAATCGCTGTCATACGACAAAATATCTAGAACATGGTGTTGTCCACAAATTATGTGCAAAGAAATGGGTGTGCACAACAAAAAACTTAGTAAAATGCTTCAAAATATTTTCCATTGCGTAACTCTATCAATTTTCATCGATTTGATATATGATTTTCTATATTTTGCTTTCGTTTACCCTTCCATCGAACTAATGTTCATGCGTCAGAAATAGGTAAGTGCCTATGATTTTTCTTGATTTTAAGATTCCTAACTTAGATTAAAACTAGATACTTCACTCCTCTAGGTAGAAACCATAATCAAAACATGGACAACCAACGTATGTAGTATACAATTTCTTATACAAAAATTCTGTTCTGTCCACTTATGTTCGCACACCCGTTTGCACATGTTAAACACATAGTTTATACGCGAAAACTTTTGAAATAATTACAAATTTTACCCTCCTAGCATAATCTATAATTTTTTTATGTTAGAAATATGTTTACCTAGGTGGAAACCATGTAATATGTCACTTTTAATTAAATTCCAAAACAATGACACAATTTTGTGCACGATATTTCATGTGTAAAAGTTTATCATTTCTGTCCGAAACCTTCACAAACAGAACCTTAACTTCACTCTCTAACATGTCAATATTTTATTTCGTATTAACTTCATGCTAAAAAGGGTAGAACCATATTTTTGTCATGAAAAATACTAAATTCCAGACTGGAATTCAGTGCTAGAACGTGACAAACACTATCATTTTATGTACAATTTTTTTCGGAATGACACAAAACTTTAGGCACATATTTAGCACTCAGAACCCATACTAGAGAATATTTTAGATCTTGATTTTTGTGTTCCTTAATAGGTATTTTTGACAGTTTAATTCAGCATGTATGTTGATACATAAAACTGTCAAAAAATTATCGTAGAACTTATGGCATGACATGTATTAGTTTATATTCAGATTTGGACCCTTTAGTAACATGTTTTAGACCCGCACCCTGATATTCGGGTACGAGTGTGTTGGTACATCTAGCCTACGCCGCAACATCGACGGTAGAACGCTATATCAGGTCATCTATATATAACTAACAGTCTCACACAATAATATCCAATTTCATAAGGAGTACAATGATATAAGTAGTAATAAAAATACTCAATCACAATATTTAAAAGCACGATATGATAATAAAACAAATAGATGATGTTCCAGAATATCATAGAGTCAAGTCTGACAGTCATAAGTCCAACCCAAATAAATATAATACATGCCAAGAGTAGAGAATATGAGACAAATCTGAAAATAGCAAATCTAACTGGCTAAACTAAATAGCTGCATCTGGTACCTCAGCTACAAACTCTGTTTGGCCCTCCTAAAGGGAAGGACCAGACTCAGCTATACCCTCATGTATTACGTAATAAATGGGACACCAGTTCTCAATGTCATCGCCTAATATATCAACATTCAGTCATGATTGAAGCAAAGTACAATCAATGAAAGCAGTTCCAGATAAATGACAGAGACTATAAAATAGGAATGTAGTAAATGTATACATGATATAAAAGAAAAACTGAGAATCACATTTGACAGGAATAATAGAATAAGTACAACTATAATCATGGTGGTAAATAGAGAAAACAGGAAATCAAGCTAAGCATGATATATGACTATTATCTCTAAGTATTTTAAAATGCTTATTGATATGTGATCGGCTTAGGAGCAATGCAGAGTTCCAAGTGTTTTGAAAAATTTGTACATAAAATGATAGTTTTTGTCACGTTCTAGCACTGAATATTATTTCTAGAATTTAGTATTTTTCGTGATAAAAACATGGTTTTACCATATTTTAGCATTGAATTAATACGAAATAAAATATTTATATGCTAGAGGGTGAAGTGAAGGTTCTGTTTGTGAAGGTTTCAGAAATAAATGATAAACTTTTACACATAAAATATCGCGCACAAAATCGTGTCACTGTTATGGAATTTAATTAAAAAGCGACATATTACATGGTTTTCACCCAGGTAAACATACTTCTAACATAAAATAATTATAGATTATACTAGGAGGGTAATATGTGCAATTATTTCAGAAGGTTCGGTGTATAAACTATGTGTTTAACATGTGCAAATGGGTGTGCAAACAGAAGTGGACAGAACTGGATTTTTGTACAAAAAATCGTATATTACATAATTTACGTTTCTTTTTCATATTTTAATCATGGTTTGTACCTAGAGGAGTGAATTATCTATTTTTACCCTAAGTTAGGAATCTTAAAATAAAAAAAAATCGTCGGCACTTACCTATTTATGATGCGTGAACGTTAGTTGGACGCAACGGGCACCACAAAGTCACCGTCTACGCACTTGTTGGAGAACGTTTGTGCGGAAGGATAAACAAAAGCAAAATATAGCAAATCATATATCAAATAGACGGGAACTGACATAGGTACACAATGGAAATGTTTTGGAAGCATTTTACCAAGTGATTTGATGTGCACACCCAATTCTTTGCACAGAATTTGTGGACAGTAGCATATTCTGGACACTTTGTCGTACGACAGTGATTATAGGGTGTTAAACACCTAGAAAAAATTTGAAAAAAATATAGGAATGAAAGATAATAGATTGATGAAGGATGTTTGTGAAGGACTTGAGGAAATTACCTACTGTTTTGGTAGTGCAAAATGTTATTGAAGTTGATGCAACCCTGCTGAATTCAGGATATAGCTGGTGAATTTATTCTGAGTTTGGAGGGTTGTTTGGAGTTAAAAAGTGATAGGAATGAAAGAAAAAGAAGCTTATGGCTGTAGGAAAGGGTGCAGGAGAGTAGTAGAAAGAGTGGTACAGAAAATAGAAAGGTGGAGAAGTGGTCTCTTCAACCAAAAAGTGACGGAGGCCGCATGTACAGGGCAACAAGGAATGGATAAAGTTGTGTGCTGTGAACACACACCAATTGGGCTTAAGTTGGACATGGTTTGGGTCCCTAACATGTCTAGTATATGTGGGTCAAGTTTGGGCTCATTTAAAATTAATTTGAGTAGGTTTACGTAGCCTACACTAAACCTTATTCCAAATAAACCGAGGCTGAAAGTATACTCATTAAAATGCACCTAGACAAGTCAGAAACTTGTATTACATCTTGAATTATGTAAGAATATTCAACCTTAAAAATAGTACAATATATATATATATATATATATATATATATATATATATATATATATATATATATATATATATATATATATATATAAATTCAGTCAACACAACTAGGAAAACTAATAAATATTTGGGGTACGAAGGTTACAGAACTGATGTTACATCTGACTTAATAGTAGCAGTAACTGAACTTGTGTTTAATTAAACTGAACACAAGGGGATGTGAAGGGTAGGACTGTGTTATTCTCGGGGTTAAGAAGAACAACAAGCAGCAATGCACTTGGTGCACTCTATTTGAATACAATACGACAATATATATACGGGCAGTAGCAGCAAGAAATATACAGGGGGTTATTGATGGTGTATTAGACTTAAAAGTAGCAACATGGGAGTATCAGTAGCAGTAGATATACTGCTGCAGGAAGTGTATCAGTTGGAGATGGGTTATAACAGTGATAAGAGGCAGATGGGTTCAGTTGTGCACCCCAGTTCATAACTCTCCTCTGCCTACAGTGTACTTTATTTACGGGTCGGGTATCTAGGTACTGGCAGTACAGAAGTAAGGGTGTACACACATCAGTAAGGGTATGACACAACAATAGCAACAACAGTAGTACCGAGGTATGGTGAGAAGGATGTGTGTATCAGTTATAGGTTCTTGTGTGTGAGTGTGTGATGTTTAGGATAGAGTATCAGTTGTGAGTTAGTATAAGTATTCGAGTGTAGAATTTGGGGTGTTGGTCAATAGTAAGTGAAAATGTGTTGAATATTGAAGATATCAAGTATCAGGTAATAACGGTCATGTGTCCTAGTGTTTGAGCCTTTAAAGATGTATCCTGGAATATTCACCAGTAGAAGTGAAAGAGTAGAGTAGGGGTCATGTTTATTGGAGTGGAGTGGTGAGTATAGGAAGTAGAGTATCAGTAAGTGTCAATAGGAATAATACTATTACGAGTACTAGGATACCAATTACTAATTAGTATCTAGTGTAAATAAGAGTATAGATAACATAGTTGTGACACTAAGGTAATACTATATAATAAATGTAACTGGTATACTTATAAGTTGTACATATAGATGCCTAGTGATATTATCTAGATTGACTAATATTAGCCTAGAAACTTAGGTGTAACCTAGTATTACCTATTTCACCCTTGTAACCAACCTAGAAGTTAGAGTTGGACCTAGAATGAAGGTAAACACCTAATTTGAACTAGTTTGACTAGTAAGACCTAGTCTTGACCTAGAAACTCATATTTTAGTTTATTTTAACTTATTATTATTTTATTACACCAAATGATATGATATTTCATATATAGGTCTGTATGACACTAACTCGGACAACGAGTTATACCATTTGTTCAGGACCACAAGCGAGTAGATTCTCTAATAGTTTTCTTATTTGATAGTCTATATGTTACATGTATTTAGTATTGAGATAATTTATTCTTGACATGATGTTACACGAATTGGTATACGTAGATCCTTGTCATGAGATATTATTGTTGTGATTACTCAGTGATCGTCGTATCGTGCTTCATGATTACTTAGTGATTACTGTGATATATTTGTGATTATATAGACCATGATCATAGTGCATGATATTATTGATCGTGCATTGTGATATATGTGTTATAACGTGTCATGATTTGGATTCATCTACAAGTCAGGGTTGGAGAAGTATTAGAGAATATGTGATCATACATTATTGCCTGTGATATAGTGTAGCCCGTGATAGCTAGCAGATCATGTAACTCACGTGTGATCACGCTAGCTCCCCTTTTATATATAGCTCATGTTAGGCCCAAGCCGATCACATATTTTACTAATATTGCAAGGCAAATTTTATTATTATATTTCATTTATTCTAGTTTATTATATTGATGTTCCTCACCATATTATTCTTAGTTTATTTCTATTATTTACTATGATACTCTTTCTTATAATATTTATAAGTTCAGTTACTTCCATTATTTATTTTTATTGCTATTGGTGTCTCATAGTTTCTGTTAATTATTGGAATTGCTATTGGATTGTAATTCGCTCCAATCCTGACTGAATATATTTCTTAGATAATTTATTAGAGGACTAGTGTCCTACACACTACGTGCCAGAGGATGGCGAGGCCGTTGAGATAGCACCCATAGAGCATGTTGAGCTGGTGCCAGCAGTCAAGGAGACTTGGCTAGTTCTTTATGATATTGTATTTGTCTCATTTTAGACATAATTTCATGTATTATATTTGAGACCTTTGTGCTGAGATTAGGCTATTGGACTTGGACTTGTGATGTATTATGACTTTGTATTTTGTTCCTTCTATTTTATATCGTGCCATATCTTCCTCTAGTTTTATATTTTGATTGATTATTGATTACCATTATCATATTGTTATATTATCCTCTATTTGGAGTTGAGATAGCATGAAAGGTACCTTATTATGCGTGAGATATGTTCATAGTATTGTTGATCTAGACAGCGTTCTACCATCGATATTGCGGCTTAAGCTGGACATACCCACGTACTCGTGCCTCTACACCAGGTGCAGGTCATGACAGCAATTCGCGCAACATCAAGCAAAGGGTGATCCACACCCAAGCTTCTAACTCCATTGCGTTAAACAAGGGATACAAATTGCTCAACTACTTCAATATCAAGCAAAGGGTGATCCATACCCAAGCTTCTGAGCCTACACATATTGGTCATCATATACGGGGCAAGCAAGTCATAGATACCATTGTCCAGAAGTAGTAATAAAAAGTTAGGGAAAATCATCCCCCTAACATCATGATCATACGCTCAATTGAAGGAAAGTTATATGCCGCTCGTTATGAACCTGTTATTGGTGCCCGAAGCCAAGACCTGCGTAAAAAAAAATGCACATAGGCAAACTGCACCAACTCTTCCTGCGCCACAGAATGTGCGCCAAACAGGACCAACATCTTTACGATATACTGTTTGGGCACGTGAATATGTGAAGAACATTCAGAATAATTTTCCCTCCTCTGTCAATAACAAAGGTGCGAGAGACGACAGATCGTACGCCAATAAAGTTACCTTACTTTACACACAAGGAACTAAAAAAGTGCATAGGAGGTCTAATTTATCTTATGTAAAGAGGCAGAGTCTGCCCTCCTCCTCCTTTTCTCTTCCCACTTATGACTTAGGCGAACTTATTATACAAAAGCGTAAAGAGAGAGATTCCTCTGACCTTACAACGGTGTTTCCTAATGAACATCGTTGCAATTGTCACAAAGTTTTAATTGAATATTAGCTTGCAACGGTATTTCCTAATGAACATCGTTATAATTGTCACAAAGTTGTAATTGAATATTATTGTGCATCAAAAAATGGTATGTGTTTGACTGATTGACCTATACTATGACTCCTAAACTTTGACATACAAAATAAGTTGACAACCATGAATATGATGACGAACCGCTCCTTGCTTCAACATACATGCTTCGAATCTTCCCTATAGAAGAAGACAATCAAGACAAAATTCTTCAGGTACACCCAGCCAGAGGAGATTTGACCAACTCATCTACTCCTTTGAAGAAATATACCAAAATACTCGTTCTCGAAGACGAGAGTACATTCTTTACGGGAATCCCCATTCCTCAGAATCTGAGCTGGGGCTAGCAATCCCCTTGATTCTGAAACTGACAATGTAGACTCCAACTACACGGCTCTTTCTACCAATCCCTCTGTTGTACACAGGGATATTAGCATTTATGTCGTCGGTGATGAATAAGATGCTTCTCTATCATAATCCACCAAAAAATGCCTCAATTTATTAGAGGACGCTCTCAGAGACATGCACACTATGATACAAAATATGCATCAAATGATGATGACCCAATATTCTGCTACCCCAGTACCTGTCAAAGTGGCTTCATTCGTACCTATCAAAGTGGCTTCATTCGTACCTGTACAGCCTACTCCTAGAATAAGACCTCTACAGGATAACACAAATCCAGAAGCAGTCATAAACCAAGAGTCAGCAATGCCAACTCTTAATCCTCTCAATATTGGGAGTGGACCTCCATTGATGATAATACATGTTCAACCAGGATCTTATCAGTCAATTGTACCACTCCGACCATAAGATCCTCTCGAAGTTATCCGAGAGTTACGTGCACAAGTCGATATTTTATAAAAAAAAACCAACTCTGCAACTCGGGGGTAAAACAACATTATCCTCCTTATTGGGATAATATTCTATTCCCTCCTAAATACAAGCCTCAATCATAGTCATATTTGAAGACAGGACATCACTAAGCCAATATATTAATTACTTTAATATAATAATGGCTCATCTGCAGAAAGAAGATGCTCTCTTTACCAGATTATTCGTGGGATGCTTGGCTAGCATAACCTATGATTAGTATCGCAGTTTACCTAATAACTATATATCCTCGTTTGATGATATAAAATATCTTTTTCTCTCACGATTCTACGAGGGAGGCATGGATATGACAATGTCTTCACTCATCAACATCAAACAAAAGAAGAAGAAATCCTCTCGTAAATTTATAAACCATTTCAGGAAAGTAATCTGAAGTTACCCCCCCCGGTATTCCAGACCCTACATTCATTGATACTTGCAAAAAGAACCTACTACCTATAGAAGGATTCTGGACAGGTTCAACTCAGTTTTAAGACTAGACGACTTTCATCATTTAGGCCAAAGCTACTGAAGGTAACACAAAGGTGGCACGTAATTTAGGGTTATAAATGACCAATGTGAAAGGAAATCATCCCTCTAACAGTACATATAATCGCAACGACAAAGAAAATAAGGCCTTAGCAATAAACCTGTCAAAGCGACCCACCTATCCTCTAGCACAAAAGCCTCCAGAGTCTCCCAGACATAAGTAAGAATATTCCTTTAATGAGAGCGATATATATTCCTTTAACGGGAGAGATATCCACAATATTTTTGAATGCTTGATAAAAAGAAACAAGTTATAGTTGCCTGACATCAAACGACCAAATGAGGCCGGTAAAACAGATGACCCAAAGTATTGCTTATACCATTGGTATATACATTATCCTACCAAGGATTATTATATATTGGAAAGGAAAATCCAATAGTTGGTATATGCTAAAGCTATCACCCTTTACAATGAGGAGAAGACGGACACCGTCAATATGGTGTCACTTCAATTCGATGACTTTTCAGCACAAGAAGTCTCAAATAGTGTTATCCCAATACCTTAAACTATAATGGAAGTGGTAAATCTCCCGTATCCTCAAAGTGAAATAGAGGGGTTGGTGCCTCTTATCGCAGATCATGGCAAGATTATGTGGATTCATCCTGACCTACTGTTAGATTGGGACCAGGAAGCAGCATCTTCCATTTCAAAATTCAAGAAGGGTAAGAAGTATAAATCATGCAATATAACTTTTTTTAGATTATCAAACGGACAGAGATCAAGATCAACATCAAGAAGATGTATCTATCAAAAGCAGATTTCAAAATCTGAACATTTCTTCCACCAAGCTCTACTCGCAAGCTTCGCTTGACACACCGGCAATGGTCCATGATTGGCAGTATTTCTTTGTATAGGGCACAACAAATCTTCATTTCTTATGAAGGTATTCCTACACAAATTCGTCCTCCAACTACAACAATTAGAGTATCGACCTTAACTTAAGTACTTGGGGAGAATCGTTTCCAATTTTATTAATACAGCCAACAATCTGTATACTTGATGCGAAATATGGGGTATGAATTCCAGAAAGCTGAAGGTTTAAACTTTGGCAATGGACAACGTATTCTTTTATTACTCCAAGGATAGTCCAACAAATTTTGTAGTGGATTGGGTTACAATAAAACTAGCCCACAGACTCACTCTAAGAAGAGGCATGATAAAAAAACTCAAGTCTTGTAACATAGTGCTTCTTTCTTCGATGCCCGAAGAAGAAGCCATGATTGGTACAAGATCTGACAAAGATTATCATAAAACTTACGAATCTGTCCCAGAAGATGTTCTAAACACTCTTCCTACTTTGCCAACTCCTGTTGCTCCGGTCACAACCGAACCTGGTCCTTCGAAGCCTCTTATGGCAGAGAAAGGGAAACAAAAGGAAGTACACTTAGACAAATCTCTGAAGAAGAATATACCCCCAAGGACTAGAAAAGCCCTACAATTTTGGCATATTGGCACAACTAGCCAATACCTCAGCCCAACTTTCCATATTCGAGTTACTTCGTTTGTCGAAGAAGACACGTGAAGCTTTGAGCGAAGCTCTGATACATCCAGACTCATACTTAACTCAACTCAAGGATCCTGATGAAGATCCATTAGCATGTCCTCAAGGCCATAGTATAATCAAGAAGATTCCTAATATCACCTTTACACAAGATGATATGCTACTTAAGGATAATCAGAATGACAGACCTCTATATTATACCGGTTACATCGGATCTATTAAGGTGAACCAAATTCATATCGACCCTAGTTCTTCACTCGGCATCATTCCTAAAAGCTTACTGAGAGGATTGAAGATACCG
Organism: Iris macrosiphon; assembly: GCA_036927795.1. NCBI lineage: Eukaryota > Viridiplantae > Streptophyta > Magnoliopsida > Asparagales > Iridaceae > Iris > Iris macrosiphon. The sequence continues at coordinate 174,469,444 of JAYESA010000013.1, read as the reverse complement.
ATGAACAATATGTCAGCTATTAGCATTACCATTCTAGGCTTCAATGCTGGAAGGAGTAAACCACTGGAAAAGATACGCCTAAAAATTCAGATAGGCGATCTTTGTACTGAAGTTATATGCTATGTGATTGACTCTGACATATCCTTCAACGTTTTACTAGGACGACCATAGATATATGAGCATAAAATTGTACCTTCCACCCTACATAAATGCTTTAAATATGTGAATAGTAAGAGAGAAGTCAAAATAGAGGTAGCTGACCGTAACCCATTCAAAGGTATCAAAGCCTATTTTGCTGACTCTGCACTCTATAAACCAGGGTATATAAAAGAAGAAGCTAATCATGCTAGTGATGAACTTGAAGACATCCCTAATGAAAAGCCTTTGATAATTCGAGTCAAAGGATGTACTATTCGTCAAACTCAATTGAATCCTCTCGACATCAATATGCACAAGTCATCTTCATTGGTCATCAACCTTCGATGCAATGAACAACCGATACGGGAGAATGAGCCCCTGATTATCGACATTCGTCGTAACAAGCAACCAACATCATTGAATTAACCCATAGTCATCAACCTTGTCAAGCCTCCTATCAAAGGTGAAGAAATCTCGTATTTCATGAATAAGAAGACACTACTTTGCACTACGTTGATGTTGAACCCTTTGCTAAAAAATTCTTGGAGGCTCTTCATCTCCACGAACCCTCTCCATACCCGTGGCATCTCCATTTCAATATAGTTCATTATATAAACAATATGAGGATGCATACTTCATAGTGCCAGCAAGACAGGACAAGCAATATTAGATAATTTTGGACAAAACTATAAACAAAAGAGGCATTTACTAATGGTTCTAACGAGGAAATTGGAAAGATATAATCGTATTGTTACAGCAAACCAACCAAGAATATTATACAAATAATGGGCTATAACATAAAATCTGGTTTGAGACTAAATTATGAAAAAGGCAGACGGACTCCTATACGTCACTACTCTCCAAAAGGCAAGCCGAAAATATACTACCAACAGATTGGTCATGGTTTGGGATACGTTACACCACCAACAAGTCCTAAAAGTTTAGAATCGGAAGAAAAGACACATTCGCATTCCTCTGATTCATCATTGTGGGATTCTGACGAAAGCATGGGTGCCATGCCCCAGTATCGGAATATGAAGACGGATACGACCAGCTATCCCGTACAAGGTACTACACATCGTACGACAATCACGGCTATAACTAGACAACGGGGTGCATACTATAAGCAAGTTACATAGAATCACACGAACATCTAATGTCTCAATCAGTCAAATAAGAATAGTAAACATAGAGCATATATCATAAAGAAGTAAGGTATCCCAAACGTCCTGCCATAACATTCTGGAAACTAGCGGTGCAAAATAAAAAGCTGCTAGAGTAGCAAAAGTACATAACCATAATCAGCCAAAGTCTGATTAATTATAATCATGTAAAGAAAACTAAATGTCCAAACTTACCGTCTAACCAGTGCCGGTGGCTAAATGCCTAAAGGAGTAAAATATATAATGATGAGCAGGAAGAAGAAACCCATTCGTTCCCTTCAGTGACCATCTGCCTAGTGCACGCCCTCAAGAACGGGGAGATAAGCTTGATCTTCTGGAACTGACTCAAAACCTGGCCATGCAAAACCTGTGGGGTTAGATCCCAATTAGCAAGTACCACAAAGGAAGCACAAAATAGGAAAACAAAACCCAAAGCAATAGCAGGTACAATAGATGTTCTGCATTATGGTTTCGGTCCATAGTTTATCTTAGCATAATAGCCCAACCCTAGAACCAAACAAGAATAAGGCTTGAACTATCACACTATGATAATCCATGTCCCTAGACTACTAACAGAATAAACCAATCACAACCAAGTCTTGTTATATAACTGCCAATCAATTATACAACTTGCTACCATAGAGTCTGAGTTATCTCAGATTAGATGTATAATAGAAATCCTCAGATCGTGACATGTTTAACAGGGCTAACCGAGCCATAGAAATCATATAACACTTATATATTATGTATCGATCCCTTGTAAGGATACCGTGCTAGATCATATAGAACACATGTACAATATAAGTATTCGGATATTGCCGTCCACTAGTGAAGACGTGACCAATATCCATAGGGTCAGCCTTGCATGTCATGATAGTTATCTGAGTTGGCTAATATGCACGATCTCGGGATTTTATCCCTCCCAATGCTCTACCAATTTTAGTTGCTTAATTTAGCCCTATGGTTATGTTAGGAATCCTATGGCGTGGTCACATGATCAATCCTTCTATATGTCGTACAGTAGTATGGTCTACTCTAGATACGAATGCACTTTGTTACTTGATAAATCAAATTAGATTCACTCGAGCGTGATGCAACAAACAATAAGTCCTAGCCATAATTTGGTAGTTGACCCACATACCATGCCCGTGTTGGGGAAATAATATAATAATATCATATGTCACATAGAATAGGAGGCATTCTCGATGTACAACCTAAAACATGTAATCTTATAGCACGTAGCAAGTTATGTCGTACCTAAGTGCATATTTATAACACATGTACACGTAGCACATAGTAATTATATCAGCATGGATACAAGAAATCAGATCGAATTACCAAACTTACAGTTGGTCGTATGAGCCTTATAACATTGGGACACATAGCTCATGTTACGCATATAGCTGGTTAGTCGCTTATGACATAGTCAATTCTAGTACATAGTCATGTCTAGCACAAGGTCGGGTTACTAGGTCCATTCTTCTTTAGGATCAATCATAAGCAATTATCAAGACCAACCACTTAGAACAAAGAAATATTCCAAATAAAATAGCCAAGCCACATACACAATGGTGCATGAGAAGGTTATCGCATGGACTGTCGGCCGCATGCTGCCCCAGGCCGTATACTACCCAAGGCCGCATATGGCTCTAGGCCATATGCTACCCCAGGCCGCATGCTCCTCCAAGACGCATAATACGAAAAAAAGTCCACTCTCTTGGAAAAAATTTAGAAGTGAGGTGCGTCAGAGAAAAGTGACTGAAGTGATGGATGTGACAAGCCATAAAGTGTCCAGAGAGAAAAGATAAAATCATAAAAAAATATGCCAAACAATCAGAGTCATGCGTCCGAAGAAAAGTGGCCGCATACTCTGCTTACCGCATATGATGCTCGGCCGCATGTTGCTCTTTTAGAACTTTCGGCTGCATAACTCACTGGCCGCATGAAGACTTCGTCTTCTACAAATAGCAGGTTTGGCCATAGAGAGAGCTCTAAAAACTGAAATTTTGTTTTGTCCATAAAATCCTCATTTTAAGTCCAAATCAAGTGAACCAAAAGCCAAAACGTTTGAAATTTTATGTCCATAAAATTCTCATTTTTAAAAATACATGTTTAATAGATCAAAACTAAGAAAAACTCATAAAATCCATAAAAACCCTAAGTTAGAAATGTAGATCTACTCAATTTCACCCATAAAAACTGAAAACTTCGAGTATTAAAAGTATTTAGAATCATATTGCACACATATTAGACTAATAAAATACAATAAAAAAACAAGAATTAAAATTAAGAGATTTCTCCATGTAGTGCAAGGACTTGCCTAAATGAAGGAAGGAGGAAAAATGAGAGAATAGGAAGAAGAGAAAAAAAGAAGTTAACTTATATATGCTAGGGTTAAGATTTAGACCATGGGTTCACTCATGACCAAACCAACCTAACAATTAAACCATGAGTTTAATTGAAACAAATAATAGGTCTAGTCTCAAGGATATGCAACATAATAACCATGCAAGTTATAAGTAATATAAGAAGGAAAACTAATATGTTCTAAATACGTATATCAGGAACGGGGAGTGACATCTCTATCCACTTTAGAAAAATTATGCACTCGGAATTTAAATCCAAGTAATAGCTAGAGAAGTCAGGACCAGCACGATACAAATCTACTAGCAACTACACATGCAAGCAATATCATCACAACACACAGGTGATCACCATATCACATAATTCGAGATATGAAGGCGTAAGAAAGAATATACCTTCTGAATCAAACATGTATGGGTAGCGGGATCGAATATTGTCCTCGTGCTCGCACGTTGATTCTCTTAGAGAGTGGTGGCCCCTGGCAACCCGGACCAGAGAAATAGTCTGGTTCTTGAGCTACTTCTTCCTTCGGTCCAATATGGATACGGGTTGCTCCTCGTAAGATAAGTCGATACCAAAGACTAATTTAGAGTGATCGAGGATATGACTCATATCCAGAACATACCTATGCAACTGAGACACATAAAATATATCGTGTACCTCTCATAGCGAAGGCAGAAGGGTAAGACGATAAGCAACATCGCCTACCCACTCGAGAATATCGAACGAACCTACATATCGCGGACTAAACTTTTTGCGAACCCCGAATCTAATGACTCCAAGGGTCGATGAAATATGTAAAAATATGTGGTCGGCGACAAAAAACTCTAAAGGCCTATGATGCTGATCTGCCCAATGTAGTTGCCTATCTTGTGCAACCCGAAGTCGCTCTCTAATCTGCTTGACAACCTCTACTATCTGTGTGATTATTTCAGGGCCTAACATCTTTTCCTCACCTATATCATCCCATCCTAATGGTGACCTACACTTTCTTCCGTATAACGCTCCGAAGGGTGCCATTTGGATACTTGCCTGATAACTGTTGGTGTACGAGAAATCGACGAGATGAAGGTGATCTTCCCAAGATCCACCAAAGTCCAAGGTACAAGCTCATATCATATCTTCCAATGTCTAGATGGTTATTTCTGATTGTCCATTTGTCTGATGGTGGTATGCCATGCTAAATCTCAACTTTGTGCCCAAACTTTGATGTAAAATTTTTCAAAAATATAAAGTGAACCGAGTGTCCCGATCTAACATAATACTTACTTGGACACCGTGCTATCTCACTATCTGTCCTATATATATTTCAGCCAACTATTTTGTAGAATATCCTACTAGAAAAGGAATAAAGTGAGCTACTTTTATGAGATGATCCACTATAACCGAAACTGTATCACGACCAGTCGGGGATCTATGTAAACCAGTCATAAAGTCCATTGTGATATGCTTCCACTTTTACTCTGAAATAGGAAATGGTTGCAATAATCTTGTCGGTCTTTGCTGGTCGGCCTTCACTTGCTGACGTACCAAACACCGAGAAATAAATTATGCTATCTCCCGCTTTATCCCATTCCACCAAAAGTGTTGCTTGATGTCTAGATATATCTTGGTGCCTCCTGGGTGAATTGAGTACCGGAAACTATGTGACTCTATCATAACTTCTTGACGAATATTTCTACTTGGTATACATAGACGATTTCCAATTCTAAGGGTCCCATCTTCATGAATAGTCAACTCCTTTCTGAGACAAGACTTACATTATTCCCGTAGCTTTTGAATCTTTGAGTCCTCTGTCTGGCCGTCTTGATTCTCTCCACCAAAGTATACTGTACTTGCAAGCTAGCCAAAATCCCTGCGTCCTTTGAAAGTACTATCTCAATACCCATTTCTTGAAGATCCTCTAATATATGTCGTTGTGAACGTCAACATGAATGCGCTGTCTCTCCTGCTAAGTGTATCTGCTACTATATTAGCCTTGCCCGGATGATACTGAAGTTCCACATCATAGTCCTTTATCAATTCTAGCCACCTTCTTTGCCTCATATTCAAGTCCTTCTGAGTGAATATATACTTCGGACTTTTATGGTCCATAAATATCTCTACCCGATCACCATATAAGTAGTGCCTCCATAGTTTAAGCGCAAATACCACTGCTGCTAATTCTAATTCGTGAGTTGGATAATTCTTCTTATGATCTCAAAGCTGCCGAGATGTATAAGCTATCACCCTTCCATATTGCATCAATACACACCCTAGTCCTTTGCCGAATATGTCATAATATACTGTAAACCCTCTGAAACTTACTGGAAGCATGAGAATCGGTGCTGAAATCAGTCACTTATTCAATTCTTCAAATCCAGTCTAGCACTCTGCTGACTTGTCAAACTTAGTCTCCTTGCCCGTCAAACGAGTCAGTAGTACTAAAATCTTTGCAAAGTCTGCCATAAACCTTATATAATATCCTGCCAAGCCCAGGAAACTACGCACTTCTACTACTGTCTTAGGAACTGGCCAACTCTCTACGGCCCCAACCTTCTTCGGATCTACTGCTACTCCTGCTCCCGAGATAATGTAGCCCAAGAACGATAAGTGATCCAACCAAAACTCATACTTGCTGAGTTTTGCATATAACTGGTGCTCCCTCAGAATGTGAAAGACCTTCCGAAGATGTTCTTTATGTTACTCCTTGCTACTGGAATAGACAAGAATGTCATCTATAAATACCACCATGAATTGATCCAAGTATCGCATAATGATTCGGTTCATAAGATCCATAAATATCGCTGGAGCATTTGTCAGTCCGAATGGCATAACTAAGAATTCATAATGCTCATATCGTGACCTAAATTATGTCTTAGGTATGTCTTGCACCCGAACTCTTACTAGATGATACCTTGATCTTAGGTCGATCTTGGAGAAAACCTTAGCCTTGTTCAATTGATCAAACAAATCATCGATTATTGGTAATGGGTACTTGTTCTTCACAATCATTGTGTTCAACTGTCTTTAATTAATACATAACCGGGATGACCCATCCTTCTTCTTTACTAAAACCACTAGCGCTACCCAAGGTGATCCATTGGTCCGAATAAACGTTTTTGCCTTCAGCTCTTCAATATGTTGGTACAGTATGTCTAATTCTGATGGGGCCATTTAGTGAACTTTACAAGATATTAGCCTGCTCAAGGGATCAACTCTATACAGAACTCCATATCTCTAACTTGGGGTAAACCAGGAAGTTCATCAGGAAAGACATCTATAAATTCTTGGACTACCCCCGAAAACTTATCTTCTCCTCCTCCTCCTCCTACTACTACAACTCTTACTTCGCATCGGTCCCTCATGATTCTTTCAAGGACAAAATCTTATGTACCTGGGATACTAAATAATACTCTTTACCTGCCACTACATCACCTAATGCCAAAGCCTCCTCCAGGGACAAAGTGAATACTTGTCCTTGGCCTTGCTGTGCTCCTTGCTGCTGTCTCCCTTGGACACGTTGTTGTGGCCTCTGCTGGCCCTACTGCAGATCCCTCTGCCGAAATATTTTTGCCTGCATCAATAATGGCACTGAGCCACTGGTGTCACACCCCAGTTCCAAATATAAGGAACTGAGCCATGTAGCAATGGCCAACGGGTACACTTCGACGGGCATCCCAATCTAATAGACCCGATGGAGTGCACCTAAGCTGTAAAGTACAATGATAAAACCCAACATATAAAGCATAGACAATAAAACTAAATCTCATCCACAGATATTCGAAATATAGAGCACATAGAGAAATCATAACTACTAATGTGCAGAAGGAAAATAACATTAGAAATATATCATAATACAAATATGAGTAGAGTCACACGAGAACAAATCTGCTAATACAAATACTAAATGAATGAAAGCAGTAAGATAACTAGGGCCGGTATCTACAAACTAGATAAAAGTATCGGCCTAGGGTGAAATTACTACCAGAGATCAAACGATGTCCTCGAGAAGGATCTCGTCTTCTGCAACAGGTCCTGCTCCTGGATATACACTCGATCCGTACTCCTCCAGGTAGTCCTCCTCACCTAAGCCTGGAAGGGAACCAGGTCCTCAGAGGGACATAATACGGTAAAAAACAGTATGCCAAAGTATAACAGAAAGAAACATGTGTGACATCGGTGTAATCTAACATAACCACCTAAGTGAGACACAACTTTGAAGACAATGTTCGACACGTGGTCTTTCCAAATATAAAACCATAGCTCCAAGGCACAGAGTCACACGGGGCATACCGTAGCTCTAAGTACAGAGTCACACGGGTGATACTACAACTCTGGATACATGATCACTACATAAATAGGAACATATACATATATATAGCACATGCAAAGTAGCCAAAACGTCTAATAACTATCTTCCCCTCCCAATGCGGTCAATGAGTGCTCGCTGAACCTGAACCTCTATCTAACTGTCTCGTCATACTGAAGTAACTATCAATAATCACGACCTTAAAGTCATCCCAGATTCTAGTCATGCTGACAGTATCAAGATACAGGAAGTCTGGCAAGATAACGGTGTCTGAATGTGTTCTAGGGTTCCGATGTAACCAAGTAGGTATATCAAGGTATCACGAATATCTAACAATCGATACTAGACGTTACCAACAAACGTCTGCACCCAGTTATGACCCGAACGCTAAGTAATGATTCTGATCCAAAGTGCACACAATGCATAGATAAAATAAATAGAAATCTGGAAATTAAAATACAGGATGGCAAGGTACACTTGCCTGTATCCGGATGCTGAAGGCGGGGCTTCGGTACAACGTCCAAGTCCGCGGATCCTGAAGTACCTAGAGACGATATATAAAATTAATTAATAATCTAGCTCGATACTATTCTAAAATAAGAGGTGACAACACGTTTAAGATAGGCTTCTGTCTTAGTTACATGGCTCACATAGATACTAACTAGAGGGTTGTCCCAAGTTGACTAAGGTAACGTTACATCAAATATAATCAACAATCAGTATAACATCCTCAAACAAAATCTTGAACCCCTAATATTTATCACAGTGATTTCAGTCATTCTAGTTATGCTCATCCTCAACCATACCATCATTGTATTCACAGTCGTTATTTTATACACCTAATTTATTCATCCTCAAATAATTAGTTATAAATTATCAAGTTCACATATAAATAACCGTAATTAAAATACTATATAACCATTTCTACATGTATACCTAACCTCAAAATTTACCATAAAAATGCATTTAAAGTATTTACGTAACCCTAACCCTAACTAGGGTTTCTCTTGCACAAACAACATACTACACAAAAAGAGAAGGGTGAGGGGTTACCTAGGTAGCTGTGGGTGGTGGCTGTGGCGGTGTTGTGGCTTCGGTCAGGGATGGTGTCGATCGCAGGGGTATTGCATGTGTCGACCGAGGTGGTGGGGGTACTCGACTACGTGAAGGTGGTGGTGTCGGCTATGTGAAGAAGGTGGTGCTGGAGGTAGTAGTCGTGGTGGTGAAGCTGGTCGTGGAGGTCGGGGTGGTGCTGAAGGTGGTAGTCGTGGTGGTGGTAAAGCTGGTCGTGGAGGTCGGGGTGGTGCTGGAGGTGGTGGAGCTGGTCGTCCGTGGTGGTGGAGCTGTGAGGAGGAGGCCAGGGTGGTGCTGGCTGTGGAGGTGGTGGTACGGGGGTATTGATGATGAGGTACAGCGGTGAAGGTGGTGGTGCGAGGGTGTTGACAGTAGGTGATGGTAGAGATGGTAATTTTTAGTGGTGGAGATGGCAGCACCGGTAGAGGAAATGGCAGTGAAGTCAGTGTATGGTGAAGGTGGTGGCGGGTGGTGAAGAAAATGGCAGCGACGGTAGAGGAAATGGCAGTAAAGTTGGTGTATGGTGAAGGTGGTGGCGGGTGATGAAGGAAATGGCAGCGGCGATGCAGGGAATGGCAGTGAAGTCGGTTTATGGTGAAGGTGGTGGCGAGTGGTGAAGGAAATGGAAGCGGCGGTGGAGGGAATGGTAGTGAAGGTGCTGGTGGCCGAAGCTTGGCTTCGTGAAGAAGAAGAAGAAGAAGAAGAAGGAGAAGAAGAAGAAGTAAAGAAGAAGAAGAAGAAGAAGGAGAAGAAGAAGAAGTAAAGAAGAAGAAGAAGAAGAAGAAGAAGAAGAGTGTGGTAGGCTGGTTTTAGTAGAGGAAGGAGAGAGTGGGGGGATTCCTAGATTTTTTTAGGGATTAGGGCCGGCCACATTGGGAAGGGTGTGTGTGTGTTAATATAGGGGGATGAGTGGTTGTGATGGGAGAAAGAATTTGAATCAATGGTTAGGATTTCACATGAAAGAAAATACTTTACAAGGGGAGAGAGTGTGTGATATGACCGAATATGTGAGGTTGGAGAGTTTCTTTATTGGCTTTAACCAATAGGGTGGTGACACCTAGCACCTTTTTGCCATTAAGCCGCTTAACTTTTGGGTATTTGCACATGAAGGAAAAATAGTGAGAATTTGGTATGGGAAGTGGTGTTTGGTGTTTTGTAGGGTGAGGGGGTGTTGTGTGTTTTGTGTAGGCCTCATGAATGGATGTTGGGTTAAATTGGGGTTAGGCTGGGATTAGTTTAAGTTGGTATCCCCAATTTAATAAAATAAAGTATCATATGATCTTAAATTAAATGGGGGCACATGGGGTCTCAATTAAGAGTGACACAAAGGTCATGAATGGTGTAGGCTTGGTGTCAGTCTTGGGCCCTTTAATTTGTTCGGTGAAACGGGTTGAGTTTGTGTCCCCAAATTGATGGCAACGATATAGGTACGAGACATAGGATTAAAGAATTGATTTTATGACTGGAAAGTTGTACAATTAAATTAGAGCACAAGGGAGTGTATTTGTGAGTGACAGAAATGTCCAGCACCTAGGTTGGCTTGTCAGGTCAAGAGTACAAAAACTTGTTGGAAATTAAAGGCTATTATTGGGCTCCAATTATTATTGCAACGGTAAGATGCACCAAGGTATTAAATTAAAGAACCAGTCTACGCAACCTAATTTCTAAATCTTAAACACCCTGATGATAAAACAAAATTTTAACTATATCTAGTCTACCTAAAATAAGAATTTTTTGTTTGAGGTAGTTTACATCCTTCTCAACTTAGAAGAATTTCGTCCCCAAAATTAAAAGTAAAGCACGAATGAGAGTTACGAGAATTAATATATAAAAAAATTTAACAGGTAATCAAATGCAGTACGTAAATTCGTACCTCGGTCCTCAAAAAAATACAGAAAATGCTGTCGAATGGAATCCTCGCGCTCCCAGGTAGACTTGCCTGGCGAATGATGCTTTCATGCAACCCTGACCAGTCGAATAGTCTATCCCCTCAAAATCTTCTCACTGCGATCGAGTATCCCCACTGTTTGCTCCACATATGATAAACTGGGACCGACTTTAATCTTTGAATGATCGAGCATGTGGCTAAGGTCTGCCACGTATCTCCTCAACTGCGATACATAAAATATGTCATGCACTCCTTCTAATGATGGACGTAATGCAAGATGATAAGCTACTTCGCCAACTCGCTCTAAAATGTCAAAAGGTCCAATGTACCTCGGACTCAGCTTGCGTCTATCCCAAAATCTGATGGTACCACGAGTGGGCGATATATTCAAAAATATATGGTCACCTTCCTTGAATTCCAAAGATCTGCGGTACACATCTGCCCAATGCTTATGTCTATCCTGTGCTGCACGCAGGTGGCCCTGAATCTTCTTTACTTTTTCCACTGTCTTTGTCACCAACTCTGGACCAAGTATCTGACGCTCTCCCATGTCACTCCAATATACCGATGACCTACACTTCCTGCCGTATAGTGACTCATAAGGTGCCATCTGTATGCTTGCTTGGTAGCTGTTATTGTATGAGAATTCAAACAAGTGTAGATGGTCCTCCCAAGATCCTCCAAAGTCGATCATGCACTCTCTCAACATATCCTCTAGTATATGAATCGTGCGCTCTGACTGACCATCAGTCTGTGGATGATACGTAATGCTAAACTTGAGGCGAGTTCCTAGACTCACCTATATACTCCACCAAAAATGTAACATAAATCTGGAATAATGATCTGATACAATACTAAGAGGCACTTTATGTAGTCATACTATCTGCCTCATATACATGTCAGCCAATATTTTTATGGACTACCCAACTCTGAAGGGCAAGAAATGCGCCGACTTGGTGAGTTGGTCCACGACAACCCAGACTGCATCCTTTTCGCTAGTGATCCTCAAAAATCTCGTGACGAAGTCCATGGTAATATGATCCCACTTCCACTTAAGAATGGAAAGTGGCTGCAATAGTCCTGCAGTCCTCTGATGTTCATCCTTGACTTGTTGACAGACCAAATATCTCACCATAAATCTCGCAATCTCCCTCTTTATCCTATGCCACCAGTAGTGTTGTCTCAAATCTTGGTACATCTTCGTACCCTCGGGATGAATAGAATAAATTGAGCTATGGGCCTCGGTCATCAACTCCTGGCATAGCTCGCCACTTGAAATGTATAGGCGATCTCCATACCTCAATATTCTGTCTTCATGAATCCGAAGTCCCGTCTGCATGTCGGCCTCTATCTTTTCTTGCAGTCATTAGAATCTCGCATCGGTAAGCATGGCTTCCTTGATCCTCTCAACCAATATAGACTGAACCTCTAGACTGGCCATATGTCCATCCTTGTCTGGCATTACAACCTCTATCCCGGGCTCCTGAAGATCCTCTAATAAATATCGCTGAGTCATCAAAAAGTATGCCATGGGCTTCCTACTTAAGGCATCTGCTACAATATTTACCTTGCCAGGGTGGTACTGTAACTCGATATTATAGTTTGTCATCAACTCTAGACAATGCCTCTATCTCATGTTGAGCTCCTTCTGAGTGTAGACATACTTCAGACTTTAATGATCTGTGTAAATCTTAACCCGCTCTTCATAAAGGTAGTGCCGTCATAGCTTTAGTGCAAATATCATCGCAGCTAGATCTAGATCGTGCGTCGGATAGTTCTTCTCATGAACTCCCAGCTATCTCGATGCATAAGCTATCACCTTGCCATGCTGTATTAGTACACATCCTAATCCTCTCCCAGACGCATCATTATATACCACAAATCCTCCAAATCCAGAAGGAACTATCAAAATCGGTGTTGACGTCAGACGCTTCTTCAGCTTATCAAAAGTCATATGACACTCCTCAGTCCAGATAAACTCCTTGCCTTTATGCATCAGCTGCGTCATATGTGCAGCGATCCTCGAGAAGTTTTCCACGTGTAAACCCCCTGAATTTTCAAAATTATTAAATCTTGGATTTTTCCCAATTTTTTGGAATTTTCTGAGAATTTTCTGAAATTAAAATCAAGGCTCTTAATTATTAAATAATTTTTTAATTGTTAATAAATACTATTAAAATATCATAAAAATAACATTTTTGGGTGTAAAATAGAAAATTGGACTTAGGGTAATTTTTCTGAATTTTTCTGGGCCTCAGACCTATTTTTAAATGCCTAAAAACTAAATTTTTATTAATTAATTAATTAATTAACTGTTTATTTATTTATTTATTTTTATTTTTATTTTTATTTTGTTTATTTTTCTCTTCTCCTTGGGCCGGCCCGGCCCAGTAGACCGGCCCGTTAGTCTCCAGCCCAGCCCGCCCTTACCGGGTCGGGTCGGGTCAGCCAGACCCGACCCGCCCGCGAACCCGAACCCGGAGACCCGTTCTCCTCCCCAGCCCCACGCCTCCCGCGTCCAGTGCCGGCCTCCGCGCGCAGTGCCGCCCGCTCCGGCCGGCTCGCCCGCACCCCGCGGCCACGTCCACGCCACCTCCGCCATCTCCGCCCCCTCTCCCCGCCTTCTCCGGCCCCGGCCACCCTATAAATTCCCCCGTACCGGAACCCTCCGGCCACCACGAAACCCCACCGGACACCCCCGCCTGACCCTCGCCCCACCGTGCACCACCCGCCCCGCAGCCGCCGTTCCCGGCGCCGCCCTGCTCCGCGTCGCCTCGCCCAGCCGCACCCGAGACCCCGGCCGCCCTCCTCTCCTTTCTAGCAGCTCCAGAAGCCGCCTCCGGCCGCCCCTCCTCCCCGCGCGCCGCCGACCACCGGCTCCCCCCAGCCCCGGCGAGTCTTCCCCGGCCCTTTCCGGCGCCCCTCCGGCCGGCCCCCGCCGTCTACGGCCACCCGCCGAAACCCTAACCCTAGTTCCCAAAATTCCTCGTGTCGTGTCGGACACGACACGGACACAGAATTTTTTGGATTTTCGAGCCTGTTCAGGTACTCGTATCTTGCACCCTGTATCTCCGTTTTTGATTCCGTAAATTGCGTTGGGAAGCCTGTATGACCCTCTCGGTGCCCGGATAAACCGTTCGGGGCATCGCGTCCTGTGGTGATCGCACACCGCGATCCAAAAACAGAAAAAACCAGACCCTGTTTTACCCCAGAACTGAGTGCGCCCCGCCAAACGGGACGACTTGGTCGCGTGCGGTCTTCACAGATACGTGCGCGTCGTCGATACGGACGTGTGAGATTTCGTGGAAGCTGATTCGGGTGTGCGTGCACACCGAAATCAACGCGTATCCGCGGACATCGCCCCGTATCCGACTTTTCGGCAATTCGCCCTAACTTCTTGTACACTCGTCAGATCGAGACGAAACTTACGCCATCGGACTCATAGCGATACGCTGGTCCTGTGGGTCAAGTTTGGTTCGATTCTGAGAACGTTGACGAAATCGCGTGTCGTGGGCCCCACAGGCCCCGCTCGACGGGCGATTTTGTGTTCGGCTCATCGGAATCTAAATCTGGAAGTTCCGTTGGGTTCGTATCAGTGTTCCTGACCTGTTGATACTAAGTTTGGTGAATTTGGAGACCTTTGACCCGGACACATTTTTCGGTGCAAAGCGGGCCCACCGGCGGACCCTGTTTTGACCCGAAACTGCCATTTTTGCCCTTGTATCCAAATTGGACCCAAGGACAGGCATTTCTAGCTAGTTGACATCTTCTGAGCGTGATGGTAATGTCTATTTTAGCTTTTGGACTCATCTCTGAAAATTTCCCCCGAGAACCAAATTAATCAGATCCAAACAACAGGCAAGTACCTGCACTTCAAGTTAAATCTTTATATTTTGATAATTAATTCCCTGCTTTACTAGTACCCTTAATGATTACACCTAGTGTTAGAAATGCTGGATTTTCATGTCTTGAATATTGAAGTTCCTGTCTTGTTTTTCATGTCGGGTGGGAGAATACCTAGAAGGCATGTAGTTTACCCTTCCCCTTGTCATGTTTAATAGCTGTTGGTACACGACTGTACCCCAGCCGGATCTCGATTTCCCCTATTTAATAGCCGTTTATGATGGCCAGATTAGCCTTATAAACCCCTACATGCCAACTATGTATTCTAAAAACAAACACAAGTTCACACAGATAGTTTCTGGTCATATTATATTTCTTGCTGACTGTTGTAGTTTCATTTCCTGTTTCATTTATTTTTGTTTTCCCATATTCCTGCTTACAGCTTTAACTCTGAGATAATGATGTTCTGTTATGTAGTTTCTTAACATGATATTCAATATTTAATTGTCATAAATATTTAGTTTAACCTTGTTGTGCACTGTGTACTTTGCTCCTTTCCTGACTGGATCTGTTAATTTAGGCGATGATGAGGACCTTGCCCCTACTTATTATGGTCCCTATGAGGGTACTGATGATACCTATGAGGAGCCAGAACCCACCCAGGAGACCCCTGCTGCAGAGTAGCTAGTAGTAGCTATCTTTTATTTCTGTTTCTTATCCTATTAATCGGGTTTGTCCCCGATTTCATTCTGATTTTCTGTACTAAACATTTGAATCTGTTGTCACATTTATTTCAATTGCAATCTTAAGTTTCTGTTCTCATTATTATCTTGCCTATGTTAATTGTGAATGAGCTAGTTTAGTAAATCTGGAATTGACCTAGACAGCGTACTACTGCCGACTCTGCGGCGTAGGCTGAACGTACCCACGTACTCGTGCCCGAATTTCCGGGTGCAGGTCATGACACCACGAACCTCCGATAATATTCGGCAAGTCCGAGAAAACTCCTAACCTCCGTAACTGATATAGGGGTAAGCCACGTCTCTACTGCAGCTATCTTCTCTGGGTCAACTGATAGTCCATCTCTAGTGATTATGTGACCCAGGAATGGTACTCTATCTAAGCAGAACTCACATTTGCTGAGCTTGTCATATAGCCTCTTCTTCCTTAGTGTCTCCAACATAATCCTGAGGCTCCTCGTGCTCCTCCTGGCTCTTAGAATATACCAAGATGTCATCGATAAATACCACCATGAACTTATCCAAGTACTGGTGGAAAACCTTGTTCATCAGGCTCATAAATAGTACTGGCACGTTGGTTAAACCAAACGGCATGATTACAAACTCATAGTGCCCATACTTTATCTAAAAAGCTGTCTTCGAAATGTCCTTCCTTCGTACCTTGATCTGATGATAGCCGGATCTGAGATCGATCTTCAAAAATACATATGTG
The DNA here is from genome assembly GCA_036927795.1 of Iris macrosiphon. Taxonomy (NCBI): domain Eukaryota; kingdom Viridiplantae; phylum Streptophyta; class Magnoliopsida; order Asparagales; family Iridaceae; genus Iris; species Iris macrosiphon. Next base: position 174,453,231 of record JAYESA010000013.1, on the reverse strand, counting down.
CCACTTAGATGATCAAACAAATCATCGATGTGCGGCAAAAGGTAGTTGTACTTTATTATTACAGCATTTAGTGCCCTGTAATCGATACACAAATATACTGTCCGGCCTTTTTTGGCACAAATAAGATGGGTGCTCCCTATGGAGAAATACTAGCCCGAATGAAACCCTTGTCTAAGAGATCATCTACTTGGACCTTCAACGCCCCAGTCCCAAAATACGTAGGACTAGGACACGTAAGCATGCCAGCCGCCTGTATATATGACAACTCTATTATATAGAAACCATAATACAAGCGTACGCTGTATAATGAACAATAATTCATAAGTGGTAAGACTAATCACTATAGTCACAGGGTAATATCTAAATCTCATCCACAGAAATCACATATACATGAATAACCAATAACCAGGTAACTAGATCTCAATAATAAGTATCTAAAGAATGACAATCGGATGGAAACAAATCCACTGCCGAAATAGAATATAAAATAAACCAGATACACACCATATAAGAACAACATCTGACAATCACGAGGCTCGAAGAGAAGAACTCCTCGGAATATAAGTAGCCTGTCCGGATCTGCGCTCCCGCGAATACTCATGAACATCTATACCTGAAAAGGGACCAGGTCCTCAGAGGGACATAACAAGATACATAGAAGGATGCCATAATATAAATACTGAATAAATAAATGGGGTGTGCTAACCATCTAAGTAAATACAATTTGAAGACCTTATAGTACGCATGGGAATGTGTAGGCTTGACACATGCTGACGTATTTCACCAATCATCGGGACTGGCTAGTATATGCCACATATGCCCCCTGTCACAAGGGCACTCTGCAATACCCCATCCTCCTCGGAGCATGGTAACGGGAATAAAAACAATACTCCATCTCCGAGGAGCATGGTAACAGGAATATACTATAATACCCCATCTCCGAAGAGCATGGTAACGGGAATAATATAAGGAGGGGGTGTCCCATATGCCTACTTGATGTCTTCTCCGCCCATTGTAGATATATAAGTCGTAAAAATGACGTGGACATCTCGAACTAAGATGCAAGTCTCTATAGAAATAATCAACTTATAAATACCGTTACACGTGTAGCTCTTACCGATGGCCAGTCGAGTATGAGACACGCGTCCCTACATGAACTCACTCTTTGACGTGTAATGATACGTGTCAAGGCCTGGGAAGTCATACCAATAACTCCACAACTTTAGGTGGGTCTACTAGACACTAGGTCAGATACAAATCCTAACGTCAACGTCTTCGTTGACTGCACCCGAGTTTTCTCGAACGCGCACATTTATATAATATTAAAATAAATAAATATGTAACTAACAATAACTGAATTTAAACATTATAGCAAGGCAAGGTATACTTGCCTGGCAAGAGAGCTGCTGCGATACCAGGGGACGTTTTGCAGGTCCTCCCTACGAATCTTGAACTGATGATGATGATGCACAGGAGCGCTTTGGACTGGCCTTCATCTTGTTGATGCGATCCTAGCGTCAAGCTGCTAATAGAACCTCGAAGTAGGAGGTAGGGGATATAGACCAAATGGATCTCTGCGTCTCAAAACTGAGGCCTTCATAGAACTTCTCGGCCTTCTTCTCCTCGGTCGGGATCAAGTACGGTACAAATTGGCTCAAATGGAGAAACTCAGCATTATATTCCTCTATGGTCAAACTGCCCTGCCTAAGGTTTTGGAACCTGTCCTGAAGTTCTGCTCTGGCAGTGGAAGGAATATACATCTCCTGGAAGAGCCTAGAGAACTCCTCCCATATGACTTGATCGAGCCCTAAATGCTCCTCCTCTGAAAGCCACTAATGATAAGCGTTGCCGGTAAGCTGCATCCTGACAGCGGTCATCCATCGTCGACTGGTGAGCTGGTGGTAATGCCTGTCCCAAGGTCGTCACAATACTCTCTCACGGTCTCAACTTGGAGCTGTTGGTCCTACTGGTGAGCCTGCTGCTGGGCCTACATCATAGCATAGATATTCTGGAATATCTACTGCCCATCCATGGGTTGCCCTGTTGGGAAAGGCATGTATGGCATCTGTGGAGGAAATAGAGGTGGTGGGGGCAACTGTTGCTCCTCCTGTCTTGCAGTACTCTGGTCCTCATGACCTGCCTGGTGCAGAGTCTGGTGCCCGTGTGAAGGCACCTCTGGCTGCCCAGATGACTGTCCCTGGGGAGCTGGGGTCAACAGAAGAACATGCCCCAGTTTCAGTTTCCCGGATAACCCTGCGTCACGGGGGACATCGCCCGGCTGCAGGATACGTCCACTACGGAGATTTATAACTCTAAAAAAAGTCATGTTTAAGATCAGCATTTAGGAATTTAAATAGGATATAAATTAGCAAAAATAAAATTAAAATATAGGCGTCATGTGAAGTACTCAAGCATGTAGATGAGATTCCTAATTTGCAGGCTCGCTTTGCATAGTCAGGTAACCAAGACAATTTAAATCGGACCTGCATGGGCCACCACAAAAACCATGTCATGCCAAGTTTCAAATATAAGGAACTGAGCCACGTGACAATTGCCAGCGGGTATACTTCGACGGGTATTCCAATCTAATATACCCGATGGAGTGCACTTAAGCTGTAAAGTACAATGATAAAACCCAACATCTATAACATAGATAGTGGAACTAAATCTTATCCACAGACATCTGAAATATAGAGCACATAGAGAAATTATATCTACTAATGTATAGAAGGGAAATAAGACTGGAAATGTATCATAATACAAAAATGAGTAGAGTCACACGGGAATAAATTCTCTAATACAAATACTGAATGAATGAAAGCAGTAAGATAACTAGCGCCGGTATCTACAAACTAGATAAAAATATCGGCCCAGGGTGAAGTCACTTCCAGAGATCAAACAAATTCCTTTGGAAGGATAACATCTTCTGTAACAGGTACTGCTCCTAGATATATACCCGGTCCGTACTCCTCCAGGTAGTCCTCCTCGCCTAAGCCTGGAAGGGAACCAGGTCCTCAGAGGGACGTAACAAGGTACAAAATATTACGCCAAAGTATAACAGAAAGAAACAAGTGCGACGCCGGTGTAATCTAGCATAACCACCTAAGTGAGACACAACTTTGAAGAAAATGTTCGACGCGTGAGTTTTCCAAATATTAAATCGTATCTCCAAGGCACAGAGACACATGAGGTACACCGTAATTCCGAGCACAGAGTTATACGGGTGATACTACGACTCTGAATACAGGATCACTACATAAATAGAAATATATGTATATATATAGCGCGTCCAAAGTAGCACAAACGTCTAGTAACTGTCTTTTCCCCCCAATGCGGTTAATGAGTGATCGCTGAACCTGAACCTCTATCTAACAGTCTCGTCATACTGAAGTAACTATCAACAATCAAGACCCTAAAATTATCCCAGATTCCGGTCATGCTGACAGTATCAGGATATAGGAAGTCTGGCATAATAATGGTGTCTGAATGCGTCCTAGGGTTCCGATGTAACCAAGTAGGTACATCAAGGTGTCGCAAACATCTAACAATCGATACTAGACATTACCAACGAACGTCTGCACCCGGTTATTACCCGGACGCTAAGTAATAATTCTGATCCAAAGTACGCATAATACATAGATAAAATAAATAGTAATCTGGAAACTGAGATACAGGATGGCAAGGTGCACTTGCCTGGATCCGGATGCTGAAGGCGGGACTCCGGTACAACATTCAAGTCTGCAGATCCCGAAGTACCTAGAGACAATATATAAAATTAATTAATAATCTAGCTCGATACTATTCTAAAATAAGAGGTGACAACACATCTAGCATAGGCTTCTGTCTTAGTTACATGGCTCACATAGATACTAAATAGAGGGTTGTCCCAAGTTGACTAGGGTAATGTTACATCAAATACGATCAAAAATTAATATAATATCCTCAAACAAAATCTCCAACCCCTAATATTCATCACAGTGGTTTCAGTCATTCAATTTATGCTCATCCTCAACCATACCATCCTTGTATTAACAGACATTATTTTATACACCCAATTTATTCATCCTCAAATAATTAGTTATAAATTATCAAGTTCACATATAAATAATCGTAACTAAAATACTATATAACCATTTTCACATGTATACCTAACCTCAACATTTACCATAAAAATATATGTAAAGTATTTAGGTAACCCTAAGCCTAACTAGGGTTTCTCTTGCACAAACAACATACTACACAAAAAAAGAAGGGTGAGGGGTTACCCATGTGGCTGCGGGTAGTGGCAATGGCAGTGCTGCGGCTTAAGTCAGGGATGGCGTCGACCGCAGGGGTGGCGATCGTGCCGACTGTAACCTCCGTATCCTAAAATTTTAGCTTAAATGTTGTTATTAGGTTAATTTGGGGCTATTAGAATTTTTCCATAATTTTTAGTTAATTAAAAACTAGTAACACTAATTTCCTAGGACTTTCAGGAATTTATTTTAGGGTCAAATATAATTAAAAATATCCTAAACTTTTAGTTTAGGTTCTATATTATCATATATATTTTTTAGAATTTTCTGGGAATTTTTTTATTATTTTTAGCATTTACTTTTAGTTAATTATGAAAAACTAAATTAAAAACTATTTTCTAAAAATATCCTAATAAAACCAACCAACCTAGTCAGCAGTCAGTCTAGCCTGCGTGTCAGCCAGCATGGCCCAGTCAGCGGGGCCGAGCGATCACTGAGTGAGGGCGAGGGCGAGTGCGAGTCGAACCTGATCACCGAGCCGACCTCGAGCCGAGCCGAGTCCTAATATGACTCGGAGTCAGCCGAGCCAAGCTGGGTTGAACCCTGGCCATTCGATCTGAGAGGGCAGCAACGGATGGCTTCCACATGGCACACTTTAAGCTGTGGTTGCTCTCTCTCTCTCTCCTCTCTATATATAGTATTTAGTTTATAATTTCTTGGATTTTCTTTAGCCGATTTTGGAGAATTGTCATCTTAGGTTTCCTTCGTCTTCCAGAAGCCATTACTCATAGCTTCGGACTCCAAACATGGCCTAGTTTCTTGCATTAGAACCGTATTGAGGTCAGTTTTCTGAATATATAAATTATTTCACAAAATTTTGAATATTAAATTCTAGAAAATTCGTAGAGAATAGTATGTCCAAAAATAAATGCGTCTCGGTATTTTTATGATTTTGGGAGAACCAGGAATCAGAATCATGAACCATTTGAAGTTTTGGAAAGCTAATGTCAAGATCATTGACATATTTTTTCCCAGAGTTTAATTTGAAATATTTCTATACTGTTAATTATGTAGAACTTTTAGGTTAGAAATCAACCACAGTTGCACAATACGATTTTTGTATGTGCAATAATTTTCAAACAAATTTGAATCCGGATGAGCCTTAAATTCTAGCATATTTTTGATGCTAAAATCTACAGGAAATCATGCATGAAATTTAAGTTTGTATTGATTGACTTTTTGGTCAATAGATCGCCTCGATTTGCGTGTCATGAGTCTCGAGTTGATAAAATTTAGTTTCTTTGAACAAAATTTAGGAATTAACCTAAAAATCAGAATAATAAGATTAAAATAGGATTTAAGAGTAATTATGTCAGAATTAAATAAATCAAAATAACTTATCTTTTGACATGGTAAATTTGTAATACATAGGCTATTTGGACTTTGACTTGGATTCTGACTCATACCAGCTAAAGACCATAGGCGAGTACATTTATGTGATTACTTTTAGTACTTGATAGTTTCTATAATGCATGATTATTATTGATTATTTGATTCTTGATATTTTTTACACGGATTAGTACGATGGATTCTTATTATGAGATACGTGACTGTTCTGGATTATTGTTATTTCTTCGTGACTGGTTTGGAATCCATGTTGTACATGGGGGAAGAAGAAATACTAAGTGGACGTGTGAACTATCCTTTCTATCCCATGGTCTTACTGGAATAATAGCAGCCATGTACGACATATGTGGTTTGCCATATTTTACCCTTAGCCGTTCACATGTCAACAAGGTATTTCAAACACATAGAGTAGTTATTCCTATCTGTTCTTTCATACGTTACAGTTATTTCTTTTGTTGCTTAGAGATATTGTACTATATGTTTGCCATGACAGGACTTCAGTATTTGGTTATTCTGGTTGCCTTATTGTGAGTTTAGTTTGTTGCTATCATATATTCGTTACTATTTATTATCTTATAGCTTCTACCATGTATTGGAACTATTTTTACTGTGATGTACTCGTTACCTTCCTGACTAGATAACCATATTTTAGGTGACTACAATGAGGATACAATGCCTACATAATATGGACCGTATGCTAGCGATATAATAGAGCTTGATCTTGCCCTTCTGTAGGACCAAGAATAGTTAGCAGCTCAGATACCGTCTACAATGGAGTAGTTTAGTAGTAGTTGATTTTGTTAGTTATTTTGGACCAGATTATTCTCCGACAATTTTTCTGAAGTAATATTATACTTTGGATATTTAGTTTTTAGGGAGATTCCTTGTACCCGCTGTTTGATGATAAACAAAAAAAATTGAAACTAGCTTTATACGAAACCCTTTCTTTGTTTACAAACAAGAAAAAAAGAAGTACAATTAATCCTATACGAGGATGTTAAGTACAAAAAATGATTCTGGGGAAAAATTGCTATAGGAGTCTGATCTACGGTCGATCACTTTGTCCCTTGGACCACACGATGATGAAGAAGTGCTGTAGAAGAAGAAAAAGCTTCAAAGATTGCAGGAGGGATTGGATTCTCGTTTCCAAAGTCGCCAATTACTACTCTCTGTCCGTGCTCTTTCTCTCTGATCTCTTGGTCTCTGATCTTGATCCTCTCCTTGATCTTGACCTTCTCCTGATCTCCTGTGACTGGAGGTCTCTATTTATAGAGCTCAGTCACAACAACTGTCCAGTCGACGTAGAAGCCAAACTGTGAAGAGAGTTACACTCTTTACGCGGCAGTTATAATAACTGCGACCCACGTCTGAATGATCTCCTGAATCTGCTATGACGCGTGTCCCATTATGAGATAATGCGTATAATCGCTCATCGAAGATCACGGCATGCAAGCCACGTAGGTAACTGCTCCTTGCGTAAAGATGGTTGGCATAAAAGCCAAATAACTGTCTTGTTGGCATAAAAGCCAAATAGCTGTCTTGTTGGCGTAAAAGCCAAATAGCTGTCTTATTGGCATAAAAGCCAAATAGCTATCTTGTTGGCGTAAAGGCCAAATTCTGCGTAAAGCTTGATGTTGCATAAATAGGTAACCAGCGAAAACTAGCCAATTATCCTTCCTGACTGAGATCTTGAGCATATTCTGGGCTAAATAGCCTTATCAAGTACCTTTTCAAATATAGCCTTAGTTGGCGTATTTTGAGAAGATAGCATACGGCGTACTCCTATAGTTGAAAATAGCCTGGTTGGCATAACATGCAAGGATGGTGATGTGAGCCTATTAGCCCTAGTTTTAGCTCTTCCAGTCATTGAAAATAGAACAAAATCTCGTGCATTAAATGCAGAGATCTGCCCCCATCTCATGCATTAAATACAGAGATATGCCTTGAGCTCTGTACGAGAGATAGCTTTCGACGTGGCATCTAATTTCATCTTATGTTGAGCGTAAAGACTCAATTCTGCCTATGTAGAATAGGCAGCGTATTCCTTGAATGCGTAAAAATGACTTGTATCAAAGATTTGTCACTAAATGACAGCCTGGGCCTCTGTGTAGAATTATCATTACAGCCATCCTCTCGATCATCGTACAGTACTCTTTGTCAGGAGTCAGGTTCACTGTTCTATCTGACAGATTCATTCGAGGAATACAAAGAGTTCCTCGTACAACTTCACACTGCATTAAAAGCAGACATATTTTACGCCGGAGGGAGGTGTAGCAACCATTTTACGCTAAAAAAGTCTGGAAGTACTTGCCTTACGCGGGCTATTCTGGAGCTCTATTTTACGCTAAATAGCGTTGAGGCTCTGTTGTACGCCAATAGCTCTGAAGTCATATTTTATGCCACACAGCGCTGAAGCATTGTTTTATGCGAGCTCATGTATGTTGGGGGTTTTACGCGTATAATTTCCCGGCATATTTTCATGCTTCTACAAGACCCCCTTCAAAGTTTTCAAATTCCTCGTAATTTAAAATTCTTTGAATGAAGCATAAAACGGTCAAATTTGACTCGTTCTGCGAGGCTAATTTTTTGGAGATATTTAGGAAGTTGTTGGGATTAGGTATATTCTCTTCTGCCTATATAAAGGCACGCGAGTGAACCTATCTTTCTATACTTCCTTCACTATGAAGATGGCTGCTGAGATTCATTGGGCTAACCTAAGAAAGAAGAAGATCATGCTCTCCCATCATGTAAGGAGCCATAAAAAGAGGCATCTTCGAGCAAATATCCTCTGCAACGATGGATCATGGAAGGATATCATAGCTTCCTTTGCTCGGAATAATCAGCAATTTTATATGGCGATTTGTCCAGGAGAGAGGAAGGGTCTCATCGGACCACACAGCTTGCTAGCTGTATTTTCCCCTACTATAAAGCTGGACGCAGGTGGGCAGCTTGGCCCTGTCTTCCAGTATTGTGTTGGGTCTGAATCCCTAACACAATTCTAGGCATGGCTGCCAGGGTTTATGGAGGGGGCTTTATACAGGCCCAGTTCTGTATCCTCCCGCAATTCACTATTTTTTTGTTCATCGGCCGAAGAGGCCGATGAAGTGCCGTAGAAGAAGAACTGAAGATCTCCGTCAGACGAGAACCTAGCGTGATAGATTCCCATCATGATCTTGAGTATTAATGAATAATCCTTTGTAAAAAAGGATTTCTATCATATGTAATCATAAAAAATGAAAAATCCTTTGTAAACTGGATTTCCATTATATGTAATCATGATTAATAAACTTGTCTTCTTTTACGCATTGCTGATTTGCCATATTTGCTGTGAGAAAGTCTGATAATGTACAGCTTTGACACGTCTAAGTAATTTTTTTACGCTGACTCTGATAAATGCTTATCCGATCACGTCCCAATTTTTACGCGTAACGGAAGATGCGCAAAAAGCTCTTTAGCATTAAGTTGTCTTGAAGATCCAACTGTCTTGCTATTTTTGGATGAGGAGTCGCATAGAATTCTGAACTGTCACTTCTCTGATACGAAGAATTTCTGTTCAAAGCATCATCTTCAAGAATGGCTTCAAAATAGGGCAAGAGATGTCCGCTGAATAGGCCATACTTGAACTTAGATGTAAAGGATTCTGGCTAGACTTCGAATGAACTTTCAATGGCCCAAGAAGAAGAGTCATCTTCAATGCTGACATCTGTGTGTTTCAGGCACTTGGAATATTTTGTAACAAAAAAGGATCATTTTTTGCGTAAACCCTTGTAATTGGCCTTCTCGAGTGTAAGACCCAAACTATCAAGATATACGCGTTTCCTATCCTGCGTAATTTTAGGATATACGAAAAGTTATAGACCCATAGCATCTATAGCTTCTGAGCGTAAAATCGTAGATCTGTAGCTTCTGAGCGTAAAACCATAGATTTGTAGCTTCTGAGCGTAAAATCGTAGATTTGTAGCTTCTGAGCATAAAATCATAAATCTGTAGCTTCTGAGCGTAAAACCATGGATCCTTGCTCTGTGCATAAAATTTGGATCCGTTACGTAGTAAGATTATCCGTCTTCCTTTTCAAATGATAGGCTGATGTGGTCCCAAATCATAACCGACTATTAAAAATTGAATTTGGTTAAGGATTCAAAGAGTCATCTGAACTCTATAAATAGCCTGAGAGAGTGAGAGAGAAACCCTTCATCTGTCTTTGCAAAAACCCTTCGTCTCTTTAAGAACTCTTCATCTTCGTCTCTTTTCTGAGAACTCTGAGTTTCGCCATGGCACCAAAACATGCCTCCATTGCTAAGGAAAAGAAAGCCGCTTTCTCATCTCGCTCCTCTGCTCAAGCACGAGCTACCCCGATTAGGCTGAGTGAGCCCCATTCTGAACGAAGTGCTCCACCGTTGAGCTGTGCTCCGGGAATCACAGGTAAAGACTTCGAGAGGAATAGAGAACCCTCCGCACACATTGTACGTGTATGCACAACAATACGCCCATATTCCTAATGTGTCAGCGTAAAATCTCCATATTTTTACAGTCTGGCATAAAAACTCAAACTGTTAAAATTTGTCGTCTACTGTAAACTTTGAGTTTTATGCGCTGGATGTAAATTCCAGCATAAAAACTCAAATTTTGGCAGTCTGGCGTAAAGGCTCAGACTGTTAGATTTTGGCGTATACTGCCAGCCTTGAGTTTTACGCACTGAAAATAGGTTCCAGTGTAAGACTCAAGTTTTTGCAGTCTCGCGTAAAAGCTCAGACTGTTAGGCTTTAGCGTATACTGCAAGAGTATAGCATCTAGCGTAAAATTGACTTATTTTCTTGCTTTTTGCAGTGGACCTACAGATCCCTTCTTTGACTGAAGTGATGGACTCTGCTGCTGGAATGCTGAATTCTAACTATCTGGAGGACTTGTCCCATGTGACATTCCTTATCTCTGGAAATGAGTATACTCAAGAAAGGGGAACTCTGATCTCGGCCCAAGGAGAACGAATGTTGTTGAGTTTGATCAGTGGGGAGCCCCTGACGTATATAGATGGCACTGAATATAAGAAACCGAGTTTTTTATTTAGGAATGTTATCGATAAACAATCTCAGACAAAGCCCAAGAAGGAAGATTGGGTATTTTCTGCTGAGGGTACGGTCATGTATCTGCCAATGATGCCTAGAGATTACCCTATCTCGGCCTTCTTTCATGCCACCCATCCCAGGAAGATGATGTGGACTCTGACTCCCGATCTTCACGGCCGGCCGGGGAAGATCTTTTATAAGAAAGGATTGAACAGAGGAGCCTTTGTGAGCAGTCCTTCAGGCCCTGTTATGCCTTTCAGAGGATTACTGCCGGGCAGCATCCCGAGTGAAGACACTTCACTGATCCAGCCGATTCAAATAGCGACTTTCTGCAATAATTTTATGGGGCAGGGAGGAGTATACCCCAAGGTTAATCCTCACACCAGTGGATGGCTTAGCCCCCAGAATCTTCGATGGACCAGTTTAACTGCCTGGGCCCTGAAGCACTTCCAGACGGAGCTGGAAAGTATTAGTTTGTTTGCTACTGTGAGTGCCACTAGTGTTGGGCTGCCTGTCAACCCCAACTTATTTTTAGCTTTGATGGAGCGATAAAACTCGCTTACTGGAACTTTTGCCACTCCGCTAGGTGAGTTAGGCTTAGCCCTTCATAAGATGGCAGATATCTCAAAGCTGCCAATGGGAGACTCTCCTTATGAAGAGTATGTTTTCACAAACAGGGAGCTGAGGGATACAAACCCTCGGGCAGTGGCAGTATACCAAGAGCTGATGAGCCACTATCTTGCATGCACCACATTCTACAAAGAGCCCTCTAGTTTGGCCCATATCAATAAATGGGTATCCTACCTCTTCTTCCATCAGGCTAGAAATGCCAAGCAGGACAAGGTTGTAGATAGTAGAGATAAGCCTTTGAACCTTCCGAGTATGCTTAGTGCCAACACAGTCGATGATCTTATTAAAGATGCAGGGGCTTCAGATTATGCTCTCGATGAGGAGATAGGGGGTTATCCTACAGGCACTAAAGCCTACAGTTATATGAGGCACTATCGCAAGCCTCTGTCAAGGGAAGCTCAACTGGCTGGCTTCCTCTCTGTCTGGCTACGCCAATGGGTAGTGCCTGGCATCGCGTCTGCGGATCACATTCATCGCAATACCTTATGGCCCGTCGTGCGTTTGGTGTTTGGAGCAAGATTAGGTTTGCTCTATGCCATGGTATGCAGAATACAAGCTGGCCTGAGGGCCATTACTGATAGATTTCTAGCTGATGATACACAGCGTGAAGGATATCCCAGAGTGGAATTACCATTCCTATATCTGATGGGATGGTTAATCCTTCACAACACCAAAGTGATATCTCCTGGATCTACCAGTGGTTCGAAAAACAACTTCTTGTTAAATTATAAGAATTTCCTTTGGAATGTGACTAGCGTCATAGATTATCGGCTAGCACTAAATTATGCCCATGGTTGGAAGTTCTTCTGCATCGTCCCCCCTGTACATATCAATCAACAGGGGATGAAACTTCAGGATGCAGGTCAAGGGAGGACTATTATATCTCCTGAAGCCTTTTACTGGTTGGTCAACCTCAACCTTACCATCTGCTGTTCAGAAGTGAGGACCACTGCTACTTGGAGCCTTATCTGCCCAGCCTGTTCGCCAGGCAATTTGGGTACGACCAGTTACACATAGGGAATCCTATCACAGCTTCAAGTTCAAAGGTGGACTTATTGATGGAGCTAGAGGATGGCGATATTTCATCATGGGTTGTACTGGTACAACCTTTGCTGTGTCCGCGACTTCTCTCTCTATGGAGTTGCGTATTCTCCATTCGTACGTGCAGTTTTATGCTTCCATCAATACCTTCCATCATAATTTTGACATATATGGAAGTTTCAGGATGCCCTCACATAGGTCCACTGGAAGGGAGGAGATACCGTCTGTTTCCTCGGATGAAGGTGATGAAACCACCGGTGCAGACGACTATTTGTTGATTGTACCGAGAGGCGTAATAGCTTCGCTAGCAGAGCCTCTCATAATCTCCAATAAACGAAACACTTCCACTCTGAAAGAGCATTCCCCCCGTAAGAAGAAGCAGACTGTTAGAGGTCCAAAAAGGACTTCCACCAAGGGGGGCTCTAGGAGTGAGCCTATTGTTTCCCCTATTGGGGATGATTCTTTGATCAGGGGTCATTCGCCTTTTAGAGAGGGAACCTCCATAGTTCTAGCTGACAGTGTTGGAGATTCTTTGCTCGTGATTGCTGCTGCTACCACCGCTACTGGTAGTGCTTCGAGATCGCCTTCGAGGCCGAGCATAATAAGAATCAATATACCTTTATCCAGACAAATAATGGGCCTAGCCCCTCCTTCGTCTGTAAGTATCTCAAGCGAGATTCTACCTGATGAACCTCGAGTGGATCTGGGTGACGACTGGGATGACTACCCTCAAGTGTCAGTTGGTGCACCCTCTTCTCCAGGTATGACAGCTTGTTTAGCATCATTAAGAAATAATTTAGCTATACAAGCTGCAAACGCAACATACATACCATCGGCCATGGGTAAATATTGTCTTTATGTTTTTTCAGAAAAATTAATATTAAATTGATATTAACTTTCTCTTATCTTCTCTTCAGGCGAAGACTTTTCGGGGGAGGGCGGGGTTGACACAACTTCTGACTTTGTTGCTGATCCAGCAAATGAAATGGCGGTGCCTAACGTCGAAGAAGCATACTTTGAAACTGCTGATCTTTCATCTGCAATATTCTCGGATGTCATCCCGCCAGTAGCAGTTCAAATAACATCAGAGGAGAATGAACCCACCCTCTCGACTGTGCCTCCTTCATCGAGCATGCCAGCAATTTCAACCATTGCTGGTGTCCCTTCTTTTATTATGCCATCTGTTGAAGCGGCGACTGTGGCAACATCCTCTACCGACGTTCGAGAAAGAAGATTTACCGATATTGCGACCACTCCCAGCGTACATCCGATCTTTGATATGCTAGTTGAACAACACACTAGCATATTCTACCTTACTTTGAAAGAATTGATATCCATGGTGCTGGAGAAGAATCTAAGTTTTGATGCTCTGAAGATGTCCTCCAAGCTTACTATAGCGCCGATTAGAAATTTCAATGACGCTGAAAGAGCTAATAAGCTAGAGCAAATAGTTAATGGTTTAGAATAACCCATTAACGAATATTTGCAACTATCCCGAGGTAGCATTGATGACCTGGTTCAGGCTGAGTATGACTCCCTAACTGTAAAACTTTCTCAGCAGACAGAATCTTTAAACAAATCCATCCAGGAACAGCAGCAAGAGATGGATAAAGAGCAAGAAGTATTGGTGGAGAGTATTCCTCAGCTAGCCAAGTGCTGCACAGAATATGAGGGATACGAAGTGAGGGTTCAAGAATTGGAAGCTGAACTTGCTCAAACAAGGGAGAGGCTTCTTAAGGCATCATTAGTCCGCAATGTACTGAAGGGCCAAGTGGATACGGCTCAACAGAACTTGACACATGTGGGTGTCATCCACGCAAGTTTTGTTGATTCTCTGTCCGAACTATCTCACTTGAGCAATGACGAGGCAAGGCTGGAACAGGCTCGCACTAACATTTTAAACTCCAGGAATGAGAGGATGGCTGCTTTGGCGCAACATATTCGTGATTTAACTGCTCCTCTCCAATGATGTACCTTTTTGCTTCTTCTGTAATTTGCTATTCCCAGAAATAATAAAGATACTTCTTCTGACTTTGTGGACCCATCACTTTAGAATATAAATGATAGGCTAAGATGAAAGTAATATCAAAGGTAATATGAACATGATATACTTTCAATAAGGTCTTGCTAAAATATAAATCTATTCAGAGTAAACATGAACCTGATAGAATATAATCCAACTAAATTTGTATACAAAACACTATCAGAGGTAATATGAACATGATAAGTTTACAAATTAGTTAAGGATATCTATTCAGAGGTCACATGAACTTGATAGAATATGATCCAGCTAACCTTTGTACGTAGTATCGTCAGAATGAGATCTTCATCATACTCTGTTAAGCAAAGAAGATCCAGTATAGTACTTCTTTAAGGATTTGTAGTTGATAGGAGCCATTATCAAATCTCTGTTAGGTTTGGCTCATCTGTAAGTGTCATTTGAGAATGTTCTTTCAATCAGAAAAGGGCCTCCATTTCTTTATGATTGTTTGTGTGAACTTCAAATATCGTACCAGAGGTAATATAAAATTAGTACAATACCGTGTTTGTTGAGGATATCCCATTAGGAGATCTTTGGTGGACCTATTATTTGTTACGCACGTTGAGTGCAAATAATAATTTTGAAATAAGCCCTGGCTAGTAAAGATATCCTGTTGGAGAATTTTTGTGGACCCATTACTTTTTGTGCACGAGTGTGCAAGTAATAGGTTTGAGACAAGCCCTGCAAGAGGTAATATGGACGTGGCAATTTTTTGTGGACCTAACACCACTAGCGTACTTAGAGTTAATTACGGGTGCTAAGTTGAGATGACAACTGATATCAGAGGAAATATGGACATGATAATCGATAGCCGAACCCAGAAGGTTTGCTCAGAGGTAATATGGACATGACAAACTCGGTTGGGAAAATATTATGACGACAGTTCAGAAGTAATATGAACATGAACTGACTTTTGTCTCTGTTGGGGGATATAAAAATAGTTCAGAGGTAATGTGGTCTTTGAACTATTCATTTCCATTGCGGGCATTCCCTCGGAGGGTTTTTGGTGGACCTATTACTTCTTGTGCATGAGAGTGCAAGTAATAAGTTTGAGATGAAACCTTATCAGAGGTAATATGGACATGATAGGTTTTGTGGACCTAACACCGCTAGCGTACTTAGAGTTAAGTATGGGTGCTAAGTTGAAATGACAACCGATATCAGAGATAATATGGACATGCTAGGTTTTGTGGCCTAACACCGCTGGCGTACTTAGAGTTAAGTACGGGTGTTAAGTTGAGGCAACAACCAATATCAGAGGTAATATGGACATGATAATCGATAGTAGAAACTCAGAAGGTTTGCTCAGAGGTAATATGGATATGACAAACCCAGCCTGAGAGAAATATTATGACAACAGTTCAGAGGTAGTATGGACGTGAGCTAATGTCTAAAAAATTCACCGGAGAGTGATTTGTTGAATGTGGTCTATCAGAATATGAAGATAAACCAAAGGATTGCTCCGCTGGGGAGATTTTGAGGATCCATCATCCATTGCGTATCCGAGACTTTTGGATACAGATGATGGCTTTTTTACAAGAATTTATAACGAAGGAGAAAATGTTACACATAGGCACTCGTTGGGGATGAAGAACCAAGAGTTGATTTGTACATCTGCTGGGGATGAAGAACCAAGAGTTGATTTGTACATCTGCTGGGGATGAAGAACCAAGATTTGTACCTCTGGGTTGTGGACTTACTACCCATGGCGTACCTTAAGTGCAGATAATGACTAGCACTACCAAGGGTTATACGAACGTGATAGTAGAAAGTCGAAGAGCAGAACTTCACTCATAGGTGCTATGGACATGAAAAAGTTATGAAGATATCTTACTCAGAGGTAATGTGGACGTAGTAAGATATGACTCTGTGGGGATCAAGAAAAAACCGGACAGAGGTAATATAGGAGTGACCATTTTCGTGGTGATAGATTTACTCTGCTAGAGAAAGTGGAGAGATATAGTTCAGAGGTAATATGGACATGAACTGATCGATAGCAACAACTTGGGAGGTTTGCTTAGAGGTCACTTGGACATGGCCAACTCAGCTGGGGAAAATAATGTTTGGACAATAGTTTAGAGGTAATATGGACGTGAACCCATGTCCAAAAAATTCATCGGAGAGTGATTTGCTGAGTGGGGGTAGACTTGAGGTTGCCCCACTGGGGAGATTTTAGGGACTCATCATCTGGTGCTTCTTGAGGGGGCAAATTGCCACGTTGGAGTGAGATTAATTTGCAGTGACCACCTTCTTGTTTATAAATGTAAAGTGATGACTTTGGCATCGATAAACTCCTACATTCTTCTTTTCAGTACATAACATGACTTTGTGGGGTGATGAATGTATCGACGGAAGAGACAATATTCTGGGTCATCGACCTTGCCAGCCCTTTCAGGGCATTTGATGTTGGTTAGCCAGAGTTTGTTTTCCTTCATTAATATATTAAAGATTTTAATGATGTCATCCTCATTGAAGGAGAAAGTCCTCTTTGGCTTTCGGGCTTCCGATACCTGAGTTGTACGGTGCTCAGGGAAGATGGTCATAGTTGCATCATCAGAGAGAATTCTACCCCTATCTTTGGATGCTGCTCTATTTTGTCGAGGGAGATTACCCCCAAATATGTCATTGTTTGATTCTTCTTCTTCTTTTCTTTTGTCCACAGAAGTTGATTTAGAAGGACCTGCCTCTGGTATTACTGGATCAGACTCTGGAGGTTTAGAGTTTGTAAGAGATGTGGTATACCCTAACCCAAAATGAGTTTGTTGACAGTAAGGATCATCACGCAACGGTATTCGTCTGCCTTTTCCATGATTGAGGCCTTGCTTCAACTTCAAATCGTAACCAATATTTTGTATAATCTTTAAAGCCTGTGGGCTATATCTGTGGATTTGTATTTTCCCACCATCAGACTCGTGAGATTCTTTTTGTACAATCGGTCTATTCTGCATTCGACCGAAGATTATTTGATGCTGATCATCACGAGTAGGTAGAACAATAAAGACAGATTCTTCATGTGTCCCATATATCATGACGATATTTGACGCTACTTCCTACATGATCTCCCCACGCTTAGTAGTTAGGCGTACTAAATCTTGATTTTGACCCCCGTCTTTGTGTTTTTGGATCAGGAAACCTCGCAAATCAGGAAGATTACAAGAAGAAGAAGAAGAAGAAGAAGGCTTATTCTGCTTTTTTACATGGAGATTATGAACCATAACCCTTTCTCTGCCATAGGAATACAATAGTTCACCCATGTAAGTGGCATACGATCCATCATCTGTCTGAGGAACATATTTTCCCGTGAAGTGGGTCTTCTTTACGCGGACAGATTTATCCTGACGTAATTTGGAGTTTTGTCCAGGTTCGCATTGTCACGACCCGCACCCGGTATAGGGGCACGAGAGCATGGGTACGTCCAGCCTACGCCGCAACATCGGCGGTAGAACGCTGTCTAGGTCACAGTAATACTATATAACTAAACACCTGTCAATGATATACATCTCCATAATATCTCACAATGTAACTCAATCACAACAACTATAAGGCACGATAAAAGATAAAAGGAAATGACATAGTTAAACACCATGTCTCAAACATAAGGATAACTCACAGTCTAGCTGTCCAATATAAGTCTCCAATTAAACTTAATACAAGTCTAAACATAAACTGAAATAACCTCTATAAGTCTCAAGCATAAATAAATACTATCTAGATAGCTGCAGGTAATGACTCATCTAAAGGCATAGTCTCCTCTAGGATCTCTGGTGCGTAGTTTGCATCTATACCTGGTCCGTAGTGCATGGTACAGAACTCCTCAAGATCCTCTGGAAAAATATATCCAGTCAGGATTGGAACAAAATACACCACTGACAGCAGTTCCACATATATTAACAAAAACTATAACACAAGTGTAAAGAAATACAAGATAGATAGGAAATACTGGCAATAAGAATACTGAAATAAAGTAAATGCTGGAATAAGAAATACTGGAATATCATCATCATCAATATACATCTAGCAATGAAATAGAAATACAAGTGCACGCAAGAACAATGAACTGGTATGTAAGTGTATACAAGATTAATAACTAGAACATGTGGAAATGCAAGATCAATATACCAAGATATATGTCAAGAATCATCTAACTAAGTGTGTGAAACATCAGCATATCATGTGATCGGCTTGGAACTATATGACTCATTACATTGATTAGCGATCATCCCTAACAGGTCAGGCTAACCATATGTAACAGCGATGAGGCATGTAAGGGTAAGGCTGCACCAACGTGAGGTATGGGTGAGCTATGATGCATGTAAAGTTGGGTATGATCACATAAGCTACTAATATTTCCCTATTTATCTCCAGCTAACACGATGGATTCCAATCACGACTCCTCGTGACAGGTCTCAATGATGCCAACTCGTGTAAACAATAGTGTCAGAGTCATGTACGCTATACAACAAGAGTTATAGAGATAATCAACATAATAGAAACTGTTAGAGAATGTACTCGCCTGTGGTCCTTAGCTGGCAATACTAAATCCTAGGTTCCAAGGTATCGTCTGAGTGATCCAACAGTCCTATAGATATATCATAAACACAATACTGCATCAGATATTACACCAATACACAATCAACACCATGTTCTTAGGGACTATGCTAAGGTGGTCACATCTGTCGTTGATGTGCATAACAGGCAGTCAATGGTACGGTCTTGCCAGTAAGTCAGTATACATTTGGCAGTCTGCTATCATGCTACATGGTCACAGGTTGGGATAGCTACGGATATTCATAATTTTGTTAGGGTTACCTAGTGCACGGGCATATAATGCCTATTGTTATCTATCATAACATCAATACTTAATTAATTACAATTATAACAGAAGTATTCATTTAATACTTAACAGGGTTTATATTGTATATATATACTAATCAATTTATACTATGTACATATATGCATATAATAAACAGGTACTAGGCATGCACGTATAATTCATATACGTATGCTTTATGTTAATTGAGCATAATACGGTATATATATATATATATACAGGGCATATACATCTGTATATATGCGATGGAGATACACCATACATATATATGTGTACCAAGTACGTTTATCATATAACAACACATACGCAATATGTACATACCGTTCGTATACTGGATACACTACGGCTAGTACGTGTATGGATTACTACGAAAATACGTGTATACGTGTACATGTTCATTTATGCGAGGGTTCAAACCTGTACACGTGAAAGCGAAGGGTTCGATGTCGAGGTCGTCACGAAGGAGGTGGTAGCGGGATGCTACTCGGGTTCACGACACGTCTCCGGGATCGTCGAAGTTGTCGTCAGCAGCGGTGTTCGTGGCTCCAGTCGATCAGTCTAGTCTTAGCCCGCGGGGGGAGGGGGGGCGAGTCGAGGTCGAGTGCAGCGTCTCCGGCGAGCTCTTGGTGCAGTCGATCCGGTGGCAGTGGCGCCGGTTGAACGGATGAAGACTCGGCGGCTTGAGCGCAGCGGGGTGCTCGAGTCGTGCAGGCCGGTTGGTGACTGCTCCGGACGTCGAGGGTCGACGGGGTTCCGGTCAGGGTTGTTTGGGGAGAAGATGAACAGGAGTAGGATCGGCTTGGCGAGGTCACGACGGTGGTTCCGAAATCCGGCGAGGGAAGGGTGGACGTTAACAGAAAGATGGGAAGAAGAATTCGGCTGGGGTTATTTAGGTTGAAGGAATAAAAGAAAAAAGAAAAAGGAATATATATATATATATATATGTGATGTTAAATTTGACCTAGAATATGTTGACTTTGGTCAATACTAGGGAAAAGTCTTGGCTTGTTATGGAGATATTCCAATGGGCTAGGGTTCGGACGGGTTTAATGAAAATGCGAGAATTGTATTGGTCTAAGGGTTTGGAGGCCATGGTTTCAAGAGGTTGATGTTAAATTACATACTCTCAAAAATCATGAAAAAATATAATGAAGGAGAAAATGGGTTTTTATTTCGTGTCGTGTCCAACGGATGTACACTTAATGCGCTTTTGCATAAAAGTGCCAACAATTGGAAAATTACATGAAATAGGTTTATTGTTTACTTAATTAAAATTAAACGCAAGGAGGTATTCTACAATTAAATAGAAGTACAAAGGGCTGGATTTACGTGGGACACAAGCATCAATTAACGGCCTGGCGTGTCTAGGACAAAGGTGTGAATCTGTTGGAAGACAAAGGCTAGCGTAGCATTCTAGTTATCGAATCACGATAAAGTGCAACAATCAATTAAAGTCACAGTAATTTAAATAAAATTAATTATCATGCAATTATTTACTCATTAATACGAAAGACAAAAATACCCTTAATCTGAAAAGTGGGGGTGACACACATAAAACAGGGAAAATCCTCAATCGGCATCCAGCGTCATGCATAATCTGAAGAGTGAGCAATTTCTTCTCTTGGGGTCGTACAAGCCCAGAGGTTGGAAGATTCACCACTTGTTTTCCCTTGATGTGATCCAAGGGTCCATCTGCCTCCTTATAGACGTGAGATGTATTTTTATGCGCAGGGCATGTTTGAAATTTCTGGAGTGGCACTGGGGCCTTGCCAGAAATTTTGTCTGCCACGTCACAGACGGGAGACGAATTTTTACGCACTGGATGCATGTTAGACTTCTGGATTGGCACTGAGGCATTGTCAAAAGTTTTGTCTGCCACGTCACAGACGAGAGACGGATTTTTACGCGCAGGACGCATTCTAGACTTCTGGATTGGCACTGGGGCATTGCCAGAAGTTTTGTCTGCTACGTCACAGACGAAAGACAAATTTTTACGCGCAGGGCATGTTCTAGACTTCTGGATTAGCACTGGGGCATTGCCAGAAGTTTTGTCTGCCACATCATAGATTGGAGATGAATTTTTACGCACTAGGCGTATAGGTTGTGATATCACAACCTTGTTGATCAGAGAAGGAGAGCTTGCAGGAAGGGTAGAGAATGTATGGGGCATCCATACTTTATGCAGCTTCCTATTGTCCTGGACAGAGAGGGAATGAGAGCTACCCCCTGCGCGAAGCATATCTTCATAAGCAGATTGGTCGAATTGGACGACCAAAGTCTTCTTCGTCGATCCGACAGATACATCATCGTGTTGAGCAATGGCTTTCTCATCATATGAGAAAGTAGTCCCCAGCAGAGTCGTCATCTTTTGTTTGATGATAAACAAAAAAATAAAACTAGGTTTATACGAAACCCTTTCTTTGTTAACAAACAAGAAAAAAAGAAGTACAATTAATCCTATATGAGGATGTTAAGCACAAAAAATAATTCTAGGGAAAAATTGCTATAGGAGTCTGATCTGCGGTCGATCACTTTGTCCCTTGGACCACGCGATAAAGAAGAAGTATTGTAGAAGAAGAAGAAGCTTCAAAGATTGCAGGAGGGATTAGATTCTCGTTGCCAAAGTCGTCAATCACTACTCTCTGTCTTTGCTCTCTCTCTCTGATCTCTTGGTCTCTGATCTTGATCCTCTCCTTGATCTTCTTGATCTCGACCTTCTCCTGATCTCCTGTGACTGGAGGTCTCTATTTATAGAGCTCAGTCACAACAACTGTCCAGTCGGCGTAGAAGCCAAACTGTGAAGAGAGTTGCACTCTTTACGCGGCGGTTATAATAACTGCTACCCACGTCTGAATGATCTCCTGAATCCGCGTATGACGCATGTCCCATTATGAGGTAACATGTATAATCACTCATCGAAGATCACGACATGCAAGTCACGTAGGTAACTGCTCCTTGCGTAAAGATGGTTGGCATAAAAGCCAAATAACTATCTTGTTGGCATAAAAGCCAAATAGCTGTCTTGTTGGTGTAAAAGCCAAATAACTGTCTTATTGGAGTAAAAACCAAATACCTGTCTTGTTGGCGTAAAAGCCAAATAGCTGTCTTATTGGCGTAAAAGCCAAATTCTGCGTAAAGCTTGATATTGCATAAATAGGTAACCAGCAAAAATTGGCCAATTATCCTTCCTTACTGAGATCTTGAGTGTATTCTGGGCTAAATAGCCTTATCACGTACCTTTGCAAATATAGTCTGAGTTGGCGTATTTCGAGGAGATAGCATACGGTGTACTCCTATAGTTGAAAATAGCCTGGTTGGCGTAACATGCAAGGATGGTGATGTGAGCCTATTAGCCCTAGTTTTAGCTCTCCCAATCATTGAAAATAGAATAAAATCTTTTGCATTAAATGCAGAGATCTGCCTCCATCTCGTGCATTAAATGCAGAGATATGCCTCAAGCTCTGTACGAGAGATAGCTTTTGACGTGGCGTCTGATTTTGTCTCATGTTGAGCGTAAAGACTCACTTCTGCCCATGTAGAATAGGCAGCGTATTCCTTGAATGCGTAAAAATGACTTGTATCAAAGATATGTTACTAAACGACTGCTTGGGCCTCTGTATAAAATCATCATTACAGCCGTCCTCTCGATCGTCGTGCAATACTCTTTCTCATGAGTTAGGTTCATTGTTCTGTCTGATAGATTCATTCGAGGAATACGAAGAGTTCCTCGTAAAACTTCACACTGCATTAAAAGCAGACATATTTTACGCCGGAGGGAGGTGTAGCAACCTTTTTACGCCAAAAAAGCCTGGAAGTGCTTGCCTTACGCGGGCTGTTCTGGAGCTCTATTTTATGCTAAATAGCGTTGAGGCTCTATTGTACGCCAATAGCTCTGAAGTCATATTTTATGTCACACAGCGCTGAAGCCCCATTTTACGCGGGCTTCATATATGTTGAGGGTTTTACGCGTATAATTCTCTGACATATTTTCATGCTTCTACACCCGCATCAAGACTATTATTTCATTATTATCTTGGTATTTTCATTTAAACTAGTGCTTGTGATTGAGTATAGTATGGAGATGAATATATGTTGTGAGTTATAGATTATACATGTGGCTTATTGTACAGCGTTCTACCGCCGATACTGCGGCGTAGGCTGGACGTACCCATGACTCATGCCTAAATTCAGGGTGTAGGTCATGATGTTTTTAGTGGTGGCCCATGCAGGTCAGGTCTTGTACAAGGTTGCAAATTCGTAGTGGTACTCAAGTTAGATGTACGACTATGAGCCTACTATAGGATGTACATACTAGGAATAGGAAGATACTTAATCATAACTAGGGATCCCATATACTCAACTTGCTAACCCTTATTAATTTGTTTCGAGCAATCAGACCTCTTCCATAGTTGATTTTCCTTCTTGAATACTTTCTTATCTTGTGCTATATCAATTAAATTATTGTTGCTTTCAACCTTTCAAAATGCCACCCAAGACTAGAACGTGCGGTGCCAGAGCCAATGGTTCTTTTTCTACACCACCCACATCGTAGAAGGCCTCGTCAGCTAGATCGGGGAGTCTTCCTCCTCCTCCTCAGCCATTATAAGAACTCTTTAGAAGCATGATGGAGGCTCAAAAGGCTCAGACAGAGGCTTAGAGGAAATAGACAAAAATGCTGAGGAAAGGAATAGAAAATGTCCAACAGGTTGTCCTATGTCACACTCCAGTCCCAAAATACGTAGGACTAGGAATACATGACAGTCCTATGTATATGGAGACTCCAATATATGGAAACCATATCACATATGTACGCTTTATTATGAACAATAATTCACAAGTGGTATATAGTTGTCACAAGTCACTGGGCATAACTAAATCTCATCCACAGAAATCAAATAGAAATGAATAGCCAATCAACTATATAACCGAATCAAGTATAAAATGCTTGATAAGAACAAGTAGTTAGGTGGAGACAAATCCACTACCAAACTAGAATATAAGAGAAACAAAATAAGTACATCTAATGAACAATGAGGCTCGAAGAGAAGACCTCCTGGAAAGATAATGAAGTAGTAAGTCCTGATCCATGCTCCTGCGAATAGTCATGATCGTCTATACCTGAAAAGGGACCAGGTCCTCAAAGAGACGTAACAAGATACATAGAAGCATGCCAATAAAGTACTAAAAAATAAGCATCCAAGGGTCGCCTAACCATCTATGTGAATACACTTTGAGAACAACTTTCCAACACGTGGACTATCTGGCTAAAAAGGGATTGGCATGATTCTATCAGAGAATCAGGGGCCTAAAAAGCATAACATCTTTTGAACGTCAGAGGCTGCCTGTAGATAATATAGGGGTTATCTGACCACGCATCTCCGACGGAGCGTGCGGATTACACAAGGAAAGTGCAAAGGAGCCCAAACGCCTTACTTGTTGTTCTCTCCACCCCATGCTCTATTCTTGCCATATCCATGACATGATGGTACCTTTAATAACTGTTAAGTCGCCTAGCACGCAAATTTATTAGCCGTTATTCCCTATCTCAAATCCCATACGTACAAGTGGCTAGCCCGTCACCCAAGTCCGTGTCCTACATGAGACTCACTCTTGTGTAACAGATGTGTCATGGCCAATGAAACATAATAATGCCTCCAAATCATGTGGTGGTCTCGTAAAACTAGGTTGACATGCATAATATATAATAAAGATAAAAGGCGATGCCACCGTCATTGCACCCAAGTTATTCTTAGACGCGTAGTTTATATAGCAGTTAAAATATATGAACTAAATGACAGAAATAAAATGCATGCACCATATGGAATATAAATCATAGTATAATAGTAAGGTATACTTGCTTGGCAAGAAAGCTGCGAAATATAAGCGTCCAGATGTCACTACCACATCTTCTAGGAAAGGGTATTTTAGTAATTTCATATTTAATTAAATATTTTGCATGATAAAAAGATAGTTGTTATAAAATTTATAGAACCTAAAATTGAATAATTATTTATTGTATTATTTAATTATTGTTAGATGTTAGTTATTTATTTTGGACTTGCGTTAGTGGACCTAACTAGTTTAGTTAGACTCATGGACTAACATGAATTAATTGTTAGAAAATAGCCCAATTAGAAGGCCCATTGTTAAGAAGATAGATTAAATTAATTAAAAAATTATACTAGAAGCTTTCCTCCTTAATTATTTTTTCATGAGAGGCCCCAAGGGGTATATTGGACAATTCAAAACTAGATCTAGAATTTTCCTCAACCAAATTCCTTCATTCCCACTTCATTTCCCTACCAAATTTTATTCCAATTCCTTCCTAAATCACCATTGGATGAAAGTGGAGCAAGAATCTAGAAGAAGAAAGCAAGGATCTACAAAGAGGAGCAAGGATCTACAAGTTGGAGGCAATTACATCACATTTGGAGGTTGCATTGGGAATCCATCTCCCAATAGGTATAATTCAATTTTTTTCCTTAATTTAGGTCCTAAATCTAAGATTTAACTATAAAAAATCAACCCATATGTATAGGCTACCTATAGGATTTGGTTTTGTATTCATAGGAGGCCTATTGAGAAAGTTATGGTACTTTTTGTGTCAATTTTAGGAGAATTCCGAGATTGGCAATTGTTGTGTGTGTCAATTGGTCCTATAGATCAATTTAGCATATTCTTGTGTGTTTGGGGCTAGTGTCGTATCCATAATTGGGTACGAGTAGTTCGTATCCCAACAATTCGGTGATACGTGTTAATTTGGGGGTTTTTCCTCCGACACGGGACTTCATACATGTCACATTTTGACACGGACACGTAGATTTGTTTTTGACTCTTCGTATTGTTCATAAATAATATATATGACTTGTTTGTGTCCTTCAGGGTATGTTTGGATGTGTGGTGGACTTGTGTCACAAACGTATCCTAGATCTATTGGGATACGGGGTGATACAATCCATATGTTTGTGCAATTTAATTTTAGATCTAATTCTCTTGTACTTTTGAACATAGTAATGTGTAATTATATATATATATGTATATCTATATAGTGTGATATATATATTTTATATTTATGTGTCATAAATCTATTTTACCTATGTGTGTATGTATATTTATGTAGCTATTTGTTCTATAAATGTAAGATCTATTTAATATTGTAGTATGTATATACATTATTAGTTGTGTTATATATATATATATATATATATATATATATATATATATATATATATATATATATATATATATATATATATATATATATATATATATATATATATATATATATGTTGTAATATATATATATATATATATATGTATTGTAATATATATATATATATATATATATATGTATTGTAATATATATATATATATATATATATATATATATATATATATATATATATATATATATATATATATATATATATATATATATATATATATATATATATATATATATATATATATATATATATATATATATATATATATATATATATACTTATAAGATATATGTATACATATTATTGTATGATTATATGTACGTATACATATATGTGTTGTATACATATGATACTATATATATATGTATGTTAAGTCATATGTGGTTATTATGTACTTATATATATATATGTATATGGAGGAGTATGTATGTATTTTATATAGTCATAGATATATATATATTATACATATTAGTATCTATTTATATTTAGATCTTATATATTATATATATATTAATTTATATATATATATATATATATAAGAAGGAGCTTCAGCGACAACAGCAAAGGCGACAGCAGCAGAAATTGTCACAGTAGCAGCAAACAGCAGCAACAGCGGCAGGAGAAACAGCGACAGCAGTAGCAACAATTGCAGGAAACTGTCGCTGAAACAGCAGCAGTATCAGCAGCGTATCAGAGCTTTAGCAACGGCTTTAGCGACAGCAACAGAAATCTGTCGCTAAAACAACATTGTATCAGCAGTAACAGCAACTTTCAGTGACAGCAGGAATAATTTTTAGCGACAGTTTGTCAGTTTTTATTTATTTTAGATATATATATATATATATATATATATATATATGTAAATATGTTCCTAAATTTCTATTTGCATTATAATGTACTTTATGTCTAATAATTGGTGTGGTATATATATATTTATGGGTAGTTATCATAAACAAGGTATTGGGTATTACCTTGTGATACCAAGGTAAGTACCAAGGTAATTGGGGATACCCAAGGTATTGGGTTTGGGTATAAATATTATGGTTTAGTATTGGGATACCAAGTTGGTTCAAAACCACATTACCTATTTAATATTTGTAATTAGGATTCTATATTATTAATAATCGTTTGACTTATATATTGATGTGTTACCTATGGATTTACGTATCTGGAGATACGTTATCCTAATATTTAAGATATGGGTTTTGTGACCTAGACTTTTAGTATTTGAACCCAATATCCTTGTGTTAGACTTGTGCAATCTAGTAATAGGTAGTTGACCATAGTTTGACTATAGTTGACCATAGTTGACTTAGAGTTGACCTAGTTTGACTTTTGACTTAGAATTGACTTGTTGACCTAGAAGTTGATTAGTTTGACTTATTTTCTTTCCGGAACCTTGTATTGATATTTTATTCCATATCTAGGTCTTTGAGGAACCGTGTTAGACATATGTGAGACTATTCATTGGACTTCAGGCGAGTACATTCTCAGATAGTTTCTCATTTATGATATTTTTTATGTTCATTGTATCTAGTGTAGGTATCCTTGTTTCTTGACATGATGGTTACATGGATTGGTATATCCGGATCTCGTCATGAGATGTTATTCCTTGGTATATGGTGTATCTTGTACAAGCCTTGTTTCATTGATTATCTTGTACATGTACAGACACTGATTCTCGAGAATACTAGCTATCTTCTTGGGGAATCTTGTGCCATAGCGTACCATGGTTGGATCTATTATATCAATCGAGGGTGGGGAGAATTTTAGTGTAAATATGTGAGCATACCCTCCTTGTATCAAGTCTTGCATTGAATAGTGTTAATCATACACCATACGTATGATTAACCAGGCCATATATCTTATATCAAGTTCCTAAGCCGATCACATGTTAAAGCTAGTACTAACACACTTAGACATTAGTATTCTTGTTCATTGATATATTGCTTATTATTGTATTTATTCTAATATTTTTTTATTGTATATATCTCTCTCATATCTATTGTGCATATTGTATATTCATATATATTTATTGTTACATAGTTTTTATCATTGATTAGAACTGTTATTAGAGATGTACTCTGCTCCTTTACTGACTGGATATATTTTCCCCAGATGACACTGAGGACTGGTACCCTACACATTATGGACCTCAGGATGTTGTGGGTCTAGAGTCTGAGACCCTGGTTCATGAGGGACTTATCCCAACTGAGACAGATGACCCGAGTTTAGTAGCTTCTTAGTATTCTTGTACTGGATTTGTCTCTAGCTTATTTGTTAGTATTCTTTCAGACTCATTGATGTATTATTTTAGACTCATGAGTTGTATTGTGACTTTTCTATTCTTTTATCTAGTTCGTGTCTATTTCTATCTTAGATCCGTAATTGAGTATATTATCATTATTGGTGGTTTATTATATTGTTAGATAGATTATCTAGACAGCGTTCTACCGCCGATTCTACGGCGTAGGCTGGGCGTTGTTTTCGACTTGTACCCTTACACCGGGTGCGGGTCGTGACACCAGAGGTCAAGCACAAGGGATAAAAAACTATGGTCTCCAAATGAACGTGTTCGGATGCTAAATAAACATCACCAACGTAAGCGAGATAGCTAAAAAATACTACCCTTTGGTCCAATTTGGACACAGGAGCAAAACAGTAATTTTAGGTCAAAGTGGGTCCACTTGTAGGCCACTTTGCACCAAAATACGTGCCAGAGGTAAAGGTCTATAAATGAGATAAATTATAGGTCAAACAAATTCTAAACGTCGATACGAACTCAACGGTATGTCCAATTTTGGATTCCGATGAGCCGATCACAAATTCGTATTTCAAGTCAAACCGTAGGGCCCGCGAATAGGCGGCTCGGTCAACTATCTCAGAATTGCATGAAACTTGGGTCACATGACCAGCGTGATACCATGAATCCAATGGCATAAGTTTTTTCATATTCTGACGAGCAGACACAAAATAGGGTGGTGTTTTACAAAAGTTGCGATACGAAAACTTTTTACTAATACGAATTAATTTTGACGCACACACACGTCCGAATCAACTTCCGCAAAAGTCCACACGTCAGGATATACCATACGGGCCTTTTGGTATAATTGGTACGCGATGAGGTGGTCCAGTTTGGCGGAGCGCACTCCGTATCACAAAATTTTAGTTTTAAATATCAAGTTTTTGGTCGTTTGGGAGGCCAAATAATTTAACAAATAAAACAAATTAATAAAAACTAAAAGAACAGTTAAATTCTTGGTTTTATTGAGAAGAAAACCTTTCAATTAGATTTTGAAAATATTAAACAGGTTTGTGGCAATTTGGGAGTGAACATGGAAGTTTGGATCAAATTTCTGGACTATTTTTTGTCAGTTTTTTGGCCAACTTTTGGTCAATTTTTTGACCAATCCCCGGCACGAAAACTTGTCCCGCTTGAAGGGAATCCTAGAGGGTTAGGTTATGAACGTACACAGACAAACCTCTCGCAAAAAGAATGAAAGATGAGGGAGATATAATACCTTGAAGATGGGACGTCGGGGCGGTGTTACTGCGCTGTGTGCGGGCGCGAACGAGTGCGGACGACGGTGCAGTCGACGCGGGGCGGCGGCACCGACGCAACTGCGGTCGGCCGGTACGGCGGTGGTCGCCGGTGGGGTCGAGGACGATGGTTAGGGTTAGGGTTTAGGTTTCCGTTTATGTAATATATGCATATATAGAGAGAGAGACATGCATAGGGGGGTTTGTTGTGAGGGGTTCGCGGGGGGGTGGTCTTGCTATGGTGTTGGGGGGGGGGGGTTGGTTTAGGATTAGTTTTTTTTTTTTTAGGTTTTAGATTAAGGTTTTTAGTTTAAATGATTTTCTTTTGTTTTGTTTTTTTCTTTTTCTTTATTAATAATATAACTATTACTATTACTATTATTATTATTTATTATTATTATTATTATTTATTATTATTAGTATTATTTATTATTATTATTATTATTATTATTATTATTATTATTATTACTATATATTTATCAACATATATATTTATATATATATATATATATATATAAGGTTATAAAATCTAAAATAATATTTGCACACAAAATAAATTCTAGAAAATTTTACTTTGTATTTTATGAAATATAGTGTAGTATTTTATGTGTAATATTATTTTACTTCTATAAATTATTTTGGCATTAAATTTTACTAAGGTTATAAGGTTATAAATAAAATACTACACCCAAAATTATCTATATAGTGTAATATTTCATATATAGATAAGGTTATAAATTTTACTTCTATAATTAGTATTTTATTTTATAACCTTATTTTATTTGTTAAAATTTTACTTTGGATTGTATGAAATAAAATACTACACCCAAAATATTTTATGAAATTATTTTATAATTAATAATTAGAGATTTATGTACTTATATAAATTAAATAACTATATTATCTAATTAACTAAGTAAATAACTAAATGAATATCCAACAAAATAGGCAATAGTAAATAATATACAATTTTACAAAAAGAGAATTTACCTAATTTGGCACGGAAAATTATGGGATGCTAATTATAGAAGAGTTGGAATTGGAAAATAACCATAATTAAATTATATATATATAATATCTAAATATTTAACACTTAATCTAGGGTTGTTATACTAAGGTCATACTAATATCAAGGGATCGAATTTCTGTGCCACGAGAAGATCTTATAGGTAGTGTCCCTGTGTAGGCTACTTCCTATGATGGGCGATACAGATTTTGGGGCCATTCCATATCATTAATGTCTAAACCATAGTTAAGTGTCCTAATAAAATTATTGGGTTTTAATTGATTTAGAAAAATAATCTAAGACAAATACAAGAAATACAAAATACACACAAGATACATATTTTTGGGTGAGGGGGTTTATACCCTAACAGCCATGGAGAGGGTTGCCCAGCAACCACAATAGTAGGCCACTCAACCGAAGGTAAAGATGGAGCCTCGGACGTTCAAGGTGATAGAGGGAATCCTCTATGCTGATGAGTGGCTCGAGGATATCGAGCGGATCATGAGAGTTTCTCAACTTTCTGAGGACCTGAAGATTGAGGCTGTGGGCTTATAGCTTCACGATATTTCTCGTACTTGGTTCAGAAATAAGCCTAGAATTGTGGATCCAAACCTGACTTTATAGTAGTTCTAGGACCTCTTTAAGAGAAATTCTTTCCAGCAGTAGCTAAAGGGGTTCGGGAGAAGCAATTCCAGAACTTGGAGCAGAACGGGATGACCGTGGATGAGTATGCTGCAGAATTAATCAGCCTGAGCTGATTCGCAGAGTACATGGTGAGGGACCCGGAGGATAGAGCTAGACGATTCATAGAGGGCTTGAACCACGAGGTCAAGGTCCATATTTCTTTAGCTCATACGACTTTTGCTGACATATTGGTAGAGGCTCAAAGAGTCGAAGTGGATATGGGTCTTTGGAACAAAAGGAACATGGATGCTATCGGCGGTGGTAGTAGTCAGGGGCAGGCAAAGCATCCACAGTTTCAGCCAAGGATCTTTCAACAACCGCAACAACAACAGTACTGTACCCCAGTCAGAGTCCCAGCTTAGCAAGTGCAGCAGCAGCCACAGAGACAAGTACAACAAGCACCCCTATACAATTATTGCAAGAAGCTAGGGCATTCATGAGAGATCTACTGGAAGAGATTAGGCGTATGCTTATATTATGGATCGCCTACGCATCAGATGAGAGAGTGTCCTACTACACCTCCTAAAGGAGGATCCTCAGCCCAGAGAGGACAAGTTGGACCATCAGTGGCCCTACAACAAAGAGGACCCCCACTTCCTACGCAACAGCAACAGTTTGCCCAATACCAGCAAAGGGGAGTACCTCCACAGGGCAGAGCTTTTCCTATGACCATAGAGGAGGCTGAGCTGACTGGTGATGTAATAGCAGGTTTTATTCTTCTTGATTCTATTCATGTATTTGCCTTATATGATTCTGGTGCATCGCATAGCTTCATATCTGTATCCTTTGTGCTTAATCATAGTTTAGTAACAGAACCCTTGAATAGGAGTTGTAGGATCATGACTAGTGGAGGCACTATCCTAGTGAGTGATACTTGCAAGGGGCATCGTGTTACCTTAGGAGGCCATAATTTGGATTGCTAGTTTACTCCTAATGCCACTTTCGAGTTTTGACATTGTCCTTGGAATGGATTGGTTGAGTATGCACCATGCTAGCATAGACTGTCATGGAGGACGCATCCTGTTCTTCCTTCCAGGAGAGCCAGAATTTAAGTTTGTTAGAGGAGGATCTTAGCATAATAATGGATTTATTTATGGAGCCATGGTAGCAGAGGAGGACTTGCTATACCCTATTATTACAGAATTTCTAGACGTATTTCCTGAGGAGCTACCAGGATTGCCTTAGGACAGAGATCTTAAAATCTCTATTGACTTAGTGCCTGGGGTAGAGCCGGTG
Source organism: Iris macrosiphon (assembly GCA_036927795.1). NCBI lineage: Eukaryota > Viridiplantae > Streptophyta > Magnoliopsida > Asparagales > Iridaceae > Iris > Iris macrosiphon. The sequence goes on along the minus strand of JAYESA010000013.1, from coordinate 174,420,291 downwards.
TCGCAATAAGTCTACAGGATCAACAACAACAAGCTGGTAGAATTGAAGAAGCATGTTGATGAATTGCTAGACAAGGGTTTTATTAAATAGAGTTCCTTGCCTTGGGGAGCCCCGATCTTATTTGTATGAAAGAAAGATGGGTCGGTGCTAATGTGCATTAATTAGAGGGCTCTAAACAACCTCACCATCAAAAATAAATACCCGCTTCCAAGGATAGATGATTTTTTCGATCATTTGAGCGGTACGAGAGTATTTTCAAAGATTGATTTGAGGTCTGGCTATCATAAGTTGAAGGTGAAGAAGGAATATATTCCAAAAACTGTATTTCGGACAAGATATGGCCAATATGAGTTTATGGTAATGCCATTTGGGTTGACTAATGCCCCAACAGTCTTCATAAACTTGGTGAACAAGGATTTCCACCAGTACCTTGACAAGTTCATGGTAGTATTCATAGATGATATTCTTGTCTATTTAAAGACATCGAAAGAGCATGATAAGCATATAAGGATTGTGCTGGAGACCCTTCAGAAGGAGAAGCTCTATGGAAAACTCTCGAAATATGAGTTCTTCCTGGATAAGGTAGAATTTCTTGGGATATCGGTGGATCCAAATAAGATTGCTGTTGTAGAGTCTTGGACCACTCTGAGTTCTGTTGCAGTGATCAGAAGCTTCTTAGGATTGGCCGAATATTACAGGAAATTTATGAAGGATTTTTCTCGGATCGTAGAGCCGGTGACTAGACTCACTCAGAAGGATGTGTTGTTCGTGTAGACCGAAGATTGTCAGGTCGCCTTTAATGAGCTAAAGAAGAGGTTGACCACAGCACCTATTTTGATGGTGCCATCGGGGACGGGCGAATTTGTCATTTATAGCGATGCTTCGGGGAAGGGCTTGGGATATGTTCTAGAGAAGAACAAGAAGGTGGTGGCGTATGCTTTTCGACAGTTACGGCCACATGAGAGAAACTATCCCACTCATGACTTAGAATTAGTAGCGATAATCTTCGCTCTAAAACTGTGGAAAGATTATCTTTAAGGAGAGTGTGTGGAAATATACACTGACCACAAGAGCTTGAAGTACGACTTTACACAGAAAGAGCTAAATATGAGGTAGCGCATGTGGCTAGAACTGATGAAGGATTTTGATATTTCACTATAGTATCATCCAGGGAAGGCTACCATGGTTGTCGATGCCTTTAACAGATATCCAGTAGCGATGTACTTTACAACAGATCGCCGCTTATTAGTAGATTTGGATAGCCTGGGCATCGAGGTTATTATTCCAGGAGTGGGGATCCAGATGATGGCCATACAGATTCAGTCGGGGTTGATGGGGAAGATCCAAGAGACACAGTACCAGGATGAGGGTCTGCGAAGCCTCAGAGCTCAGGTACAGGCAGGATTGATGGATGACTTCTCTATTGCTGAGGATGGTTCACTAAGACACAGGATTAGGTTATGTGTGCCTAGTGGGGACCTGCGGGGGAAGAGATCATGCAAGAGGCTCATCCTTTCCAGTATTCTATATATCTGGGAGCTAACAAGATGTATAAGGACCAGAGGGAACACGTGTGGTGGTATAGAATGAAGCGAGAGGTAGCATATTTTGTCTCCAGATATTTAGTGTGCCAGCGGGTCAAAGCCGAGAGGCAGAGACCAGAAAGATTGCTACAGCCACTACCGATTCCTGAGTGGAAATGGAAGTATATCACGATGGATTTTATTTTCGAACTTCCACGCACTCCAGGAGAAAAGAACTCTATTTGGGTCATTGTTGACAGGCTGACCAAATCAGTCCACTTTTTGCCTTTTAAGGTGGGATTGACTAAGGATAAGCTCACCGATTTATATGTGAGACAGATAGTCAGGCTGCATGGAGTTCCAGTAAGCATCGTGTCCAATTGGGATAGTAGACTTACGTCCCACTTTTGGAGAAGTTTGTAGGCTAGCTTGGGTACCCAACTCAAATTTAGTACTGCTTATCACCCTCAGATGGATGGACAGTCAGAGAGGACTATTCAGACACTCGAGGACATGCTTCGAACATGTGTACTAGATTTTGGTAGCTCATGGGAGGATCATCTTTACCTGGTAAAGTTTGCATACAACAAAAGCTATCAGGCTAGTATCGAGATGTCCCTTTTCGAAGCTCTGTAACGTAGGAGATATCGAAATCCATTATCTTGGGACAACATAGGAGAGAGAGTACTTTTGGGACCAGAGATGGTAGTTAATGCTGCAGAAAAAGTGAAGAAGCTTAGAAAGACTTTGTGTGGCTCAGGACAGAAAGAAGCAGTGGGTCGATAGCCATAGGAGACCGCTAAAGTTTGAGGTATCAATTTATTTATTTAAATATCTATTACATTCTTAGATTATGCGTTAAGTTTCTGTTTTGGCATAGGTTGGCAACTTGGTGTTCTTGAGGATCTCTCCTACACATGGAATGAATCATTTTGGTGGAGGTGGAAAGCTTAGTCCAAGATTCATCGAACCTTTCAATGTTCTAGAGAAGGTTGGGGCAGTAGATTATCGACTAGTCTTACCGCCTACATTGGAAAAAGTACACAACATGTTCCATGTATCCCAGCCGAGGCGATACATGGCAGATCCTAGCCATATATTAGATCATTCGGAGCTTGCGGTTGGACTAAGCCTCCGTTATCCGGAGCAGCCTATGGAGATCCTAGACCGCAGAGATAAAGTGCTTCATAACCAAGTAATTTCCTTGGTTCGTGTAGCTTGGAGGCACTACTCTCCCGGTGAATCCACTTGGGAGCGGAAAGATGAGATGCGAGAGCGTTACCCCTATCTTTTTGCACTATGAGGTAATTTTCTTCTTGTATTGTTCTGCCCTAAATTTTGAGGACAAATTTTTTTTAGGAGGGCAGACTTGTAATCTCTGTATCCTAAAATTCTAGCTTAAATGTTGTTATTAGGTTAATTTGGGACTAATGGAAATTTTCCATAATTTTTAGTTAATTAAAAACTAGTAACAATAATTTCCTAGGAATTTCTAAAATTTATTTTAGGGTCAAATATATTTAAAAAATCCCCAAACTTTAATTTTAGGTTTTGAATTAACAAATATATTTTCTAAAAAAAATTTAGAATTTTTTGATTCTTTTTAGCATTTATTTTGAGTTAATTATGAAAAACTGAATTAAAAACTATTTTCTGAAAAAACCCTAATAAAATCAACCAGCCCAGTCAGCAGCCAGCCTGGCCCGTCTGTCAGCCAGTGCGGCCCAGTCAGCGGGGCCCAGCAGTCAATGAGAGAGGGCGAGGGCAAATACGAGTCGAACCGGGTCACCGAGCCGACATCGAGCCGAGCCGAGTCCTAATCCGACTCGGACTCAGCCGAGCCAAGCTGGGTTGAACCCTGGTCGTTCGATTTGAGCGAGCAACAGTGGATGGCTGCCACATGGTGCACTCCGTGTCGCGAATGCTCTCTCTCTCTCTCTCCCCTCTATATATATAATATTTAGTTTATAATTTCTAGGATTTTCTTTTAGCCGATTTAGGAGAATTGTCATATAGGGTTTCCTTCATCTTCCAGAAGCCATTACTCATAGCTCTGGATTCCAAACATAGACTAGTTTCTTGTGTTAGAACCATATTGAGGTCAGTTTTTTGAATATATAAATTGTTTCACGAAATTCAGAATATTATATTCTAAAAAATTAGTAGAGCACAGTATGTCCGAAAATAGATATGTCTCGGTGTTTTTGTGATTCTGGGAGAACCAGGAATCAGAATCATGAACCGTTTAAAGTTTTGGAAAGGTAATATCGAGATCATTGAAATATGTTTTTTGGAAATTTAATTCAAAATATTTCTATACTGTTAATTCTGTAGAACTTCTAGGTTAGAAATTAACCACCGTTGTACAATACGATTTTGGTATGTACAATAATTTCCAAACGAATTTGAATTCGGATGAGCCATAAATTCTAGCATATTTTTGACACTAAAATCTATAGAAAATTGTGCATGAAAGTTGAGTTTGTATTAGTTGACTTTTTGGTAAACAGATCGTCTCGATTTGCGTGCCATGAGTCTCGAGTTGATAAAATTTAGTTTCTTTGGATAAAATTAAGGAATTAACCTAAAAATTAGAATAATAAGATTAAAATAAGATTTTAGAGTAATTATTCTAGAATTAAATAAATCAAAATAACTTATCTTTTGATATGGTAAATTTGTAATACATAGGCTATTTGGACTTTGACTTGGATTCTGACTCATACCAGCTAAGGACCACAGGCGAGTATTTTTCCGTGATTACTTTCAGTGCTTGATAGTCTCTATAATGCATACTAGTATTGATTATTTGATTCTTGACACTTGTTTCACGGATTAGTACGATGGATTCTTATTATGAGATACGTGACTGTTCTGGATTATTGTTATTTCTTAGTGACTGGTTTGGAATCCATGTTGTACTTGTGGAGAGGGAAAATACTTAGTGGACGTGTGAGCTACCCTTTCTATCCCATGGTCTTACTGGAATAATAGCAGCCATGCACGATACGTGTGGTTTGCCGAATTTTACCCATTAGTCGTTCACATGTCAAAAAGGTATTTCAAATTACATAGAGTAGTTGTTCCTATCTGTTCTTCCATACATTGCAGTTATTTCATTTGTTGCTTGGAGATATTATACTATAGGTTTGCCATGACAGGACTTCAGCATTTGGTTATTCTGGTTGCCTTATTATGAGTTAAGTTTGTTGCTATCATAAATTCGTTACTATTTATTGTCTTATAGCTTCTACCATATGTTGAAACTATTTTCACTGTGATGTACTCGTTCCCTTCCTGAATGGATAACCATATTTTAGGTGACTAAAATGAGGATGCAATCACTACACATTATGGACCGTATGCTAGCGATATAATAGAGCCTGATCTTGCCCTTCCGGAGGATCAGGGAGAGTTAGCAGCTCAAATACCGTCTGCAATGGAGTAGTTTAGTAGTAGTTGATTTTATTAGTTATTGTGGACCGAATTGTTCTCCGATAATTTTTTTAAAGTATTTTGAATATTGTACTTTGGATATTTAGTTTTTAGGGAGATTTCTTGGACCCGTATCAAGACTATTATTTTATTATTATCTTGGTGTTTTTATTTAAACTAGTACTTGTGATTGAGTATAGTGTGGAGATGAATATATGTTGTGAGTTATAGATTATATATGTGGCTTATTGTTCAGCGTTCTATCGCTGACACTGTGGCATAGGTTGGACGTACCCATAACTCATGGCCAAATCCAGGGTACGGGTCATGACATCGACCGAGGTAGTAGGGGTGCTCGGCTGCGTGAAGGTGGTGGTGCTCAACTACGTGAAGGAGGTGGTGCTGGAGGTGGTGGTCGTGGTGGTGGTAAAGCTGGTCGTGGAGGTAGGGGTGGTGCTGGAGGTGGTGGTCGTGGTGGTGGTGAAGCTGGTCGTGGAGGTCAGGGTGGTGTTGGAGGTGGTGGAGCTGGTCGTTCGTGGTGGTGGAGCTGTAAGGCGGAGACCAGGGTGGTGCTGGCTATGGAGGTGGTGGTATGGGGATGTTGATAATGAGGTACAAAGGTAAAGGTGATGGTGCGGGGGTGTTGACAGTAGGTGGTGGTAGAGACGGTCGTTCATGGTTGTGAAGATGGCAGCGGCAGTGGAGGGAATGGCTGTGAAGTCGGTGTGTGGTGAAGGTAGTGGCGGGTGGTGAAGGAAATGGCAGCGGCGGTGGAAGAAATATTAGTGAAGACTATGTGTGGTGAAGGTGGTAGCGGTTGGTGAAGGAAATGGCAGCGGCAGTAGAGGGAATGGCAGTAAAGTTGGTGTGGTGAAGGTGGTGGCAGGTGGTGAAGGAAATGGCAGCGGCGGTAGAGGGAATGGCAGTGAAGGTGGTAGTGGCCGGAGCTCGGATTTGTGAAGAAGAAGGAGAAGAAGAAGTAAAGAAGAAGAAGAAGAAGAAGAAGAAGAAGAAGAAGAAGAAGAAGTGAAGAAGAGTGTGGTCAGCTGGTTGTAGTAGAGGAAGGAGAGAGAGGGAGGATTCCTAGGTTTTTCTAGGGATTAGGGCCGGCCACATTGGGAAGGGTGTGTGTGTGTTAATATAGGGGGATGAGTGATTATGATGGGGGAAGAATTTGAATCAATGGTTAGGATTTTACATGAATGAAAATAATTTGCAAGGGGAGAGAGAGTGTGATATGACCGGACATGTGAGGTTGGAGGGGGGCTTCTTCATTGGCTTTAACCAATAGGGCGGTGACACCTAGCACCCTTTTTGCCATTAAGCCCCTTAACTTTTGGATATTTGTATCTGAAGGAAAAATGGTGAGAATTTGGGGTGGGAAGTGGTGTTTGGTGTTTTGTAGAGTGAGGGGGTGTTGTGTGGTTTGTATGGGCCTCATGAATGAGAGTTGGGTTAAATTGGGGTTCGGTTGGGATTAATTTAAGTTGGTGTCCCCAATTTAATTAAATAAAGTGTCATGTTCTCTTAAATTAAATGGGGGCACATGGGATCTCAATTATGAGTGACACAAAGTTCATGAACAGTATAGGCTTGGTGTCAGTCTTGGTCCCTTTAAATTGTTCGGCAAAACGGGTTGAGTTTGTGTCCCCAAATCGATGGCAACGACATAGGTACGTGATATAGGATTAAAGAATTAATTTTGTGACTAGGTAGTTATAGAATTAAATTAGAGCACAAGGGAGTGTGTTTGTGAGTGACAAAAATATCCAACGCCTAGATTGGCTTGTCAGGTCAAGATTGCAACAACTTATTGGAAATTAAAGGCTATTATTGGGCTCCAATTATTGTAGCAACGGTAAGGTGCACCAAGGGTTTAAATTAAAGAACCAGTCTACGCAACCTAATTTTTAAACCTTAAACACCCTGATGCTAAACCAAAATTTCTAACCATATCTAGTCTACCTAAAATAAAATAAAATTTGAGGGGGTTTACAACTGGTCGTGCTGCTACCGCTGGTCCTCTATAATGTACTGCCCCTAGTATTGGCAGTGCCAAAAACTGCTGGGCTGGCCCTTCTTGCCTCTGCATTCTCGGGCAATTGACAATCTTGTGGCCCGAATCACCATACCTTAGGCAAAGCCTATTTGCCGCTCTGCACACATCTCTAATATGGCCTCCCTTAGCACAGTAGGTGCAACCTACCGGTGCTCCCTAGCATTGTTACTGTTATTTTTGTTGCTACCTCGGTTGCTGTCATGCAGGTACTATCACTGTTGAAACTGTCATCCTTCACGGCACTGAATCATGGATACGATTGTTAGGTGATGGTGTTGACATTTGGGGTACTCCTCCATCTCCTCCTCTACTTTAAGCATGAGACCTTTTCTGGCCTCATGTCCTTGCTGACAACCTCTGTATGGTAAGCTCGTGCCTTTGAGCTGCTATCAATACTTCTTCATAAGTCTGATAGTCGTATCCCTCTACCACCTGTAGAATCTCTAAGTGAAGCCCCTGCTGGAACCTTATTGCTCTGTCCGACTCTGTAGCCACCATTGTTATAGTGAATCTACTCAGCATGCAAAACTCGGCTGCATATCCATCCACAGTCCTACCTGCATACTGTAGCGCCCCGTTCTTCCGGTACGGAGATCGCGGCTAAGAAACACAAGACGGTATCGTTCGATCGGGATAGATTGAATTAAGAACTTGTCCTCGTTATGGATTTGTTTCTTCGGAATCGATTCCCATATTCAGTGGACTGCGCCCCAAGGATCGTCTTAGCGGCAGAGTCAGGAGGGACCTCTCCGCTGCTATCTTTTATTGCCTCAGTTTTCGATGTCGCTTGTTGCTTTCGTGCTTTGAGTTGGTTTTGGGATTTGCTTATTTTCCTTGAACGGTTTCAATAGTTTTCATTATTTTCGTTTATTGAACTGCACTTTTATTCCGAGATTGGAAAGAGAGGAAGAAGTATTAATCGAGCTGTTCGTGTGCAGGTGAACGAGCAGTAGGCGGCTTGCGAGCGGAGTCGTGAAGCGCCTCTTTCCTTCTTCTTTCCAAAATCAAAGTGAGTGGCTACCAACCCGATTAGCTAGCCCTGCTTCCAAGCTTCACTCCTTCGCCCCGATCAAACGATACCAAGTAATAATAAAAGAAACCAAGATAAAAGAGAATAGACTTGGTTAATATTGCTTGTCAATCAAACTGTGAACGGTTACTTACTTGCATGCTTGTTCGTTTGGGACATTTATCATATGCATAAATACAAGTTAGAATATTTGTTCTTCTTTAAGTTATGCTATGAAATATACTGAATCAAGAGGCTATGCAACTGAATCATAATACTGCTTGTCCTGACTGGCGTTGCCTCAACTGCATGAACTGTTAGCTTAATGAAACAATACCGATTCGATCACGGACAACTTGTGCACAAGGTCACTGGTTCCTGCGGACGGTCGCTGGGGCACTGGCACCGATCCGATCCGGACGAAACTCACTGTAGTCTACTGCATCTGAACGGGATGGTTTGCAGCTACTACTGAATCTTCGTTGCATTCCATCCTCGTTCAAGACTAAATGGTCCATTATGGCATCCTAGCCAGTGATCCACTATATATTTAAACCTGTTGCATACTAACTTGTGTCTTCGTTTCAGGGAAGGCATGGTAAGTATTATGCAGGTAATTCAGACGGGCAGGTAAAATCCACCGAACGGTGGCACGTTCATTTCAGTAAATTCTATATGCTGCTTACTTGTAAATGAACTAAGACAAGATAGAAACCCACAAATATGCATGCTTCATTAAAAACAACGTATTGATTGGTATAGTTCGGCTAGCTCGCCTTCACCAGCATGTTTCAATATACTGACCCTCGTTGAAACAGGTTCTCCGCACTAAGGCGAACCGAGCGAGGAGCCGAAGTCGTCGTCCCGATCCAGTCCAGCTGTTCGCGCATCTTCACCGCGCCCTTTGAAGCCTTTTGAAGCCAGAAGCTTGCAACTCTTCATACACAAATGCAACTTCGTGGCAAAGCCATCCTCCAGCCAGGAGGTCTATATCTTTTGAAGTTTAGTAAAGGGATATAATGTACATGACTGCTATCTTATTTTGAGTCATCTCTTTTGTAAGCCGTTCGGCATATTAGCTAACTCGTTCAAGAGTTTGTAATAGATGTTCATTATCAATAAAGAGAACTTTTCTATGTTTCAAATCTGTGTTTCAATTTATCTGCGTACTCTGAATATGTGCTTGCTATGCAAATCATTAAAGCCTTGTGCGGGCGCAACCCCAGGCCCGTACGGCGATCACGATTCGGGGGATGCCTCAAACGATTCTACGGAATCGGGTCGTGACATAGTGGTATCAGAGCACAGATTCAAAGTTCCTTAGACTTTGTGCTGGAAAAGTTCCTTTAACGATCAAATTCCTGTACAAACTCTTGAACTCGCTAGGCCAAAATGAGATACGTTCATGCAATAAGTCCATAATACATTATGATTCTAATATAATTTACCTTCTTTTAAAGGAATGTTACCAGCGCAATCTGTAGCGCAAGCTCCGAACGAAACATAAGAAAGCAGTTCGGCACTTCGGGAAGCTCTCGAAGCCAGCGAGGCATATCTCAAGTCGATCCGCTGGAGCGGGTAATGCAAATGTTAGAATCGCAACGACAAAGAGATGATGCTCGCCAAGCCAAGTTCGAGAGCAATCTAGAGACCCGATTCTTAGTCCAACAAAAGCAGGTAGATGCCCTGCAACAGATCGTTCAGTCTTTGGCTGCCAACCATTCTGCCGCAACAGCAACGACTCCGGTGGAACAGCCCGTGCTTGAAGTGGAGATGCCTCAAATCCCAAGGCCGAGGGACGTGACTGCCTTCAACTTGGGCCATTTCAAGAAAGTCTGCAACACCCCATTCAACGGGACTAAGGACCCAGTGGTAGCTCTAGATTGGCTAGCCGAGCTTGAAGATCACTTCGCTCTGCTAGAGGTCCCCGAAGATAAGCGCATCGCCTGCACGCAACTACAGCTCCGCCTCAACGCACACGATTGGTGGGACGTGCATCGACGATCTCTCCAATTTGATCACGGAGAGGAGGCGATCTTGTGGACGACCTTTTGTGCCACGTTCGAAGAGGAGTTTATACCCCCTCCAGTACAACGTCAAATGGAAAATGACTTCGTGCAACTGAGGCAAGGCAGGATGACAGTTAAAGAGTACTCCGCCGAATTCAACCGACTCTCCAAATTCGCTAGGGCCTATTTACCTGATGCAGCGAGTCAAGCCAGAAGGTTTGAAGGTGGACTACGCCCTGCCATCCATTCACACGTGGTCAATAATCAGTACAGAATAATGCGTGAAGTCATGAATCACGCCCTATCTCTCGAACCACAGTATCCTCACGTTTCCACCGGCGCTGTGCATACCTACAATCACAAACGCCAAGGCAACGATAGAGGAAACACCGCTGCAAAGTGCCCTAACCACGGTGGTCCACGGAGAGGTAACCCAGGGCAACCTTGTGCATATTGTAAGAAACCAGGACACACAGTTGAAAAGTACCGCAAGAAACTTGGGCAATGCCTCATTTGTGGTGATCCAGATCATACCGTTCCTGCCTGCCCACTGAGCCGCCTTAATAATCCCTAACGGTAGGTCCTATTCTTAAGTTTCGGGACGAAACTTCCAATTAGTTGGGTAGGATGTAGCGTCCCGTTCTCCCGGTACGGAGATCGCGGCTAAGAAACACAAGACGGTATCGTTCGATCGGGATAGATTGAATTAAGAACTCGTCCTCGTTATAGATTTGTTTCTTCGGAATCGATTTCCATATTCAGTGGACTGCGCCCCAAGGATCGTCTTAGCGGCAGAGTCAGGAGGGACCTCTCCGCTGCTATCTTTTATTGCCTCAGTTTTCGATGTCGCTTGTTGCTTTCGTGCTTTGAGTTGATTTTGGGATTTGTTTGTTTTTCTTGAACGGTTTCGATGGTTTTCATTATTTTCGTTCATTGAACTGCACTTCTATTCCTAGATTGGAAAGAGAGAAAGAAGTATTAATCGAGCTGTTCGTGTGCAGGTGAACGAGCAGTAGGCGGCTTGCGAGCGGAGTCGTGAAGTGCCTCTTTCCTTCTTCTTTCCAAAATCTAAGTGAGTGGCTACCAACCCGATTTGCTAGCCCTGCTTCCAAGCTTCACTCCTTCGCCCCGATCAAACGATACCAAGTAATAATAAAAGAAACCAAGATAAAAGAGAATAGACTTGGTTAATACTGCTTGTCAATCAAACTGTGAACGGTTACTTACTTGCATACTTGTTCGTTTGGGACATTTATCATATGCATAAATACAAGTTAGAATGTTTGTTCTTCTTTAAATTATGCTATGAAATATACTGAATCAAGAGGCTATGCAATTGAATCATAATACTGCTTGTCCTGACTGGCGTTGCCTCAACTGCATGAACTGTTAGCTTAATGAAACAATACCGATTCGATCACGGACAACTTGTGCACAAGGTCACTGGTTCCTGCGGACGGTCGCTGGGGCACTGGCACCGATCCGATCCGGACGGAACTCACTGTAGTCTACTGCATCTGAACGGGATGGTTTACAGCCACTACTGAATCTTTGCTGCATTCCATCCTCGTTCAAGACTAAACGGTCCATTATGGCATCCTAGCCAGTGATCCACTGTATATTTAAACCTGTTGCATACTAACTTGTGTCTTCGTTTCAGGAAAGGCATGGTAAGTATTGTGCAGGTAATTCAGACGGGCAGGTAAAATTCACCAAACGGTGGCACGTTTATTTCAGTAAATTCTATATGCTGCTTACTTGTAAATGAACTAAGGCAAGATAGAAACCCACAAATATGCATGCTTCATTAAAAACAACGTGTTGATTGGTATAGTTCGGCTAGCTCGCCTTCACCAGCATGTTTCGATATGCTGACCCTCGTTGAAACAGGTTCTCCGCACTAAGGCGAACCGAGCGCCGAAGTCGTCTTCCCGATCCAGTCCAGCTGTTCGCGCATCTTCACCGCGCCCTTTGAAGCCTTTTGAAGCCAGAAGCTTGCAACTCTTCATACACAAATGCAACTTCGTGGCAAAGCCATCCTCCAGCCAGGAGGTCTATATCTTTTGAAGTTTAGTAAAGGGATATAATGTACAGGACTGCTATCTCATTTTGAGTCATCTCTTTTGTAAGCCGTTCGGCATATTAGCTAACTCGTTCAAGAGTTTATAATAGATGTTCATTATCAATAAAGAGAACTTTTCTATGTTTCAAATCTGTATTTTAATTTATCTGCGTACTCTGAATATGTGCTTGCTATGCAAATCATTAAAGCCTTGTGCGGGTGCAACCCCAGGCCCGCACGGCGGTCACGATTCGGGGGATGCCTCAAACAATTCTACGGAATCGGGTGGTGACACATACTTGAGACCGATAAACCTCTGCTAGAGTTTATACTGTACAACGACTCCAAAGTACTTGGCCCAAAATTGATCCTTGAAATTATCCCAAGAGATAGGATTCCTCAAGCCGACTTCCACTGATGAACCACCACTCACGGGCAAGGTCCTGAAGCTGCAGTTGGACCTAGTCAACTTGCTCATCATCGGGAACCCTTACCGTCACCAGAATAACTTCGATGTCTTAGAGCTATGCATCTGTCGTGATGGCTTCCTCCGTACCGTCAAAGTATCTCGGGTTAAGTCGGCAAATTTTGTACGAATATAAAAAATTGGGTCAAATTACCAAACTTACAGTTGGTCGTATGAGCCTTATAACATTGGGACACATAGCATATGTTATGCACATCGCTGGTTAATCACTTATGACATAGTCAATTCTAGTACATGGTCATGTCTAGCACAAGGTCAGGTTACTAGTTCCATTCATCTTTAGGATCAATCACAAGCAATTGTCAAGACCAACCACTTAGAACATTAAAATATTCCAAATAAAATAGCTAAGCAGCATACACAATTGGTACATGAGATGGTTGTCGCATGGACTGTCGGCCGCATACTGCCCCAGGCCGCACACTACCCCAGGCCGCATATGGCTCCACGCCGCATGCTACCCCAGGCCGCATGCTCCTCCAAGCCGCATGCTTCGGACAAAAGTCCACTCTCTTAGAACAAATTATGAAGTGATGTGTGTCAGAGAAAAGTGACTGAAGTGATAGATGTGACAAGCCACAAAGTGTGCCAAAGAGAAAAGATAAAATCATAAAAAGATATGCCAAACAATCAGAGCATGCGTCGATGGAAAGTGGCCGCATACTCTGCTTGCCGCATATGACACTCGGCCACATATTGCTCTTTTGGACATAGCGAATTTATTATTCGTTCAGCGAGTGAAAACATAAGAAGTTCAAGGATTAGCTCCAAAATACTTGTGTAAATAGCAGTCATGCATCCAACAAGATGGATGCATGCTGGTCAGTATACGACAAAGAGCTCAGGCCACATAGCACTTAGGCCGTATAGCACTCTCGGCCGCATAACTCGTTGGCCGCATGAAGACTTGATCTTCTCCAAACAACAGGTTCGGCGATGGCGAGAGCTCTAAAAACTGGAAAAAAAATTGTCCATAAAATCCTTATTTTAAGTTTAAATCGAGTGAACCAAAAGCCAAAATGTTTGAAATTGAAAGCTCTATCGTGTAGCAAAAACTAGTTTTCAAAAATACATGTTTAATGGATCAAAATCAAAGAAAACTTATGAAACCCATAAGAACTCTAAGTTAGAAATATAGATCTACTCAATTTCATCCATCAAAATTGAAAACTTCGAGTATTAAAAGTATTTAGAATCATATTGCATACATATTAGACTAATAAAATACAAGAAAAGAATAAGAATCAAAATTAAGAGGTTTCTCCATGTAGTGCAAGGTATACTTGCCTAAATGAAGGAAGGAGGAAAAATAGGAGAACGGGGGAAAGAGAGGGAATGAAGTTAACTTATATATGCCAGGGTTAAGGTTTAGACCATGGGTTCACTCATGACCAAACCAAACCAACAATTAAACCATGAGTCTAATTGAACCAAAGAATGAGTCTAGTCTCTATGACTTGCAACCTAATTACCATGCAAGCAATAAGTAATATAAGAAGGAAAACTAATTTGTTCTAAATACGTATATCGGGAACGGAGAGTAAAAATGGGTGACGTATTGAAACACACTTTCTTTGTGAATATGGTGTCAACTACTCCAGATGATAAAGACGCTGAACTATTAGAACCATTTGAGAAATATCCATGGGTACAACAAATGGATACTCAATAAGAGCTTTGGTTTTAGCAACGTGAACCACCTACAGAGGATGAAATAGTCTAAATTGATGTAGGAGAAGAATCTTTCCCAAGACCTATCTTTATTAGCAAGAGTCTTACTGAAGAAGATCAACACACTTTATTTTAGCTAATAAAAGACTATATCGATTCTTCGCTTGGAGTTACGAAGATATGCCTAGTCTATATCCTCAAATAGCCACACAACTCAAAATTCTTCTAAATGCTAAACCGGTGAAACAATAGAAACGACAATTTCGTCCGGATATGATAGATGCAATTGAAGCAGAAGTCAAGAAACTCATAGCATATGGATTCGTTCGAGAAGAGAAATATCCCGACTGGGTAGCCAATATCGTTCCAGTCATGAAAAAAATAAAAAGGTTCGGGTCTGCGTAGATTATTGTCATATCCCAGTATCGGAATACAAAGACAGACATGGCCAGGTATTCCGTACAAGGTGTTATATGTCGTACGATGATCACGGCTGTATAAGATAAAGGGTGTATGCTACAATCAAGTCTCCTATAGTCAAGAACTTTTATGTCACAATCATCAACCAAGAAATAGTAAGAGTGAGCATTTAAGATAAAGAAGTTAGGCATCCCTGATGCTCAATCAGAATGATCATGAAACTAGTTATACATGATGGTATACTAGTACATTGCCAAGAGTACATGACTGTAAGTCAGCCACGATCTGAATAATATACAATCATGTAGAGAAACTAATGTCCAAATAAATTGACTAATGGGTGCCGTTGGCTAAACGTCAAAAAGGTAATACAAAATGATACTCATAGTAGGGGGGAAAAACTCACTCAAGTTCCTTGGCAGACATCCTCCTGGTGTGCGCCATCGGTCAGATACAGGACATGATCCTCGGACTCTGTTACTAAAATTGGCCAAATAAAACCATCAAAGTTAGGTCCCGATAGCAAATACCACAAAGGAGCACAAGTAAATAAAACAAAACCAATAAAGTACATAAAATAGGAAATATGTGCCATATCGGCGAGCGTATGACCTTTCATCAGAGAAGTATGACACCTCTAGAACCAAACAAGGATAAGAGGTGTCGTACTACTCCGAGATAGTGTACGACTAACCAATTATGAATACGACAAAGATACAACACATAAATATAATCTAAGACACACATGCCATAATACAAGCTAAGATATAGATATAATATACAGCTTCAGTATATGACATATTGTGACACATTGGTGCAACCCTACAACTAAACAAGGACAAGGGTTGAATCGTCGCACCATAATGGTACATGTCCCTAGACTACCAGCATATACTCTTTTAGATCGGCCAATCAATCCTAAGGCTTATTATGTGGAGTCTGAGTTATCTCAGAAATAATGCATAATAAGTATCCTCAAATCACACCAGTGCTGAACATGAGCTAACCGAACAAAATAAAAATAGTCACTTACATGATGCACCAGTCCCTCGTAGGGCCACTACACTAAAAGTATGGTATTAGCAGTTCTAGTGTTCCTATAGTAAAACAGTGGCTCAGCATAATAATAGTCAGATACTTCACTCTTCTAAGGCATATGATATACAGTATATGTGGGGGCCAGCCCCAGCGTACTTAGAATGAATCTCTATGGGAAGGTTAGTTGACATGATCTTGGGAAACCGTTCCCTCCCAATGTTACTACCACTTTTAATTACCTAATAAGCCATATGTTATTAAAATCTTAAGGTGTGGTCACATGAGAATTTCTCTTAAGATATCGTACAAAGTAGGGCATGCTAGATACGAATCCATGGAAGTCAAATCTAGATTCACCCGAGTGAGTATGCAATATTCAGATAATCAACATCCTAGCCACGCTTTGGTATTTGACTCACTTATTATACCCATGCTGGGGAAATAATATATATATTTATATTATCATGCATTCAGGAATTTGGAGGCTTTCTCGATGCACAACCCAAATATAGTCACTTAACACGTGACACTATATGTTGTACCTCGGTGCACATTAAATCATAAATAATTATCAGGAAATAGTAGTATCAGTACGGATACAGTATTCGAGTCCGATCACCAAACTTACAGCTGGTCATATGAGTTTTATCATAAGGGAATGCTTGGTCAAAATATAATCTTCTCAAATCAGGTACACAGACTATCAATCAATTGGAAGTCTAAATTGTGTGAAATCCACGAATTAATGATTATGCCACCGAACGTGAGTAAGGAAAAATGTGTGAAATAGTCTAGAGCAGATCCATAATCCTTAAACGAAACAAGGATCGGGATTGCAGATTATCTCTCGAACAGAACTACACCCCTCACTCTATTCAACGATCAAAAGGATAAGTTAATCTTCTACTCTGAGTTTACCCTGGGTTGCCATATGGTCTACTACAACATACAATCATACTATACACATAGTCAGTTCTAGGACATAGCCAGGTCTAGCACAGTCTAGTTACTAAGTCCATTCTTTCTTAGAATAACACAATAAGAAGCCACAATTAACCACATAGGGTACGATAAGAAATATTCCAAATAAAATAATTAAACCCAAAAGATCATGGAACTTACATATAGATTACAAGGTCGCATAGGATCATATACGTGCATAATAAGTGCATGCATGGCTTGCCGCATGGGTCATGCTGCATGCACTGATAAGGCACATGAGTAATTGGCCGCATGGACGAGCTGGCCATATGGATGAGCTGGTCGCATAGACGAGTTAGTCGCTTACTACCCCAGGCCGCATGTGAAGTCAGGCTGTATGCTCCTTTTGGCCACATGCTCGGGGTTAAGGTCTACTCTTTGGGACATGTGTTGAAGTGACGAGCAAAAAATAAAGTGTCAGTGATGTGACATAAAGTGACTGCTACAATAAAGTGTGTCAAAGAGAAAAGACAAAACCAAGAAAAGTGGCAACGATTCAGAGCCATGCGTCCAAGGAAAATAGTGGTCGCATGCTCTCCAGGCCGCATAAGTGTCGGTGCCGCATATGGAGTCGAGGCCGCATGGAGTCGATGCCGCATTGAGGTCTCTTGGACTTCTCATTCGTTCAGCGAGTGAAAGCACAAGGTATTCAAGGATACTTGTGTAAATCAGCAGTCATGCGTCCAACAAGATGGATGCATGCTGTCAGTAAGCTGCAAGAGTTTAGGCCGCATAACCCTCTCAGGCCATATGGCACTCTCAGCTGCATAGCTCATCGACCGCATGCGAACTTAGTCATCTCCAGACAGCAAGTTCAACCATGGCAAAAAAAGCTCCAAAAACTCAAAAATTATTTTCTTCATAAAAACTTTATTTTAAATCCGAATCAAGTGAGATAAAAGCCAAAATCTTCGAAATAAAGTGCTCTAACATATGGAACAACTAGTTTTTGAACATACTAAGTTTCAGTAGATCAAAAACATGGAAAACTCATAGAAGACATAAAAATCCTAAACTTGAAACTCAGATCTACAAAAATCTATACATCAAAATTCAAAACTCCAAGAAATACATATGATCAGCAACTCAAGTTGAATATTTTCCATCAAATACATTTTTAAAACAACATATATATATAAATCCGAAAAACTTATGGCTTTACCACTTTGATCAAGATGTACTTGCCTTGGTGGACTAGCAAACCTCTTCCTAGAACTAAGTCTAGGGATATGGCTTAGGGTTTCGGCCAAGGTGAGATCTTGAGGGAAGGAAGAAGAAGAAAGAAGAAGGGAAATGGAAATAAGGAAGAATGAGAGAGGAGAGAGAAAACCACATATATATATATATATATATATATATATATATATATATATATATATATATATATATATATATATATATATATATATATATATATACACCAAGTGAAGAAATTAGGTTAGCCCTAAGATAAGTCATGACACTCTCCAACCAAATCTCAACCATCCAAAATAGGCTTAGGTTCCAAAAGTGAACCGGGTCTGGGATCCATCCTATATATGGGTCCTAGCATGGGTCTATGGCAATTGCCAAGGTGTTCACTACTGGTCTCGGGTAGTCTTTCACAATAAATATGAATAAAATTAAATAAATACAACATATTTAACAGGAACCAACATGTAAATACAGCATGAATACTTCTACAGGGAAAATTTTAAATATCAAAAATTCAAGAATATTGAATCTGGGAATGGGTGTTACATCTCTACCCACCTTAGAAAAATTTTGTCCTCGAAATTCGCTTGGCTAGTCGAGCTGATCAACAAGCAAGAAAACTCATAAACCAAGCAGGAAACTCATGATCCAATCAAGAAACTCATGATTCAGAAAACCTCATGAACTACCGAATCTCATGAACTACAGCTAACTGAATACCAAGCATAAGGAAAAAGGCCGGTAATAAAAACAACAGCAATATAAACAAAGGCACAAGCAATCCACATAATCAAAAGAAAAAAGAAAGAACTAGAGGCATACAGATATATATATGTCTCCCGAGTCAGCCAAAATAGAAACCCATCCTCGCTGGCCTATGCTGATTCCCAAAAATGGACAGGGATCAAGTCTCGAGATAAATCGGCACCAACGACTTAGTCAATAACATGACTCTGCCCAGGACGTACCTTCGTAGTCGGGACATATGACATATATCATGTATCATAAGATACAAAGGAAGAAGAGTGAGATGAAGGATCATCTCCATTCACCAAATATACGAAACCCAAAAGATATGACTGAAACAAGCTCAAAACTTACCCTCGATTTGACCGCCCTCGGCCAATATCTGCTCTAACATGCCAAACTCTGCTTGCTCACATCTCGATACTGTTGGAACTCTGTCATAAGGATGTCTCTGCTGACCAAACTGACATTGTCTCTGGTGAAACATCTGTGCTTGCGTCAACATCGAATGTTGGGCTAACAGCCGAACTGCTAAAATTGGCTCTTGATACGGAACTACTCCTGGAACTGGAAATACTGAGAATTGTTGATATGGTCCTCCCTGCCTCTGTATTTGTGGGAAAGTAGCTATTATTTGGTCGGAACCTACATACCTCAAGCATCTTCCACTGGCCATCCTACATACATCCTGAGTGTGACCTCCTTTGCCACAATAGGTACATCCTACTAGATTCACTGGGCGTTGTTAATGTTATCTCGGTTATCGTTGCCAACTTTTTTATTGTCTCATCTGATGCCACTAGACCCCGTGGTACCAAATCATAAATACGAACGCCGGGTGCTGGTCCTCCCTGCATCTTTCGATCAACACTTCTTGATGTCATCCTTTAAGAAGTAAGCTCAACCCTCTTGGCTGCTATCAATACTGCCTCGAAGGTCTGGTAGTCGTACAACTCTGCCATGTGCAGAATCTCTAAGTGAAGTCCCTGTTGGAACCTTATTTCTCTCTCTAACTCAGTTGCCACCATGGTTGGAGCGAATTTGCTAAGTCGACAAAATTCTGCCGCATAGCCGTCTACTGTCCTTCAAGCTTGGTTGAGGTTAATGAACCTTTGTTGCAACTCACACAAAGCCACAATCCCAAAGTACTTTGTCCTGAACCGGGTCCTAAAATATTTCCATAAAATAGGACACCTCAATCCTACCTCCATTGTAGCCCACCAATCTCTTGCCATATCTTGGGGTTATAATCGAACTTGGTCGACTTGCTCCTCTGTTGGAATCGTAGCTCCTGCCATGATCGTCCCAATGTATTGAAGTCAAGCATCAGCCGTAATAGCATCCTTTGTTCCATCAAAATAGCTCGAATTGAGTCAACAAAATCTGTATGATGTCCCATAATCTTCTTCTCCACTTTCCCCCAGAGCCGTTTGCAATCCTTGGTTTAACAGGACGTTCTGCTCCTATTGTCGAAGCTACTGGTGCTACTGTACCACCATCTGATGCTGTTGTGTTGCTATCATACTTCTGATAATTTTTAACAGTGTCGGGGCATCAAGTGCTTCTGGTGTTACTAAAACTACCGGGGTACTGGGATCTCTGGTACATATTGCCCACCAATTGGCTCTACTCGAAGCTGATCTTGCGGAAGTATTATCTCTTGCTGGCGCTCAATAGAATCTTTCTCTGATAGCTGTTCTACCACATCTGCTGCTGTAACGGGATTAAAAAAGGTTTCCTTGAAGGAAAAGGATACCAAGACATCAAATGACAGGACATGAAAGAACAAGGAAGCAAATTATTAATAGTTAAAGCTCAGTGTCGAAGAAGACAATTTCAGGATATCAAAGGAAATAATTTTGATTGAGACTCCTACAACAAGATACCCCACAAGTCTGAAAATACAGACCTGCATGGGCTACCACTAAAATCTTGTTATACTCCATTATCAGAATACGAAGACGGACATGGCCAACTACCCCGTACAAGGTGCTATACGTCATACGGCGATTACGGCTATATAAGACAAGGGGGTGCATGCTACAATCAAGTCTCTTATGGTCAACAACTTCTATGTCTCAATCAACCAAGAAATAATAAGAGTGACCATATAAAATAAAGCAGTTAGGCATCCTTGACGCTCTATCAGAATGATCATAAAACTAGTTATACATGATGGTATACTAATACATTGCCAAAAGTACATGAATGTATGCCAGCCGCGGTATGAATAATATAAAATAATATAGAGGAACTAACGTCCAGATAAATTGGCTAACAGGTATCGTCGGCTAAATGCCAAAAAGGTAATACAAAATGATACTCATAGTGGGAAAGAAGAAACCCACTCAAGTTCCTCGATGGACATCCTCCTGGTGTGCGCCATCGGTCAGATACATGATAGGATCTCGGGCTCTGCTACTAAACCTGGCTAAACAAAATCAGCGTGGTTAGGCCCCGATAGCAAGAACCACAAAGGAGCATATGTAAATAAAGCAAAAACTAATAAAGTACATAAAATAGGAAATATGTGCCACAACGGAGAGCGTCTGACCTTTCATCGGAGCAGTATGACACCTCTACAACCAAACAAGGACAAGCGGTGTCGCACTACTCTGAGACAGGGTACAACTAACCAATTATGAACACGACGAAGATACAACACATTAATATAATCCAGGACACACATGCCATAATAAAAGCTAAGATATAGATATAATATACAACTTTGGTATATGACCTATTGTGACACATTGGTGCAATCCTACAACCAAACAAGGACAAGGGTTGAACTATCACACCACAATAGTTCATGTCCCTAGACTACCAGCAGATACTCTTTTAAATTGGCCAATCAATCATATGGCTCATTATGTGGAGTCTGAGTTATCTCAGAAATAATGCATAATAAGTATCCTCAGATCATGCAAGTACCAAATATGAGATAACATAATGAAATAAATAAAACAGGCACTTACAGGATGCACCAGTCCCCCGTAGGGCCACTGCGCTAAAAATACGGTATTAGCGGTTCCAGTATTCCTATAGTAAAACAGTGGCTCGGTATAATAATAGTCAGATATTGCACTCTACTAAGGCATATGATATAAAATATATGTGGTGGCCATCCCCCAGCGCACTTAGAATGAATCTGTGGGAAGGTCCGTTGGCATGATCTCGAGATACCCTTTCCTCCCAATATTTCTACCACTTTTAGTTACCTAATTAGCCCAATGTTGTTAAAATCTTAAGGCGTGGTCACATGATAATTTCCTTTAAGATGTCGTACAAAGTACAGACATGCTAGATGCGAATTTATGAAAGTCAAATATGGATTCATCGAAGCGTGTATGTAATATTTAGACAATCAACATCCTAGCCACGCTTTGGTAGTTGACTCGCTTATTATGCCCATGCTAGAAAAACAATATATATTTATAATATCACGCATTCAGGAATTTAGAATCATTCTTGATGCACAACCCAAATATACATTTAACACGTAACACGATTGGTCGCACCTCGACGCACATTAAATCATAAATAATTATCAGGCAATGGTGGTATCAACACGGATACATTATTCGAGTCCAATCACCAAACTTATAGTTGGTTATATGAGTCTTATCACATGGGGACGCTTGGTCAAAATATAATCTCTTCAAATAAAGTATACAGACTGTCAATTAATTGGAAGTCTAAATTATGTGAAATCCACGAATTAATGATTATGCTGTCGAACGTGAGTAAGGAAAAAAAGTGTGAACTACTCTGGAGCAGATCCATAATCCTTAAACCAAACAAGGACCGGGATTGCAGATCGTCTCCTGAGCATAACTACGGCCATCACTCTATTCAATGAACAAAAGCGTAAGTTAATCTTCTACTCTGAGTTTACTCTGGGTTGCCACATGGTCTACTACAGTATATAATCATATTATGCACATAGTCAGTTCTAGCACATAGCCAGGTCTAGCACAATCTGGTTACTAAGTTCATTCTTCCTTAGAAAAAAACAACAAGAAGTCACGATCAACCACATAGGGTATGATAAGAAATATTCCAAACAAAAAATTAAACCCAAGAGATCGTGGAACGTTCACATAGATTACTAGGGTAGTATAGGATCACATTCGCGTAGGAGAAGTGCAGGCATGGATTGCCGTATGGGTCAGGCTGCATGCACTGATAAGGTACATTAGCAACTGGCCACATGGATGAGCTGGTTGGATGGACAAGCTGGCCATATCAACGAGCTGGTCGTATAAACGAGCTAGTCACATACTACCCCAGGCCGCATGTGAAGTCAGGCCGCATGCTCATCTTGGCCGTATGCTCAGGGTCAAGGTCTACTCCTTGGGATAAGTATTGAAGTGACGGACAATAAATGCAGTATCAGTGATGTGAAATAAAGTGACTGCTGTAATAAAGTGTGTTAGAGAGAAAAGACAAAACCAAGAAAAGTGCCAACGGTTCAGAGCCATGCGTCCAAGGAAAATAGTAGTCGCATGCTCTCCAGACCGCATAAGTGTCGGTGTCGCATATGGAGTCAATGTCGCATGGAGTCAATTCCGCATAGAGGTCTATTAGACTAAGCAAAATTCTCATTCATTCAGCGAGTAAAATCACAAGGTGTTTAAGGACATTTGTGTAAATCAGCAGTCATGCGTCCAACAAGATGGACGCATGCCATCAGTATACGATAAGAGTTTAGGCTGCATAACCCTCTTAGGCTGCATCGCACTCTCAGTCGCATAGCTCACTGGCCATATGCGAACTTTATCTTCTCCAGACAGCAAGTTCAGCCATGGAGAAAAAAGCTCCAAAATTTTAAAAATTATTTTTTTCATAAAAACTTTATTTTAACTCTGAATCAAGTGAGACAAAAGCCAAAATGCTCGAAATAAAGTGCTCTAACATAAGGAAGAACTAGTTTTTGAAAACACAAAGTTTCAGTAGATCAAAACCAAGTAAAACTCATAAAACAGATAAAAACCCTAAACTTGGAACTTGGAACTCAGATCTACAAAAATCTATACATCAAAATTCAAAACTCCAAGAACTAAATATGATCAGCAACTCAAGGAGAACATTTTTATCAAATACTTTTTTAAAACAATATATATATAAAAATTTGAAAAACTTATGACTTCACCACTTTGATCAAGATGTACTTGCCTTGGTGGACTAACAAACCTCTCCATAGAACTAAGTCTAGGGATAGGGCTGAGGGTTTTTGTCAAGGGGAGCTCTTAAGGAAAGAAGGAAGAAGAAAGAAGAAGGAAAGTGGAAATGAGGAAGAATGAGAGAGGAGAGAGAAAACCACACACACATATATATATATATATATATATATATATATATATATATATATATATATATATATATATATATATATATATATATATATATATATATATATACCAAGTGGAGAAATGAGGTTAGCCCTAAGATTAAGTCATGACACTCTCCAACCAAATCTCAACCATCCAAAATATGCTTTGTGGTTCCAAGAGTGGACCGGGTCTGGTATATATCATATATATGGGTCCTAGCATGGGTCCACGATAATTGCCAATGTGTTCACTATTGGTCTCGGATAGTCTCCCACAATAAATAGGAATACAATTAAGTAAATATAAAATATTTAACAGAAACCAACATGTAAATACAGCATGAATATATCTATAGGAAAATTTAAATATAAAAATTCAAGAATACTAAATTTGGGAACAGGTGTGACAATTATCGAGATCTGAAATTGGCCTGTCCAAAACACGAATTTTCTCTTCCCATCACAGACGTCATGATCGACAATACATGCAGATTTGAACGTATGTCCTTCATGGATGGATTTTTGGGATACAATCAAATTAAAATATCATCTGATGACGAAAAACATACCTCTTTTCGTACACCATTGTGAGTTTACTGTTATATAATCATGCCCTTCGACTTTAAGAATGCGGGTACAATGTATCAATGAGCCATGAGTACAATTTTCCAGAAGCATTTATGGAAGACAGTAGAATGCTACGTAGATGATATTGCTGTCAAAAGTCGTGTTAAAGAGGATCACCTTCAAGATTTGAAGATAATATTCGAATTGATGTGCCATCACCAATTAAAGATGAATCCAACTAAATCCTTTCTAGGAGTCCCCAGTGGCAAGTTCCTCGGATTTGTTATAACTTCCAAAGATATTCACATTGACTTCGATAAAATTAAAGCTATCCTCAAAATGTAGCATCCACGTAATCTTAAACAACTTCGTGGTCTGCAAGGCTGACTGGCATACATTAGGAGATCATCTCCAATCTCTCAGAACGATACCGACCCTTCACTTAATTAATAAAGAAAGACATATCCTTTTTTTGGAACAGAGCATGTCAATAAGAATCCAACGACATCAAACTATATTTAAAAAATCTGCTAGTTCTTGGTGTCTCTGATCGTAGGAAAACCCTTTTGGCTATATGTTCGAGCAAAGGATCAGTCCCTATGAGCTCTTCTTACACATGAGAGTAATAAAGGCCATGAACAGGTAATATATTATCTCAATTGCATGATGGTCCGCGCTGAACATCGATACAATCCGGTGGAAAAAGAATGCCTCACCTTGATGTTTGCTATTCAAAAAATACGATATTACGTGTCAGGTCAAACCATTCATGTCATATTCAGAGTAAATTCTCTTCGGGTCTTGAAGACTAAGCCAAGCATACTCAATTCTTGTTTAGCCACATGGGCAATGTTGCTATCACCTTATGACATGGTATATGTCCCACAAAAAATAATAAAGGGTCAAGCGCTAACTGATTTCCTGACAGCTCATCATGTACAGAAAATATCCAAACTGTATGATGATATCCCATATGAAGTCTTAAACTCTAAAATGGCAATAAAAAATGACACCTGGCAACTCTTATTTGATGACGCATCAAGAATATGACCCAAAGGCAATATAGTAGTTGGATTTGGCATAGTCCTAGTATCTCCTAACAAACTACTCATTCATCGAGCATATTCTCTCAGTGAACCATGTTCCAATAATGTGACAAAATAAAATGCTCTAATCATTGGTCTTCAATTAGCTAAAGAATAGGACAGAGAATATCTTGAAGCCTATGGAGATTCCAAGATGATAGTCAATCAGATCAGGGGAGAGTACGAGGTTCGGCATGAAGACCCCATCCCTTATCATCAAGCAGCAATCGAACTGGCTTTTACTTTCAAAGGATTTTTCATAAAATATTTGCCTCGGTTACAGAATATGGAAGCAGACGCTTTAACCGGCCTAGCAGTATCATTGGTCGTTCCCCTAAAGAGACGACACTCAATTATGCTAACATGACAAGAATTATTCTATACAAAAAATAACTTGTACGTTGAACAAAGTTACTTCATAAAGTCAAATTTCATGGATAAAGATTGGAGAGACCATTTTATAGACTACGCTGCTTATGGGATTCTTCCAGAAGGTCAAAAGAAGCCACTTCTATTAAAAGGCACTCACTTGATTCTACTATGATGACTCATCCAAAATATTATATTGTCGTTCTTACGAGGAATTGATGCTACGTTGTCTTTTTAACCCCGAAGCAAAATAATCACTCCATGAATCTCATGATGGCATCTGTGGAGCACATCAGCCAGGTCCTAAATTATAAGACCACCTCAGGAGAATGGCTTATTATTGGCCCACCATGGTGGCAGATGTCGTAGATTACACTCATAAATATAAGTCATGCCAAATCCATACTAATTTTATCCACCAACCAGCAGAGTTTTTATACCCTACAGCTGCCTCCTGGCCTTTTGAAGCTTGGAGAATGGATATTATTGGTCCGATCAGACCATATTCTTTTAAAGGACATCGGTTTATACTAGCAATAACCAATTACTTCTCAAAATAGAAAAAAATAGTTCTACTCATCGAAGTTAAAACATCCAACATAATTAACTTTATCAAACACCATGTTATCTAGGTATTCCCCGAAGGATAATACATAACAATGGGCCACAATTCGCTAGTTAAGCATTTTATCGGTTCTATGACAAGAATCGAATCCAGAATATAGCATCTACAGCCTATAATCCAGCAGCCAACGCCTTAGCAGAAGCCTTCAATAAAACTATAATCAAATTCCTTAAAAAGTTTATCTCGTCCAAAAAATACGACTAGAATGAGAAACTCAAGAAGTATTTATGGGCTTATCGCACGACAGTTCGATCTCCAACTGGTTGTACACCATTCGCTTTGGTCTAGGAATATGAAGCAGTTCTTGCGCTCAAAATCCAGATAACTTCTCTTAGAATAGCCATTGCTAATGAGTTAACAGTAAAGAATAATGATCGATTGTACCTGCAAGAATTAGAAGCATTTGATGAAAAGAGTTTGCACGTTCAACGACGTATTGAGCTATACCAAGCATTCATATCTAGAGATTTTAATTAAAAAGTCAAGGAAAGAATATTTTAGGTCGGTGAATTGGCCCTTTTAATAAGAAGACCTATGATCACAACTCATAAGAGTAAAGATAAATTCTAAGCTAAATGGGAAGGTCCTTATGTAGTGGAGAAAATATTCTGCAACGGAGCATACAGGCTCGCTAAGCCTAATAGAGATTTGATAATAATGCCTAACGACGATAAATTTCTCAAGAAGTATTATGTCTAAGCATGAAATATTCTTCTCCATCTCCAGCGAATTAAAATAAGAAGTACAAAAAAAAAAAAATTTAATCCCCAATAACTCGTAGCCCACACAGCCTCTCACACTATTATCTATATTCATTCTTAAATAAGACATGGGTAATGTGTCCTCAAAGTTCTCCAGTGGGATAATACTTTGATCCAACAGAACATTCTCGTTAAGATCATTTAAATGATTCTCTCCAACAAAAATATTGCATTCTTAAAGTCCAGTTATTTTAAGGATATCATATTCCTAATCCCTAGTTAGGTTGGCAATAATCTCACATATTTATTCACCAGTCAATAAGTGTAATATGACTCATGTCCATATTACCTCTGAATCATATTCCATTTATTATCCCCTAAAGATAAGACAATAGTTCACCCTTGAACTACTCTTTCTTCTCTTTCCCAGTGGAGTAAACTAGTAAGCTATCACATCCATATCACCTCTGATAATATTGTATCTAGTAAAATTTATGATTTGTACTCAGTATGAGTATACCTTGAATGATAAATCTACCAAATTCTCCTACAGAGTTATTCTGCCATATCCATAATACCTCTGAGCAGATATATTCAGTGAGATCCTGTTTGAAAATATATCACGTCCATATTACCTCTGATCTCATTTTCACTCTAACATATTATTTGTACCTAATATTAGATGCACAATAAATAAATGGGTCCATAATAAACAATTATTCTTTGAAATTGTTAATTCATTTTTATTGAAAAAACTTACAAGGAAAAGCATAAGGTAGGTTTTACTCAGATGGAGTAGAAAGATCAAGAAGGAACTGTATCAGTCGAGCTAGTTGCTGGTCTTTATTCAATATCGCTCTCCAACGTGCTTTGAGCATTCTAGAGTCATCTATAGCAAAAGGAGCCATAGAAGAACATAATTCTATCATCTTGTTTCGAGCATGGTCATGTATGTTCTTGTTATGCTCAAGCTCCAAAAGCAGTTATTTTTCTAAGTCACAATGTACCAGCTCTTCCCAACGTTGGTCCACAGCCATATTCAACTCCTCTCTTGCTTGCTTAAACTGGGCTTCAAGTTCTTGGATTTGAATTTTGAGCTGCATTGCCCTGTCATTATGTTCATCATGGGCAGAACGATGAAGAGACAAAGAAGAAGTCACTTCTTTTATAAAAGTATTTATTCTGACAATCTTCTCAGCATGGATCTTCATATGCTCCTGGAAAGTGGTCTGACGCTCTATGAACTCAGCAGTAATTGACTCATATTCAGTCTTAACTAGAGCCAAGATCTTCTCACTATTAAGCTACAGATATTTATTAATAGGCTGCTCATGACCTATCAAGATTTCCTCAAGAGCAACAGCCATATCTTCATCCTTAAAATTTCTAATGAGTTAAATCATAGGCAATCTAACATTCTTCATATCCTCAAAGGATAAACCTTTCTCAAGTACCAAGTTTATCAACTCCTTCAATATTCTGTAGAAAGCATATGTATAAGCTTCTACTAAAGCATTAAAGTGAGTGTTTAAACTTTGAGTCACAATAATTTTAGCTAATCCTCGACCATGATGTATGAAGACAGTTGTCATGACAGTTATAGACTCGATACTGGAGGCAAAAGAGGAAAATTTTGCTGCTCGTTCTCTTAGGCTGATAGTGGAAGCTATTTTAGTAGCACTAGTCATTTCTATCATAAGAGCAGTTGAAGCTACTCGTGGTATTGACAAGATATCCATAACTGGAACCGTGATATCAGTAACAAATGTTTCAGCTTGCGAAATAATTGACTCTTCGGTCCTCTCTGGAGAAACTTCTACCATAATTGCATCACCAAAAAAGAAAATTTGAACAAATAATATGATCAATAAAACAACATATTGTAATTAAGATATATGCACATCGATCTAAGGAAAAAGTGACACCTTGGCATGTGCTAGCTGGAGCCATCACTGCATGAATTCGTGACAATGAAGCATGCAACGCAAGAACTTATGGTATAGAAAGAATAGAGAGATGCGTACCAGTACTAGGTGGTACATACTCATCTTCAGGAGTCTGCTCCTCCAAAGAATTCTGCAGGCCTGTCAACGAAGCCTCTACCTCAGATGAATCGGTATAAAGAAGCAAATCATCATAGTCACTCATAGCCATGCTCGCTTCTGAAATTAAAGTTTTAGTATTAATCTGCTCCGTAATATCTTCAAGACTAGCTGTAACTATAGAAGATTGAGTCAAATCCTGAATATCCTGTCCAGGCATATCTTTGGAGGCTATAACGGCAATGTCAGCTTGTGACTCAATATTCTTACCAACTTCAACCCAAGAAGGTAAAATTATTTCTACACCAACGTCTTCTCTGCTATCACTAACCCTGGAATTAAAACTTCCTAGAGTAGGTTGATCATCTGGATCCATTGATGGAGCAATCTAGTTCTTTGGAGTCATCGGATGAGGAGGAATGAATACAATCGGCAGAATAAATTGAGTCACACTATCAAGGATAGGAGCTGTAAAATCAACTATTGCAGCAACATGGGCGATACTTATTTATGTAGCAATAACATGGAGAGGAATAAAAGTGCTAATCCTCTGCACCACTGGAGAAGAGACATACGGTCCAGGCCGCTTCGGCAAACTATTCAGTTCGTCAATCAAATTCCTTCTTGGAGGAGCAAAAATCTTTGATTTTGGCTTCCTAGGCTTCGCGATAACAGCCCTCTTCTTCACAGACCGGCCCTCAGTAGGGGACATAATCTTATGCTTCAGAGATTTATGAACCACTATGGCAGGAGAGGGTGCATCCGGTTGTACATGTAGAAGAGCTTTTAATACCTCAAACAGTGGCGCATCATCCTCCTATTCGACTAAAGAATATTTTTTTGTTTCCGAAATGACTCCTTCTATCAGAGTTCGGAAGCTAACCCCTATATCAAAATCCCTGTGAAATTGGTTGATAGAATAATAAAATTGGGCAAAGGAATGCAATAAACATAAAGGAGG
Organism: Iris macrosiphon; assembly: GCA_036927795.1. Lineage (NCBI taxonomy): Eukaryota > Viridiplantae > Streptophyta > Magnoliopsida > Asparagales > Iridaceae > Iris > Iris macrosiphon. The sequence goes on along the minus strand of JAYESA010000013.1, from coordinate 174,389,971 downwards.
ATTGGGTACAGGAAGAGTAAAAGTAGCTCATGTACAACCCATGATAAAATATCTCCATCTCCAGGCATCGTCGATTAAACCTCCAAAGTTTGCAAGACACAGAGTAGCATTTCCAACGTACAATTGATCATAGCCAAATTGCCTTGCAAAGAATCTAGATAAATATGGTTCGAAAGTGCAACCATTTCCATTTCTATATACCAAGTGAGATAGCTGGATAAACATCAACCATAAAAAGATACCTGATGGCAACCTCGATATGGTGGTTCCCTCATCAATAAAACATAAACCTTGGTGCTCAGTTGCTACGTCAGGAACAACGCAGTAAAAGCTCAAACTCTTCCCCGTATTTAAAGCTTGCCTGGTCTGAAAAGGTGTGGTATAGGTCCATTTAGAAAGCCTATATCTATAAAGGAACATGTGTTCTGTCCCGTCAGCCTGAGTCAAGCTGGGAACCATCAAACTCTGGTTGTGTAAAATCAACCAACCTATCAGATATGTAAATAGAAGCTTTGTTCGAGGAATTCCTCTCGTCGAGGATCCACTACCAAATTATGAGCAAGTTTTCGTAAACAAGCGTTCAAACGGCACCCAAAGCTAGTAGAAATGTCAGTCGATGCTTGAAAGACAAACAGACTACAGGGAATAAAACATTACCATAGAGACGATCCACTGATCTTGAACCTCCAGGGACTACCCATCTTTGGAGCCAAAAAGAGAAATATTCGGCCAACAAAGATACAGATGAGATTTATATACGAGTGTGTTTGAGATAGCTAATAACTAGTGTGCCTGCTGCAAAACTTTCTACACGATCCTCAAAGGACTTATCTTCAAAATTATGACTTGTCATGAGTTCTTTAAATTTAGTAGAACTCAAAGGTCAAAGCGGTCGAATCTCTCAATATTCCTTCTCACTTCTATCCTTGAAGAGGTATTAAAACTACTTCCTGATAAAGACAGTGCCAGAATCAGTGTTGTAATAATGGTTACAAGCCAAATAGTGGCACATCATCTCTTGATACACTTCAACTAGACACGGCTCAGTCTTTACTAAATCTGCCAATTCCGTATTGGTAGGCACGTATGTTTACTATTAAATCAAAAGAAGAACTAAAAGAACTTGATTTGATTAACAAACTAAAGAAAGTACAGAGAAGTCCTAGTAGACAATCTAATACTCTAAGTACAAATTTATCTTCCGGGGGTAACGATAGAGGGTTTGGAGTATAGCAACCCTCTTTACTCTGTGGACGATCCGATGTAGAAGCTCTTATCTCATACTTAAGTATAGGTTCTCAGATGGCCAGCCCACCTTTTATATGGGTATGGTACCCTGCTATTTATAGTTATCCCTGGACGCGCATATATTGGGCCACATAGATGCTGGAGGGTGCTAAGTGCCCTTTCTTAACAAGGTGCAGCTGTAACCGTGAGCAGGCCGAGCTGCCACGTGGGCGCTTATTGAGATTTTTAGTTGCTTTAGATCTGGTGGTTCTCGTCCTTTATGGGCGTGACTTGGTCAGCTTGACACATAGTCTGCACTTGGTTGGAGAGAATCACTCTTATCGTAACTGCAAGATTTTGTCTTCATGGAGTTTGAACATATATTGCCAGAGACGAATGGGATGCATGGAGTCTAGGACGTGTGGAGCTAGAGACGCATAGACCGCGTGAAGTCTGGGATACATGGGGCTAGAGAAGTACTAGACCGCATGGATCCTGGGACTCATGGGACCAGAGACGCATGGGATACATGGGGTCTGGAATGCATATGGCCAGAGAAACAGGGGACCGCATGGAGCCTGGGATGCATGGGGCCAGTTATGCAGTACACGTGGCATCGCACATCCATCGAGAGTGAAGTTATGTGCTAACGTAAGACTTCTATCATTTAGTGTGTTCACGTATTTTGAGGCATTCAAAAAATCATTTTTGTCGGGATTCTGTGTCAGAGACGATCCTACTAACGGGATGCCATATTAGGTCCTTCTACAGCCAAGCTGCTTTGGCTTATTGGGACACATGGATGTCGCCTTATTGGGCCGCAGGGTGACTCTCTAGCCTGATTTGAGCCTTCCTTTGGGGGCACATGGTTGTGGGATGCATGAACGCGTGCTGCCAAGCTGGCATTTTTAAGGCTTGGCTCAAACATTTTGGGAAGCTTAACCTCCTTCTTGCAGACTTCTTGGGAACTTAACTGTTGGTTGTATGCAGACTTTTCGGAAGCCAACGGATTCCCTCTGTCTAGGTTCATCATTGCAATTATTGCCATCATGCGAACCGTCGCTCTCTTTTATAAATACTACTTCCGTGGTCCATCGTGTTCCACTTCGTAAAATATGTCATCCAAGGAAGATTCTAGTTGGGAACCCTGGCCACCCGCCTCGCTTTCTCATCATCTCCTCCCTGCCACATCTTAGTACTCAGGTATCGGAGGGCCCAGACTTGGAGGGTCTCATGAGGGACAAGCTTTTGGTTCTCCTCTGGTTGTCATGGCATTTTTGCCTAAACGAAGGGCACGGGATGAGGGTGAGTTGTCTGCTACTGAAAGCTTTCTGTCCACGTTGGGGTTGTCTTTGGAGGATCTTGCTCGGCCTCTAGAGTCCACTCAGAATTTTGCCTTGCTGCCAGTAACTCCAGAGGAGAGGGAGATGTTGGAATGGAGAAACGGATTGTGCTGCTAGTTTCATCATGCGGGCATACGTTCGCTCCCGGATGTTGCGTATGTGCTTTATGAGGCTTGCGGCTCATTTGAATGATCACGTCTTCCTCTTTTTGTTTTTATTTTGTATGGACCTTAATGTTTACATATTGTAACCCCCCTTTTGCAAATGAGCTTTTTATTTTATTTTGATCAATATTTCTTTTATGTGGCCCCGGTGCTCTGAGGATGATCAGGTCATATGAGGGCCACCTATGCAATTGGCTGTTCTGGTCGCATAGTGTCACCACCCCATTTCCAGAGCCGGGTATTTTTTTTATTTTTAATTTAGTTAATTGTGGATTATTTATATTTAATTATTGATTGTATTATATTTTTATTGTTTGTTTTAGGATTTTGGCTAGCCTGGACCCATGTCAGACCCTAGTGGACCCATGTCCGACCCAGCCCACACCCTTGTAAGAATTATTTTGGGGGCTTAGAATATTTATTTTATTTTTAGGAAGTTAGTTGGAGAGATTTGGAGTTAATTTGAGTGCTTTTGGAACCCGAAACCCAAAACCGAGTTACGGGAGGGCATTTTGGTCATTTGGACTTAGTGGAACCCCTTTATTAGCATGGCCGGCCCTATTTCCTACCCACATCCGACCAAACACAGCAGCTTCTCCCCTTCTTTTGCTTCACTCCTTCTTCTTCTTCACTTCTTCTTCTTCTCCACTACTTCTTCTTCTTTATTTCTTCTTCACAAGTAAGTTTCTCCATTTTTTCTCCTTCCCTCTTTCATTTCTTTCATTTATTTGAACCCTAACCCTACACTCTTCCCCAACCTAGGTGGGTAGAGCCTAGATTTGGAGTTGGAGCAAGATTTGGGAGCTTGGAAGCTTAATTTGGACGATTTGGAGTATTTTGGAGATTTTGGCTTGGGATTCCAACTCCCAAGAGGTAAACCCTAATTTTCCCCTTGTAATTACTCTTTTATAGTGTAATTAATATTTTAGAACCTTCCTAGACCCTTAGGCTACCCGTGGGAGGAAGTTGGAACTAGTTTGGTTGGGTTTAGAGACTTTAACATTAGGTTTTGTGTCAATTTCGGGTAAAATCCGAATTTGGCCCAATTTTGGGTGATGCCCTAGGTTAGACGGACCTAGGTAGACGTTGTCGGGTGTCTAGAGGGTGAGTGCGTGCCTCCGTTCGGACACGGGAAGCCGTGTCGCGGAGAAACGGGCGTTTCGGGCAAAATTGGGGCTTTTCGTCGTCGCCGATTCTAAGTGCGTGTGCGTTTCCGCCACGGACCTAGAATCGACACGGGAGCACATTTTCTAGGATCTAGACATCGTTTAGGATGCGTGGGTAAATTTTGGACCGATTTCGAGTTCGTTTGGTGTGCGTTTCAGGAGGTTTTCCGAGCCGCGCACCACGTGTTCATCGAAATGACCGAACGGCCATTTCGACTTGGTTTCCTCGTTTCGGGCTTGTGCGCGCGTTGGGTTAGTATCGGGGAGTGTGTGCTAGAGTTTTCGAGTTATATTTTATATATTTATAGGCGTTGGTGAGTGTCGGGGTCGTTGGGCGTGCGTAGGTGGGGCGTTGTGAGCGTTGTGTGCATCGTTGTGGTGGTGTTGTGTTTGTGTATATATGTCTCTATATATATATTTATTTGTGTGTGTGTTCCTATATATATATATATATATATTTCTATTTATATAGATATGTGTGGTTATGTGTTTGTGAGTGTGTTAGTGAGTGCTTGTGTGAGTGTGTGCTAGTGTGTAGGTGAGTGTGTGTGAGTGTGAGTGAGTGCCTATATATATATATATATGAGTGTAGATATATATATATGTGTGTATATATATATAGATGTGTGTTTATATATGTATAGATATATGTGTGTGCTTATGTGTGTGTGTTGATAGTGTTGTGAGTGTGTGTGTGTATTAGTGTGCTAGTGTGTGTGTTAGAGTGTGTAGATGAGTGTGAATATATATATAGATATCTAGTTATATATATATAGATGTATATATATGTATATGTATATATGTATATGTATATAGGAGTGTGTGTGTGTGTTTGAGAGAGGGGGGGTGCCTGGGACTGGAACCAGCAGCTGCAGCAGCAGAAATAGGCGCAGCAGCGACAGTATTCAGCAGTAGCAGCAGCTCGCTCGAGCGAGGCAGCGCCGCGGCAGCAGCTCGCTCGAGCGAGGCAGCGCCGCGGCAGCAGCAGAAGCATCAGCAGCAGGCTGCAGCAGAGCGCGCGGGCGCAGCAGCGCCGCGGCAGTAGCTCGCTGCAGCGCGGCCTGCAGCAGCAGCAGCAGCAGCAGTTCCAGCGCCGCGGCAGCAGCTCGCTCGAGCGAGGCAGCGCCGCGGCAGCAGCAAGAGCATGAGCAGCAGCTGTAGCAAGTAGAAAATGCAGCAGCAACAGTAGTTTAAGGTAGCAGCAGCAGCAAGTTAAGGCAAGGGCAGCAGCAAATGCGAGGGAGAGGGAGAGATATATACATAGATATATATAGGTAGTTAGATTATTAGATAGATAGATGGTTAAATAGATAGGTAAATAGTTTGATGGATAGATAAGGTGAATGGATAGATAACTAGATCTATAGTTAGATGGGTATATAGATTGTTAGATAGATAGACACATAGATAGATGCATAGATAAATAGATAGATAGATAGATATATGGATAGGTACATAAATAAATAGCTAGTTAGATAGTTAGATAGATAACTAGATAGGTTGATACTAGATAGGTAGATGGATAGGTAGAGGGATAGCTAGATATATAGATCTATATATATAGATATATACATAGCTAGATAGATAGTTAGATATCTAGGTATAGATATATATATTTGAGGGTAAGGTAAGGTAAGGTAAGGTATTGGGTATAGATATATAGGTATATGCCTATATGTATTAGATATCTATATTTTAGCCTAGATTATAGCTAGATATATAGGTTTATGCATAGTAAGTTAGCTAGAGGGGTAGTCGGGCTGAGTTTAGAGCGGTATCTCAATACCTTGAGATACCGAGGTATCTCAATACCTTAAGATAACCAAGGTATTGGGTTTCGAGCGGGATTTTTGAGCAATAGCGTAGGAATAGTATTTGAGTGATTTTTATATGCTTATGTGTATATATTTACGCGTGCTAGCATAGGTTTTAGAGGGTATAGGCGGGGTATATAGCGTAGGTTGAGGTATCGGATACCGAGGGTATCCCGGTATCTCAAGGAGGCGAGTTTGTGAGTTTTCTAGCCTAATGACTCCGGTTTGACCTAGAATTTCAGGAGCACCCTAGTTTGACCCAGACTTGACCGTAGTTGACTCGGTTGACCGCCAAAGTCAACTTTTGACCTAGTTTTGACCCAGAGTTGACTTTTTGGACCCAGAGTTGACTTTTTGACCCAGATTTTACCGGTTTGATCCGTTTGACCTAGAACGACCCTAGAAGCCTATTTTTAATTATTTTATATCTGTTTAACTTATTAGAAACCCTGTTTAACCTTGCTTTTCGCATTAGGTCCTTGCGACACCGGTTCGGATCGCCAGTTGCTCAGGACGTCAGGCGAGTACATTCTCTGATAGTTTTTATTATTTGATGATTATTATGATTCAGCTTCTAGTATAGTATCATCTGATTATTCTGGCACAACACGGGACACTGATTGATATTTCTGGATTCATTTACTTGCGACACGTACATTTCATGTTTCTGGCCTCTATTCTGGAATCACTACTGGCATCACCTACAGGCATCATTCATGTTCAGGCTGGACTCATCTTGATTTGTGTGTCGGGTCTTGGATCCACTTGTATTAGTCGGGACGGGGAAATACTCGAGTAGACATGTAAACATTCCTATCTGGCATCATCAAGAATCACTCCCTCTGGTCTAATCTGGAATGATAGCAGCCGCGCACCCAGTGTGCGGTGAGCCGTACTTACCCCTAGCCGTTTACATGTCGAAACAAGTATTTCAAAGACACCGAGTTCATTCTTTATAGTCTGGACTCTCATGCATTTCTTGACTTGTCTCACTTACATGTTTCTGGACTTGACTCACTACATGTTTTTTATGCTGGACTCACTACACGTTCATGTGCACGGACTTGATCTTAGTTTGGATTTTTGTATCTTACAGTTACTACTATCTTGTTTCTGATATTCCATGCATCTTTACCTTTATGCACCAGTTATATATATTTCCTTGTTTCATACTTGCTTCATTTTTCTTGCTACTTGCTATAACTGTTTTATAGTTTTTATCATTTAAATGGAACTGCTGTTAGAGATGTACTTGCTCCAGTCCTGACTGGACATATTTTTTCCAGAGTATCCGGAGGATTGGTGTCCGACGTTCTATGGACCTGAGCCTGTCGATGGTGCAGACAGGGACCCTCTAGTTTAGGGGTGATTTCCGGGTTGGTAGCCGGGATCACTGGGACCTTGTTATTGTTTTTATTAGCTTTTAGCACCGAATTTGTCTCCGGTTTGGATTGAGACCTTGTTTGTATATTATTTTTAGATGTTGTATTATTATTATTTGATGTTGTGGTTGTTGTAGTAGTCGTTGTTGGTTAGACTTTATAGTTGTTAGATCTCTGTGTTATCTTATCGTGCTTAGATTCGTGATTGAGTATATTGTGATTATCATTATGATATTTGCTCCTCCGTTTGGAGTTGAGATCTTGACAGGTTTATATTTTGATTGTGTGGTTGCCCTCCTTTTGGAGAGGTCATGCCCGATTTTTGTGTGAGATTATTATCTAGATAGTTGACCTAGACAGCGTTCTACCGCCGATGCTGCGGCGTAGGCTGGACGTACCCACGACTCATGCCCAATTTTCCGGGTGCGGATCGTGACACATAGGTCTCATACGGCTCTATGCGGCTTATTTTCATATTGGGGGTACTTGAGCTCTTATGCGGCCTGCATGATTTTTATGCTTCTACAAGACCCCATTCAAATTTTCCCAAATTGACCAGTTTGGAAAACTTTGAATAAGAAGCATGGTTGAGTTTTTGCCGCATATGAGCGACATACTGCATAGTCGATCATGTCATACTGTCGGATTAAATGAGTGGATTTGCTCAATCTTTTGATCGGATCTCTTTGAATTCTGAGCTATCCCTTGGCACGGCACTCGGGGCATCAGTTTCCATAGATATTAGGCTGGATCGCGAGAATTGAGACACCAGGTTTATCCTCATTAACCGTTGGGTTTATTACCTCGATCTTCCCCTAAATTTGCTAAATCCTATAAATAGACGACCAGGAGAGGATAGAGAGAACTTTTATCCCTTTGCTTTCTTCTTTTTTCTCTGTGAGGGATACTGATGGCTGTGAGTCTTCTCGCTGAAGGGTTGATCAAGGGCGATCTCGATCCGTGGCCCCCTAATTCGGGTATTTTACTTAGAGGTAGGGAAGTATTGCACTTCTCATGCTGGACTGTAAAGGATATAGAGGCACCAGTATACCATCTTGCTACAGGGATGTACGCAGACCCTTTGCGAGATTCTGCCGCCTTAATGGAGACTCATCTTGGACATGCGCAGGCCTCTTTCACAGAGTTCTGTCGTGAGGATGAGCACTCCTTTGTAACATATGAGCTGAGCTTTGGCATGGCCGCATTAGTGGGGGATCGTCTGCGCGCAGAGCTTTATCTCTAGCTCAACCGCATGGATTAGATCTCCTCTTTCTTGCGCGTGAAGGCTCGAAAATGCGTCACTGCGGCCAAAATATCCATATGCGACAATTTGTGCCTTTATGCGATCTTCACTGAGACTGATGCGTGTCTTCTTTTTGCAGGTTTTGCCCTCGCTCGTGCTGGTCATAATGGAGCATGGAAGGATATCATAACACCCATCATTCGAAGAGAATATCACCCTTATGCGGCGATTCCTCGTCAAGAACTAATCCAGGAGGCGGGGATGCTTCGTCTAGAATTGATCCAGGAGACAAGGATAGTTTGGCAAGGATTGATCCAGGAGACGAGGATGAACATCCTGCATCATGTGATGAGTCATCCTTGTTCATGCAGCATGCTAGATGCATTTCTCTCTTTTATGTGGCTTTCTACTGGCTGGGGGCTTGTGGCGGCAATGACAGGATTTAGATTAATTATCATTCCTATCTTTGGTATTCCCTCCTGGTTGTAGAGCGTATGCTCCTTTTTTTCCCTTGGTATCCATCAGTATGGATTCTATATACTGAGGTTTGCACTGTGGAGTGGTGAGCCAGAAAGCATTGAGCTCTGCAGTTGGGCTCACTCGTGTCCGTGGCAGAAACAATACGGGGGCTCCTTTTAATGGAAGATGTTCTTGTTGGCGAGAACTCATGGAAACCCTTAAAAGGAATTTTTATCATATGTACTCAACACCTTGAATATTAATGAAAACTCTTAAAATATAACAGATTTCCATCATATGTACTCATGATCTTGAATAAAAGTTTCTCCTTTTTTGGAACTTCTTCCTGCATTTGTCGTGTTGTATATTATGATTTTTGGATATCGTACCATAGGAAATATGGATGTAGTACGATACCGCAGTTTGTTAAGAACATCCCGCTCGAGGACTTTTGGTGGAGTTATTATTTGTTGTACATATTGAGTGCAAATAATAATTTCAAAAATATTCTCTATCAGAGGTAATATGGACGTAATAGATTTTATGGATTTACACCGCTGGCGTACCTAAACTTAAGCACGGGTGATAAGTTGAGATGACGACTGATGATAGTCGTAGGGAGAGGTTTGCTCAGAGGTCTCATGGACATGGAACACTCTCAGAGGAGGATGTGAGGATGATAGCTCAGGGGTAACGTAGACGTGAGCTGATCGATAGTTATACCGAGATATTAGGTATGATCCCGGCATTTTCAAGAAAAAGGAAGCAAGCCAGAGGTAATATGGACGTGGCTGTTTTTGTTAACTTAATACCGCTGGTTACCTTGGTGAGTATGGGTCATAAGTGGAGATGATAACCAATATCAAAAGTAATATGGACATGATGATCGATAGCCAAGTTTGCTCAGAGGTAATATGGACATAGCAAACTCAGCTTGGGAGAAATATTATGACAGCAGTTCAGAGGTAATATGGACGACGTGAACCAATGTTCAAAAAACTTACTGAGGAGTGATTTGCTAAGTGTGGTCTATTTGAACATGAAGATAGACCTGAGTGTTGCTCCACTGGGGAGGTAGGACAATAGCTCAGAGACAATATGAACATGGCTATCGTCTAAAGAGATTAGAGTAAGTGGTTACTGTGGGAGTGTACGGGTGGACCTGAGGACTGCTCCGCTGGAAAAACATTCAGGATCCATCATCCGTTGCGTATATAGGGCTCCTGGATATCGATAAGGACTTTTACAAGAATTTATAAAGAAGGGGGAAAATATTACACATAGATACTTATCGGGGATGAAGAACCAAGAGTGTAGAGATGTACATCTGGGTTGTCCTGCTGGTGATGAGGGGAGTACAAGTCATGTTTAGACGTAGTCTTCTTTAGGAACTTGCCATTAATAGGTATCATGAGCAAGTCATTATTAGATTTTGTGAGCCGGTAGGCACCATTGGAGACTACAGACTCCACGATGAACGTGCCCTCCCATTTAGGCTAGAATTTATCGGCTGTCTTGTGAGTTATAACCATAGGTCTTCTCACTATCAAGATAAGATCACCTACTTGGAATATTCTTTCTTTGACTCGCTTGTTGAAGGCTCCAGAGAGATGCGTCTGGTACAACTCAATGTGTTATTGAGCTAAGAGTCATTTTTCGTTGAGTGCGTCCAACTCTTGTAGTCGTCGATGATGGTTTTCATCCACAATTAGTTGATTAGAGAGAGCCACTCGGAGTGAAAGAATTTAGATCTCGAGGGGGAGTACTGCTTCACTCCTGTACACCAAAGAGAATAGCGTACTTCATATGGCTGTCTGGATAATTCTATGATAGGCCCAGCTGTAGGATCGTGTAACAACTCTAGAGGGGGATGAATAGAGTAAGTGCGTATGCAGCAGAAATAAGAAACCCTAATTAAAAATTCTAAGTCTAAGCTAACTTATAAACTGCTATAACAGATAATAAACAGAGTATATGTAGAGTATAAGTAAGAGTTGAGAAGAGCAAATGCAAACACCGTAAATTTATTCTGGTTTTTCTCTGAGAGGAATAGTCCAGGCCCGAGAACACTTGCTCAGAGTTGTATCCACTATAATCACCAATAGTAAATCATTAGCTTTGATCTGAAGGCTTGCAAACTACTTACAACATTGAGCTTTGATCCGAAGGCTCGAAAGACTTCATACGTGCGTTTGATCGAAGGGCACGCCGACATCAAACACCAGAGAACTTGACAAACCAAGCTTTTTAACAACTGGATCAGACTTCTAAATCGGAACTGCGTTGCCAGTAGAAGGCTAGGAGTTGATCTTGGGAATGAAGAAGGTTTATAGCTCAGAAAGATAGAGATATGAAAGTGAGTGAATGAGTTGTATTGAAATATGAATACAAAGTTAGAATTATTTAGAATTAATTAATAATGTCTGCGACAAATGTTGTGCGACTAAAATGTAGCACAAGAAAGCATAATTATAAGTTACACCAAGGTCAGAATGGTAGACGATCACGTCTAGGACAAGGTTGTAAAATTTGTAGGAAGACAATGGCTAGTGATGTGCTCCAATTATCGAAGCAATGGTAATATGCGCTAAGTGATATAAATATTGCATAATTAAATAAAATGCCTCGTTTTAATTCGAATTGGGTTCAAACTAGCCCTAATTTTACTATCTAAGCCAAGTAGGCCTAATTTCGGGTATGGGGGTTTACAATCTACCCAACTTAAAACAAATTAGTCCTCGAAATTAAAATAGGGTAGGGTTCTCTCTGTCTAATCTTACTTGGTCACAATCTAAAAGAATTTACCTGAAGCTTTAACAATGCGGTTTCTATCCAACTTAGAATTGCCTCATCTATCATCTAAGGCTATACATCTAAGAAAGCTATTCCTCAAATTATTTAATTATGTTATTTAATCCTTAAAGTTTTAACACCAAATATCTCATCTATGATATGCCCTTAATTACCAAGATAGTCACCAAATACTGTAGTTGGCCTACGGGTATATCTAGTACTATCTATATATCAAACTTATACCAAGCACGAGGTTTCGTCTTTCCAAAATGAGGGAAGACGAAAAACAATAATAAAGAATTCAAGGTGGAGGTAATAGAATACAAGTATGGAGATCAAGGCGTTTAAAGAATTCAAATAGGAATTGTCAAGGAAGTTGTGGATTGAAATCCTATTTTGTAGATTCTTATTCACATGCTCACATCAGTATAGTTATATAACTGATACGATATGCTCAGACATGTCTAGAGGGCAAGTACATTCGTCTACTAGTCAACTATATATCTCAATCCATGTAAGGTAGACATGCGAAGAGCGAACCAAGCGCACTATGGTTAGCTAGACCATAATACACTAATTCTGAAATATATTAGTGTGGGTTCCCCCAATAATACATATATCATGAACAAGCTCGATAAAGAATAAGCTTGCAAAACTAGGCTGTAACAGCAGCATAAGTCAAGGTAGTTCAGAAAATATAAATACGCTGGATTATGATGAAAGAAGGTACAAAATAATTCAAGTTTACCAAGAAGATAAGACTCTACAATCTCTACAGTTGTCATACTAACTCCTTGTCTAAGTCGCTAGTCGACCAAACAGGGTATGGTCCTCTAAGTTCTACAGTCTGGATAAACACTATCGTTTTATGCTAGTATACAGTTAATGTCATTCAGTTACACTTCATCAATGGGTCAATAGGACTATGTGATACTATGTGGTGAGGCATACTACCCAACTTAAAATAATTACTAATATTGTACTGTCTTAAGGATACCGTAGAAACTTCTGTTAAGGTCTACGAGAAAAGGTCTTGGTACTTATTAGGGTATCCTCTTACATCATATAGGTCATGGTCATCTTAAGTCTTAGTCATAGTGCTCAAAGAACAGAAGGGTTAACATTAAGAATGGAAGCATTAGGTGGCACGACAGAAGAACATAATTGGTCGTCAAACAATTAGCGAATGTTAAGGTTGTAGAGGAATAAGATTTGAATTAAAAAATAGAGGGACTCTACATAATATCATAATTTTCTAAGGGGAAGGTGGTAGCCAATCTCTGTGTTCAAGGTTTGATCGAGGAAAATGTTATATTCGTTCCTCTTGGCCTCCTAAGGTACTGTCTGCTAGTATCAGGACAAGTATCTAAATTTATAGTTCTCTAATACGATCTCACTATGAAAGTTAGGCTTAGTCCTAATACTCAACCTTGGATTTCTATTGGTTCCTCAATACTAGGGTCAAACACTATGGTCAAATTTCTAACCAACTCTAGTAATGTCTATACTACCCTCAAGTATTCATAAATACATCAAGGGGTAATGGTAAATTATTCTATAGGTAAGGGACGCTAGGGTTCATTAAGTATTCTAACTGAGTGATGGGTCATTATACTATTTGTACTCTTAATAGGAAGGTTATCCTACTTATTATCTAACAACATGGACTTCTATATTCTAGGAGAAGGCTATACTCAAGGAACTATTAGGGAAGCACATGAATCAAGCAGGATACAGCTATTCAAATAAAACAGATTAGAAGGAAGGTAAATCATAGTCAATTGTGGATGAGATCCTATACTCTAATCCTAGGTGCAGGCTTGCTCGGTACAGTAATGTAACCGAGATAATATGCTCTGACAATATGCTCTCGACCTGCATGGGCCACCACTAAAAACATGTCATGCCCCAGTCCCAAAATACGCAGGACTAGGACACGTAAGAATGCCAGCCACATATATATGGCAACTCCAATATATGGAAACATTAACACATGCATACGCTATATTATGAACAATAATTCATAAGTGGTATATATTTATCACAAGTCACAAGGCATAACTAAATCTCATCCACATAAATCAAATAGACATAAGTAACCAATATCTATGAAACTAGATCTTAATATAAAGTATCTAAAGATGATAATCGGATGGAAACAAATCCACTACCGAATTAGAAGATAAAATAAACAAGATAAGTGCAATATAAGAATATTAACTAACAATCACGGGCTAGAAGAGAAGACCTCCTCAAAGTATACATAGCAAGTCCGGATCTGTGCTCCTGCGAATACTCATGAACATCTACACCTGGAAAAGAACCAGGTCCTCAAAGGGACATAACAAGATACATAGAAGCATGCCATAGAGTAAATACTGTGAAACTCAAGGGTGACCTAACCAGCTAAGTAAAATGCACTTTGAAGACAACCTTGGTACATATGGGTAGGTGAAAGTTATAAAGCATAGCGTCGAGCCAGAGACTAAGTACCTGGCATTAGCTGTAAACTAGATGCCAGGAGTATATGCTGACTACATCACCGATCATGATAGCGCACAGCTAGTAACCTTTGCCGGATGTATCAACAAGCATATACGCCCATAACCGGGTAATACTGTCCCATAACCGGGTATCACTGGCCCATAACCGAGTAACACTGGCCCATAATCGGGTAACACTGAGGCTCACGGCCCCGCAGTTTACTTTGAAACTACGGCAACCAAATGTCTGTCCCATACGCCTACTAATTATTATCCCCGCCCAATGATCTATGCATGTTGTATCCATAACACGCAGTAGCTACTACACCGAGGCGGAGTGCAAGTATTGGTGTCGTAACTCTGGCTCATAGTCTATCGTTAGAATGATAATCCAAGCTCACAACCAAACAAGGACAATGATTGGACCTTCGTACTACAATAGTCTATGCTCCGACTACTAATAACTGCTAAGTCTCTAACATGCATCACTATTAGCAGTTATACCCTATCTGTCACATGACCTACACGTATAGGTGGCCAACCGTATACGCAAGTCCGTGCCCTACATGAGACTCACAACACGTGTAAGAAATGTGTCAAGACCTGGGGAGTCATACCAATAACTTCACAACTTTAGGTGAGTCTAGTAGACACTAGGTCAGACACAAGTCCTAACGTCAACGCCTTCGTTGACTGCACCCGAGTCTCTCTCAGACGTGCACAATTATATAATATAAACATACAACTAATAATACAGAATTTAAACAGTACACAAGACAAGGTATACTTGCATGGATCCTTAAGCTGCGAGTGCCAATAACCTGTTCCAGAAGTCGTGTAGATCAATCCAATATATCCTCGGGGTCAGCGTGCACAGGCACGGGAATCGGGGGTGACTGCTACAGGTCATCTAGCAAGGGTGACGGTCCATGATGACGAGGATAACAGCGATGATATATATTGATTAGGGTTAAGGTGATTACAATGGTGATGATGATGGTAATGATGATGGAAATTATAATAATAGTGGTGATACGGATGATGATAGGGTGATGGTGATGACGAGGATGATGATAGGGGTGATGGTGATGACATAGATGATAATATGAAGGATGGTGATGACAAGGATGATGATGTGGATGATGGTGACGATGATGATAACGGAGATAACGACGATGATGTGGACGATGACAATGACAATGATGTGGTCAATGGTAAATGTGTGAATTTAGGTTAAGGTGATGATGATTATGTGATGATGATGATGATGAGTATTGATGATGATGATGATGATGGCGTTGGTGACGACCATGGTAAAGATGATAGTGAGGGGTAATGATGGTTAGGATGTTGATAATGGTGAAGATGAAGAGGTGAGGATGATGGCAATGGTGGTACTGGTGGTGATGATGATGGGTCTGCCGGTGCTGACAGGGAAGAGAATGAGGAGCTCAGGGTGTGGCAAGGATGATGGTGTGGTGGTTGAGGCGCTGTACAGCGGTGGAGGGAGGTGGGTGGACTGCGAGTCGGGTGGAGGAAGATGAGAGAGCAGGGAGGAAGGAGGAGTTTGAGGTAGAGGAGAGAAGAGGTTCAGGGAAGAGGATAGCCGGACTGGGCTGTCATCTGTGAGGTTGAAGGGAAGGAGATGGTGGCTGCTGATAACAAGGAGTGGGGCATGGCGAGGCGGTGATGCTCGGTGCAGACTGGACTCCAGCGATCAGCGGTTTGGGTCGACGGTGTAATGGCGGGGGAGGCCGGGGGTCGATCAGGAAAGGGTAGATGCAGTCGGAGGAAGAACGGAGGTGAAGATGGTTGTAATGGTGGTAGATGGCAGCTGACAGGGTGGAGGACTCGGCGAGGTCATGGCCGTCGTCCACTTCAGGCGGCTGGATGAGGGAGATAGTGGTCAAGTCTCTGGCGTCAATGGCAGCAGGGAGGAAGATGAAGAGATTGTGGCGTTAATGGCGGTGGTGGTGTTCGAGGCCGGCGGAGGAGATGGCCGCGGGTCGCTGTACAGGCTGGAAGGTCAGAGGAGAACAGAGGCAGGAGGTTCGGGCCCTGACGGCTCTGACGAGAACTTCGGCGTGGTCTGCACAGGGATGGCTCAGGAAGAAGATGAATAGGGTTGGGATGGTGATGGTTAATGGCTAGGTTTTGGGATTAGGGATTTTGTGTGGAAGAAAAATAGGAAAAGGATTATTTATACATGTGGACTTTGGGTTTGACCTAGTTAGGTGGGCTTGGTCAACACCTCTTGGGTTGGGCCTTGGCCTCACATGGGGATATTTGGAGGGCTATCATTCGCATTATTTAAAATGTAAGGATAGGTTCAATTGAGGGGGCGATGTGCGCGTTGCATATTCCGAAAAAATATAAAAAAAATCCTATGAAGGAGAAAGTTGGATTTCTTCATGTATTGTCCAATGGTGTGGACACCTTAATGAAATTTTGTATAAAAAAGCCTAACAATTGAGAAAATTGCACAAAGATGGAAATTGGATTTTAATTAATTAAATTACCGTGCAAGGTGTTCTGGAATTAATTAGAAGTACATGGAAATAAAATTTGGTGGGACGCAAGTGTCATGGGCGTAGAGGATTCAGTGTAGAATATTATCATAAATTTGGGTTGGACAAAACGGTCAAGATTGTGTCTCCAATTTCGATTGGAACGCACAAGGGTACAAAGTTGGAATTATTTAGAATTAATTAATAACGTCTGCGATGAATGTTGTGCGACTAAAATATAGCACAAGAAAGCATAATTATAAGTTACACCAAGGTCATAATGGTAGGCGGTCACGTCTAGGACAAGGTTGTAAAATTTGTAGGAAGGCAATGGCTAGTGAGGTGCTCCAATTATCGAAACAACGGTAAGGTGCATTAAGTGATATAAATATTACATAATTAAATAAAATATCGTATTCTAATTCTAATTGGGTTCAAACTAGCCCTAATTTCACTATCTAAGCCAAGTAGGCCTAATTTTGGGTGTGGGAGTTTACACAGATGTCTAATACGGTATCTCGAAGACCTGGATATGGAATACAATATCAATACAAGGTTCTGGAAAGCAAATAAGTTAAACTAGTCAATTTCTAGGTCAACAAGTCAACTCTAAGTCAAAAGTCAAACTATGGTCAACTATAAGGTCAACTATGGTCAACTATGGTTAATTGCCTAATTCTAGATTGCAAATGTCTAACACAAGGATATTGGGTTCAAATACTAAAGTCTAGGTCACAAAAACCATATCTTAAATACTAGGATACCGTATCTCCGGATACGTAAATCCAAAAGAAAAATATCACATACAAATGCCAAAATAATATTATTAAATAAAATCTTAAAGACAAACATTAATTAGGTATCTTGGTTTTGAACCAACTTGGTATCACAACATAAACCCATAATCTTGACACCCCAAACCCAATACCTTGGTTATCCCCAATACCTTGGTACTTACCTTGGTATCTCAAGGTAATACCCAAATACTTGTTATACTAACTACCCGTAAGTATATATATATGCTACACTAATTATTATACATATATTATAATGCAATTAGTAAATTAGAAATATATTTACTTATATATTAAATACCAAATATATATATATGTCACGACCGCATCCGATATAGGGGGCACGAGAGCGTGGGTACGTCCAGCCTATGCCACAGCATCGGCGGTAGAACGTCGTCTAGGTCATAATACTAGCTAATCACTCTCACATGAGTATCCAACTCCATAAGGAGACGCAGATATCACAAATAATATGGAATACTCAATCACAGAGACTAAAGCACGATGAGATATCTAAGAAAACACATGTAATACAAGACAAGTCTAAACAACAATAAATAGTCTAACCTGCAATCAATAACATCCAGTCTCCAAGTATGCTGGAAACAAGTCCTCTATGTCACAGTCTGAAAAAAATATCCAGTCAGGATTGGAGCAAAGTACATCTCTAACATCAGTTCTACATCAATGATATAAACTATGTAGCATTAAATAGATGGAAATATACAAGATGCATATATATGTACGAGAGATGCACAATAAAGGAAATACTGTAAATACTACAAATAAATACGGGAAGGAACAATATGTCAATGAACAAGAATACTATGACTAAGTGTGTGAGTACTAGCTTTAACATGTGATCGGCTTGGGAACTTGTACACGAGTACGGGCCTGGCTAATCATATGTGCGGTGTATGACCAACACTAACATGAGAACAAGACTTGTACATGAAGGGTATGATCACATATCTATACTAAAATACTCTCCACCCCCGATTGGTATAGTATATCCAACCATGGTACGTTATGGCACGGGATTCCCCAAGAAGATAGCGACTCTTCCCGAGAATCTGTGTCTGTACATATACAAGATAAACAATGAAACAATACTTGTACAAGATACACCATAAACAAGGAATAACATCTCATGACGAGATCCGGATATACCAATCCGTGTAACTATCGTGTCAAGAAATATGGACATTTATACTAAATACAATGAACATAGAGGATATCATAAATAAGAAACTATCAGAGAATGTACTCGCCTGGGGGTCCTGCTGCTGGTAATAACAATGTCCGATATACGAGGTCTTGTCTGAATAATCCAACCGTCCTATAGACATCATTAAATAATACAATATTGCATTAGACATTACACTAACACACAATCATTAATACACTGAACTCAGGGCTACGCTAGGTATGACACTGGTCAACTATGGTCAAGTGTGCGTCTAATTGTACGGGTGTCGCGTCTGTAATTGTTGTACATAACAGAAAGTCAATGATACGGTCTTGCCAGTATGTCGGTGTACATATGGCAGTCTGCTAACATGTTACATGGTCACGGTCAATGTAACTACGGGGTATCCGTGGTTACACTCGGGTCATCTAGTACATAGACATATAATACATATACACCAAATTAAATACATATACAATACATATATGTATATATATATATACTAATTAAGTTCATATATATATATATATATATATACCAATTATATACCAAATATACGATATACGTATATTAACCCATACTGAAAAGTAATACATACACTAAGTGCCTACACCTATGTACCAACATACAATACGTGTATACTATCATAGCTAAATATACACATGCATACAATGAAGAAAATGCATATGCAAGTGCATATACGTGTACGCAAGAGGAAGATAACCCGAACCTGTGTACGTGTACGACAACGACGGTGATAATGATGAAGGTGATGATGAGGGATGATAGTTAAGGTGATGGTGATGGTGATGGTGAGATAAAGTTTATGATGTAGGTATTGGTGATGATAATGGTGAAGGTGAGGCTGCCGGAGGAGCTCAGGCAGGAGGAGAACGGGATGAGCAGCGGGTGGTGTCGGGATGGAGATCGACGAGGGGAAGGAGGTGAACGGTGGTGCTGGTTAGTTTAGTGCTCGGCAGCTGCTCGAGGAGGCTGAGGGAAGTCGGGTTGAAGCTCCGGCCGAATCTGAGGGGAAGGCCGGCGAGTCTGGAGGAAGGGGTGGCAAACTCGGGTCACTCTGGCGTCGGGTACAACAGGTTCGAGGAGAGGCAGGGAGCTCCGAGCGGAGGACGAGGCGGGTGAGGGAGATCGAGGCGTGCTCAGGGAGGTCCGGTCAATGGGAGGCGTGGTCGTAGGGGTGGTGCACGGGTCGTCAAGCGGGAAGGGGACAGCGGTTTCAGGCGTTCAGTCATCGAGGATGATCCGTTCGGGATTGGCGAGTTCACGGTGGGTGCAGGGATGCTCCGGTGCAGTCATTCAGGCAAGGGGAAGTCGGGTCGTGCACGGGTGTCGAGCCCGTCGGCTTGTCGAGTGGGGATCCGGCGTTGTTGAAGAAGAAGGAGGCCGTGGTGAAGAGGGTGGTCATTCAGTCGGTCAGGGTGGCTACTCCAGCGAGGCTCCGGCAGAGGGTGGCGGCAGAAAAGGTGAACAGAAAGAAGAAGATGAGGTATGTCGGCTGGGAGTATGGTTTAGGAATAGGAGAAGAAAAGGAAAATAAAGAAAAGGGAAAGAATATATATATATATATATGTGTAGGTCTTGGTTTGACCTAGAAATAGTTTAACTGGTTAACCCCTCTTAGAATTGGGCTTGGGTTGACATGTAGGTATTTTAATGGGCTAGGATTCAAATGGATTTAAAATGAATGACTATGATATATTGGTTCAAGGTTTGGAGGGCCATGGGTTCAAGGAGGTTGATGTGAGTTACACACTCCCAAAAATTATGGAAAAATATACACGAAGGGGAAATGAGTATATTCACGTGTCGTATCCAACGGGGTAGATACCTTAATGCATTTGTGCACAAAAGTGCCCACAATTGGAAAATTACACAAAGTTAGATTTAGGGTTTAATTAAATTAAATTAAGAGCAAAAGGTGTTCTAAAATTAATTCGAAGTCAAAGGGACTGAAATTAAGTGGGATGCAAGTGTCATGAACATAGAAGACTAAGAATAGAATATTACCCTAATTTGGGTTGCTCAAAATGGGTCGAGATTGTGTCTCTAATTTCGATTGGAACACACAAGGGTACAAAGTTGGATTTATATTGAATTAAATATTAACGTCTGTGACGAATGTTGTATGACTAAAATGAAGCACAAGGAAGCATATTTATGAGTTACACAAAGGTCACAATGGAAGTCAGGCACGTATAGAACAAGGGTGTAAAATTTGTTGGAAGGCAAAGGCTAGGGTAGCGCTCCAAATATCGAAGCAACGGTAAAGTACAACAATCAAATAAATTACAGCAATTTAAATATAATTAAATATTATGCAATAATTTACACATTAATTATAAAAAGACGAAAATACCCCTAATCTGAAATGTGGGGGTGACAAGTCTACCCTCCTTAAAATAATTTTGTCCTCAAAATTTAAGATCCTCAATAGTTGTATGCATTCATTTATATTATTTTTCCATCAAAATTAAATTCATCAAATCATATAATTATGAAGCAATCTATATTGTTATTTTACAAAACTTCCAAAATTCTATAGATATCATATTCCTGAAAAATCTTTAAATTAAAATTAATTTCCATTCTTATCACAATCTTCTCTAAAATTTTATGCTAATCACTAAATACAAAACTTAATATCCAATCCTCCAATTTTAAATTCAATCAATGTATAAAATTTGAAATCTCATCCCAAAAATTTTGAATTCGACACTAATCCATTAGTGATCTTATTTCTCGATTTCTTTTTTCACACAATACTCAAACAATGTGATACTTATGAAATCTTCAAATATAACATTCAAAATATAAAGTTTAAATTTATATCCTCCAGTCCAATAAATATAATAATAATCTTCTTAAATTCCTCAAATCTTAATGACAAATTTGTCACCCCCACTTTTTGGATTAGGGGTAGTTTCGTATTTTCGTAATTAATGTATAAATAATTTGCACGATATTAATTATATTTAAATAATTGATTATTTGATTGTTGTAATTTATTATTGTTTCGATAATTAGGACGCTATACGAGCCTTGTCTTTCAACTGATGTCTCACCCTTGTCCTAGACGTGCTAAACTATTATTTCGATCCATTGTGTGACTCATAACCACATCTCGTGTGATCAGTTTAGATGTGCAACATTCGTCGCAACCCATTGTATCTAATCCTCGATAAATTCAATTTTGTGCAGTTTCCCTATTTGTTGGACACGATATGCGAATAAATCCAATTTCCCTTCATGTATTTTTTCCATAATTTTGGGGACTGTGACATTGCAACATTAATCTTCTCGAAACCATAGCCTCAAAAACCTTAAAACTAATGCATCCTAGCCTTCCACTTTAATTCCATTGAATCTTGGCCCTTGAAACATCTCCATAAGAGGCAATTCCTAGAGGGGTTGACCAGTCAAACCAATTCTAGGTCAAACCCACACCCCTTATATATATATATATATACCATCTTAACTATAACTTCCTTCTTTTAACCCAAACCAAGTACCACGGCCGGCGTATTCTTCCTTGCTTCCCCGACCTCCTGTTCCCCGTCGAAACCTGACCCATCGAGACATCCCAGCCTACCCTTTTTCCTTCCCGAGTACCACTACTTCACCGCCGAGCGACGCCGAGAACCCGCTGCCGAGCGTCCCCTCCACCGCCCGACTTGAGCAGTCCGGTGGATCTCCTGTTCCCCGCCCCACTGAAGCGACGAGAGAGCCGGAGACCTCGACCGAGGGCTCGCTTGTACCACTACTGACGTCGGAAGACCTGCAACTCGACGACGACCATCTGAGTTGGAGAACCCGCTGTACTCACCTCGATTCAGAGCCGAAGCCGGAAACCTGCTGTCAAACGAACACCCGCGATGACCTCGACACACGACTCGCCCACGAACCCAGGTTCGAATTCTCTCTCGCGTACGTGTACACGTACACGCACACGCGTATTCTCCCTTGTATGCATATGTACAATTAGCTATGATAAAATATACGTATCGTATGATGGTAGATTGGTGTGTTTGTATGTACATATTATATATCTACATGTATATAAACCTAATTGGTATATGTACTAGTATATGACATAAATATATGGTATATCGCAATTAGTATAATACATCTATATATGTATTATAAACATCTGCCTAGTATATGTTAATATATATAAGATATAAATTCTATTAAAGTATATGTATATACAAAAATCTAATATAATGGTAACTAATAGACATTTATGTATGTTAGATCATATTATAGATGACTTGAATGTAATCAGGGATATCATGTAGTTACATCGACCTGACCCCGTAATATGGTAACAGCCTGCCAAATGTACACTGACGTACTGGCGAGACCATACTATTGACTGTCGGTTATGCACAACAACGACAGACGTGACCCCTAGCGTAGCCTATTGAGACCATTATGTTGATTGTGAGCTAGAGTATTGTCTGATATAGTATTGCATTATATGATAGGTCTATAGGACTGTTGGATCATCCAGACGACACCTTGGAACCCGGACAGTGGTATTGCCAGCTAAGGACCACAGGCGAGTACATTCTCTGACAGTTTTCATTATGTTGATTATCTCTATAATTCTTGTTGTATAGCGTACATGACTCTGACACTATCTTTTACACGAGTTAGCATCATTGAGACCGTCACGAGGAGTCGTGATTGGAATCCATCGTGCTAGCTGGGGATAAATGGGGAAGTATTAGTAGTTATGTGATCATACCCTTACATGCAGCATTAGCTCACCCACATCTCACGTCGGTGCAGCCTTACCCTTACATGCCTCATCGCTGTTACATTCCGGTTAGCCTGACCTGTTGGGGATGATCGCTAATCCATGTAATGAGTCATATAATCCAAGCCGATCACATGATATACTAATGTTTCACACACTTAGTTAGATAATTCTTGACATGTATCTTGATAGACTGATCTTGTATTTCCACATGTTCTAGTTGGTATTCTTATATACACTTACATATCAGTTCTTGTACTTGCATACACTTGTAGTTCTTTTCCTGGTCAGATGCATATTGATGATGATGTTCCAGTACCTTATTCCAGTATTTCTTATTGCCAGTTATTTCATATCTGTCTTATATTTCTTTACACTGTTTTATAGTTTTTGTCAATATATGTGGAACTGCTGTTAGAGGTGTATTTCGTTCCAATCCTGACTGGATATATTTTTCCAGAGAACCTTGAGGATTTCTGTACTACGCATTACGGACCAGGTATAGATGCAGACTATGTTCCAGAGATCCTGGAAGAGACTATGCTTCTAGATGAGACTTTGCCTACAGCTATTTAGATAGTATTTATTATGCTTGAGACTTATGGAGGTTATTTCAGTTTATGTTAGACTTATGTTAAGTTAATTGGAGACTTGTGTTGGACAGCTAGACTGTGAGTATCTTTATGTTTGAGACATGGTGTTTAACTATGTTATTCTTTCATCTTTATCGTGCCTTATAGTTGTTGTGATTGAGTTATATTGTGAGATCATGGAGATGTATATCATTGACAAGTGTTTAGTTAGTAGTGTTATTGTGACCAGACAGCGTTCTACCGCCGACACTGCGACATAGGCTGGACGTACCCACGCTCTCGTACCCCTATACTGGGTGCGGGTCGTGACACGTTTTTAGTGGTGGCCCATGCAGGTCAAATTTCGCAAGTTATGCGATATCGTGGTAGTACGACAACTTAGTTGTACTGCTATGAGCCTGTGCTAGGATATAGAGAATAAGGATCTAGGATGAGAGTATGCTCAATCACACTAGAAAATTCTAAACTTCTTATTGCTATTCTAATAGATTGCTTCCTTTAGCACTTTAGTGTCCTTCCTTGATAATATCACATCTATCACCTTAATTGATTCTTTGATCCGTATTCAGGATGTCGCCGAATACTAGATCCATGAGAATGGGAGCAGCCAATTCAGAGAGGACTGCCACCCTCAACCTGACGAACAGATACCTGGAGATTCTCCTACATCTCCTGTTCGTGTGGGAGTGTCTGCAACTAACGGGAATCCTCCTCCATCTATACAGAGGATTGCCCCAGCTATGACAGACAACCTTCCTCCACCACCGACACCGATTTCCGGAGGAATGCCCACTGACGGGGCGCAGATGTTCGCACTGATGCAGGGCATGCTAGAGGCCCAGAGAGTAACAGCAGAAGCTCAGCGTGTTCAAGCTGAGGCTCAGAGAATGCAAGCAGAAGCACACCAGGCGCAGAACGAACTAATGAGAGAGAGCATGAAGAATGCTCAGCAGATGACTCTCCAGGCTGTGGAGAGAGTAATACGACAACCGCCACATCAAGGTCAGCAACAATAGAGGCCCGGTACCATAGTGGACTTTAAGAGGATGATGCCTCGAGAGTTCAAAGGAGCAAAAGGAATACTATATGCTGACGAATGGTTAGAAGACATAGAGAGGAATTTGCACTTATCACAGATTCTGAAGATTCTTCAGATAGAGGCCGCGGGCAGCCAGATGTTTGATATCGCACTGACGTGGTATCGTACAGAGCCGAGACTCGCCGCTGAAGGACTTACTTGGGAGAACTTTAAAGAACTCTTCAAAGAGAAATTCTTTCCTGACGTAGCCTTGGGAGCATTAGAAAGTCAGTTTTATGACTTGGTCCAAGGAGGCATGTCAGTCGACGAATATGCTGCAGAGTTTTGCCGATTAAGTCGATTTGCACCATCGATGATTCGAGACCTAGGAGACAGAGCTCAAAAATTCAGGAAGGGATTAAACAGAGAGATCAAGTCTCGTACTTCGGGACGACGTACTGGTACATTTGAGGGTATTCTGATGGATGCCCAGATTGCCGAAGATGACTTGGACCTCAGGCCCAAGAGAGGACGCGATACTTCTGGAGCAACAGGAGGTAACACAGGACCAGCCAAGCGCCCACACTTTCAACAACAACATAGGCCGCACCAGCAACAGCACCAGAAACAACACCAGCAGCAACATCAGCCACAGGCACCAGTTCGAGGACATGCTCAATAATAGCAACCACCGAGGCATAATCAACTCGCTACCCCATGTTCGTATTGCGGGAAGATGGGACATACAAGAGACATTTGCAAAAAAAGGTTGGGCACTTGCTTATCATGTGGATCAGCAGCACATCAGCTGAGGGACTGCCCGACTATTCAGAATCGCCAAGGAGGAGGAGCTGCTCAGAGAGGACCAGCCAGAGCACCTATTGTACCAGGAGGCCAGCAGAGAGGACCTCCACTTCCATCTCAGTAAGAGAGGTTTGCGCAGCAGCAGCAGCAACAGAGAGGAGCACCACAAGGACGAGCTTACGCCATGACCACTAAGGAGGCCGAGCCAGCTGGAGACGTAATTTCAGGTTCAGTTTTACTCAATTCTATTCCAGCACTTGCATTATTTAATTCTGGCGCTTCCCATAGTTTCGTATCTGTATCTTATGCCCTTAAACATCATTTAGAAACGGAACCATTAGATAGGACTTGCAAGATCAAGACATGTGGAGGTATTATCCTAGTCCGTGATTGTTGCAAGGATCGGAGAGTGTCATTAGAAGGCCGAGAGTTGAGTGTGAGTTTACTCGTTATGCCACTTCCGGAATACGATATTGTACTCGGAATAGACTGGCTGAGTAAACACCATGCTTCTATAGATTGTCGCAAAGGTAGAGTAGTATTTCGACCACCAGGAGAGCCAGAGTTCGAGATTGCCAGAGGAGTAGAGGAGCGGAGCAGAGGCACTTTTTGCGGAGCCAGGATGGAAGAAGAAGAGTTACCGCATCCACTTATAGCAGAGTTCCTGGATGTATTTCCAGAGGAGTTTCCAGGTTTGCCACCAGACAGAGATGTTGAGTTCTCTATAGACTTAATACCAGGAGCAGAACCTATTTCACAACATGTCTATAGAGTTAACAACAATGAATTGGTAGAACTAAAGAAACAAGTTGAGGAGCTGCAAGACAAAGGTTTTATTAGATCCAGTTCATCACCATGGGGAGCACCGGTATTATTTGTAGCGAAGAAGGATGGCACGGTACGTATGTGTATCAATTATAGAGCTTTGAATAACCTCACTATTAAAAATAAATACCCACTGCCGAGAATAGATGGTCTTTTCGATCAATTGAGCGGAGCGAAGGTGTTTTCAAAAATAGACTTGAGGTCAGGCTATCATCAGGTGAAAGTGAAGAAGAAAGACATACCGAAGACCGCCTTTCGAACCAGATATGGCCAGTTTGAATTTACAGTAATGCCGTTTGGTTTAACCAATGCACCAGCAGTATTTATGAACTTGATGAACAAGGTGTTCCACCAGTACCTTGACAAGTTCGTAGTGGTGTTTATTGACGACATTCTAGTATATTCAAAACCCCAGAAGAGCATGAAGAGCACTTGAGAATAGTCTTAGAAACTATCAGGAGAGAGAAATTATACGGGAAGTTTTCAAAGTGTGAGTTCTTCCTCGACAAGGTTGAATTTCTTGGACATATGGTAATGAGTGACGGAATTTCAGTTAACCCAAAGAAGATAGAGGCAGTGAAGTCATGGACTACCTCCAGTACGGTAGCTGAAATCAGGAGCTTTCTCGGACTAGCAGGATACTACAGAAGATTTGTACAGGACTTCTCCAAGATTGCAGAGCCAATGACTAGGCTGACCAAGAAGGATGTGGAATTTGTCTGGACAGAAGAATGCCAAGCCGCATTTGATGAGCTGAAGAGGAGATTGACGACAGCGCCAGTTTTGACGTTGCCATCAGGGACAGGTGGATTCACTATCTATAGTGATGCTTCAGAAAAAGGATTGGGATGCGTTCTTCAACAACACGGGAAGGTAATTGCCTATGCTTCAAGATAATTACGCCCTCATAAAAAGAACTATCCCACTCACGATCTGGAGTTAGCACCAGTTATCTTTGCCCTAAAGCTGTGGAAGCACTATCTGTACGGAGAGCGTGTAGAGATCTTCACAGACCACAAAAGCTTAAAATATGTGTTTACACAGAAGGAGCTGAATATGAGACAGAGAAGGTGGTTAGAGTTGATGAAAGACTTTGATATCTCATTACAGTATCATCCGGGAAAAGCCAACGTAGTCGCGGATGCCCTGAGCAGGTACCCAATGGCTATGTGTTTGACTTCGGATAGACACTTATTAGCTGATCTTGAGAGTTTGGAAATTGAGGTATTAGTTCCAGGAGCTGAGATTCAGATGTGGGGACTGCAGATTCAATCAGAACTGATAGACAGAATTAGAGCTGCACAGTATGATGATGAGACTCTACGAAGTATTAGAGCACAAGTTCAGGCAGGATTGATAGCTGATTTCACTATTGTGGATGATGGATCCTTACGACATGGCACGAGGATGTGTGTGCCAAGTGGAGAGCTGCGCGAAGAAGTTTTACAGGAGGCACACCGATCTCAGTACTCGATGCATCCCGGAGCCAACAAGATATATCGAGATTTGAGGAAGCATGTATGGTGGTATGGTATGAAGTGCGAAGTAGCACGCTTCGTATCCTGATGCTTAGTATGCCAACAGGTGAAAGCAAATCGACAGAGGTCAGGAGGATTGCTTCAACCTTTACCCATTCCAGAATGGAAGTGGGAGCACGTGACTATGGACTTCGTTTCGGGAATTCCTCGTTCCCCAGGAGGAAAGGACGCAATTTGGGTCATCGTGGATAGGTTGACCAAATCAGTCCACTTCTTACCTTTTAAAGTGGATACTTCGACGGAGAAGCTAGCAGAGATGTACGTACAGCAGATTGTCAGATTATATGGAGTTCCTGTGAGTATCGTCTCAGATCAGGATAGTCGTTTTACTTCCCATTTTTGGAGGAGCCTGCAGTCTAGCTTGGGCACTCAGCTCAAGTTCAGTACCACATATCACCCTCAGACAGACGGACAGTCTGAAAGGACTATTCAGACTCTTGAAGATATGTTACGCACTCACGTATTGGATCTCGGAGGTTCTTGGGAGGATCATCTACACTTGGTATAGTTTGCTCACAATAACAGCTACCAGGCCATCATTGAGATGTCACCATTCGAGGCTTTATATGGACGGAGGTGTTGTACCCCTTTATCTTGGGATGATGTTGGAGAAAGAGCCTTGTTAGGACCAGAAATGGTCGTGGATGCAGCAGAAAAGGTGAAACTTATCAGAGACAGACTGCGAGTGGCGCAGGACAGACAGCGGCATTGGGCCGATAGTCACCGTAGACCCCTAGAGTTTCAGGTAATGTTTGATTGTTTGTATGTTTGATTGTTTGTATGTTTGATTATTTGTTTGTTTAGATTGTGTGCTAAGATCGTTGTTCAAGGTTGGCGATTTGGTGTTCTTACGGATTTCTTCGACACGGGGCACGATTCATTTCGGCAGAGGAGGGAAGCTTAGTCCACAATACATCGGGCCCTTCAGTATTCTTGCAAGGGTCGGTGCAGTGGCCTATAGACTAGACTTGCCGCCTACTCTAGATGGAGTACATAACGTGTTCCACGTGTCGCAGCTGAGACGGTACGTGGCAGATCCTAGTCACGTATTAGATCACTCGGAGATCAAAGTTGGACCGACACTCAGCTATCCTGAACAACCGGTGGAGATCTTGGATCGAAGAGAGAAGATATTGTGGAACCAGACCATTCCCTTGGTTCGTGTTGCATGGAGGAATCACTCTCCAGGAGAATCAACTTGGGAGAGAGAGGATGAGATGCGCGAGAGGTATCCATATCTCTTTGAGACTTGAGGTATAATTCATTAATTGATTGCTTGCTATTGTGCTAGTTTATTTCAATTTCGAGGACGAAATTCTTTTAAGGAGGGTAGACTTGTCACCCCCACTTTTTGGATTAGGGGTAGTTTCGTCTTTTCGTAATTAATGTATAAATGATTTATACGATATTAATTATATTTAAATAATTGATTATTTGATTGTTGCAATTTATTATTGTTTCGATAATTAGGACGCTATACGAGCCTTGTCTTTCAACTGATGTCTCACCCTTGTCCTAGACGTGCTAAACTATTATTTCGATCCATTGTGTGACTCATAACCACGTCTCGTGTGATCAGTTTAGATGTGCAACATTCGTCGCAACCCATTGTATCTAATCCTCGATAAATTCAATTTTGTGCAGTTTCCCTATTTGTTGGACACGACATGCGAATAAATCTAATTTCCCTTCATGTATTTTTTCCATAATTTTGGGGACTGTGACATTGCTACATTAATCTTCTCGAAACCATAGCCTCAAAAACCTTAAAACTAATGCATCCTAGCCTTCCACTTTAATTCCATTGAATCTTGGCCCTTGAAACATCTCCATAAGAGGCAATTCCTAGAGGGGTTGACCAGTCAAACCAATTCTAGGTCAAACCCACACCCCTTATATATATATATATATATATATACCATCTTAACTATAACTTCCTTCTTTTAACCCAAACCAAGTACCACGGCCGGCGTATTCTTTCTTGCTTCCCCGACCTCCTGTTCCCCGTCGAAACCGGACCCATCGAGACATCCCAGCCTGCCCTTTTTCCTTCCCGAGTACCACTGCTTCACCGCCGAGCGACGCCGAGAACCCGCTGCCGAGAGTCCCCTCCACCGCTCGACTTGAGCAGTCCGGTGGATCTCCTGTTCCCCGCCCGACTGAAGCGACGAGAGAGCCGAAGACCTCGACCGAGGGCTCGCTTGCACCACTGCTGACGTCGGAAGACCTGTAACTCGACGACGACCATCTGAGTTGGAGAACCTGTCACGCCCCAGTCCCAAAATACCGTGGGACCAGACGCGTGATAATGGCCAGCAGTACGCACCGATGGACCAACTCAATATAATGGATCCATCAGGGCATACTTAAGCTGTAAAACAAGTCTACGACAATCATGGTACAACTAATCTCATCCACACAAGACATAAACATGATCCACAGAATAAATAAGGAATGTAAATCATCATCCAGTCTCACATAGTACTTCGGGGAACAATCCGATAAATATCTAGTACAATGGTTCATCTGACCAGAATATCAAAGACTGAAATAAATAATAAAAGCTGAGCATAAACAAGGATGCTCAGGAAAAGTCTTCAGCTAAGACCTCGGATGGTGGTACAACTCCTGGATCAGCTCCTGCTCCGGTCCCGTAAACCTCGGGATAAACCTCGTCTGCAAAATCTGGGGACAAAAATCCGGATCCAGGTCCTCAGGGGACATAGCAAGGTACAAGAAAGCTCATGCCAATAAATACAGATAAGCAGTGCAGCAATATATAACTAAATGAAACAAAGGGGTAAATATGTAACCATCTAAGTGTAAATGCAAGTGAGAGCATCACTAGTCTCAGGCTGAGCCACTACAAGCTCTGTGTCGGGGAGCCGGTAGCGGTAATAACCGGTAGTGGGTCTAGCTCTGCTACGAGAGTCTACGACCTCTCAATAATAGAAGATATATATATGTAAACAGCCTGTAGCCTGTGTGTCTCTCCCCACCCAATGTAACCACGCATATCATGACCATAACGTCTCATGCCCATGTCAAGCGTGATCATAGCTAAATGCAACCAGTCATACAGTATCTAAGAATATAATGTCCATGTCCTATATCCTATACAGAATCACCACGAATATCTCGGAAAAATCCTGTCTCATGAATAGTGTCCAGTGTCCTGGGTCATAGAGTACTTGATAAGACAAGTACGAGAATAAAGTGTCACGGATGTCCATCTCTAGATGACCGTACCCAACACTGCGTACAGTGTCGGCACCCGACTGATAATCGGACACTAAGTACGTCACACGGTCCTAGGTTGAGCTTGCACAGCAATATATATATAATAAGCAAGGAAAATAGATAACTAAGCTGCATAGAGTGGCAAGGTACACTTGCCTGATGTTCGGATATCAACAACTGTCCCTGTATCAGTGGATCCGGTAGGTACTACTCCGAAAGCTGTAATAAATACCACCAACAGTCTCAAAAGATGTCAAATAACTGGAAATGCCTGTCCTTACGTCCAATTTGGACACAGGGGCAAAAAGGTCATTTTCGGGCCAAAGCGGGTTCCACCTGTGGGCCACTTTGTACCGAAAAGCGTGTCAGGGTCAAAGGTCTCCAAATTCTGCAAACTCAGTGTCTACAAGTCAGGAACGACGATACGAACCCAACGGAACTTCCAGAATTGGATTCCGATGAGCCGATCACAAAATCACCCGTCAAGTGGAGCTTGTGGGGCCCACGATACGCGATTTTGTCAACGTTCTCAGAATCGAACCAAACTTGGCTCACCGGACCAGCGTATTACTACGGATCCGATGGCGTAAGTTTCGTCTCGATCCGACGTGTGTACACGAAGTTACAGCGTGTTTCAGAATCGACGGATACGGGGTGTTGTCGGCGGATACGCGTTGATTCCGGGGTGCACGCACCTCCGAATCGACTTCTGCGAAATCCTACACGACCGTATCAACGTCACGCACAGTTTGGTAAAGACCGCGTGCGACCAAGTCGTCCCGATTGGCGGGGCGGACTCAGTTCCGAGGTGAAATAGGGCGTTGTTTTTTCTTGTTTTGGATCGCGGTGTACGACCACTACAAGACGCGATGCACCGAGCGAATTGCACGGGCACCGAGAGGGGTATACAGTCTACGCATAGCAATCGACGGAATCGAAATCGGAGTTACGATGAGGAAGAAATTGGTACCTGAACGGGGCTCCGTGGATTCTGTTTTCCAAGTGTCCGAGAGTCCAATCTGTGTCCTGGTCGTGTCCTCGCGCGCTGCTGCTCGCGTCTCGTGTCTGCGGAGACGCTGTGAGGCGGAGGAGTCACACTCGGGGTCGTTGTGCTCGCGGCGGAGGGGTGAGGCCGCGCTCGGGGTTGCTGTGCGACTCGGCGGCGGGGTGAAGCCGCGCTCGGGTCGCTGTGCTCGCGGCGGAGGTCGACGAGCGGTGGGGGTCTGCGGTGGTCGACGAGCGGGTGGGGGTCTGCGGTGGTCGACGAGCGGGTGGGGGTCTGAGGTTCAGCGGCGGATCGAAGGGTCGGGGCTTGCTGTGAAGCGGCGGCGGGGTTGGTCGGTACAGCGGCGGTTCGAAGAGGACACGCGGCGCTGGAGGGATGGACACGGGTGCTGGGGTGAAACTAGGGTTTCGGTGGCGGCTGGGTAGTTGGAGAAGAGGGCAGCACGGATATCGAGGCAGCCTCTTTATAGCTGCTACAGGAACTCCGGCAGCTAGGGTTTTCCCCCTGCGGGTCGGGTTGGTTTGGTTCGGGCTCCGTTTGGTTCACAATCCAAATAGCTTTTGGTCCTCGATACGTTGCTCCGGTGTCCAATAAATTCACCGAAAAATGTCATGCGTCCGGTTCTCCATTATACACAATAAATTTTTACTTCCAGAATATTTTAACCCCATTAAGCCACACTTAAAATTATTTAACCCCCAAAACCTTAGTGACAGACATCCAGAAAAATACCTAAAATATACGGAAAATTATATTAATTTCACTTCGAAAATTTGGGGTGTTTACAATCTCCCCTCCTTAAAAGGATTGCGTCCTCGCAATCAAAGAATAAGCTACTAAAGAAAGAGTTATGGAAATACAAGGTGGCCTAGTTTACAACTGCCTCCTCGAACAAATGGGGGTATCGCTGGCGCATACTATCTTCTCGTTCCCAATTCGATTCGCCTGGTGAATGATACTTCCAAGCTACTCGAACCAGTCTGATCGTCTGTCCCCGCAATGTCTTCTCACTGACGTCGAGGATGCCAACTGGTTGTTCCTCATATCTCAAACTTGGCCCTACTGCGATCTCTGAATGATCGACTACGTGACTTGGGTCGGTCACGTACCTTCGCAGCTGCGAGACGTGGAATACGTCATGCACTCCCTCTAAGGATGGAGGTAATGCAAGCCGATAAGCCACCTCACCAACGCGCTCGAGGATGTCAAATGGCCCAATATACCTTGGGCTCAGCTTGCCTCTGCTCCCGAATCTGATAGTACCCCGAGTGGGCGAAATCCTCAAGAACACGTGATCTCCTTCCTTGAACTCTAGGGGACGCCGGTGTGTATCAGCCCAATGCTTCTGTCTGTCCTGAGCTGCTCTTAGATGATTCTGTATCTGCTTTACCTTCTCCACTGTCTGCGTTACCAATTCTGGACCCAGTATTTGACGTTCACCAACGTCACTCCAACACACAGGTGATCTGCACTTCCGTCCGTATAAAGCTTCAAATGGCGCCATCTGAATGCTGGCCTGATAACTGTTATTGTAGGAGAACTCTACTAAGTGCAAATGATCTTCCCAAGATCCTCCGAAATCTAGCATACATGATCGCAACATATCCTCCAAGATCTGAATGGTGCGCTCCGATTGTCCATCTGTCTGCGGGTGGTATGCCGTGCTGAATTTGAGTCTGGTGCCTAGACTCTCTTGCATGCTTTTCCAGAAATGAGATGTAAATCTTGAATCTCGATCCGATACAATACTAACAGGTACTCCATGTAATTTGACGATTTGTCGCATATACATGTCAGCTAGTACCTCTGTGGACTGTCCAACTCTAAATGGCAAGAAGTATGCCGATTTAGTGAGTCGATCCACTATCACCCATACTGCGTCTCTTCCGCTGGGGCTTCTCGGAAATCCTGTGACAAAATCCATCGTGATGTGCTCCCACTTCCATTCCGGTATCGGAAGCGGCTGTAACATACCTGCAGTTCTCTGATGTTCGGCCTTCACTTGCTGACATACTAAGCATTTGGCCACAAATCTTGCGATCTCTCTCTTCATTCCATGCCACCAGTAATACTGTCTCAAGTCCCGATACATCTTGGTTCCTCCTGGGTGAACAGAGTACATAGAGCTATGCGCTTCAGTCATTAACTCCTGTCTCAATTCTCCATTTGGGACATACAGGCGATTTCCAAACCTCAATGTCCCGTCTTCGTGGATGCGTAGTCCTGTCTGCATACCTGCTTCTGTCCTTTCTTTGAGTCTTCGGAATCTAGCATCGGTGGGCAATGCTTCTTTAATCTTCTCCACGAGTGATGACTGAATCTCAAGGTTAGCCATCAATCTATTCTGTCCCGGTACGATAACCTCTATCTGTAGCTCCTGTAAATCTCTCAATAACTCGGGCTGCATCGTCAAGAAATACGCCGTAGGCTTCCTGCTGAGTGCATCTGCAACCACATTCACCTTTCCCGGGTGATACTGCAGATCTATGTCAAAATCTACCATCAGTTCCAGCCAGCGTCTCTGTCTCATGTTAAGCTCCTTCTGAGTATACACATACTTTAGACTCTTGTGATCAGTAAAGATTTCTACCCTCTCTCCATAGAGATAGTGTCTCCATATCTTCAATGCAAATATCACTGCTGCTAGCTCCAGATCATGTGTCGGGTAGTTCTTCTCGTGGTCCTTCAACTGTCTTGACGCATAAGCAATAACTTTCCCATGTTGCATCAAAACATATCCTAATCCGCTGCCTGATGCATCACTGTAAACAACAAAACCTCCTGACCCTGAAGGAAGAGTCAAGACAGGTGCTGTTGTTAATCTTCTCTTCAGTTCTTCAAAAGCCTTCTGGCAGTCTTCTGTCCATACAAACTCCTGATCCTTTCGTGTCAGCTTCGTCATTGGTTCTGCAATCCTCGAGAAATTCTCTACAAACCTTCGGTAATATCCCGCGAGTCCGAGAAAACTTCTCACCTCTGCGACTGATGTGGGTGTAAGCCATGTCTCAATTGCTGCAACCTTCTCTGGATCCACTGAAAGTCCTTCTCCTGATATGATGTGTCCCAAGAAAGGCACTTTGTTCATACAGAACTCACACTTACTGAGTTTGGCATATAACTTCTCCTGCCTCAAGGTCTCTAACACGATTCTAAGATGCTCCTCGTGCTCTTCAGGGCTCTTGGAATATATGAGAATGTCATCAATGAACACCACTACGAATTTATCCAAGAACTGATGAAAGACCCTGTTCATTAAGCTCATAAACACTGCTGGCACGTTGGTTAAACCAAACGGCATCACCAAGAACTCGTAATGCCCATACTTCGTCCTGAAAGCTGTCTTCGGGATGTCTTCCTTCCTCACCTTGATCTGATGATAGACGGATCTAAGGTCAATCTTCGAGAATACCCTTGTACCACTCAATTGATCGAATAGATCATCAATGCGTGGTAAGGGATACATGTTCTTGATGGTGACAGCATTTAGTGCCCGATAATCAATACACAACCGTACTGTTCCATCCTTCTTTGGCACAAATAAGATGGGTGCTCCCCAAGGTGAAATACTGGGCCGAATGAAACCCTTCTCCAAAAGATCATCAACCTGTTCCTTCAACTCCACTAACTCCTTAGGTGCTAGCCGATAAACCGATGAAGTGATTGGCTCTGCTCCTGGAGTTAAGTCTATTGTGAATTCTATTTCCCGATCAGGCGGTAAACCTGGAAGGTCATCAGGAAATACATCCACAAAACCTGATATGACTCTTGGGTAACCTGTCTCCTCTTCTACAGATAATACCCTAAGAGTAGGCTGAACTCCTTGCTCTACTGCTCCTCGGAGAAACTCATATTCTGGATGGCCAGGCGGTCTAAATATAACCTTCCCAAGCCGACAATCAAGAGTCGCATGGTACTGACTCAACCAGTCCATACCAAGTACAACGTCATAGTCAGGCATAGAAAAGATTAAAAATTGAGCTCGCATCTCTCGGCCACAAACTACTACAGAACATGATCTACAGACGTCACTAACCGGAATAATACCGCCTCCCGTAAGAATTCTCTTCATCTTCGGAAGGGGTGCGGTAGCTACTCTATGGGTGGCTACAAAGCTAGCTGCTATAAATGAATGCGATGCTCCAGAATCAAATAAAACTACAGCTGGTAATGAAGCTACTAAAATAGTACCTGCGATGACCTCGCCTGCTGTAGCCTCCTCCTCAACAGCTAATGGGAATGCCTGTCCCCGTCCCTGAGCTGGACCTCTCTGCTGCTGCTGCTGCTGATGAAATAGGGCTGCCTGTGGTGCCAGGGGTGGTCTCTACTGGTTCCCTCCGGGGGCTGGTGGTCTGACCCCACCAACTCCTGTCTGTTGGGCTCCTGCTGCTGGATAAGCTGGTCGTGGTGCAGGCAATGCTAGTCTTGGTGCTCCGTCTCGGCGTTCGGAACAGTCCCTGGAAAAGTGCTGGCTGGATCCGCAGCTCAAACATAGTCCCAACTTACGCCTGCATTCCTTCTCAATGTGTCCTACCTTGCCGCAGTGGTGACAAGTAGGAAGAGGTCTGTCTCTCTGTGCTGCTCTATCTGGCATACCCCTTTGGGCTCGCTTTGCGGAATCCCCATGTGCTGGCCTGGATGGTGCTGATGTGATAGGCCTCTTCAGATTAGATTCCCTCCTGGTGACGCGCTCCAAGCGTCGGGCTGCTGCAAGGACATCGGTATAAGAGGTAGGTGCTACCGTTCCAATCACTCTCTGAAGCTCGAACTTCAAGCCGTCAAAGAACTTCTCTGCTTTTTCTTCCTCCGTTGAAATCAGTGTTGGGGCAACTCGGCTCAGGCGAATAAATTCTGCATTGTATTCCTCCACTGACATGCTGCCTTGGATAAGGCGGTTGAACCTGTCTCTGAGCTCTGACCGTGCGACTGCCGGGATGTACATCTCTTGGAAGAGTCTAGAGAACTCTTCCCATGTGACTCTGTCCTGTCCAAGTCTCCTCTCTTCTGCTAGCCACCAGTGATGTGCATTATCAGTTAACTGCATTCTAACTGCAGTCATCCACTTCTCTCTCGGAAGTTCAACGGCTTCCAACTGATGCTGAATGTTGGTGAGCCACTCATGAACTTCCGTTGGCCCTTCCTTACCAGAAAATGTGCGAGGTTTGAGGTGACGGAAATCAGTGATAGATCCTGTCGCTATTCGCCTCGTTGGGGGATTTGCCTGCTCCAATGCGGATACCAGGCTGGTCCTTAGATACTCGGCCTCCTGCCGATGGGCCTCCTGCTGAATCTGTTGCTGTGCTTGCATCATAGCATACATCATCTGGAACATTTGTTGCCCGTCCATGGCTGGTCCTGGCGGGAATACTGGCATCTGGGGAGTGAACTGTGGTGGAGGTGGGATGTCATCTCTCCGGAACCTTGGATTAGGCTGACCGGTTTGATCACTCTGCGATGCTTGTCCTCCATCCCCTGGTGTCACTCCGTCTCCATAAGTAACCACAGCGTCGTGTGGCGTATCCAAAGGAATATCCTCTCTGTTCCCGGAATCCATTGCTCTGCAATCAAAATATAAACTGTAAGAACGCTCAGAGGAATCAATACAGGATGCAGTTCAAGTAACAAATTTCGAGTTCGATATAGAGTTCAACAATGGTTAAATAATGGATAAGAACCTAGAACTTATCCTATCCTTAGGGCAGGCTGGTTTGGTCCCTAAGTTGAAACCGAACAATTTAGTCGTAGACCTGCATGGGCCACCACAAAAAAACCATGTCACGCCCCAGTCCCAAAATACCGTGGGACCAGACGCGTGATAATGGCCAGCAGTACGCACCGATGGACCAACTCAATATAATGGATCCATCAGGGCATACTTAAGCTGTAAAACAAGTCTACGACAATCATGGTACAACTAATCTCATCCACACAAGACATAAACATGATCCACAGAATAAATAAGGAATGTAAATCATCATCCAGTCTCACATAGTACTTCGGGGAACAACCCGATAAATATCTAGTACAATGGTTCATCTGACCAGAATATCAAAGACTGAAATAAATAATAAAAGCTGAGCATAAACAAGGATGCTCAGGAAAAGTCTTCAGCTAAGACCTCGGATGGTGGTACAACTCCTGGATCAGCTCCTGCTCCGGTCCCGTAAACCTCGGGATAAACCTCGTCTGCAAAATCTGGGGACAAAAATCCGGATCCAGGTCCTCAGGGGACATAGCAAGGTACAAGAAAGCTCATGCCAATAAATACAGATAAGCAGTGCAGCAATATATAACTAAATGAAACAAAGGGGTAAATATGTAACCATCTAAGTGTAAATGCAAGTGAGAGCATCACTAGTCTCAGGCTGAGCCACTACAAGCTCTGTGTCGGGGAGCCGGTAGCGGTAATAACCGGTAGTGGGTCTAGCTCTGCTACGAGAGTCTACGACCTCTCAATAATAGAAGATATATATATGTAAACAGCCTGTAGCCTGTGTGTCTCTCCCCACCCAATGTAACCACGCATATTATGACCATAACGTCTCATGCCCATGTCAAGCGTGATCATAGCTAAATGCAACCAGTCATACAGTATCTAAGAATATAATGTCCATGTCCTATATCCTATACAGAATCACCACAAATATCTCGAGAAAATCCTGTCTCATAAATAGTGTCCAGTGTCCTGGGTCATAGAGTACTTGATAAGACAAGTACGAGAATAAAGTGTCACGGATGTCCATCTCTAGATGACCGTACCCAACACTGCGTACAGTGTCGGCACCCGACTGATAATCGGACACTAAGTACGTCACACGGTCCTAGGTTGAGCTTGCACAGCAATATATATATAATAAGCAAGGAAAATAGATAACTAAGCTGCATAGAGTGGCAAGATACACTTGCCTGATGTTCGGATATCAACAACTGTCCCTGTATCAGTGGATCCGGTAGGTACTACTCCGAAAGCTGTAATAAATACCACCAACAGTCTCAGAAGATGTCAAATAACTGGAAATGCCTGTCCTTACGTCCAATTTGGACACAGGGGCAAAAAGGTCATTTTCGGGCCAAAGCGGGTTCCACCTGTGGGCCACTTTGTACCGAAAAGCGTGTCAGGGTCAAAGGTCTCCAAATTCTGCAAACTCAATGTCTACAAGTCAGGAACGACGATACGAACCCAACGGAACTTCCAGAATTGGATTTCGATGAGCCGATCACAAAATCGCCAGTCAAGTGGAGCTTGTGGGGCCCACGATACGCGATTTTGTCAACGTTCTCAGAATCGAACCAAACTTGGCTCACCGGACCAGCGTATTACTACGGATCCGATGGCGCAAGTTTCGTCTCGATCCGACGTGTGTACACGAAGTTACAGCGTGTTTCAGAATCGACGGATACGGGGTGTTGTCGGCGGATACGCGTTGATTCCGGGGTGCACGCACCTCCGAATCGACTTCTGCGAAATCCTACACGACCGTATCAACGTCACGCACAGTTTGGAAAAGACCGCGTGCGACCAAGTCGTCCCGATTGGCGGGGCGGACTCAGTTCCGAGGTGAAACAGGGCGTTGTTTTTTCCTGTTTTGGATCGCGGTGTACGACCACTACAAGACGCGATGCACCGAGCGAATTGCACGGGCACCGAGAGGGGTATACAGTCTACGCATAGCAATCGACGGAATCGAAATCGGAGTTGCGATGAGGAAGAAATTGGTACCTGAACGGGGCTCCGTGGATTCTGTTTTCCAAGTGTCCGAGAGTCCAATCTGTGTCCTGGTCGTGTCCTCGCGCGCTGCTGCTCGCGTCTCGTGTCTGTGGAGACGCTGTGAGGCAGAGGAGTCGCACTCGGGGTCGCTGTGCTCGTGACGGAGGGGTGAGGCCGCGCTCGGGGTTGCTGTGCGACTCGGCGGCGGGGTGAAGCCGCGCTCGGGTCGCTGTGCTCGCGGCGGAGGTCGACGAGCGGTGGGGGTCTGCGGTGGTCGACGAGCGGGTGGGGGTCTGCGGTGGTCGACGAGCGGGTGGGGGTCTGAGGTTCAGCGGCGGATCGAAGGGTCGGGGCTTGTTGTGAAGCGGCGGCGGGGTTGGTCGGTACAGCGGCGGTTCGAAGAGGACACGCGGCGCTGGAGGGATGGACACGGGTGCTGGGGTGAAACTAGGGTTTCGGTGGCGGCTGGGTAGTTGGAGAAGAGGGCAGCACGGATGTCGAGGCAGCCTCTTTATAGCTGCTACAGGAACTCCGGCAGCTAGGGTTTTCCCCCTGCGGGTCGGGTTGGTTTGGTTCGGGCTCCGTTTGGTTCACAATCCAAATAGCTTTTGGTCCTCGATACGTTGCTCCGGTGTCCAATAAATTCACCGAAAAATGCCATGCGTCCGGTTCTCTATTATACACAATAAATTTTTACTTCCAGAATATTTTAACCCCATTAAGCCATACTTAAAATTATTTAACCCCCAAAACCTTAGTGACAGACATCCAGAAAAATACCTAAAATATACGGAAAATTATATTAATTTCACTTCGAAAATTTGGGGTGTTTAGAGAACCCGCTGTACTCACCTCGACTCAGAGCCGAAGCTACGAACATGCTGTCAACCGAACACCCGCGACGACCTCGACACACGACTCGTCCACGAACCCAGGTTCGAATTCCCTCTCGCGTACGTGTATACGTACACGCACACGCGTATTCTCCCTTGTATGCATATGTACAATTAGCTATGATAAAATATACGTATCGTATGATGGTAGATTGGTGTATTTGTATGTACATATTATATATCTATATGTATATAAACCTAATTGGTATATGTACTAGTATATGACATAAATATATGGTATATCGCAATTAGTATAATACATCTATATATGTATTATAAACATCTCCCTAGTATATGTTAATATATATAAGATATAAATTCTATTAAAGTATATGTATATACAAAAATCTAATATAATGGTAACTAATAGACATTTATGTATGTTAGATCATATTATAGATGACTTGAATGTAATCAGGGATATCCTGTAGTTACATCGACCTGACCCCGTAATATGGTAACAGCCTGCCAAATATACACTGACGTACTGGCGAGACCATACTATTGACTGTCGGTTATGCACAACAACGACAGACGTGACCCCTAGCGTAGCCTGTTGAGACCATTATGTTGATTGTGAGCTAGAGTATTGTCTGATGTAGTATTGCATTATATGATAGGTCTATAGGACTGTTGGATCATTCAGACGACACCTTGGAACCCGGACAGTGGTATTGCCAGCTAAGGACCACAGGCGAGTACATTCTCTGACAGTTTCCATTATATTGATTATCTCTATAATTCTTGTTGTATAGCGTACATGACTCTGACACTATCTTTTACACGAGTTAGCATCATTGTGACCGTCACGAGGAGTCGTGATTGGAATCCATCGTGCTAGCTGGGGATAAATGGGGAAGTATTAGTAGTTATGTGATCATACCCTTACATGCAGCATTAGCTCACCTACATCTCACGTCGGTGCAGCCTTACCCTTACATGCCTCATCGCTGTTACATTCCGGTTAGCCTGACCTGTTGGGGATGATCGCTAATCCATGTAATGAGTCATATAACCCAAGCCGATCACATGATATACTAATGTTTCACACACTTAGTTAGATGATTCTTGACATATATCTTGATAGACTGATCTTGTATTTCCACATGTTCTAGTTGGTATTCTTATATACACTTACATATCAGTTCTTGTACTTGCGTACACTTGTAGTTCTTTTCCTGGTCAGATGCATATTGATGATGATGTTCCAGTACCTTATTCCAGTATTTCTTTTTGCCAGTTATTTCATATCTGTCTTGTATTTCTTTACACTGTTTTATAGTTTTTGTCAATATATGTGGAACTGCTGTTAGAGGTGTATTTCGTTCCAATCCTGACTGGATATATTTTTCCAGAGAACCTTGAGGATTTCTGTACTACGCACTACGGACCAGGTATAGATGCAGACTATGTTCCAGAGATCCTGGAAGAGACTATGCTTCTAGATGAGACTTTGCCTACAGCTATTTAGATAGTATTTATTATGCTTGAGACTTATGGAGGTTATTTCAGTTTATGTTAGACTTATGTTAAGTTAATTGGAGACTTGTGTTGGACAGCTAGACTGTGAGTATCTTTATGTTTGAGACATGGTGTT
Source organism: Iris macrosiphon (assembly GCA_036927795.1). Classification (NCBI taxonomy): domain Eukaryota; kingdom Viridiplantae; phylum Streptophyta; class Magnoliopsida; order Asparagales; family Iridaceae; genus Iris; species Iris macrosiphon. The sequence goes on along the minus strand of JAYESA010000013.1, from coordinate 174,347,408 downwards.
TAACTATGTTATTCTTTCATCTTTATCGTGCCTTATAGTTGTTGTGATTGAGTTATATTGTGAGATCATGGAGATGTATATCATTGACAGGTGTTTAGTTAGTAGTGTTATTGTGACCAGACAGCGTTCTACCGCCGACACTGCGGCGTAGGCTGGACGTACCCACGCTCTCGTACCCCTATACTGGGTGCGGGTCGTGACAAAATTCAATCATATCATAATCTTCATAAAAATCAATGATTTAACAAAATTGTTAATTCTGCCCTATTAAATTCTTAACTCTTTATTTAAATTAATGCTTATCCTTGAAATTTAAGGCACATTGTCTCTCTTTGTCAAATCATAACCTCTTCATTAATCTTCACTATGCTCAAACCCCCAACAATCAAAGTCTATAAAAAATCTACCTACAGTCATACAACATACAATCTAGAGAAAACATGCATGGTTATGGTCTCTTTTGTCATAGTATTACAGTCTCTGTCAGAGTGTACTACTAACTACATTCTAGCACGAGGATCATTGATACAAGCTATGGTACTAGAAAATTAAGTAATCAACCAAATAGACAAAAGAAAAGAAGGAAAGAACAAAACATAGCCTTCTAACACAACCATAGGTTTAATGATGCATCCAAAGTTTGATACCTCTATCCCTTTAGGTACCACTATTTCTATTACTAGCACACCCACTGTGTCACGCCCCAGTCCCAAAATATTATGGAACCAGGCCACGTGGCATTGGCCAGCTAACACATCTCCTAGGATATCCCAATTTAATGGATCCTGGCGAAGCGTGCTACGCTGTCCTAAATCTAACAAGTCTAATATCAACAACAGTCAATGTCTAATCTCATCCACAAACAACAAGTAAAACACTGAATGAAAGACTGGAATATAAGGACATAGTCGAATGACATAATACAACTGAAATATGTCTGGTGGGAACAAACCCACTACAAAATGTGCTGATAGTCTGAAAATAAAGTACTGATAAGGAGAGTGACTGGAACAACGGCTAAGCTAGGTAAGGAGCTCCAGTCATAGGCAGAAGGCCTACCAATCTGATCAGGGGTACTCTGATGGAAGTACCTTCAGCTCCTCGTCAAGAGCAAACCTCGCCTCCACACCTGGCCCGTAAACTGTGGGATAAAAGGCCTCGTCCAGATCTAGAAGATAACTAGGTCCTCAGAGGGACGTAACAAGATACAATATGCATGCCAAATATAGTACTGAATAAAAGTAAAGAGGGGTATGCTAACCATCTAAGTGAATGCAATATAAGGACAACCTAGGAACGTATAAGTAGGTGTAGGCATAACGGCCAACGTCCTCTAGAGTGTGGTATCTGCAACGTCCATTATTCTGAAGAATGAGGTATCTGTATATAAGTATAACGTCCACACTCTAAGGGCGTGGTGTCTGCAAGGTATACACGTCCGTAACACTCCGTAGAGCGCGGTGTCTGAATATAGGGAGTCACCGGGTCTGTGGTCCCTCTGGATACCACGGAGTCCGGTGGGGGTATCTTATACGTTTATCAGTTGTCCTTCCCGCCCAATGTAGATACGCAAGTCAAATATACGACATGAGTGTACCGTATCTAGATGCCAAGTCTCAACTAACTATGTTACTCTAGAATACATGCTAGTCCGTGATGTACGTCATACGTACCGAAAGCGAATCGGGTACGCGGACCCGTATCCTAATATGAAGGTACCATCGTGGTACGTGTATAGTACCATGGTCTAGGAGGATATCAGAATATCCTCGCAGTAGTGGGTGAGTCAACTAGCAACTAGGTCAAGTACACTACTCATCGATGCAATGTCGACTGCACCCGAGTCAATCTCGGATGCGCACAGTTCATGTATATTTGAAATATTTAACATTTAAATTTAAAGCAGTAATCCAGCAAGGTATACTTGCCTGCCCCGGGTAGCTGCGAAATCCAAAGTCCTGCTCCTGATGCCTCGGCAGTAGTATCCAGAAATCCTATATAGTCTGCAGTAACCAAATTAGTCGCTATAATAGCACGACTAAGACGCACTGCCTGTATCTACAGTTGACATAGGGTCGGGACTGTATATACATATAGTTATTATAAGTATATACATACACACTTAATCATATTTAATTATATTAAATAAAATATTATATTTGTTTAATAGTACAAAAATAGTACTTATGCATTAATTAGTATATACTAATAATACACCTATTAAATATCTGTACATAATTGGGTAATATCATAAAATCATATATATATACATATATATATTTAGAAATAATTTTGTACAAGTACAAAGATACACATACATATTTTAAATATAATAACATATTTAAAATACACAATACCATATATATAACTTAATTTAATACATAGACATATATTTACATATATTTATATAAGCATATATATATATATAAGTACATATATACAACAGGTAAATATATAGTATACATATGTATCTATATGTATAATATACAAAATAGTAGTGAAAACATATATAATATATACTAACATATATTATTATAATACACAAGGTATAAATATTTATATTTTATATATTTATTTAATACTTTAACATACTAACCCCATATATATATATACATATATTCATATATTTAAATAATATGTATCAGTATTCAATACATATATATAATATATCAATAAATAATTTACTACATATAATATACTAAGAAACACCGTATATATATACAATATACATTCACCCAATAATTACATATATACATAAAATGTATATCCAAAATATATGCATACATATATTCATACATATATATTTTAATGCATATTTATACACATACATACATATAGGTTATATGATACATATACACATAAAATATATATATACACATATATGTTTATACCTTTATACACAATATATATAGACACATATCTACATTATTATATATAAATATACATTAAATACAGAATAATACCTATATTATATACTGAATACGTATAAAATACAGAAACTATTCTATTATGCATGTATACGAACTTGCAACATTAAATACTTATAAAATTAATGGTATTTATTCATAAAATCATATTCCTAACTGTAGCTCAGGTCGAGGGGGATCTGGTGGCTGGCCGTCGACGGCGGGTGTGGCCGGACGGAGCTCCGGCGAGGCTCGGGACGAGTCGGCAGCTGTAGCAGCGGTTTGGGGCTAACGGCGCTGCGGGGACGAGCGTGGCCGGCTGCAACGTCGTCTGGGGCTGAAACTCGGCGGGGACGGAAGTGGTCGGTCGGGGAAGAGGTCGGCCAAGTATGGCGGCCGGACGTGCTGCGGTGGCGGAGTGGTTGGAGCTCGGGTGGGTCGGCTGTCAGTGTGGGGAAGGGAGCAGCCGGGTCTGTGGAGGTCGGTGGTGGGCTGCTCCGGCATCGTGGTGGCTGGTGGCTCAGGTGGCAGGTGGGGGGAAGGTAGGCGAGGGTGGTCGGGTCGGTGTGGTGGCGGCCGGTGGCGGCGTTTGGCCGGAGTCGGGCTCGGGGAGGAGAGTTGGGGTCGGGCTGAAGGAAGGGTTCAGTTGGAGAAGTTAGGGTTTTAGGTATTTTTAGGTTTTTGATTTTCTTTTAAAGTATTGTAATGAAGGTATATGTAGGAGAGAGAGTGAGGGGGGGCTATCTTGGGGTTAGGGCCGGCTGTAGGAATTTGTTGGGGAGTTGGGGAAGCTTCTACATGATGAGGGGAGGGCTAGGATTTAGTTATTTAAAATGTAGGGCCATGATGTGCCCTACATAAAGTGATGTAGTATAAGGGAATGGGGGGAAATTAAATGCATATGATTGGTCATGACCATCTCTTTTCTCCATGATGGTTTGGGCCAATGAGAGGGGGACATCTCATTGCAATTTTATAATTAGGTCCCTGAACAATTTGGTATTTGCATAATTTATGGAGTTGGGGATTTAATGTAACCAAACACCATGTTTGGTGTTCCTCATTGGACTAGGGTGGTGTATGATGTTTTGTATGAGGCTTGTGGGTGAGGATGGGGGTTTGGGTTAGAGTTGGGTTTAATTTAATTGAGGTTAGGTAGCCACATAAATTAATTCGTAATTAATGTAACGGGTGTTTCTAATTTAATTTAAATAAAATCCGGGAGTCTAAATTTGGTTGGACAAGGGTCATTGGTGTAGTAGGCTCTGTGTACAATAATATCGTGATCTGGGTTGGTCATAACTGGTTGAGGTTGGGTCTAATTTCAATTAGAACGGAGAGCGAACGTAATTAAGAAATTTAATTAATTTGCGCATGGACGTTTGTAACGACTTTTGTGCGACTAAAATTTGGCACGAAAATCAATGTCCGGGGTTTATTCTAGGTTCAATATGATGGGTTTACAGGTCTAGGTCAAATATGTGGAATTTATTTTAGGGCAACAGCTAGGGTATTATTCCAAATAATCAAATCATTTCATAGGTATTTATAATACTATATATTAAATCATAATTAATTCAGGTTAACCCTAATCATGCTAATTAAATTAGTTAACCCTAATTTCTGGTCAAGGAGGTTTACAACATACCCTCCTTAGAGCATTTCGTCCTCGAAATTAAAACAAACATATAGAAAAACTGTTGAATGAAATTAACATTAAGACATACCTAGGCCTTCGAAGAGATAGGGAAAACGTTGCCGAATATCGTCCTCTCGTTCCCAGGTTGATTCACCTGGTGTATGATGCCTCCATGCGACACGAACTAGAGGGATAGTCTGGCCTCGCAGTACCTTCTCGCTTCGGTCTAGGATCTCTACCGGCTCCTCCTGGTATGATAAGCTTGGACCAACGGTGATCTCCGAGTGGTCAAGCACATGACTCGGATCCGGTATGTATCTCCTCAGCTGAGATACATGGAAGACATCGTGAACTCCTTCCAGTGTCTGCGGCAAGGCCAATTTGTAAGCAACTTCTCCGACGCGCTCTAGCACATCGAAGGGTCCGATGTACCTCGGACTCAGCTTCCCTCTGCCTCCAAATCTGATGGTTCCTCTGGTAGGTAAAATCTTCAAGAATACATGTTCTCCCACCTGGAACTCTACGGGTCATCGATGCGCATTAGCCCAATGCTTCTGCCTGTCCTGTGCTGCTCGTAGATGCCCCTGAATCTTCTTCACCTTCTCCACTGTATGGACGATCAACTCTGGCCCTAGAATCTGCCTCTCGCCTACATCGCTCCAACATACGAGGGAACGACATTTCCTACCATACAATGCCTCATAGGGAGCCATCTGAATGCTCGCCTGATAGCTATTGTTGTAGGAAAATTTGACCAAGTGTAAGTGGTCCTCCCATGAACCGCTGAAGTCAAGCATGCAATCCCTCAACATATCCTCCAGCGTCTGAATGGTGCGCTCAGATTGTCCATCGGTCTGCGGGTGGTACGAAGTACTGAACTTAAGGCAGGTACCAAGAATCTCTTGCATACTCCTCCAAAAGTATGATGTAAACCTCGTATCCCGGTCAGACACGATACTGACTGGCACTCCATGCAATCGTACAATCTTCCTCATGTACATGTCTGCCAAGACTTCCGTAGATTGCCCAACCCTGAAGGGTAAAAAGTGGGTAGACTTGGTGAGTCTATCTATGATTACCTATACGGCATTGCGGCCACTAGGACTCCTCGGGAAACCCGTGACGAAGTCCATGGTGATGTGCTCCCATTTCCACTCCGGTATCGGGAGCGGTTGAAGTAACCCGGCAGACCTCTGATGCTCAGCCTTGACTTGCTGACACACCAGACACTTAGCCACGAAGCGGGCTATCTCTCTCTTCATTCCGTGCCACCAGTAGTACTGCCTCAGGTCTCGGTACATCTTCGTGCCTCCTGGATGTATAGAATAGGTCGAACTGTAGGCCTCCGTCATCAGCTCCTGGCGTAGCTCTCCATTCGGAACATAGAGACGATCTCCACATCTCAAGGTCTCGTCTTCGTGTATACGCAGTCCCGTCTGTATTCCAGCCTCTGTCCTCTGTCGAAGCCTCTGGAATCTGGCGTCTGTCGGCAAAGCAGCCTTGATTCTCTCCACCAATGTCGATTGCACCTGGAAACTCGAAATCTGGCCGTCTACTCCGGGCATAATGACTTCGATACCCAACTGTTCTAGATCTCTCAACAGATGTTGTTGGGTAGTCAGGAAAAATGCTATGGGCTTCCTGCTTAAAGCATCGGCTACCACATTAGCCTTTCCCGGATGGTACTGCAGCTCAATCTCGAAGTCCGCCATCACTTCAAGCCAACGTCTCTGCCTCAGGTTCAGGTCCTTCTGTGTGTAGACGTATTTCAGGCTCTTGTGATCGGTGAATATCTCCACGCGCTCTCCGTACAGGTAGTGTCTCCAAAGCTTCAAGGCAAAGATCACTGCGGCAAGCTCCAAGTCGTGGGTGGGATAGTTCTTCTCATGGGTCCTTAGCTGCCTAGAGGCATAGGCCACAACCTTCCCATGCTGCATCAAGACGCATCCTAATCCTTTCCCAGACGCATTGCTATAGATCACGAATCCTCCGGGTCCAGAAGGTATGGTCAAGATGGGTGCTGTAGTCAGACGCTTTTTCACTTCATCGAACGCCGTCTGACACTCCTCTGTCCAGGTGAACTCCTGATCCTTGCGGGTCAAGCGGGTCATCGGCTCTGCGATCCTTGCGAAGTTCTCCACGAACCTCTGGTAATATCCGGAAAGTCCTAGGAAACTCCTCACCTCCGTGACGTTGGTAGGGGTCGGCCACGTCTCTACTGATGAAATCTTCGCGGGATCTACTGAGATGCCATCTCCCGAGATAACGTGTCCAAGGAATGCGACACGATCTAGAAGAAACTCGCACTTGCTCAGCTTGGCATAAAGCCTTTCTCGTCTCAGCGTCTCTAGCACTAGCCTTAAGTGCTCCCCATGCTCCTCGTGGCTCTGCGAATACACCAATATGTCATCGATAAAAACTACCACGAACTGGTCCAGATACTCATGGAAGACTCGGTTCATCAGGTTCATAAATACAGCAGGCGCATTTGTCAATCCAAAAGGCATCACTAGGAACTCGTAATGACCATAACGAGTCCTAAATGCTGTCTTTGGAATGTCCTCCCTTCGCACCTTCACCTGATGGTAGCCCGATCTTAAGTCGATCTTCGTGAACACCACTGCTCGTGTCAGTTGGTCGAATAGATCGTCGATTCGTGATAGAGGATACTTGTTCTTGATAGTCACAGCATTAAGGGCTCTGTAGTCAATGCACATCCGGAACGTCCCGTCCTTCTTCGGTACAAACAATACTGGTGCTCCCCAGGGTGATGCACTAGGATGAACGAATCCCTTGATCTGCAACTCCTCTAGCTGTAGCTTCAGCTCGTCAAGCTCCTTCTTCGCCAATCGATACATATTTGATGATACCGGTGCTGCTCCAGGTATTAGCTCAATGGTGAACTCTACCTCTCTATCAGGCGGTAGGCCTGGCAACTCCTCTGGGAAAACATCCTCGAACTCTGCAACGATTTCTGGGGGTGCCGTCTCCATCGCCATGTAAGCTCCAGCTGCGTGTCCTACTCCTCGCTCGATGGTGCCTCGTATGAATTCGAACTCCGGGTATCCTGGCAGTCTAAAAGTAACGCTACCCTTCCGGCAATCTAGCACGGCATTGTACTGGCTTAACCAGTCCATGCCCAGAACTACGTCGAAAGCTGGCATTGGGAGTACCAAAAATTGCGCTCTCATCTCTCTACCACAAACTACTACTGAGCACGTTCTAATGGTGCTGGTAACCGGTACGATGCCTCCTCCAGTAAGTATCTTCCAACTCTTAGGTAAGGGGGAGGTTGCTACTCTATGCATTGCTACGAAGCTACTAGATATAAATGACAGTGTAGCTCCAGAATCAAACAGTACAGTTTCAGGTAATGATGCAACTAGAATTGTACCTGCGATAGTCTCCCCTTCCGGTTTCTCCTCAATAGATGCTAAGGCAAAGGCTTGTCCGTGCCTCTGCCCTCCTGCCTGCTGGCGGGCCTGGTTGAAGTGTGCCTCCTGTGGAACCAAGGGTGGTCCTCTCTGCTGTCTTCCGGTAGCTGGTGGACGCTGTCCTCCTGCTGGGGGTGGTATCCTCAGTGGTGCTGCTGGTGGCCTCTGTCCAGTCTGGGGTGCTGCGTCTCTGCGCTGGGGGCAGTCTCTAGCAAGGTGCTGGCTGGCTCCACAGACCATGCAGAGCCCGAGCTTCTTCCTGCAGTCTCGGATGACGTGTCCCCTCTTGCCACAGAAGTGACAGGTCGAAAGCTCCTTCTGCTGGTACGGCGATGTCCTCTGCTGCACCTGCGCTCCTGGACGACGGATCGGTCCTCCTGCTCCTTGTTGGGTCCTGGCTGGAATGTTCACGCTGGAACGTCTCGCTCCTCCTCCTCCTGGATCCTCGCCTCTGATAGGACCTCTTCATAAGAGATCCTCGCCTGGGTGGTAGTGTACCTCTGCAGCTCGTTAGAGAGCCCATGATGGAATCTTCTGGCTTTCTCCAGGTCATTGGGGATCAGGGCTGTACCGAATCGGCTGAGTCTGCTGAACTCTCCGTCGTAGGCATCCACGGTCAGGTTCCCTTGCTCCAGGTGCAGGAACTGAGAGTACAGGGCGTTCCTCACTGTAGCTGGGAAATACTTCGTGTTGAAATGCTCTAGAAATTTCTTCCAAGTCTGCTTTCTGCCAATGTTGCGCTCCATAGAGTCCCACCAGTGATGGGCGTTGCCTGTGAGTTGGGCCCTTACCGCGGTCATCCAGAGATCGGGGTGTAGCTGCGAACCCTCTAGTAGCATCTCGGTGTTGGAGACCCAGTCTGCGATCTCCTCTGCCGTCTCCTTGCCCGAGAAGGTTCCCGGGCCCATCTGTCTGAAGCCTCGCACAGTGCCTGCTTGCTGGGCAGGTGCAGGGGCTGGTGCTGGTGCTGCTGCTTGGGCAAGTGCCCTCTCCAGTACTGCCATCAGGCCCTGTCTCAGGGTCTCCGTCTGCTGCCACTGGGCCTGCATCATCATCTAGAAGAACTGCATCATCTGTGGCTGTCCTTCCGCTGGTGGCATCTGAGGTAGGAACTGTGGAGGTGGTGGAAGAGGTACCTCCTGCTGTCTCATTTGTGTCTCCTCGGGTGCCGGCCTCTCGTACTGCGGCATCGGTGTCGCCCTCGAGGTCTGCCCCTCAAAGTACTGCCTCGTAATCGTTTGCGATGCCTGGCCCTCTGGCTGCTGCATCTCCTCGTCGGGAGAGACCTGATGCCAGTGCATCATCGGGGCCTGAGGGATCACCTCTGCCTCTGGCTGAGGCTGCTCGCTGGGTGGTCCCTGTGTCGTATCCTCCCTCAGTGCTGCAGGTGGTGCTATGGTACCGAGTATCTCACGTCGGCTCCAAAGGTTCATCTCGCTGTAAGAGATAGAACTTCATTAGAGAGAGTACGGAATAAATCAAACAGGATGCAAATATATTACAATTCGGAAGAGGTTCAAAGGCGTAATCAAGTGGATGAGACCTAGTAATTTCTATCCTACTACAGGCTCGCTGGGCACGTTTCCATACCACAAGCGATAGTTGTTTGGTGTTTCAGACCTGCATGGGCCACCACTAAAACTATGTCATGCCCCAGTCCTAAAATATTATAGAACCAGGCCACGTGGCATTGGCCAGCTGACACATCTCCGAGGATATCCCAATTTAATATATCCTGGCGAAGCGTGCTACGATGTCCTAAATCTAACAAGTCTAATATCAACAACAGTCAATGTCTAATCTCATCCACAAACAACAAGTAAAACACTGAATGAAAGACTGGAATATAAGGACATAGTCGAATGACATAATACAACTAAAATATGTCTGGTGGGAACAAACCCACTACAAAATATGCTGATAGTCTGAAAATAAAGTACTGATAAGGAGAGTGACTGGAACAACGGCTAAGCTAGGTAAGGAGCTCCAGTCATAGGCGGAAGGCCTACCAATCTGATCAGGGGTACTCTGATGGAAGTACCTCCAGCTCCTCGTTAAGAGCAAACCTCGCCTCCACACCTGGCCCATAAACTGTGGGATAAAAGGCCTCGTCCAGATCTGGAAGATAACCAGGTCCTCAGAGGGACGTAACAAGATACAATATGCATGCCAGATATAGTACTGAATAAAAGTAAAGAGGGGTGTGCTAACCATCTAAGTGAATGCAATATAAGGACAACCTAAGAACGTATAAGTAGGTGTAGGCATAACGGCCAACGTCCTCTAGAGTGTGGTATCTGCAACGTCCATCATTCTGAAGAATGAGGTATCTGTATATAAGTATAACGTCCACACTCTAAGGGCGTGGTGTCTGTAAGGTATACACGTCCGTAACACTCCGTAGAGCGCGGTGTCTGAATATAGGGAGTCACCGGGTCTGTGGTCCCTCTGGATACCACGGAGTCCGGTGGGGGTATCCCATACGTTTATCAGTTGTCCTTCCCGTCCAATGTAGATACGCAAGTCGAATATACGACATGAGTGTACCGTATCTAGATGCCAAGTCTCAACTAACTATGTTACTCTAGAATACATGCTAGTCCGTGATGTACGTCATACATACCGATAGTGAATCGGGTACGCGGACCCGTATCCCAATATGAAGGTACCATCGTGGTACGTGTATAGTGCCATGGTCTAGGAGGATATCAGAATATCCTCGCAGTAGTGGGTGAGTCAACTAGCAACTAGGTCAAGTACACTACTCATCGACGCAATGTCGACTGCACCCGAGTCAATCTCGGATGCGCACAGTTCATGTATATTTGAAATATTTAACATTTAAATTTAAAGCAGTAATCCAGCAAGGTATACTTGCCTGCCTCGGGTAGCTGCGAAATCCAAAGTCCTGCTCCTAATGCCTCGGCAGTAGTATCCAGAAATCCTATATAGGATGCAGTAACCAAATTAGTCGCTACAATAGCATGACTAAGACGCACTGCCTGTATCTACAGTTGACATAGGGTCGGGACTGTATATACATATAGTTATTATAAGTATATACATATACACTTAATCATATTTAATTATATTAAATAAAACATTATATTTGTTTAATAGTACGAAAATAGTACTTATGCATTAATTAGTATATACTAATAATACACCTATTAAATATCTGTACATAATTGGGTAATATCATAAAATCATATATATATATACATATATATATTTAGAAATAATTTTGTACAAGTACACAGATACACATACATATTTTAAATATAATAACATATTTAAAATACACAATACCATATATATAACTTAATTTAATACATAGACATATATTTACATATATTTATATAAGCATATATATATAAGTACATATATACAACAGGTAAATATATAGTATACATATGTATCTATATGTATAATATACAAAATAGTAGTGAAAACATATATAATATATACTAACATATATTATTATAATACACAAGGTATAAATATTTATATATTTATATATTTATTTAATACTTTAACATACTAACCCCATATATATATATATATATACATATATTCATATATTTAAATAATATGTATCAGTATTCAATACATATATATAATATATCAATAAATAATTTACTACATATAATATACTAAGATACACCATATATATATACAATATACATTCACCCAATAATTACATATATACATAAAATGTATATCCAAAATATATGCATACATATATTCATACATATATATTTTAATGCATATTTATACACATACATACATATAGATTATATGATACATATACACATAAAATATATATATACACACATATGTTTATACCTTTATACAAAATATATATAGACACATATACTATATACATTATTATATATAAATATACATTAAATACAGAATAATACCTATATTATATACTGAATACGTATAAAATACAGAAACTATTCTATTATGCATGTATACGAACTTGCAACATTAAATACTTATACAATTAAGGGTATTTATTCATAAAATCATATACCTAACTGTAGCTCAGGTCGAGGGGGATCTGGTAGCTTGCTGTCAACGGCGGGTGTGGCCGGACGGAGCTCCGGCGAGGCTCGGGACGAGTCGGCAGCTGTAGCAGCGGTTTGGGGCTAACGGCGCTGCGGGGACGAGCGTGGCCGGCTGCAACGTCATCTGGGGCTGAAACTCGACGGGGACGGAGGTGGTCGGTCGAGGAAGAGGTCGGCCAAGTATGGCGGCCGGACGTGCTGCGGTGGTGGAGTGGTTGGAGCTCGGGTGGGTCGGCTGTCAGTGTGGGGAAGGGAGCAGCCGGGTCTGTGGAGGTCGGTGGTGGGCTGCTCCGGCATCGTGGTGGCTGGTGGCTCAGGTGGCAGGTGGGGGGAAGGTAGGCGAGGGTGGTCGGGTCTGTGTGGTGGCGGCCGGTGGTGGCGTTTGGCCGAAGTCGGGCTCGGGGAGGAGAGTTGGGGTCGGGCTGAAGGAAGGGTTCAGTTGGAGTTAGGGTTTTAGGTATTTTTAGGTTTTTGATTTTCTTTTAAAGTGTTGTAATGAAGGTATATGTAGGAGAGAGAGTGAGGGGGGGCTGTCTTGGGGTTAGGGCCGGCTGTAGGAATTTGTTGGGGAGTTGGGGAAGCTTCTACATGATGAGGGGAGGGCTAGGATTTAGTTATTTAAAATGTAGGGCCATGATGTGCCCTACATAAAGTGATGTAGTACAAGGGAATGGGGGAGAAATTAAATGCATATGATTGGTCATGACCATCTCTTTTCTCCATGATGGTTTGGTCCAATGAGAGGGGGACACCTCATTATAATTTTGTAATTAGGTCCCTGAACAATTTGGTATTTGCACAATTTGTGGAGTTAGGGATTTAATGTAACCAAACACCATGTTTGGTGTTCCTCATTGGACTAGGGTGGTGTATGGTGTTTTGTATGAGGCTTGTGGGTGAGGATGGGGGTTTGGGTTAGAGTTGGGTCTAATTTAATTGAGGTTAGGTAGCCACATTAATTAATTCGTAATTAATGTAACGGGTGTTTCTAATTTAATTTAAATAAAATTCGGGAGTCTAAATTTGGTTGGACAAGGGTCATTGGTGTAGTAGGCTCTCTGTACAATAATATCGTGATCTGGGTTGGTCAGAACTGGTTGAGGTTGGGTCTAATTTTAATTGGAACGGACAACGAACGTAATTAAGAAATTTAATTAATTTGCGCACGGACGTTTGTAACGACTTTTGTGCGACTAAAATTTGGCACGAAAATTAATGTCCGGGGTTTGTTCTAGGTTCAATATGATGGGTTTACAGGTCTAGGTCAAATATGTGGAATTTGTTTTAGGGCAACAGCTAGGGTATTATTCCAAATAATTAAATCATTTCACAGGTATTTATAATACTATATATTAAATCATAATTAATTCAGGTTAACCCTAATCATGCTAATTAAATTAGTTAACCCTAATTTCTGGTCAAGGGGGTTTACACACTGCTAGCGCTCTTACCTACTACAATTATTTGTACTAGTTGTTCTTATCACTCAAGTGTACACCAAGTGCAACACAATGCACTAAGTATTTCTCTCTCTAATACAACTCTAGATGGACACCCAAGTCTGTTTATAGTGCCATCTCAAGCATGCTCAAGCCAACAGAACCTTATACATGCACTTCATCCACTCACATACTAATATACATTTCTTACCCACCATAAAGTTTTATCCTCAAAATAAAATCCTCAAAATTTAACTTCTCGAACAATTTAAAATAAAATGTATATACTTTCCTCAAAAGTCAAATATTCAAATATTGAAATAAAATTTTAATCACTTCCAAAATCTTTATAGCTTTGACTATTTTATTGTTGAATTTGAATCCTCAAAAATTTTAATAACATAAATATCAACTCCTCAAAATTCTTAATTTATTTCCAATCTTCAATTATAAATTTAAATCCACATCTATCTAAGCATACATATAAATACTTACAGTCTCTAACACACAAGATACACACAATACACCAATTATCTACAACTCTCAACTGTGTACTGAAATTTGCACTGTCTGAATTACTTGCACTATTACTTCCAATAATGTTTTATCCATATTAACTGATACACCAATTTAATTATCATCACACAAAGTACTTACTATTATTAGCACCTTTCTCAACTAATCCTCGATATAGAAATATTAGTACTCTTGGTATGGTAACACTAGCTTCATCATTAGATTACCTCATCACACTTATTAGAACTCACGATCACTTGCACTTTTATAATACACATATTTCACTTCACTCTAAAAGGCAAGCATATGGTTTCTTATCTCGATTGATGTATACGTATTTTCTCTTAAATCTTTTACAGACTGATACACTAATCAGTTATACACTATATATCTTCCATAACCAATCTTGATATTTTTTACCCCATGGCACACTCATTAATACCCTTTATGCATATACATTTCTTTACTCTTGACACACCCAAGTAATCAATCAAATTGAATACCATGCTCCATTAATTTTTAATACAATTCCTCGATACTTAATTGTTTACATAGATCACCCAACTAGAATTTATGACTATCTAGGACTGGTATGCTGACTCTGATACTAACTCTTGGAACCATCACTGATATTATTTTCTTCTCCTTCTACATATAGTACCAATACTAACTATAATGACACCTATCATAGAACTATTGCTACAAGGTACTACGCTACGGGTTAACTCTAGATTGATGCCTACTACTCATATGTCCAACCAAGAAACACTTACAAACTCACAAGTCACACTCAGTCAATACTGATATAAGACACAGACCAAATTATAAATCACCAATTATTATACTAACAAGGAATCCCCAAGAAAAGAAGCTCAAAAGGAACTGGGTTAAGGACTGAAGGTATCGCTACTGCTAGCAACAAAAAGAAGCGATAGAAAAAATTCCTGTAATAACAGAAGTAGATAAATTTTGAGATGATACTTTAAGAACCAATTTAAGATACAACCTGATAATCATACACGTCTGTCCGAAATTATGACACTCAGAATCCTCGCCACGCCAGTAAGCATAGCTGCGATAAACGGCAGATTCCGTAACTAAGGTATGCAACTATATAATCATGTCATTTAGGATCCTCGCCACGCCAACCGGTATGGCTGCAAGAAACTCTAAATTTCATAACTAAAGTATGTACATCCAAGTCAGGTTCCTACGTTCTCGTCACGACAGCTAACGTGGCTGCGATAAACTCTAGGTTCCATAACTAAAGTAGATGTTTTACCTTTCTCACTGTCCTCATCAATCATATGTCATCAGATGATACCATAAATTTTAGTCCGAAAAATTTATCCCGATATGAAATCAAACTCAGCAATGACACCAAGAATTTAAATTAACAACTGGTCAGCAAGAATCAATAACAACGAGTGAGGACGGACGGAACAAGGGTGGAGATTTAAATTAGAAATTTTATTGAGATTCTCAAGGGTCGTCCCAGGAATCTCTCAAGAAAATTTGTGATTGAGTATCCTCTCTCATCCTAGTATCCTATGTCCTATATCCTATCGCAGGCATACAGTAGTACAACTAAGATGCCGCACTACTACGATATCGCACAACTTGTGAAGTCTGACCTGCATGGACCACCACTAAAAAATATCTCACGACCCGCACCCGGTATAGGGGGCACGAGAGCGTGGGTACATCCAGCCTACGCCGCAGCATCGGTGGTAGAACGCTGTCTAGGTCACAATACTAGCTAATCACTCTCACATGAGTATCCAACTCCATAAGGAGATGCAGATATCACAAATAATATGGAATACTCAATCACAGAGACTAAAGCACGATGAGATGTCTAAGAAAATACATATAATATATGACAAATCTAAACAACAATAAATAGTCTAACCTGCAATCAATAATATTCAGTCTCCAAGTATGCTGGAAACAAGTCCTCTATGTCACAGTCTAGAAAAAATATCCAGTCAGGATTGGAGCAAAGTACATCTCAAACAGCAGTTCTACATCAATAAAATAAACTATGTAGCACTAAATAGATAAAAATATACAAGATGCATATACATGTACGAGAGATACACAATAAAGGAAATACTGCAAATACTGCAAATAAATACGAAAAGGAACAATATGTCAATGAACAAGAATACTATAACTAAGTATGTGAGTACTAGCTTTAACATATGATAGGCTTGGAAACTTGTACACGAGTATGGGCCTGGCTAGTCATACGTACAGTGTATGACGAACACTAACATGAGAACAATACTTGTACATGAAGGGTATGATCACATATCTACACTAAAATACTCTCCACCCCTAACTGGTATAGTAGATCCAACCATGGTACGCTATGGCACGGGATTCCCCAAGAAGATAGCGACTCTTCTCGAGAATTTGTGTCTATACATGTACAAGATAAACAATAAAACAAGACTTGTACAAGATACACCATGAACAAGGAATAACATCTCATGACGAGATCCGGATATACCAATCCGTGTAACCATCGTGTCAAGAAATATGGACATTTATACTAGATACAATGAACATAGAGGATATCATAAATAAAAAACTATCAAAGAATATACTCGCCTGGGGGTCCTGCTGCTGGTAATATTAATGTCCGATATACGAGGTATTGTCTGAATAATACAACAGTCCTATAGACATTATTAAATAATACAATATTGCATCAGACATTACACTAACACACAATCATAAATACACTAAACTCAGGGCTACGCTAGGTATGACACTAGTCAACTATGGTCAAGTGTGCGTCTAATTGCACGGATATCGCGTCTGTAATTGCTGTGCATAACAGATAGTCAATGATACGGTCTTGCCAGTACGTCGGTGTACATATGGCAGTCTGCTAACATGTTACATGGTCACGGTCAATGTAACTACGGGGTATCCGTAGTTACACTCGGGTCATCTAGTACATAGACATATAATACATATACACCAAATTAAATACATATACAATACATATACTTATGTATATATATATACTAATTGAGTTCATACTCTATATATATATATATATATATATATATATATATATATATATATATATATATATATATATACCAATTATATACCAAATATACGATATACGTATATTAACCTATACTGAAAACTAATACATACACTAAGTGCCTACAACCATGTACCAGCATACAATACGTGTATACTATCATAGCTAAATATACACATGCATACAATGAAGAATATGCGTATGCACGTACATATACGTGTACGCAAGGGGAAGAAAACCCGAACCTGTGTACGTGCACGACGACGACGGTGATGATGATGAAGGTGATGATGAGGGATGATAGTTAAGGTGATGGTGATGGTGAGATAAAGTTTATGATGAAGGTGTTGGTGATGATAATGGTGAAGGCGAGGCTGCCGGAGGAGCTCAGACAGGAGGAGAACGAGATGAGCAGCGGGTGGTGTCAGGATGGAGATCGACGAGGGGAAGGAGGTGAACGACGGTGCTGATCGGTTAAGTGCTCGGCGGCTGCTCGAGGAGGCTGAGGGAAATCGGGTTGAAGCTCCGGCCGGATCTGAGGAAAAGTCCGACGAGTCTGGAGGAAGGGGTGGCAAACTCGGGTTGCTCCGGCGTTGGGTACAGCGGGTTCGAGGAGAGGCGGGGAGCTTCGGGCGGAGGACGAGGCGGGTGAGGGAGATTGAGGCGTGCTCAGGGAGGTTCGGTCGATGGGAGGTGGGGTCGTGGGGGTGGTGTACGGGTCGTCGAGCGGGAAGGGGACAGCGGCTTCAGGCGTTCAGTCGTCGGGGATGACCCGATCGGGATTGGCGAGTTCACGGCGGGTGCAGCGGCGCTCCGGTACAGTCGTTCAGGCAAGGGGAAGTCGGGTCGTGCACGGGTGTCGAGCCCGACGGCTCGTAGAGTGGGGATCAGGCGTTGTTGAAGAAGAAGGAGGTCGTGGTGAAGAGGGTGGTCATTCAATCGGTCAGGGTGGCTACTCCGACGAGGCTCCGGTGGAGGGTGGCGGCGGAAAAGGTGAACAGGAAGAAGAAGATGAGGTATGTCGACTGGGAGTATGGTTTAGGAATAGGAGAAGAAAAGGAAAATAAAGAAAAGGGAAAGAATATATATATGTGTAGGTCTTGGTTTGACCTAGAAATAGTTTGACTGGTCAACCCCTCTTGGAATTGGGCTTGGGTTGACATGTAGGTATTTTAATGGGCTAGGATTCAAATAGATTTAAAATGAATGGCTATGATGTATTGGTTCATGGTTTGGAGGGCCATGGGTTCAAGGAGGTTGATGTGAGTTACACACTCCCAAAAATTATAGAAAAATATACACGAAGGGGAAATGAGTATATTCATGTATCGTGTCCAACGGGGTAGATACCTTAATGCATTTGTGCACAAAAGTGCCCATAATTGGAAAATTACACAAAGTTAGGTCTAGGGTTTAATTAAATTAAATTAAGAGCAAATTGTGTTCTAAAATTAATTAGAAGTACAAGGGGCTAAAATTAAGTGGGACACAAGTGTCATGAACATAGAAGACTCGGAATAGAATATTACCCTAATTTGGGTTGCTCAAAATGGGTCGAGATTGTGCGACTAAAATTCAATTGGAACACACAAGGATAAAAAGTTGGATTTATATTAAATTAAATAATAACGTCTGCGACGAATATTGTGCGACTAAAATGAAGCACAAGGAAGCATATTTATGAGTTACACAAAGGTCATAATGGAAGTCGGGCACGTCTAGGACAAGGGTGTGAAATTTGTTGGAAGACAAAGGCTAGGGTAGCACTCTAAATATCGAAGCAACGGTAAAGTACAACAATCAAATAAATTACAGCAATTTAAATAAAATTAATATTATGCAATCATTTACATATTAATTATGAAAGGACGAAAATACCCCTAATCTAAAATGTGGGGGTGACAATCTATCTATCTATCTATATATAAATATCTAATAATAGGAAATCTGCCAAACTGTCACTAAAGACCGATGTTGACTGTCGCTGAAATCTCCGATACTCTTATACGCTACCGATTTAGCGACGGTTCTGATGCTGTCGCTAAACTGCTGTCGCTGCTGCTGTTGTATGTTCTTGCTGCTGCTGCTGCTGCTTTGGCGACGGTTCTGCTGTCGCTAAATTATCGTCGCTGCTGCTGTTGAATGTTACTGTTGTTGTGCTGTTCTGTTGCGACGCTGCTACTGTCGCCTTTGCTGCTGCTGCTTGCTACAGCTACTGTTGCTGCTGTGTTGTTACGACGCTTCTGTTGTCGCTAAAACATTTATATATATATATATATATATATATATATATATATATATATATATATATATATATATATATATAATTACTAATATATGTAATTACTACATATGAACAATACATACACCCATACATATACATACTAATATTTATATAATTAAACCTACATGCATATATATATATATAACCATAGGATAATATGCATACATGCATTATATAAGTATATACCTATAATATAACAACTTATATATATACATATACATAATTCATAACCTCAACATATGTATACTATAATATTTATACACATGCACTACATTATTAAAGAGCTCCTACATATGTAGAATAATAGCTACATACAATATACATAAATAGACACATAGATCTAAGACACAAGGAACATAATTATATATATATATATATATATATATATCCACCGCATACACATATACACACAACAACCATATATGTATATAGTAGATCTTGCATATGTAAAATAATGACTACACAATTATATAACACATATATATAATAGATATATAGATCTAATACATAAATATATGTAAAAACAATATATATATATATATATATATATATATATATATATATATATATATATATATATATATATATATATAATTACACAATCCAAGAATAAGAACACAAGAAAATAGATCTATGTATAAATTGCACAAACACATGGAACGTATCACTCCGTATCCCACTAGATCTAGGATACGCTTGCGACACGAGTCCACCACACATCCAAACGTACCCCGAAGGACACAAACAAGTCATATATATTAGTTATGAACAATACGAAGAGTCAAATACAAATCTACGTGTCCGTGTCAAAATATGACATGCTCAAAGTCCCGTATCGGAGAAAAAATCCCCAAATCAACATGTATCACCAAATTATTGGGATACGACCTACACGTACCCAATTATAGATACGGCACTAGCCCCAAACACACAAGCATATGCCAAATTAATCTATAGGACCAATTGACACACACAACAAATGTCAATCTCGGAATTCTCCTAAAATTGACACAAAAAGTACCATAACTTTCACAATAGGCCTCCTATGAACACAAAACCAAATCATATGGGTAGCCTATGCATATGGGTTGATTTCTCATGGTTAAATCTCAGATTTAGAACCAAATTTAAGAGAAAAAACTGATTGTACCTATTGGGAGATGGATTCCCAATGAACCCTCCAAATGTGATGAAGTTGGCCTCCAACTTGTAGATCCTTGCTCCTCTTTGTAGATCCTTGATTCCTCCTCCTAGATTCTTGCTCTACTAATCTTTAATGGTGATTTGGGAAGGAATTGGGATTAAATTTGGCAGGGAAATAAAGTGGGAATAAAGGAATTTTGTTGAGAGAAATTCTAGATCTAGTTTTGAAATAAAAAGAGGAGAGAGAAATCAATCCCCCCCTCTTTAATAGGTCGGCCCCCCTTTCCCCTTCCTCAAGATACTATGTAATGTCCAATATACCCCTTGGGGCCTCTCATGAAGAAATAATTAGGGAGGAAAGCTTCTAGTCTAATAGTTTAATTAATTTAATCAATCTCCTAATCAATGGGCTTTCTAGTTGGGCTCAAATCTAACTATTAGTATATGTTGGTCCATGAGTCTAAACTAAACTAGTTAGGTCCACTAACACAAGTCCAAAATAAATAAATAACATCATCAATAATTAAATAATACAACAAATAATTATTATCAAGCACAATATTTAATTAATTATAAAATTACTAAAATATTCTTTCCTAGAAAATATGGTAGTGACACGGCAGACATCAGTGCTTACGTCAGCGTCATAATTACTCATGTCAGACACAGATGTGCAGTACCACGTGTCTCCAACAAACGTATTCTCCATGCGGCCTAGTCTCTATGCGGCGTATTCTTCATGCGGCGAAGTCTTCATGCGATAGTGCTCCCAGGAGTCTCCATGCGACAGGATCATTCTGTTATAACCAACAAGAGATCCTTAACAGTCAGTGTGGGCCATGCATCATGTTGACCAAGTCATGCACACAATGGCCCAATCCAAGATCTCAGCAACAGCCCATCCTAACTAATGCCACGTGGCAGCCCAACCTCGACATGCGCATACGATTGTAACTGCATTCTATTGAGAATATCATGCAACTTCCAACAATCATGCGCACATAGACTAAAAATCATGATTTCCAGCATATACGCGCGCATGACCATTCATTGTAAATGGTTATAAATAGTAGGGATATGTGCTTCCCGATAGACATACACATCCGGTGAGACGTACAATGAGATGCCCACAGACACAGACTCGAGCCCAGTTGCAGTCTTTCATGCCAGTGAGCAAGAGACTTTGCAACCCCCTTCGTTAGTCTACCATCAACGGAGTAAAGGAGTCAGCTGCAATACTCGATCTCCATCATCACACTTTTCAGAAATAATTTTACCTAGATTTTCTGTTTAGGAACTCTTTGTACCCTTTTTCAGTTTGTTATATAAAAGAAAGTTTAACATCAACGTCTTTTTGACCAATGGCAAACATGCGCGTGTCATTATGACCGTACACCACGCCAAATATAAATTGAAGACCCCTTTTATTCATGAACTCAACAACAATTAATTGGTCTGAGACATAAATAACCTGGCCTACCTAGCTACCTTTGTCCCACCGAAGCCATATCCTGGTCATATCACAAAAGGTAATGTTATATACATATTTCCAACGCAATGGAATTCTTCTAATTAATATATGTTCTGACTTGATTTTAGTCTCAAGAAAAGCAGTAATGGAGAAGTGGCCCTTCTTAACAACCTCACATACTTTCTTCCATCTTCCCGACGAACAAGCGTCATGAACATTCCATGTGAGTAGAGACATTAAATATCAATTGAGTCCCCAACCATGGCGTTAGAACTGTCATCTGGGGGATGAATCTCGATCTTTTGTTTCCACTACTTCCCTTTGCAGAATAACGACTGTCTTTTTGTATTTCTACCAATAACTCCATATTATCGATATACAACTCCTCCTCGCCCCCAGCTGTTCTTACACATTGCGATAAGAATCCTCCTTCAACAAAGAGGCATGCCTTTTCCTGCTTTTTCTACCATTCGTATATTTTTGAGGCACTAACTTTTGTTTACTGCTACTTCCTCCTCCTCTGCAAAATCCGAACACCCCCTTGATTCCTAAACAGCCCGCCATTGATCTCCCCCTCGTCAGCATGCCTTCATTTGCCTGGAACACCACCAATTGACCACCGTTTGAACTATCTACCTGCCCATAGACTAAATGAGATCTTTGTCCAAACATGTCTATGGTTGGTTGCTCCGAACGTATCTTTGCTTCCATGAGTGAGTCCAACCCTATATCAATTTTGAGCTCCATCTCCTAATGTGTATCTGTAGGCCTCTCTTGTGTTCTAGGCATAGCCCCTGAGACGGTAATCTTTTCTTGCACCCTTCCCTCTGATGTTGTAGTTGGTCGCCTACCTCCATCTTTGTTACTTGGGACTACTACTGCCTTACATTCTTTCGGAGGATGCCCAAAGCACCTACAATTGTGACATACTTGAGGAACCTACTTGTATTCGGCCTTCTGAGTATATAAAGCTCCCGATGGCACGCCATATTTAAGTATTATTGGAAGAACCTTTCCTGCTTCAATCTCTACAAAAACTCTTGTGTAGCCCATTCGTGATCTCGTAGTAGTCGCCTTGTCCTCCTTAATTGGCTTGCCTACCAAACTTTCTAGTTTCATCATCATAGGTATACTCAAATACAGGATTGGCAGTTTTGGAAACCTCAACCAGATAGGAACCGAATGAAGCACTTCTTTCTCGCATTGGGATTCTGGAGTCCACTCCTTCATGATGATTAGCCTCCCATCAAATGTCCATAGACTCCCTTGAAGTATACGCTCCATATCTTCTTACATCACGAACCGAACAAAGTAAAATCCATTATCGTGTGCAACGAACTCCATAGTTCCTTTAGGGCGCCATACACGATTCACATATGCGCAGATCTAACCATAGAACGGCCTATTTTCCAATACAAAATTACTGTTTTCCGCCAATACTCTGACGTCTCCACTAATTCCTCCACTGTGAAAGAATCCCTCTCACACGTGCCCACCTTCTTCGGCTCCACATATTTTATATGTCCATTATTATGGACCATCTATGGTCAACATATGTTAGCCAAGATTTACTCCAAGGCTGCTTGCTCATAGGTGCCTTCCCTTTATTCAAACTCACCATCTGTCGAGTCAACAACCCACATTGTTCCAACTCCTAACTTCTACCCAACCCCCTAGAGGATATGTTCGCCCTCCTACCATCAGCCACCCAGTCTCTGCCCACACAACCGCCGATTGTCATACCGTAGGACCAGTCCTCTTTTCCATTCCAAGTATAACGGCATCCTCCTTCTTCTTCATCAACCAGCTCCCCCCCCCCCCCGGGTAGCAAGGCCCTCTCACCCCCATAATCATCTTTGGCCTGGAAGAGCCTCCCCACTCCTCTTCCTCTTCTCCTTTGAAGGACCGTGGTCCATCCACCACCATCCTCCTCCGAAGGACCGTTACATTATAATATATATGTATATATTAATGTTGTACGGTACTGGAAGGATAATTATTACATAGAACAACCAAAGTAACATTATGATCACCTACCTAAATGCATGACATGATACCCTTGATGAACACTATTCAAACTTGATGTGTATGCTTTATATAATTTGAAGACCTTGAACTTACAATAATCACAAAATTATGGATTATTAGAAATTACACTTGAAAAGAAATGGTCAATAATTCTCCTTCAGATTGACGACAACATGCTCATAATTCATCTACACTGGCACAAAAACAAAGGAATTTTCAAAATTGAATGCTAATGCATAAACATGTAGGTAATGTTTAGCCAAAAAAATTAACATTATCTAATAAATATGCTTCTAGATAATAAGACATAGGACGAACAAAGAATACAAACTTCTATAGTTATTTTGTCAAATTGTGAATGGACAGATATAATAACAATACTACTAAAATATACATACGTACATAAATAGCTAAGAAGCATACGTTGTTACCATATTGAGCGAGTTAAATATCTTCATTCTTCACCAAATCCAGATTGTCTACTTTCTATAACTTGCTTATCTTGTTCTGTTAACATAAGACTACTTTTCAAGGAAAACTATGGTTCTTTTGTGAACATAAGAATTTTTCAAGGGAAACAATGGCCTCTTATTGGAACGTACCAGGCAATCAAATTGGATAAGACTAATTTTCTTTGTAACAGTAAAATAACTAAACATAAATGGGTCTCAAGGCCTTGCAGAGCCAGACTTCTTGATCTTGTCAGTGACCCCATGCATCATCCTCTTGAGGCAGATCTTGTGCTGATCCATTGGAGTGTTCACGAATTCGTCAAAGTGGCCCTTGATATTAGTCCAGAACTCACCTTATGTTGTTTTCTTCTTGTAGCAGCCGAGGGACCCTTGAGACCCCAATTTTAATATTGTTGCCCTCAGGTACAAAGTTTGAATACTGAATAGAGAGAACTGAGTGAGTGTCTATCCTTGTTGTACCCCTAATTTGCTTTTCGGCAAGCAACCAATAGAGATGAATGTACGAATTTTTTTCACACCTGTGACACCTGAAGTAAAAAAAGTTTTGACAATTACAAGATACCAAGAAATTCAGGAATAAAGCTAGATAATGATGAAGGTGGGTGCAACATTGTCTTGTTCTTTAGCATGCTAACATGTCTCATTCTCATAATTGCATAATCCAGGACCATAGCCAGTGTCCTAAGAAATCATTACCTAATAGTTTCATGATTCCAAACAAACCATACGATTTACAAGTGCAACCATTTTTTTCCAAAACCAGGCATACATTTCCATCTAAACATGGAAGTATATTTATCAGCAAATTATGTTTCTTTGTGCGTAGATTCATGTTTCATTGTGCAGCTTTTCCACTTCTTCATTCTCAAATGTTACATGTATATACTATACTTAATTTTCTCCTCGCATCAACTTAAAGTTTGAGTGCAGGAAAACAAAGGAACTAAAAAAAACTATAGCATATTTGGTAAGAAATGTTCCAAGATAGCATATGCATTACAATGCATAACAGCACGACTTCCTAACAATCAGGATCAGCAGTACAATCCTTCACTACCACCCAAGAGAGAAGCAATATTCAGACCCCTGTCGTTAGAGCATACACAAACAATATCAAGTATTTGTCCAAAAAAAAATTGGGGTTTGCTAATTGCAAGCATATCCAATCAATTACTATTAACTACCAGCAGATTACCCATGGTAATTTGGTGACATGTCTTTACAGATGATGGGTATGGAAGAACAGCATGCATCTCCTAGCCACCTAATGTAACTAAAGCCCGAGTTTGAAACAAATGCACTACGAATGATTTATGTATCCTTTGAGTGATAGCATCCTAGAACCTCTTCTACCTGACTTTCATTGGTAATAAGCACTAAAACATCACCGAAGGGTCCCATAAAAATATCGTTTATATTGAAACAATTCTAAACTATAAAAGATAAATAAAAAAATAAAAAAATTAAGGTCAACCTTAGCATAGGCCTTTGACTTGCGTACACCTATGAAATGGAATTATAGTTGATACTGCAGCTTTCATGGCTTCATATGACATAAAGAACCCTAAAGTCACCTCACCCCCTCACCCTACCCCATGTAGGGAATGAGTGGAAGAAAAAGTGAAGCAGTAACAAGGTCGTAAAAGTTGTTAGGCGGTAGTCGAACGGGCATTGGACGCCTAGCGCCAATTTTGTCTGGGCGCCAGCTAGCGTCTAGGTGCCGACTGGCGCTGCCTAGAACTGAATTTTAGAACAATAAGTATAAATAAAGCATCGTATCTACAAGATACATGTTCACACATGGACCTCCCTCCCATATGACATGGAAATAGTAATAACAACAAGAAAGACTACAACCCGATAATTAGGGGGATCACCTTCACAAATCCTCCTTATCTTCCATCTGCCCACTTAGGACCTGTTTGGATATTTGTAACTTGGTTGTAAGTGAGTTGAAAAGTGTCACTTTCTATGTTTATGTTGGTTGAAAGTGGCACTTTCAATGTTTGAATGGGTCTTGAAACTGGATCTTCTTGTATATGTCTGACAAAGTAAGCTTCCTCTCCCATGCAAAACTTCACTTTGAGTTGCAACAAAAGAGTAGGGGAAGTGCTCGGATCTGATTTTTGGGGGGTTGCTGCTTCCTTGCATTGCATCTTTCTAGTTGTTTCTTGTTGGAACTCCTCTTCCTTCTTCTTCTCGCCAAGTTGAATTTAAATGGTATCAGAAGTTTCAATGCTAAAGTTGTCGCCGCCATTTCTTGAAATGGAAAGAGGTAGCCAACTTTATACAAAATACCTGATGAGATTGGTGCAACCTTTAAGTAGAAAAAACTTGCAATTATGAATATGCGTGTTTCCTTTGAGCTAAGTTGAATTTAAATGGCATCGGTCCCTTCGTGCCTCTCGATTAAAAGCTAAAGTTAATGGCCTCTCCTACCAGTTTGATGATGACAATTTTTAGCTAAAGATTGTAAATGCCATGAAAATATAATTTTTCCATGTTTTTGGATGAAATTTCTCATTTTCGGTAAGTTTCCCTTCTTCAGGGATGGTACAAATCATTTTTTAATTTCGGCTTTTTAATCTGGATCATCTTTGTGATCTGCTATTTACCATGCGGGTAATTTTTCCCTTTTTCTATGGTATTACCTTGCAATTATTTCTGATATTGGGTCATATTCAACCATATTTGTGATATGGGTTTTTGTGTTATACCTTCACTGTTGCAATTATGTACAAGTTCTGCATTACCTTGCAATTATTTATTTATTATATTTCGGTGAACAAAGCAGTTTTTTTTTTTACCAAATATTAGAGTGGTAATTGATGACCCAAATATTTAGGTGATGCAGGTGAAGTCGGAAGGATGTGCTCGTTTTGTTTCTGAAAACACTAGCAATACATTTCTTCCCTTCATAAGTTGTGGTGCATGAGAGTACTGGCATGGTACCAAACACCAGACAGCATCTCTGCCAGCTTCATTCAATTGACAAACAAAAGGAGGGAGTTTCTACATAGTAGCAACGTAGCAGAGTCTGCTTGGGTATAACAATCTTCCATGGCTTTGATCCGCTCCAATTTAAGCCGTTTGTATATCATCATTCATTTCATTTTAAAAATTTACGGAAGAAAAAAATATTTAAACTTAACTTCTGTCCTTATCTGCCATATCTCATTCCTTATCTCCCACAAAACCGACAGTAAATAAAAGAAATAAAAAATAAAAAAAGGTTTAACTTCCGGCTTTTGAGCGGTTAAAAAAATAAAAAAATAAATAAAAACCAACATATAATAAATCCTAATATATATTCAAAGTTTAAATTAACTACAAGGTATTATCTAATCAAACACATATCCAAAATTCAAAAAAATTATAACAAATTATAATTAAGATATATTTCAATCATATTTAAAATATTCTAATATAATTTAAATTTTTAAATAATTTTTTTAATATTATTATAAATTTGTTTAGATACGTACAACGCAAATTTTTATGTGCAACGCACGTAAATTTACTAGTATATTTAATGAAGTAGATCAAGAAGACAAATTAAGGAGTACTCACTCCTGGATAGTGGTGCAACTCGGACGAGCTAAACTCAAATCCAATCGGGTAAACTCATTAATGGGTTGGGTTAGGGTTGACGATACTCGGATTCGGGATCAAATTCGGGTTAAAATATTTGAACCCGATCAAAAATCGAGTTGGGCTCGGGTTACCCGAAGAACCCGAAACCCGATATATATATATATATATATATATATATATATATATATATATATATATATATATATATATATATATATCTTAAATTTTTTCATCCAAACTCTTCAACTCCTTATCATTCATTTCAATTTGTATTTTGTAATAATTGAGGCTTAATTGCTATTTGATTATGTGTTTAATATTACACTTGTTTAAACTTATTTCAAATATCATATTAGAGCCCGATAAACCTGATGGATCCGACCCAACCCTATCCCAACCCGATCCTCTGGACTTGGTCTTGGGCTACATATGTTGAACCCGAGAGTCCAGGTGGTATAGGTCTTATGGTTAAGACCTGGGGACACAAGCGTGGAGGTCGCGGTTCGAAGTTCGGCATCGGCGCCTAGGTAGATTAAGGGGTAGGGGTGGGAAGGGTAGGTAAAAAAAAAAATGTTGAACCCGAGGTCGAGTCGGACTTGGGCTCGAGATAGGCTTATGATTCATCGGGATGAGCTCAAGTCCGACCCAACCCGTCCAAGTTGCACGCCTACTCCTGGAGAAAGAAAAAAACAAGGAAAAAGTAGGAACAGTTTGGATATGTTTTCTGGAAAAAAAAAAAAAAAATCTGAAAACACGTTTCTAAAATTAAGTTATAAAATTATTTTCTGAGTATAAAGATTTTGACTTTGCGTTTGGTTACTTTCCTCAGAAAATAATTTTAGAAAATAAAAGTTACAGATTATGTTTTGTAAAATATTTTTAGAAACAAATTTTTTTGAGCACTATTTGATATTATCCCCTGTTAGATTAGGGATATTGATATTACCTCCTGCCTGTTAAATCAAAAATTGAGAATACCCTCCTGAAAGTATTTCTCAACTTTTGATCTAACAGGGGAGTTAATATCAAATAGCCATTTTTTTAATCATGTCAACGGCTGCTCGTGTCCAACAGTGTCCAATCTTTATTCCGATCTACTGAAATCCCGATGCCTTCCTTTCATTTCCTCCGACCCAACTGTGTCCAATCTTACTCATAAAATTTATAATTACTTCCATTTCCACAGTAGCATCGGCGGTGGAAGCTGGAAGTAGTCGTGTACTTGGCCAAGAGGGACGACGTCAGGGGAGGACGACTAAGGCCGACGGACACTCCAGCTGTGAGCGCTCGGCGGTGCACGGGCACACAGCGGCAGGCCTTTGAAGTTGGTCTTTCCGGAGCGAACGTGCCGCCGGACTCCTTCGGGTCATCCCGCTCCTCCTTGGTGTCAGTCAGACTTCTGCTTGAAGTTGGTTTTTCCGGAGCGGACGCGCCGCCGGACGGCCGCGACGACACCGAAAGGCGGGACCACGACAGCAGCGGACCGGAGGGTACTGGACTCGAAGCGTCTCCTTCACCGTCGCGGTGGTCGAAGCGAGCGAGAGCCATGCGAGGAGGTCGCGTCGGAAGGAGGAGGAGAACGGGAGGTGGGCGAAGTCCCAAAGGCCGAGGGATCGGAAGAGGGACTCTGGAGGAGGACAAAGTTGGAGGTTCTCAGTCGGAGCTTCTAAGCCGGAGCTCCTCTTGGAGAGGAAGGAGAGCTTCTCAGCCGGAGCTCCTCTGGAAGAAAATAAAGAGAAAATAGGAGAGAGAACCCAAAAGTTGCTGTCATAAATTTCTATTCCCAAAACACTTTAGGGTCAATTCTTGGAGTAGCGGTTATGAGATATTTTTAGAGTACCAATTATGAGGAGTCCGATTTTGAGTGGTTTTAAGTAGCGACTTTTAAACAAATCCAATCCAATCCAATCCATACTTGGTAACCAACAGTTCTGAATATTTTTTATAAGAATAAATAAAATAAAATAATAAAAACCTCTCAAAATCCATCAATTTAGTTAGGGTGTTTATAAAGCCACCCAAAATACATTACACCGATTTTGGAGAGTTTTTGAGCCGACCAAAATCGGTGCCTCATAAAAATTACCAAGCAGAGATTTTCATCAACGGTCGGTTAAAAAATATTCTAAAACTGGTAAAAACACTGTTACCAAGCAGACCCTTAAAGTTGCTTTCCCAAAGCTACTTTTAAACATGAGTTTTCAAAAAAAAAAAATTTGAAAATACTTTTCTGAGTGGTCTCATCCACTCAAAGTATTGACGAGCTCACACAAAGCCATATGGCAATCATCATCACTTCAGAGTCGTTACTTTCATATGGTGAAATTTGTAATAAGATAAAGGATTAGCATCAGTAATGTTGGTTATATAGCCATTTTTTTAGCATTATAGCCAGTTCTCTGTCTTTATATTTTTTTTCAGGCATTCTCTATATATACAATGATGAGTTTTCACTATTCTGTTTTGGTGTTCTTAACAGATACTTACTTGGCCTTGAGAGTTTCACGAATGAACTAAATTTACTTTATTTTCATGAGTGTACTAATTATATTTTATTTTCATTAATGATGGGTGGGTTTAATAGGATTTTAGCCAATGATGCGGAATTTTCTATGAGTTTGAGAGTCCATTTTTGCCGTTCCTCGTTCTTACCGGTGTACGTTCTTACCGGTGTACAAATATTCGTATCTGGACCATGGAGGTTCCGCTGCTCTGTATCTAGACTTATTATACATGATACTTTGTTTTTGGATGTTTTTTTAGACCATGGTGGTTCCACTGCTCTGTACCTGGACTTGCACATGATACTTTGTTGCTGGAAGAAGATGTTGGATTTTTTTTCCGACCACGGAGGTTCTATTACTCTATACTTGGATTTATACATGATAATTTGTTGCTGGAAGAAGATGTGGCTAAATTATTTGTGAATTGTTAAGCAAGAATTTGTCATGTGCAAAGTCCCTGGTACAAGCTAAAGTACATCATATTTCATCGTTACTAATGTAAAATTTTGAATTTAATCTAACCATGTTTAATTTAAGTATATTCAAGATGAGGGATTCAAGACTATATTGCAAAATTGTAATGTATTCAATATATATTATATGTGAACTATTTTTGTTGCTCAAAATTTGGATGTAATAATTTTTTTACATTCTATTTGTTGTTTTATATTTCAAGGCTTTGAAGTTTTGTTCAAAATTTTGATAGGGTTCATAGATGGTTGGTTGTTGAAAAATTGGAAATTTTCTTGCTTATGTTTTAAGAGTGTTATATATATTATTTGAGTGGTAACCACACAACCATTTGAAATGGTGATTATATCACTTCCATGGGGATGACACATCCAAACATTGAAAGTCCACAAATTTAATTCTCACCTAAACTTCCATGTTACCATCTAAACAAAATGGATATGAAACTTCCGACTTCCGGGAGACAAAAAACTATGTATCCAAACATATTTTGGAAAGTCACACATGGTACAAGTGCACTACATTACAACATGTTGAAGGTGACACTTTCACACATATGAGGAGTTACAGGCATCCAAAAAGGCCCTAAAAGAAAGTGAATCTTAAGTCTCATGGAGACATACATGTGTTTGTTACATTTGTTTGATCGCCACAGTACAAGAGAACAGCTCTACTATGTAATGATACATAGATCCTTATACTTTTCGTTGTAAGAGGGTGAACATGATGCTAAGTCTCATGGAGACCTACACCATCTTGTTTGTATGTTTGTTTTGTAGCCATGGAACAAAGTATGGATCTTCCTAGTGATCATCTTTTCTACTTTCCGTAACTCTTTAGTTTTTAAGCTTTCATTCATCTCAATATTTGACTTTGTCACAATTACAGTTTAAAAGCAGCCCAATATCAGCTAATGAATAGTTTCTAAATTGTGGCATGATGTGTAATCCTAAGTATGTTTCATAACTTTCAGATCAACCCATGTGTAAATATCATACTTAGTACTTCAATTTGTCACTTAGGCACCTTCTACCGTTCACGATGCATTCAATGTAAAAAGTGATATTTCTTAAGATCTAGATTCTCTTTGCAGGAAAGTGATCCTCTTGCACGAAATTATATGTCCATTGCAAATTCTACACAGAAACTTGTCCTATAAGAGAGCTTCACTGATGTGCAATCTTGAGATTGTGTATATAAACATTCACTAAGAAGTTGTCTTGAGATTGCATGCAATGTTCATAGTAAAGTGCCATAACACTGCACATTAAACCTTCTTTGTAGTTTCATGTTGGATCCACATGCAATATCACAATATCATAGACAAGCAAAAAATAAGTTTTGGTATGAAAGACTATCCAAGTGTAATGCTTAGCAAAGACTAAAAGATTACTCCCAACATTCTACTATCCATATGTAGATGATGATCTAGGTTGTAGAACTTCAGAACAAATTATTTTAGAAAACAGATAAGGTCCTTTGGAAACTGAAACATTCCTTGGGTTAAGATAGAAAAACTGCTACTCACAGTCGCATCAAATCCTTCCATTCAATCTGAGATACAGAAAAGTAGTGGCCATGATAAGTCGATGCAGAAGCCTTCAACAAGGAGTTACTAAGCAGGAATAACTCCTTCCTCCTGTGTCGCCTCCTCCTCCAGTTCCTTCACAGCTGCTATAAGGCTCCGGGTACTTCCCTTCAGGTATAAACCACTCTCCTTCATCTCCTCCAGGAGTTTCTCCGCATTGTGCCAGTCAAGAGCCTTGAGGCACAGACTCTGTATCATTTTATCATATTCGTCTGTATTCGGCTGCACCCCATCCTGCTTCATGCCATTCATGCATTCCAGTGCTTTCTTGTAATCTTCCATCTTGCAGTACCCACGAATAAGTACATGATAAGTAGCAGGGCTCAACTTACCATGCCTCTTCTTGGCTTCCATGTAGATTTTATATGCCTCATCAAGTAAACCACCCTTTGCAAAACCACTCATCACCACAGTGTAAGTATAAACATCCGGCCTCAGTCCCTTACTCTCCATTAATTTAACCAAAGCTACTGCATCCTCCATCTCCCCTTCTTTAGAGAGGGAAGTAATAACATAATTGAATACCGCACTTCCCGGAGGAGGCCCAGAACTAGCCATTCTCAGGAGCAACTCCTTAGCCCCTTGCACATTCTTGATTCTACACAAACCCTTGACGACCGAACCAAAAATCTTATTCGCATATTTGTTGGATCCTTTCGGATAACCTTTCAGTAACTCCAAAGCTAAGGGCACAGTCTCATCACACGCAGCAAGACCGCGAACCAAGGGATCCAAGCTTAATGTTAGCTGACTAATCTTCTTCTCCTCCGCCATTAAATAGACCAAATGTGCCTCTTTCACTTTCTTTCCTTTACATAAAAACTTCACGATCCTCCCAATCTGCGACCCATCGGGCAGGTTTCCGGAATCAAGCATCTTCTTGCAAACACCCCAGCCATCATCAAACAGTGAGCGCTTACCAAGAGCTTCAATCGTGTAATAGTAAGTGTTCCCATCTGCATAACAACCAAACTCATCAAACATACTGAAGACCTCCAAAGCGGCCTTCCCTTTCTCCAACTTCCATAACATTGCAATTAACTCATTAAGAATCTCGGTATTCAGAAGTCCCTTCTCCTTTCCTAATTCCTTAACCAAATCCCACAATGCATAAGCCTCCATCTTGGTCAGCTGCGTAGAATTTGTAACAGATCGAACAAGAAGCCCCAAGGTTCTCGAACTTTTTGCCGACTCCTCGTTCTTCAGAACCCATTTAAAGAAACCTATCAAACCCGAAGCTGCATCATCTGAAGCCTCAATCACTCTAGCCACGAACTCCTCTCCAAAACTTAAATGCAGCTTATCCAAGTTCAACCCTATGGAATCTGCGGAGGAACTGCGGAGAATAGATACAACACTATCAACTTGCTCGGGGTCGATTTCGGGGGTGTTCTCTTCCTCAACTTCACCAAAAATCTCAATTTTCTCACCTCCGTCCTCCAAATTTATTGGGGAAGAAGCATAATAGGGATCTTTAAAATCCCAAGTAGAACTTTCATGGGAATCGCTACTTCCATGGACCTCGGACTCCTTTCCTAATGATGGCAACTCAGAGCTAAGGCTTGAAAAGAAAAACCAAGGTTTCGGGGACCAACAAGATGATGATGCTAACGATGACGAAGGCGGAATTAGGATTAGGGTTTTGGAAGTAACCTGGGTTACAAGGTGAGGAGATCGTAGAGATCTGAACAGGAGGACTCGGGTTTTGGAGCTCCACATTTTTTCTCCTCCTCCGAGTGTGGGAATGGAGATGGCGGCCAAGGGTTTTGGAAAGCAGGAATAAACTAACCGTACAGGAACTTGGGGACTCTTTCGGAAAAAAAAAAAAAATATTAATAAAATAAAATTCGATCCTTTAGGGTGTCTATCGGGCCTGACTCTTGCACATTCTAGGAAGAGTACGAGGTTTTCACGTGCCGGGTCCGGACCGAATTTCGAGCCGCCCGGCCCGCTTGGATGTAAAGGAAAAAATTATCAACACAAAGTGGAGAAAAACTTTGATATAGTTTTGAGCCATTGTATGACAAGTGAACCCAACCTCAAAGTTTATATGTATAAATATTTGTACACTTTACGAAAAGAGATGGGGGTCCACTTGTCATATAGTAACTGTATCAAAACTTTAATATAGCTATCTGTATTATAAAAAAAAAATTTCACAAAGTGATTGGAACCTCACAACTTTTTTAAAAAAAATATTCATTTTTTATACTCAAAATATCATTAAAATTTTTTTTAGAGGACTATCACAACCTTTGTATATAAGAAAAGAAAATTCTCTCTTTCTTTCCACTTGTCTTCTTCCTCTTCAAATACCTAAGTAAAAAAAGAAGGTATTGTCTCAAATTCTCTAAACCCTTTCTTTTATCAAAAAAAAAAAAAATTCTCTAAACCCTCTCATTCCATTCACACACAAAAATCTCCGAAGATTCTCTCGCAAATCTCCGAAAATGCACTCTTCAAAAATCTTTGACCAAGCTTCTCAACCTCTTAGAACTAGGCAGTCGCTTAGAAAGGTTAGGCGTTAGGTGCCCGGTAGCCTTGTGTGCGCCCGAATAACGCCTAGCAGTTTTTATAACATTGTGCTTTGTTAAAAAATTATTGTGTATCTTTCAAGTACCTCTACCCACCTTTGATCACACCATTTTACCATAAATATAATACTAGCATAAAATTACTTTAACAAAAGACTGCTCCCCTAGTCCTACTATTCATTTATTTTCCTCGAAAAGCTCAACATCATATATATATATATATATATATATATATATATATATATATATATAAAAGATCTAATATACTCTTAACTACCAAGCAATCACTGTTATAACAAAAAAACACATGTAGTTAGAATTTGCATATTACCTACGGGGTATATCAAGTTAGTTTCAACTAGCAGTAAGGTAATAGGGACATAAGGCTAAGTCAAACAATTTACACCAAATTCAAGTAAGGGCATAGTGAAGCAAACAAGGAAAGGTAATAATATATTTTCTAATAATGGTAAGAGTCCAAATCAAGATGCATAATAGGATGTAGTCTAAGTAAAATATGAGAACCATATCTCTGCAATCATGTTACCCCTAAAATTATTGTCTCTTCAATGAACATCTAGCTGGAGAGAGAGAGAGAGAGAGAGAGAGAGAGAGAGAATAATATGAAAAGTTAGCTAAGATACATGAAGGAGAAATATATGAAAGGAGAAATATATGAAAGCATAATCAGAAACCAAGGATGACACGGAAGAAACCTAGATAAATCTATAAACCTAATTGTGGATGTATTCTTAAATCCTTAATTCCTCACTCACTCGTGGGCTCACAGTAGTATGACTAACCTAGGTACTACCACGACTTTGTACTCTTTGCAAAGATAAGACCTGTGTGGGCCACCTTACCAAAATACTGGTGGTATATTGGCACTATACTTCCAGTATACTGATCTTAGATTTTTGCCAATAAAGTTAGAGTTGGAGTTATCCGTCTATGTCGGAAGCCATGGTCTATGTCATATTGTCATAGGTCTCTAGAAGTCAGTGTGGTCTATTTATAAGTTTGGTTACACAAGATATCCAAGAAACATAATTAGTTGCATATGTCATTATTCTACTTTGAATACTAAGTATCACTCAAGTATTTCATTCTTGCAATACTACGACACGAAAGCAGAAGAAAACAAAGAAACTGATTGTAGGCTAGAAATAAAATCCAAAGAATGTTGGTCAATATCAAAATACGAAAACCCAATATTAAAAGACGAAAAATGAGATACAAAAATAATAATACAAAGTATAATATAAATCATGCATTATGAAAAAAAAATTGAAAATTTAGAAATATAAAAACTGGAGAATATGCCCGACACGACTACTTCGTCATATCGAGGCCATCGCCGCCGAGACAATAGGTAACCATTACTCTGTGAGCGTATCTTGTAAGGGGTTATGATTTCTTTTACGATCTCATATATTGTATTTCTCTTGAGAAGTATAAGGCGTCGACTATGGGGCAAGGGAGTTGACGTATACTTTGTATTTGCAATCTTTTTATTATATAAAAAGTTGTGACTTTTCTGGGTGGCCATATTCACCACACATAGGTCTTTGTTCTTGTTTGGTCTCGTAGGTTCTGATTCGTATTTTCTTTGTGGAAAAGATGGTCAACACTTGTTCTGTTGTGTGCATCTCTTATCCCATAACCCTATTAGATACAAATATTCTACACTTAATATTCTACCTTTAAGTGTATAATGACAAACTTGTACATTATTAGAGCTAAAGAAATTATTATTTATAAAATACAAAGAGATACGGGTAACTATTTTGTCATAAAAAAGGGTCCATGTAAAGATGTAGAGAGCAATGTGAGGATTCAACACCAATCATCTATGGGTGCGATCACATGAGCGATAGTCCCAAGTACCGACGCTTGTTTACAGAACTAATGCAGCCATCACATAATTGATAAAATATTGATTGGTCAGTTGATTAATTGGTTGTTTGGTGGGATATTTTTTTTTTTTTAAAAATTATAAGTACTCTTATTTGTTCATGTGCGTCGATAAGTAGGTTCATGCTGGGAAGTAGTGTTTATCACCAGATCAGAGTTAGAGAGAAGTATATAC
This sequence comes from Iris macrosiphon, assembly GCA_036927795.1. Taxonomy (NCBI): domain Eukaryota; kingdom Viridiplantae; phylum Streptophyta; class Magnoliopsida; order Asparagales; family Iridaceae; genus Iris; species Iris macrosiphon. The sequence goes on along the minus strand of JAYESA010000013.1, from coordinate 174,310,158 downwards.
CCAAGAAGTCATTCAAATCAAGATATGGACATTGGGAGTTTTTAGTAATGCCCTATGGAGCAACCAATGCGCCAGCAGTGTTTATGGATCTCATGAATCATATTTTTTTTCATACTTGGACAAGTTCGTGATAGTGTTCATTGACGATATCTTGGTTTACAGTCGAAGTAAAGAAGAGCACGAGCAACATCTTCGCATAGTTCTTCAAGTTCTCAGAGAATATAACTTATATACCAAGTTCAGCAAGTGTGAGTTCTGGCTTGATCACATTTCCTACTTGGGTCACATTATTAGTAAAGAAGGAGTTAAAGTAGATCTCAAGAAAATGAAAGCCGTTGAGATGTGGCCAGTTCCCCGAACAGTTGCAGAAGTTCATAGTTTTCTGAGGTTAGTTGGATATTATCAAAGATTTGTGTCAGATTTTGCTATAATTTTTTTACCCTTGACGCAGCTAACATTGTAAAACCCCTATTCCTAGAAATCGTATATACCTTTTTTAATTATTAATTTAGTTATAGTAATTAGTAGCTAATTAGGAGAAATAAATTTTTATTAATTTTTATTTTAGGTGTTGGTGCACTTAGGGGATTTATGGGACCATTAAGAATTTTTCAGAATTTATTTTATGTAGTAGACCCCTTGAGCAGTTGCTAGCTTAATGGTGTGTATTAATATAATTCTAGATTTTTTCTATGAGTATATACGTATATATAAATATATATATACATATATATTTTAAAGGAAAATATTTAAAAGAAAAAAAGAATGGAAAAAAATATTATTAATAACTAATCAACCTACCATCCGCCCACTTTCCCTTCATTAGCAGTCAATTCCCATGCAAACCATCCGCCCCTTTTGCTAAGGATGCAGCAAGCATAGCCTAGTGAGCCACCGCCCTATTCACAGCAAGTCACCACAAAACAACCCCCCCCCCCCCCGCGGCTTATTAACTCAACCCCCTCAATATATATATATATATATATATATATATATATATATATATATATATCATTCAGTTTTTATCTAAAATCCTAAACATAAATCATCCAAACCCTTTTTCTTTCCATATAGACCTAGAGAGCGTCGCCACCGCAGCCGAAGAACCCCGCCATGCCGTCCAAACTGATCCCAACGACCGCGACCCCGCGCACTGCAGATTTCTGCAGCGAGGTACCTGTGTTCCGGAGTTGTTTTCCGTTGCCTCGCTCAACCAAATGTCATCCCGTCTTTACCGGTATGGTCACATCTTAACCCTCTTCCATATCTGTTTGATAGTAGACCTCGAACAACGTGCAACCATAGGCAAAAATAGCGCCAAAGTTGGCAGAAATAGACCAAATTCTGGGATCGCAGAAAATTGCGGTGATCACCCATGTTTCCGAGTTCGTATCTCCCACCACAGAGTTCTGAATTCAATGATTCTTTTTGGTATGCATAGACCACTTGACCTAGTTTAATTTTTGTTAAATAACCCTAGATTATTAACTATTGTAGACAGAATTAAATTTGTTGGAAAACTCCACGAATACACTTTTCCCAGATTTCCAAAAGTTGTGAAACGGAGCACGCTCCGCCAAACAGGATCTCTCTGCCGTGTACCAAGTGTACCGAACGGTGCACGTAGCATAACTGGTTATGTGAGAGTTTGCAGAAACTGTTTCGAACGCTTGTGCACGCTGAAATCAGCCCGTATTCGCGGACACACCTCGTATCGTAACTTTTGCGAAAGTCACGCGCATTTTGTGCACGCTTGTCAGATTGCGACTAAACTTGTACCACTGGACTCATGGTAACGCGCTGGTCCTGTGATCCAATTTTCACGCAATTCTGAGATAGTTGACCAAGTCGCCAATTGGCGGGCCCCATAATTGACTTTTTGGGCAAAATTGTGTTCGTCCCATCGAAATCTACATTTGGATATACCGTTGGGTTCGTATTGACATCTAGAGTTTGTTTGACCTATAACTTGTCCCATTTAGAGACCGTTACCCTTGGCACACTTTTTGGTGCAAAGTGGGCCACATGCGGACCCCACTTTTACCCAAAATTATCGTTTTGCCCCTGTGTCCAAATTGGACAAAAGGGAAGTGCTTTTTAGATATTTTGCTCATTCCGAAAACGTTAGTGATGTCTATTTCAGCATCCAGAGACGTTTGTTCGGAGGCCTTAGTTCCAGATCCCGTGTCCTTGACATTGGACGCTTACATTTTACAGATTTCTTGCCAGGCAAGTATACCTTGCCATTGTACTGTATTTACATTCCATATGATGCATGCATGTTTATTTCTGTTTATTTAGTTTATTTATTTTAACTGCTATATAAAATTGCGCGTCCAAGGAAACTTGGGTGAAGCGATGGTATCGTCGTGATATATTTTTTTATTTATTTATTTGCATTAACCTTGTTCATGAGACCACCCCATTTTCATGAGACAGCATTAGATTCATTGACTTTGACATATTTTTACACGAGTTGTGAGTCTCATATAGATCACGGACTTACGTATTGACTGATCATCGGTACGTGTGGGACGTGCGCTAGGGATAACTATCGTAGAAACTTTGTATGCTAGCAGACCTGGCAGTTATTAGAGGTATTATCGTGTTATGGATATGACATGCTTAGAACATGGGGTGGGGAGAACAACAAGTACCGCATTTGAGCTCCTTTGCACTTTTTCTATTGTGAACCCGGATTCTCCGCCGAAGATACGGTTGGTGATGACCACTATATATTATATACTATCAGGTGGGCCACCGGCGTTCAAAAGACGCCGTGTCTTTTAGGCCCCTAGATCTCCAATAGAGAACCATGCCAAATCCCAGTTTTCAGCCATATAGCTCACTTGTGGGGAAAGTCGTTCTTAACTGCATTCACTTAGACGGTTAGACGATCCCATTGGATGTTTACTTTCAGTACTTTATTGGCATATTTATATGTATCTTGTTACGTCCCTCTGAGGACCTGGTACCTTTCCAGATATAGATGAGCAGGAGTATCCGCAGGAGTATGGACCTGGACCTGACGCTACCTATTAGTCTGAGGAGATCTCACCTTTGGATTATATGTGATTCATTGAAGCTGTTTAGAGATTCTAGTTGCTATTCTTTTCGAGACATTTATTCTGATATTAGAGTTTATTCTCTTCTCTCTTTAGTAGTTTTGGTATAGTCGATTTGCAGTGAATTTGTTTCCATCCGACTATCATACTTTGAGACTGCTTATTTGATATTCAATTATTAATTTCCATTTATTCATTTATTTGTGCTGTGGATGAGATATAGATTGCGTGTGACCTATTGTGACAGTATATTACCACTGTGGATTGGATATTCATGTACAGCGTACGTGTGTATATGGTTTCCATATATTGGAGTTCGTATACATGCGGCTAGCGTGTTACGTATTCCTAGTCCTACGTATTTTGGGACTGGGACGTGACAAACATAGAAAGATGTGCGCTTTGATTGGACAGATGAATATCAAACCTCTTTCAAGAAGCTCAAGAAGAAGTTGATCATGGCACCTATTTTGACTCTTCCAGATGGGTCAGGTGGGTTCACCGTATATTGTGATAACGTCAGGCAGAGGATTAGGATATGTTCTTATACAGCATGGCAAGGTTATAGCTTATGTGTCTCGACAGCTTTGAGATCATGAGAAGAATTATTCGACGCACAACTTGGAGTTAGCAGCAGTTGTCTTTGTACTCAAACTTTGGAGACATTACCTCTATGGAGATCGAGTAAAGATTTATAATGATCATAAGAGTTTGGTGTATGTCTTTACCCAAAAGGATCTCAACATGAGGCAGAGAAGATGGCTAGAGTTGATGACAAACTATGATCTTGACCATCAATATCATCCTGGGAAGGCCAATGTTGTTGCAGATGCCTTGAGCAGGAGAGCAGAAGCCTATTTCTTGACAACGCAACACAAAATTTTAGAAGATCTTCAGGAGATGGACATAGAAGTAGTATTGCCTTGCAATACAACATTGATGGCTGGTTTGCAAGTTCAGTCCAGTATAGTGGACAGAATCAAGGTAGCACAACCAACAGATATTAAGCTTCAGCATCTAAGAGAAGAGTATGAGGTAGGACATAGACCAGAACTAAGCATTCACAGTGATGAAACTCTCTGTTTTGGGAATCGACTTTGTGTACCAAGTAGAGACCTTTGTCGCGAGATTATGGCACAAGCTCATAGTTCGCAATATTCAGTGCATCCTACAGGAACAAATATGTACAGAGACATTTGTCAGTATTTTTGGTGGAACAGAATAAAGAAAGAAATAGCTCAGTTTGTCTCTTGATGTTTGGTATGCCAACAAGTTAAAACTGAGTATTAGAGACCTGCGGGACTTCTTCAACCTTTACCAATCCTAAGGTGGTCAGATCAAGATATGGATCATATCCCCAGAGTAATGATAATTGTATAGTAGCTCATTTGTATCCCAAGCATTATATACTTTAACCTTTACGTCAACTCCTTGGTCGCAAATCAATCTTCGAAAATATGGTGGCTCCACTATACAATCTTCGCAAATCAATCTGATCGAACAAGTCATCTATCCGAGGTAATGGATACTTGTTCTTGATGGTTACTGCATTGAGGGTACGATAATCCACACATAATCGTGATGTTTCATCATTCTTCTTCACAAGTAGAATTAGGACTCCCCAAGGTGATCCACTAGCATGAATGAATTCATTGGTTCTCAATTCTTCTATCATCTGGTATAAGACTTCTAACTCTGAGGGCACCATCCTGTAGACTCTCTCTGACACTGGTATTTTTTTTGAAAGTAGATAAATGGTAAACTCGATCTCTCTTTCTGGTGGCATGCCTGGAAGTTCTTCTAGGAATACATCTGGAAATTCGCTAACTACTCTGGGCAATTGTACTTCCTATGCTACTGTCATCCTCAAGATCGCTGATGAACACTCTGTCTTGCCTCTAAAAAATAAGAATTCTTCTTCTCGAAGAATATGAAAGATAACCTTGTCATTATGGAAATCTATCATTGCATATCGGGCACTCAACCAATCCATGCCTAGGACGATGTCATAATCTCCCATAGAAAATTCAATCAATCTAGCAAAAAACTCTCTCTCGCACACTACGACTCGACACGAGATATAAATCTATCGACTCTCACGATACCGTTACCAATAAGTATATTGAGTCTTACTGATAATCATTTGGGTTCTAATCCAACTCATGTCATAAATCGTGCAGACATAAAAGAGTGTGATGCGCCAGAATCAAACAATACCGAAGTTCAATGAGAGTTGACAAGAATGATACATGCCACCACTTCACCTGAAGCTAACTGCTCTTCCATAGTGAGTGTCATCGCCTGACCTCATCCTCTCAGTGTTGGTCCTCTCTGCTGCGAAACTCCTTGCTTGGCCTGTACTTGGCCTACGTATACTGATATGGCCTATGTTGCTGGAATACTTGAGATAAGGTCGCAAAGGCCTCTGACTATGGTGTTGCTGAACCAGTACTGGATCCCTATACTATAGTCATATCGGGGATGATGATGATGAGCTAGCTCTGTGTGGGCAAGATCCTACTATGTGGCCTGGAGCTACACAAGCTAAACACAATCCTTGTGCTCTGCGGCATTCAGTAAATGTGTGCCCATATTTCCTACAATAAGAACACCCTGTTGAAGAAGATATTATTTGCTGTTGAGTTTAGGTTGGGGCAGTTTGCAGAACTGAGGCTGTCAAAACTGGCCTCTTCAGAGACCTGATGGTTAAAGTCCTAACTGCCGGGGCTGGTGCTGAAGACTGAGTGTAAGAACCTCCTAATGTGTGGGTCCTATTTCTTCCTCCAGTCATATCCATGATTCTTTGGGAGGTATAATCATGCCTCATTGCTGCTATTAACACAGCATCAAAATTTTGGAACTCATGTTGTTCTATTGTCAATATGATCTCCAGGTGAAGTCCCTGTTGGAAACTTTTTACTCGATCTAATTCAGTTGCCACCAAGGTAGAAGAAAATTGACTAACTCTACAAAACTCTGCATCATAGCCGTCTACAATCCTGCCCATCTGCTTTAAGTTGTTAAACCTTTGTTGTAGATCATAACGCGATCCTGCGTTAAAATATCTAGTCTGAAACCTTTTCCTGAAGACAGCCCAAGGGATGGGTACTGTTAGTAAAATCATCTATACTGCCCACCAGTCTCGGTCCATGTCTAGCAACTATAGTCATACTACTGACACTTGCTCTCTAGCCGGTACTCCAGTTGCCTCTAGGATAGCTTCTGTTTCCTAAAGCCACATGTCTGATATAATTGCGTCCTCGGTGCCATAGAAATATGAGGGTTGGAGGTGCTTGAAGTTGTTTGCTGAGTTGCTGGCACGATGCTTGCCTCTTTCCAAGATCCTTTGTACCGACTGAATGAGTACATCCTCTCGATGTCCTTTAGATGCCAATAATTATTGAAGGATACCAATTAGCACACTATTTTCCCCTCCTGTATCAGGTACGGGTTGTACGGGAGGTACTGGCTATATGTGGGGTTTCTTATTTTGAGATATTCTGGATCTGGCCCCGGAATGTTGATGCTGAACCTCAAGGATTTGCTGGAAATTGGGATATTGTCCTGCTACTGGAGGAACTTGGACTGGATGATCAGGAGGACCAAGAATAATGTCCCTGAAAGACAAAGGCAAGGATCAAAGAAAAATAACATGATTGACGATCAAAGCATATATTGAATCAAGATTTTAAGGATATAAATTCTACACTGGAGAAGATCAATGAGTAACATGATTAAGACATATAAAATATCTGGTAAACCCCCCCTCCCCACTTCTAAATTTTCAGACCTGAATGGCCCACCACTTAAATCGTGTCACGCCCCAGAACCAGAATATTAGAGAGTGGGGCGGACAAAGCCAGCTACGTACACCAGAGTTGTCACTCCCCGTTCCCAAATATATGTATTTGGAGTATATTATTTTCTTGCTTGCATATTTAGTATATTGCATGAGACTAGAACCATTATTTGATTTATCTTGGTTCATGGTTTAATTATTGGGTTGGTTTAATCATGATTTGTACCCATGGTATAAACCTCAAACCCTCTACGTATATAAACCAAACCTCTCCTTCACTCTTTTTATTACTTTATTTCTTTCTCTCTCTTATGCTTTCTTCCTCCAAGTCTTAGACAAGTACACCTTGCATGAGAAATAAAAAAAACCTCTCCATATTATTGGTTTATTACGTTTGTTATGTGTTTCTAAGCACTTTTTATACTTGGAGTTTTTAGTTTTTATGGGTGGATTTGAGTAGATCTATATTTGAAGTTTTGGATTTTCATGGGTGCCATGTATTTTTTGTGGTTTTGATTTATTACTCCTAAACTAGTGATCCCGGCTACAAATTCGGTACCAAAAGCTAATAAAAACAACAACTGAGGTCCTAGTGATCCCGGCTACCAATCCGAAAATTACTCCTAAACTAGGGGATCCTTGTCTGCACCATCGACGGACTGAGGTCTATAAAACATTGGACACCAATCATCCGGATCCTCTGGGAAAAATATATCCAGTCAGGATTGGAGCAAGTACACCTCTAACAGCAGTTCCAGTTAAATGATAAAAACTATAAAGCAGTTGTAGCAAGTAGCAAGTAGCAAGGTGAAGGAAATAAAGTATGAAACAAGGAAATATATATGTATCACTGGTGCATGAAAATCAGAAGCAAGATAGTAATGACTGCAAGATACAAAAAATCTAAACTAAGAGCAAGTATGTGCACAATAACGTGTAGTGAGTCCAGCAAGAATATATGTAATGAGTCAAGTCCAGAAACTATAAGTGAGACCATCAAGAAATACAAGAGAGTCCAGACTAGAAAGAATAAACTCGTGTCTTTGAAATACCTGTTTCAACATGTAAACGGCTAGGGGTAAGTATGACTCACCGCACACTGGGTGTGCGGCTGCTATCATTCCAGATTAGACATGAGGGGGTGATTCCAGTAATTCCAGTTGGAAATATTTACATGTCTACTCGAGTATTTCTCTGCCCTGACTAGTACAAGTGAATCCAAGACCCGATACGTAAATCAAGTATGAGTCCAGCCAGAAACATGAGTGATGCCTGTAGTGAGTCACGAGGTGATGCCAGTAGATGATTCCAGAATAGAGGCCAGAAATATGAAATATACGTGTCACAAGTAAATGAATCCAGAAATACTAGTCTGTGTCATGCCAGAAAAATCAGAGAATACTATACTAGAAACTGAATCATAATAATCATCAGATAATAAAAACTATCAGAGAATGTACTCGCCTGACGTCCTGAGCAACTAGCGATCCGAACTGGTATCATAAGGACCTATTGTGAAAAGTAAGGTTAAACAGGGTTCTAATGAGTTAAACATATATAAAATAGCCAAAAATAAGCTTTTAGGGTCATTCTAGGTCAAACGGGTCAAACCGGTAAAATCTGGATTAAAAAGTCAACTCTGGTCCGAAAAGTCAACTCTATGTCAAACTAGGTCAAAGGTTGACTTTGGCGGTCAACCGGGTCAACTACGGTCAACTCTATGTCAAACTAGGGTGCCCCTAAAATTCTAGGTCAAAACTAGGTCATTAAGCTAATAAACCCTCAAACTCGTCTCCTTGAGATACCGGGATACCCTCGGTATCCGATACCTCAACCTACGCTATACGCCCCGTCTATACCCTCTAATATATATACCAGCACGTATATATATATATATATATATATATATATATATATATATATATATATATATATATATATATATATATATATATATATAAAACCAAGTCTAACCTTATTCCTAGGCTAAAACTCAATACCTTGCCCCGACGCTCACTCAAGGTATTGAGATACTCAAGCCTTACCCCTCACTAACACTAGCTAACTAACTATCTATCTATATATATATACTTATATATATACTACTATATGTAATATCAATATCAATATATATATATATATATATATATATATATATAATCTAGTAGAGGCAATATCTCAATACCTTGGTATCTCAAGGTATTGAGATACCTTACCCTTCTCTAACACTAACTAACTTAGCTAGCTATCTATGGATATATATACCTAGCTATATATATCTAGGCAATATATATATATATATCACATATGCATATCTACCTACATATCTATATATATCACACATACACATATGCATATATACCCATCTCATATATATATCTAACTATCTATCTATATAGATATATAGATATCTATCTATACACATATATATGTCTATATATATATAACCTTATATATATATATATATATATATAGGTATATAGATATATATATATATATATATATATATATATATATATATATATATATATATATATAATAAAGGGGGGGGGAGTTAACCGCGCTGCAAACTGCTGCCCCTAGCCTAGCTGTTGCGGCTGCTGCGCTTGCTCAAACGCGCTGCTGCTGCTGCTGCTGCCGCTGCTACCACTGCACTGCAGCCACTGTTAGCTGCTGCTGCAGCTGATACTTGTGCTGCGCTAGCTGCTGCGCGTTGTTGCCTCTCACTATCTCTACCTCACTAGCACACTCACACACACATACCTCGACACATACTACCCACGACACACACTAACACACACACACTTAGATACATAGATACACAAACATATATACATATATATATACACACACAACCATATATATATGTATATATACACACACTCATATATATATATATATATATATATATATATATATATATATATATATATATATACACACAAAAACATATATATATATACACACACACAACCATATATATATATACACACACTTATACACATATATATATAGGTACACACACACATATGTATATATATACAAATACACTCATATATATATATATATAAACACGCACACACACACACACACACACACACACACACACACACACACACACACACATATATATATATATATATATATATATATATATATAGACTCATATACATATATATAAACACACACTCATACATATATAAATATATATAAACACACTCACATATATATATATATATATATATATATATATATATATATACACACACACACACTAGCACACTAACACAACACACACAACCACACACAACACCCACCAATACACGCACAACCACCCAAACACATATAAACACATATAAATATATAAAATATAACTCGAGAACTCTAGCACACACTTCCCGAAGCTAAACCAATGTGCGTATAAGCCTGAAACCTAGAAACCAAGTCGAAATGACCATTCGGTCATTTCGACGAACACGTGGAGTGCGGTTCACGAAACCTCGTAAAACGCACACCAAACCTACTCATAATCTACCCAAAATTTATCCACGAGTTCTAATCGATGTCTAGAACCTAGAAAAAAAATACTAACTCTTCGATTTTAGGTCCGTGGCAAAAATGCGCACGTATGCGGAACCTACGACAACGAAAAACCCTCCAAATCGTCCGAAATGCTCAAATCTCCGTGACACGATCTCACGTGTCCGGACGAGGATACATACTTACCCTCAAGACACCCAAGCACGTCTACCTAGGTCCGTCTAACCTAGGACAACATCAAAAATTGGGCCAATCTCGGATTTCACCCAAATTTGATACAAAACCTAATGCCAAAGTCTCCAAACACATCTAAACAAGCTCCAACTTTCTCCCACGGTAGCCCTAAGGTTTAGGAAGGTTCTAAACTACTAATTGCACTATATTAGAGTAATCACAAGGGGAAAAATTAGGATTTACCTCTTGGGAGTTAGAATCCCAAGGCCAAAGTCTCCAAAATGTCCAAAATTACCACACTCAAGCCTCCAAGCCTTCAATCCAAGCTCCAACACCAATTCTAAGCTCTACACACTTAGGTTAGGGGAAAACAAAGGGTTAGGGTTTGCATTGATGGAAGAAATAGAAGAAGGAAGAGAAGAAATGGAAAAAAAACTTACTTGGAATGTAGAAATTGGAAGAAGGAAGAAGAAGAAAATGGAGAGGAGAGTGGAGAAGAAGAAGAAGAAGAAGTAAAATGGAATGAATGGGAGGGGGGGTGCTGGTCATATTCGGCCAGGGGTTAAGGGTTAGGGTTTGGGTTAGTTGAAATGACCAAAATACCCTCCAAATCAAGTCATCCTAATTGGGGTTTGAGTTTGGGGTTCCAAATGCACTCTAATAAATTTATAATCACTCCAGCTAACTAACTAAAATATAAATAACTATTCTAAGCCAATAAATAAGTCTGACAAGGGTTTTGGTTGGGTCTAACAGGAGTCCAGTAGGGTCTGACATGGGTCCAGGCTAGCCAAAATCCTAAAATAACTAATAAAAAATAATACAACCAATAATTAAATATTAATACAAATATTTATGATAATTATACAATTAACCAAATTAAAATAAAAAATATCCTGCTCTGGAAATAGGGTAGTGACAGCTTCTGCCCATTTAGAGAAATAATCGATTATAGCTAAGATAAACCAATAACCTCTAGATGATGGAGGGCTAATAGGCCCAATAATGTCCATTCTCCAAGATTCAAAAGGCCAGGATGCAGCTGTCGGGTGTAAGAATTCTAACATGCTCAGTATAAATTTGACATGCTCTACAGTTACAAGCATAGTCTACATCATCAGCTATCATGGTAGGCCAGTAGTAACGTAACCTTTTTGGCCTATCTTATAGACTAGGGTCTGGTTGGTGTGCCCCAAAAATGCCATCGTGAGCTTATATTGGTAGTGTATGGAATATAAATCTAATTTAAATTTACAATTTTGCTCCAAAATTTTGGGAAGTACTCTTTCAAAACCTAGGTTCTAGCCTGGCCATTTAGGCTTCAAACCCATTATTGATAAGTCGATAGAAGAAATGTTGGTCTAGTTAATTTAATGAATGGTCTTGGCAGCTTAGGAATTGGTAAAGATTGGAGAAGTCTTGCAGGTCTCTAATGCTCATCTTTAACTTGTTGACAGACTAAACATCGAGAGACAAACTGAGCTATTTCTCTCTTTATTTTGTTCCACCATAAATGCTGACGAATGTCTCTGTATATCTTTGTTCCTCCGGGATGCACTGAATATTGCGATATCTTTTGCCATAATCTCGCGATGAAGGTCTCCACTTGGTATACAAAGTCGATTCCCAAAATGGAGAGTTCCTTCACTGTGAATGCTTATTTTTGGTCTACGTCCTTCCTCACACTCTGCTCTGAGACACTGAAGCTTGACATCTTTTGGTTGTGCTACATTGATTCTTTCCACTATACTGGACAGAACTTGTAAACCAGCCATCAATGCTATATTGCCAAGCAATACTACTTCTATGTCCATTTTCTTAAGATCTTCTAAAATTTCTCGTTGTGTTGTCAAAAAATAGGCACTTGCTCTCTTTCTCAAGGCATCCGCAACAATATTGGCCTTTCCAGGATGATACTGAAAGTCAAAGTCATAGTTCGTCATCAACTATAGCCATCATCTCTGCCTCATGTTGAGATCCTTCTGGATAAAGACATACTTTAAACTCTTATAATCAGTATAAATCTCTACTCGATCTCTATAGAGTTAATATCTCCAAAGTTTGAGTACAAAGACAACTGATGCTAACTCCAAATCGTACGTCAGATAATTCTTCTCATAGTCTCAAACCTGCTGAGACGTATAAACTATAACATTTCCTTGCTACATAAGAACACATCACAATCCTCTGCCTGACATATCATAATATACGGTGAACCCACCTGATCCATTTGGAAGAGTCAAAATAGGTGCCATGATCAACTTATGCTTGAGCTTCTTGAAAGAGGTTTGATATTCATCTGTCCAATAAAAGATCACATATTTCCGTGTTAGCTGCGTAAATGGTACAAAAATTTCAACAAAGTCTGACACAAATCTTTGATAATATCCAACTAACCCTAGGAACTGGCCATGTCTCAACGGCTTCTATCTTCTTGGGATCTACTTTAACTCCTCCTTTAGTAATAATGTGACCCAAGTAGGAAATACAATCAAGCCAGAATTCATATTTGTTGAACTTGGCATATAACTTATGTTATCTAAGAAGTTGAAGAACTGCGCGAAGATGTTGCTCGTGCTCTGATTCACTTTGACTGTACACAAAGTTATCGTCAATGAATACTATCACAAACTTGTCCAAGTATGGCATAAAAATACCATTTATAAGATCCATAAACACTACTGGCACATTGGTTGCTCCAAATGGCATTAATAGAAACTTTCAATGTCCATATCTTAATCTGAACGCCATCTTTGGTATATACTTCTCTCTGACTCTGATCTGGTGATGGTGCCCTCAGAGTACTCCCCAACCTTTATTTCAACCTTTATGTTAACTCCCTAGGTTCTAGCCTTTACGTCTTGGATATATACTTCTCTCTAACTCTGATCCACTAGTGTGACATTTGTATCCCCAGCAGCATATATGACCATAATCAGCAAGAAGCTTTTTCTTATTTCAAACTATTACATGTGTTCAAGAGTCTTGAGCACGTTCTAGGTAATGGGTCCTCAAAATCCCACAGTAGAGTCGGATCTACTAAATAAAATGATTATGTCAATATTACCTCAGTATTGTTTTCTTCTACAAATACATAACCTATCACGTCCATATTATCTCTGATAGTGTTTTATTCTCAAACTTGCTATCTGTACTTAGTATAAGTACGCCACGGGTAACAAGTCCACCATAATCATCCCTATGAAGATTTATTCTGCCATGTCCATATCACCTCTGAGCAGAGATATTTTAATGGGGTCATATCTTAAAATCTATTATGTCCATATTACCTCTGATAGTGTTTCATCCTCAAACTTGCTATCCCTACTTGATTATTAAATACACCACGGGTAATAGGTCCACCAAAATTTTCTAGTAAGATGTCCCTAATAACTACGATATTGTGCTACGTCCACAAAATATAACCACAACAAAAGAGAAGTTCTTAAAAGGGAAAAGCATTCTTATTAATATTCAATATCATGAGTGTATATGATGGAAATCTATTATATTCAAGGATTTTTATTAATATTCAAGATCATGAGTACATGGATGAGAAATTCTTGTTATCAGAATTTCTCTATCAAGCGCCCCTTCGTGTTGTTTCTATCACCGACACGAGTGAAGCCGGCTGCTAAATGCATTATGTATCATCCCTCCATAGTGCAAACCTCAACATGGAAAAGAATCCATACTGATGGATAACAAATGAGGGAGGATCGGACACTCCTCGGTCATGCGGAGGGACTGGAGACGGAGTTTGGATTATCAATCAATCTAAATCCAGTAATCAGGTTTGCGGCCGCATAATCAATTGCAGGCCGCATAAAGGAAAGAAACGTAGCTAGATTGCCGCATGAACATGTATAATTCCACTCATGACGATGGATGTTCATCCTCGTCTTTTGGATTAGTTCTTGTCAAACCGACGCATAAGGTTGGAATATTCTTTTGATGAGGAGGATTATGATATCCTTCTGTTACGACCCGCATCCGGTATAGGGACACGAGGGCATGGGTACGTCCAGCCTATGCCGCAACATCGGCGGTAGAACACTGTCTAGGTCATGATACTATCTAATTAATCTCTCACGAATATCCAACTCCATAAGGAAACACAGATATCATAATATAATATAGAATATACTCAATCACATAAACTAAAGCACGATGAGATATCGAAGCAAGCAATAAAATACAAGACAAGTCTAAACAACAATAAATAGTCTAACCTACAATCAATAACATCCAGTCTCCAAGTGTGCTGGAAACAAGTCCTCTATGTCATAGTCTGGAAAAAATATCCAGTCAGGATTGGAATAAAGTACACCTCTAACAGTAGTTTCATGTATATTGACAAAAACTATAACACAGTGTAAAGAAATACAAGACAGATATGAATACTGGCAATAAAAAATACTAGAATAAATAGAATACTGGAGCATATGTCATCATCAATATACATCTAGCAATAAAATAGAAATACAAGTATACGCTAGAACAATGAACTGGTATATATGTGAATGCTAGAATCATGACTAGAACATAAGGAATGCTATATCAATATACTAGAGATACATGTCAAGAATATCTAACTAAGTGTGTGAAACATCAGCATATCATGTGATCAACTTGGGACTGATCAGGCTTGCTATGTATGACTAGCTATGATTCATGTAAGGTCAGGCTAACCATCCGGATAGCTATGATACGAGCAATAGTCGGGCTAGTCACACATAACAGGCTATGAGGCATGTAATGGTCAGGATGCACCGACATGAGGTGTGGGTGAGCTATGATACAAGTAGAGTTGGGTATGATCACATAAGCTACTAATATTTCTCTGTTTTCCCCAGCTAGCACGATGGATTCTAAATCATGACTCTTCATGACAGGTCTCGATAACGCCAACTCGTGTAAACAACAGTGTTAGAGTCATGTACGCTATACAACAAGAATTATAGAAATAATCAACATAATGGAAACTGTCAGAGAATGTACTCGCCTGGGGTCTTGCTGCTGGCAATACCAATAACCTAATTTTTGAAGTCTTGTCTGAACAATCCAATAATCCTATAGACATCATTAAATAATACAATATTGCATCAGACATCACACTAACATACAATCATAAACACATTGAACTCAGGGCTACGCTAGGTATGACATTGGTCAACTAGGGTTAAGTGTGCGTCTAATTGAACGGGTGTCGCGTCTGTTATTGCTGTAAAAGACAGACAGTCAATGATACGGGTCTTGCCAGTACGTCAGTGTACATATGGCAGTCTGCTAACATGCTACGTGGTCACACTTGGATCATCTAGTAGATAGACATATAATATATATTATTATCTATCATATACATTAATACTAATTAATTACAATTATAATAGATATATGTATATACATACTTAATAGAATTTATTATGTACATATATATATTAAACATGTACTAGGGATACATGTTCAATACATATACATATGTATATATATATATACTTACTTGGAAATTATTATATATATATATATATATATATATATATATATATATATATATATATATATATACCAAAATATATTTTAATATATACTAATACATGTACCATACATACATACCAATTTGGTGACTATACTTTATGGATATATCTACGTACATGTATATCAATATACACATAATAACTATATTTATATACTAAATACTCAACACGGCTAAATACGTATGCCAATACGTATATAATAATTATATACATATACACACAAAATGAAGGAGGAGGGACATGTTCGAACCTGTGCACGTGCACGAGATCGGCTTGGCGATGACGACGACAGTGGCGATGGTGATGAAGGTGATCGTGATGGTGAAGGCGATGATGATGGTGATGATTGGTTGCTATCAGAGGAGCTCAGGTGAGGTGCTCAGGTGGTGGTACGAGGTAAGGGGAAGAGAACGACTAAGGGATGACAGGGAGGTAGAGATGTTGCTGGTGGTTGTGCAAGGGGAAGCTGATCGGGGAAGATGACCGGAGGGTGCAGCGGGTCGACAGGGATAGAGTCTGGGCTCTGGTCGAGATGCTACTTGGGCGGGTCAGCTCGCGAGTTCGAGGAGAGGCGGGGGTCATCGTGTAGAGTCGAAGAGGGCGATCGTCTAGGCGAAGGAGAGGAAGATGGCAGGCGGGGAGCTCCGGGCTGCTATAATTGAGATGCTGGTCGGAAAAGGGTGGCGTATGGATCTCTGGTCCAGCGAGTACAGACGAACGGGAAGAGTGATCCGGTGGTCGGAGGAGGGAAGAGGTGGACGGTGAACAGGAAGAAGAAGATGGGATAGGGATATGGGGAAGATGAAGTCGGCTGGCTTGGGTTTGGGGTTTAAAAGGAATTAAAAAGAAAAGGAAAAGTAAAGAAAGGAAAAAAGATTATTTATACAAGTAGGGTATGGGTTTGACCTAGAATTGGTTTGACTGGTCAACTCCTCTTAGAATTGGGCTTCTCATATATGATTTCAAGGGCCATGATTCAAATGGGTTCAAAATGAAAGGCTATGATGCATTGGTTCAAGGTTTGGAGGACCATGGTTTTAAGGAGGTTGATGTTGCATTATACACTCCCAAAAATTATATAAAAATTTACATAAAGGAGAATTGGGTTTCTTCACGTGTCGTGTCCAATGGGGTGGACGTACCTTAATGCACTTTTGCATAAAAGTGCCCAATAATTAAAAAATTATACAAAATTAGGTTTATAGTTTAATTAATTAAAAATAAATACAATTGGTGTTCTAAAATAAATTAGTAGTACAAGAGACTAAAATTAAGTGGGACACAAGTATCATGAATGAAGAAGACTCAGAATAGAACATTACCATAATTTGGGTTGCACGAAATGGGTCGAGATTGGTCTCCAATTTTGATTGGAACGTACAAGGATACAAAGTTGAATTTGTCACGACCCGCACCCAAAAAATTGGGCATGAGTCGTGGGTACATCCAGCCTACGCTACAGCATCGACGGTAAAACGCTGTCTAGGTCTACTATCTAGCTAACAATCTCACATAATCAATATATATACCTGTTAAGATCTCAACTCCAAACGGAGGAGTAATATCATAATGCTAACACAAGTACTCAATCACGAATCTAAGCACGATAAGATAACACAGAAGACTAACTGTCACGCCCCAGTCCCAAAATATCGAGGGACTGGATGCGTGAATATGGCCAGCAGCATGCACCGATGGACAAACCCAATTTAATGGATCCATCGGGCATACTTAAGCTGTATTACATCAGTCGGGGTCTACTATTCTCATCCACAGATATAAGATATCAACTTCAATAAAAGAAATATTAAGTTACAACCAGACAAAGTAAATAAAATCGGAGAACAATCCGATATTAAGTCTGTTACATAAGTTCTCAAAGACAGGAAATAAAGAGTTCAATTAAATAGGAAATAGAGAGTTTAATGAAACAGAAAAATAAAGACTAAATGACTGAGCATGGTGAAGCAGTTGTTCATGAGAAGTCCTCAGCGGTCACCTCGTCCTCAGGTTCAGGTACTGCTCCGAGTAGTGCCCCTGTTCCGTACACCTCAGGGTAGCTCTCGTCTGCTATAACTGGAGAACAAAACCAGGTCCTCAGCGGGACGTAACAAGGTACAGAAGAATACGAGCCATAATACAGTGAATGAGCATGCAAGTCAACCAAAATGTTAAACACAAGAGAAGCACAAGAAATTAATAAGTTTAAGACAGTGGCATGCCGATGTTACTATCAAACAAATCCGGGAAAATAATTAAAACCAGCTAAGTGATCATGCAAGTGAGAGTTATTATTCATACTCAGGCTGAGACTACTACAGGATCAGTGATAAGAAACCATAGCAGTGATTCTCGAAGGGCCAGTACAGGTGCCAAAGCTCTGTGTCAGAGACTATGACACTTCCAGATAACCAGATATATATATAATATAATCAGCCTTGATATGGTAATACTCTCCCCACCCAATGAAATCTCATGTCACAGTTCTCAATGTTCATGTTACGCAAGATTAGAACTAATGCAGTCAGTCATTAGTTAAGTTCTAAGAAAATAAGCTTAAATCATGAAATCTATATCCTATTATGAAACTCCTTGAAAATCAGGAAGATTCTATATCATGCTTTGTGTCAGGTGTCCTGGGTTTAATTTACTTGATAGGGCAAGTACCACAGTCATAGAAATTAAAGCAAGAGAATCAAAATGAATCAATAAACTACATTTTATGACAAGGTACACTTGCCTGGATTTTCGGTTCCAAATGTTGCTCTGGCTTCAGCTGGATTTCCAAGCAGTACCCCGGTTGCTGAAATAGACATCACCATCAGGTCCAGAACACTTTAATCAGCTAGGAACGCCTGTCCTTGAGTCCAATTTGGAGACAAGGGCAAAAACGTCATTTTCGGGTCAAGGCGGGGTCCAAATGTGGGCCGCTTTGCACCGAAAAATACGCCAGGATCAAAGGTCTCAAAAGCAGTCCAACTTAGTGTCAACAGGTCAGGAACGATGATACGAACCCAACGGAACTTTCAGAATTGGATTCCGATGAGCCGTTCTCAAAATCGCCCGTCGGATGGAGCCTGTGGGGCCCACGACACACGATTTTGTCAATGTTCTCAGAATCGAACCAAACTTGGCTCACAGGTCCATCGTATTGCTACGAGTCCAATGGCGCAAGTTTCGTCTCGATCTGACTTGTGTACACTAAGTTACAGCGAGAAACAGAAAGTACGGATACGGGGCGGTGTCCGCGGATACGCACTGATTCCGGTGTGCACGCACATCCAAATCAGCTTCTGCGAAAGCCCGCACGTCCGTATCAACGACGCTGACGTATCGGTGAAGACCGCACGCGACCAGGTCGTCCCGTTTGGCGAGGCGTACTCGATTCCGGGGTGAATCAGGGTCTGGTTTTTCCTGTTTTTGGATCGCGGTGTGCGATCACCACAGGACGCGATGCCCCGAGCGGTTTGTTCGGGCACCGAGAGGGTCGAACAGGCTACGCGATACAATTTACGGAATCGAATTTTGAGCTACGAGTCAAAAGATATGAATACCTGAAGTGAGTTAAAAAACCGAGTTGTCCTGTGTCCAAGACACTGTGTCCGACACGACACAAAAATTAGGTTTAGGGTTTTCCTGTGTCTGGGTCCTCCTGTGTCCGTGTCTGCCTGTGTCCAACTTAGGGCTCGCCGGAGTAGGCTGACCACGGCGGGGCGAGCTGCTCGGCGAGGGCGGCGCTGGGCATGGCTCGCCGGACGGAGCGGACGGAGGGGACAGCCGGATGAAGACTCGGGTGCGGGGACGGTTGTCGTCGGGTTCTGGAGGAGGAGAAGCTCGGGGAGGGTCGGCGAGTGCTGGTGGGGCGAGCTCGGGGATAGCCGGCGTCGGCCGAAGGTCAGGCGGCTGGGAACAGCAAGTCTCCGACGAGGTCTAGGGCTCCGGCGAGTTTTAGGGGAAGCGGGGAAGGAGGCGGAGGCTTATAAAGGGGAGGAGGGAGGCTGAGGGTCGGGGTCCGGTGAGGAAGGAGAAGGGGATGCGTCGCGGAGAGGTCGCCGGCGGCGTAACGGGCGGCCGGAGGGGAGGGGAATCGACACAGGCGGCGGCGGCGAGTTCGGTTTGGGGGAGAAGAAGGGTTGGCGGGTCGGGTCCATTCGGGTCGGGTCGGGTTCATTCGGATCCGACCCGATCCGCTAGGATAGGGCACGGGTCGGGTTCGGGTTATTGGGTCGGGTCTGGATTGAACCTGGATCCGACCAAATAAGGAATTTGGTTTAAAAAAAATAAACCCGGTCCGGTTCAGTTTGGTTTGGTTTGGTTCAGTTAAATAAACCCGGTTTATTTGGGTTTTAAATTGGTTTAATAATTTAATTAGTATTTAGGGCTTTTAAAATCCATCCGGGGTCCAATAAATTCTCGGAAAATTACCATAATTCTAGTTTTTCATTTTACACCATAAAATATTATTTTCATAATATTTTAATACAATTTAATATCAATTAAAAATCCTTTAATAATTAAAACACTGGTATTTAATTACAGAAAAACCCTGGAAAATTCCAAAAATCCCAAAAAATTCAGAAAAATCCAAATTGAAAATCAGGGGGATTACAATATACCCCCCTTAAGAGGATTACGTCCTCGCAATCAAAGAATATCCGGTCAACAGAGATGACACGGTTACCAATTTTATTTGAATCACAATACAATAAAGAAAATCAAAGTTCAGGGCTTGAACTCATAGGAAAAATCATTTCCCTATGCAATAGAAGTTATGCAATTTCCCAAATGTGGGAAATCTTAGAAAATTACTGTTTTAGAAAACCAGGTTATATTTCGAAACTTATCAAGTTAACAATTCTAGGTTATTATCAAGTTCAAAACTAGGTTATCAATTGTTAGCAAGTTAAAATTATCAGGTTTTAAGGTTATCAGGTCAAGGTTATCAGGTCAAGTCTGGGGTCACGAACCAGCAGGCACAACTAAAGAAATGCTAGAAACGGAACAACTAAAACTTACTCGCATTATCAACTCCACTGTTCTGCGCATCTCCCACGGTCATCGCAAAAACTTGGCCACGTCCTTGAGGTGGTGCTCTCTGCTGTTGCTGGGCTTGCTGGTAGGGTGCTGCTTGATGTGCCAAGGGTGGCCTTGGTTGCTGTCCTCCTGGTGCTGGTAGAGCTTGTTGGTTTGCTCTTGGTACTTCTCTACGCTCAGGGCAGTCCTTCACTGCATGCTGTCTGGTTCCGCAACCTAAGCACAGTCCGTGTTTACGTCTACACTCTTTCTCAACATGGCCTATCTTGCCGCAGAAGTAACAAGTAGGAAGAGTCAGGGTTTTGGATGCAGATCCCTGTGGTGCTTAATGCAGATGAGGTTTCTTGGCAGCTTCTCCATTGTTTGCTCTGGCTGGTACTGATGTGGAGGGCCTCTTCAGACTGGTTTCTCTCCTGGTGACGCGCTCCATGCGTCGAGCTGCAGCAAGGACATCCGTGTACGAAGTTGGTGCGACAGATCCAATCAGTTTCTGTAGTTCGATGTTGAGTCCGTCGAAAAACTTCTCAGCCTTTTCTACTTCTGTCGGGATCATGGTAGGAGCGAAGCGACTCAGACGAATAAACTCGGCGTTGTACTCTTCCACCGTCATAGCTTCCTGAGTGAGACGATTGAACTTGTCCCTCAGTTCTGATCGAGCGATGGCCGAAATGTACATCTCCTGGAAGAGTCTGGAGAACTCTTCCCAAGTAACTCGGTCTGGTCCGAGCCTGGTCTCTTCGGATAGCCACCAGTGATGAGCATTGTCCGTCAATTGCATTCTTACGGCGGTCATCCAACGTTCTTGGGGAAGCTCAGCTGCTTCTAATTGATGACGAATATTGGTGAGCCATTCATGTACTTCTGTTGGTCCCTCCTTGCCAGAGAAAGTACGGGGCTTCAGCTGGCGGAAGTCTGTGATAGAGCCCGTCGGTTGCCTTCTAGCTGGTAGGTTGGCCTGCTCCAGTGCATTTACTAGGCTGTTCCTCAAGTTCTCAGCCTCACGACGTTGGGCTTCGGTTTGAACTTGTTGCTGAGCTTGCATTATTGCGAAGAACATCTGGAACATCTGCTGTCCGTCCATTGCTTGGCCTGGTGGAAAGGCAGGCATCTGTGGAGAGAACTGGGGCGGAGGTGGAATATCATCACGCCGAAATCTAGAAGATTGTGGATCTGCTTGACTGCTTCGGTGAGTAGAGGGATCTCCACTCAATAGCGTCACTTCGTCTTCTCCGTAGGTGGTTTCAGCACCTATTGGTGTTCTTACTGGAGTTCCGTCGGTTTCTCGTGAATCCATTACTCTGCATCAATAATAAACTATAAGAGGCGCACAGGAGTCAAGGCAAGATGCAAGTCAAAATTTAGTTCGAATACGATACAGATATCAAAAACATTTTTTCAAGCAAGTGGATGAGATCCTAAAAACTTATCATATTATTATTGCAGGTCTGTTCGGTCTCTCAGTTGAAACCGAACAATTAAAGTCGTTGACCTGCATGGGCCACCACAAAAACCATGTCACGCCCCAGTCCCAAAATATCGAGGGACTGGATGCGTGAATATGGCCAGCAGCATGCACCGATGGACAAACCCAATTTAATGGATCCATCGGGCATACTTAAGCTGTATTACATCAGTCGGGGTCTACTATTCTCATCCACAGATATAAGATATCAACTTCAACAAAAGAAATATTAAGTTACAACCAGACAAAGTAAATAAAATCGGAGAACAATCCGATATTAAGTCTGTTACATAAGTTCTCAAAGACAGGAAATAAAGAGTTCAATTAAACAGGAAATAGAGAGTTTAATGAAACAGGAAAATAAAGACTAAATGACTGAGCATGGTGAAGCAGTTGTTCATGAGAAGTCCTCAGCGGTCACCTCGTCCTCAGGTTCAGGTACTGCTCCGAGTAGTGCCCCTGTTCCGTACACCTCAGGGTAGCTCTCGTCTGCTATAACTGGAGAACAAAACCAGGTCCTCAGCGGGACGTAACAAGGTACAGAAGAATATGAGCCATAATACAGTGAATGAGCATGAAAGTCAACCAAAATGTTAAACACAAGAGAAGCACAAGAAATTAATAAGTTTAAGACAGTGGCATGCCGATGTTACTATCAAACAAATCCGGGAAAATAATTAAAACCAGCTAAGTGATCATGCAAGTGAGAGTTATTATTCATACTCAGGCTGAGACTACTACAGGATCAGTGATAAGAAACCATAGCAGTGATTCTCGAAGGGCCAGTACAGGTGCCAAAGCTCTGTGTCAGAGACTAGGACACTTCCAGATAACCAGATATATATATATATATATAATATAATCAGCCTTGATATGGTAATACTCTCCCCACCCAATGAAATCTCACGTCACAATTCTCAATGTTCATGTTACGCAAGATTAGAACTAATGCAGTCAGTCATTAGTTAAGTTCTAAGAAAATAAGCTTAAATCATGAAATCTATATCCTATTATAAAATTCCTTGAAAATCAGGAAGATTCTATATCATGCTTTGTGTCAGGTGTCCTGGGTTTAATTTACTTGATAGGGCAAGTACCACAGTCACAGAAATTAAAGCAAGAGAATCAAAATGAATCAATAAACTGCATTTTATGGCAAGGTACACTTGCCTGGATTTTCGGTTCCAAATGTTGCTCTGGCTTCAGCTGGATTTCCAAGCAGTACTCCGGTTGCTGAAATAGACATCACCATCAGGTCCAGAATACTTTAATCAGCTAGGAACGCCTGTCCTTGAGTCCAATTTGGAGACAAGGGCAAAAACATCATTTTCGGGTCAAGGCGGGGTCCAAATGTGGGCCGCTTTGCACCGAAAAATGCTCCAGGGTCAAAGGTCTCAAAAACAGTCCAACTTAGTGTCAACAGGTCAGGAACGATGATACGAACCCAACGGAACTTCCAGAATTGGATTCCGATGAGCCGTTCTCAAAATCGCCCGTCGGATGGAGCCTGTGGGGCCCACGACACACGATTTTGTCAATGTTCTCAGAATCGAACCAAACTTGGCTCACAGGTCCATCGTATTGCTACGAGTCCAATGGCGCAAGTTTCGTCTCGATCTGACTTGTGTACACTAAGTTACAGTGAGAAACAGAAAGTACGGATACGGGGCGGTGTCCGCGGATACGCACTGATTCCGGTGTGCACGCACATCCAAATCAGCTTCTGCGAAAGCCCGCACGTCCGTATCAACGACGCTGACGTATCGGTGAAGACCGCACGCGACCAGGTCGTCCCGTTTGGCGAGGCGTACTCGATTCTGGGGTGAATCAGGGTCTGGTTTTTCCTGTTTTTGGATCGCGGTGTGCGATCACCACAGGACGCGATGCCCCGAGCGGTTTGTCCGGGCACCGAGAGGGTCGAACAGGCTACGCGATACAATTTTCGGAATCGAATTCCGAGCTATGAGTCAAAAGATATGAATACCTGAAGTGAGTTGAAAAACCGAGTTGTCCTGTGTCCTAGACACTGTGTCCGACACGACACAGAAATTAGGTTTAGGGTTTTCCTGTGTCTGGGTCCTCCTATGTCCGTGTCTGCCTGTGTCCAACTTAGGGCTCGCCGGAGTAGGCTGACCACGGCGGGGCGAGCTGCTCGGCGAGGGCGGCGCTGGGCACGGCTCGCCGGACGGAGCGGACGGAGGGGACAGCCGGATGAGGACTCGGGTGCGGGGACGGTTGTCGTCGGGTTCTGGAGGAGGAGAAGCTCGGGGAGGGTCGGCGAGTGCTGGTGGGGCGAGCTCGGGGACAGCCGGCGTCGGCCGGAGGTCAGACGGCTGGGAACAGCAAGTCTCCGGCGAAGTCTAGGGCTCCGACGAGTTTTAGGGGAAGCGGGGAAGGAGGCGGAGGCTTATAAAGGGGAGGAGGGAGGCTGAGGGTCGGGGTCCGGTGAGGAAGAAGAAAGGGATGCGTCGCGGAGAGGTCGCCGGCGGCGTAACGGGCGGCCGGAGGGGAGGGGAATCGACACAGGCGGCCGCGGCGGGTTCGGTTTGGGGGAGAAGAAGGGTTGGCGGGTCGGGTCCATTCGGGTCGGGTCGGGTTCATTCGGATCCGACCCGATCCGCTAGGATAGGGCACGGGTCGGGTTCGGGTTATTGGGTCGGGTTTGGATTGAACCCAGATCCGACCCAATAAGGAATTTGGTTTTAAAAAAATAAACCCGGTCCGGTTCAGTTTGGTTTGGTTTGGTTCAGTTAAATAAACCCGGTTTATTTGGGTTTTAAATTGGTTTAATAATTTAATTAGTATTTAGGGCTTTTAAAATCCATCCGGGGTCCAATAAATTCCCGAAAAATTATCATAATTCTAGTTTTTTATTTTACACCATAAAATATTATTTTTATAATATTTTAATACAATTTAATATCAATTAAAAATCCTTTAATAATTAAAACACTGGTATTTAATTACAGAAAAACCCTGGAAAATTCCAAAAATCCCAGAAAATTCAGAAAAATCCAAATTGAAAATCAGGGGGATTACACTAACAACTACAAAGTCTAAACAATTGCTACTAAAATAACAACAACATCAATAATAATAATAATACAACATCCTGAAAAATATACAATACAAGGTCTTAATCCAAAACTGGGGACAAATCCGGTACCAGAAGCTGATAAAAATAACAACTGAGGTCCTAGTGATCCCGGCTACCAACCCGAAAATTACTCCTAAACTAGGGGATCCCTGTCTGCACCATCGACAGGCTGAGGTCCATAAAACGTCCGACACCAATCCTCCGGGTCCTCTGAAAAATATATCCAGTCAGGATTGGAGCAAGTACACCTCTAACAGCAGTTCCAGTTAAATGATAAAAACTATAAAAC